>CM053569.1:41289044-41429044 GCA_028646485.1 Cryptoprocta ferox | reverse complement strand
CTCTGCAATTATGAAGAGACTCCTATTACCTTTATGAAAGACAAACATACTTGGATATATTTGAAAGCACAACTGATCACTTTAAGCCCAAAGGCAAGGGTCAGGGTCTCAATTCATCCAACATGTCATGTCTGTGTTATTGCTGGTTGAAATATTCCTCTGTCGTTCCATCTGACAGGCTTTCTTTGTCAATCAAAGCATCTTGGTTCAGGATGAGCAGCTAAGTTGGGTAGTGTGCTGACCAACAGAGCCCAAGAACAAGTTGGAGACTTCTCTGTGAGTCTTACGGAGGGTGAAAATACTCTCCAGTTATCAAAGATGTTCCATTTATCCTACAGGCAACATGTACTGCTCAACCCCAATGAGACTGCACAGAATGACTTGCATTTAGTCCTAACCTACGCCACAAACACTCAGGGCCGCTATCCAACAGCGGGACATATGTATCGATAAAAGCATCCACTTAACAGACAACCAACCTATTGTAAGGGTGTGAAGTACAGTAACCATATTTTGATTCATCTTCCTCAGTCTCGTGTTAGATTCACAACTGGAAACTTCAGTCCCAACTTCTTCCTCAACACCTCAGTTACCCTCAGGCTTGACTAAACTGGGGTACTGGTGACCGAACTCCTTCAAAATATGCCTCCGCCCACTTTTTTTGTGTGCAATTCTTTTTCTTATGATTAAGTGTGGGGTCATCAAACTTTAAGTTTTTTACACCTCTAAACTTAAAACATCTTCCCATGAAACTATGAATAAACACGAACTTCCTATCTGTAACAGAGATCAGGGAGTCTACTTTTTTATCTTTCATTTCATTTCAATGGCTTATTTTCTAAAGCCATGCCAGTTATTTGGTGCACTGAACCTGTTCCTACTGACAGGTTTTTTCTAACTCCATCTAAATAACAGCATAAGGGGATTCATTATGATTGACTACCTGAGTTCAAATCACAGGCCTGTCACTACAGTTGGGTAGCCCTGTGTATTTTACTTCTGTAAACCTCAGTTTCCCCGTATGTAAAATGTATATAAAATCACTACCCCTAAGGGTAGACCCAAGAAATTAAATAAAATGGCATACATAAAAGCTTGTAGTCAAACGCTGCAAGAAAAAAAAAAAAAAAAAAACATCAGTTCTCTATTAAACAAACTGCTCATTACCAGAAAGGAAGAGGGTGGGTGGGGAGACGGGCAAACTGGGTAAAGAGGAGTAAGAGATACAAGCTTCCAGTTATGGAATGAAGAAGTCACAGCATAGGGAATATAGTTAATAACATTGTAATAGTATTATATGGGGACAGACGGTAGGTCCACTTCTGGTGAGCACAGCATAACACATAGAGAAGTTGAATCACTATGCTGAAACTAATATAATACCGTGTCAACTATGTTCAAATAACAAAATTTAAAAAAAAATCCATTCTCCATTCACTCATTTGACAAATATTCACTGCCTCCCTATTCCATGCAAAGCGCTATTAATTAATGCCTTCCCTTAACTTATCTTCTGAAGGTTTTTAAATAAATATGTATCTAAAAAGAAGTATTGCAAGTCAAAAGTATGCCATTGAACATTTGGGAAAATCGACTTAAAGTTCCCAAATTCTTCTATATTGGAACTTATGGAAACCACCGTTGGAGAATATATCAAATATATAAAGCAGTTTTCAAAAAAACTATTTTTTGTTACAAAGAACATATTCACTATTTATGGGACACAATCACTGCTTTGGAATCACTTTGTGGTTCTTGGGTCTAAAATATTTGCTAGTTGCAAAGCCTATTCTGCAAAACTCAAGAATGAATAAAAAGGAAAGGATGAGTGGTTGACAAAAGTAACTGTGGCAGGCTGACACACTCCTGTGGCAATCGCCTTCCTGGCCCGAGGAGTGCCAGGTGGAACTGGCAGATTGTGGAAAACGTGAAAGCTTTTTGTTCTTAGAGAGCTCAGGAGAGGGAGGTAAGGGTTAAAAAAGTGAACTGCAAAATATCTGTCAAATGTGAGTTATTGTGATTTGAAGCATGTCTACTGTACTAGACTCACATGCGGGCTTTAATTCTGGAGCTTCTTTTTGCAAAACATAACGGGTATGGCTTTGCCCATGATAAGTCCACGTAACAAAAACAAATGGTCTATTTCAAGAGAAAGGAAATTGGAGCCTTTCACCTGAATTTCAGGCCTACCATAAACATGGAGCCTGTGACTCACGGCTTCTTCCTGACTCGGTTTGCTACGGGAAAATTGCCCTTCCTGAATGAAAATCCTCTACCTGTACCAAAAAAATCACAGTATGTGTATAAAAATGATTTAGGATGTCCCCCAAAATGATACATGTTCTCATTCCCAGTGTGATAATGTACAGAATGTAGAACAATGTGCCTAAATCAACACTTCTGTTTTCAAATTAATGGTTTAAGTTAATTCTACCTTTAACAAAGAATTGTTAAAAAAAAAAAACAATTAGTGGTTACCAGGGGTTGAGGGAGGGAAAATCGGGGTGTTAATGTTTAATGGTAACAGAGTTTCAGTGTAGGGTGATGAAAAGGTTCTGAAGATGACGGAGTGGTGACGGAGACACACCGACGTGAGGGTACTTAATGCCACTGAACTGCACACCTAGAAACAGTTAAAATGCTCAATTTTATGTTATGTATATTTTACCACAATAAAATAAAAAAAAAAGCTATTAGCCTCAAAAATGAAAACACCTAGAAGAACGTTATTGGTTATAAACACTTGTTCATCTAGACCAATAATAAAAATCCCTCAAAGTAACTATGTCAAAATGAGCACCCAGTTAAATTAAGTGGATCGTTAACATAACGAAAACGTTTTGTCATTGTTGAAAGCCACGTGTCATGCCAAGAAGATATACCTATTGAATTTTTATACACACACATATATTTATGGCTAAGATAATAACACATTTTGTCACTGTTATCTTTACAGTCAGCTAGTAAAAGAAACCATGGTGGGAGTCAATACCTAATGCAGACTTGAGAACTCTGTTCCTACCAAACTATCAGACTTACATGCAATCCCCAGGTATAGGATGAATGTATGAGAACAAAACAGTTGGGAGAACAGTCTGTATTTCGAATCTCCCCCCGACACACTCTCCCCTTCCCCCCGGAAAACTGGGCTAATTTCCGTTTGCTTACCACCAGTCCCAGTACGAGCGTGCGGACTCTCTCTCCTATCTCTGGAGAAATGTCATTGCCAAACTGCTGCAGGGTAGTAAGGAACCGTTTCAGCTTACTGAGTTGCCTGGCGCCACAGGCTGGGGGCAGCTGTTGATTAGCCAGAGAAGAAGAGGAAGAGGAGGAAGGCCCATTGCTAAAGCCATTGGGCGGCGAGGGGGCGCCATTCAAGGCTGTGGGTGAATGGCTCGTGCCGTTAGTTACTGTCAGGAGCAGAAAACCAGAAAGAAAAATAAGTAAATAAATGTACAGGGAAGAGGCACAAGGAAATTACGATCAAGTTTCATTCCCTTGAAACCTGGTGGATTTTGTAGTTTGGGACATTGTGGGGGGCTTTTCTGTCAAATGTTTGGACTTCCCAGGAGTACCACAGGTTCGGATACTCTAGGACTGGGTGGCTCTCCTCCCCACACTGCATAAGGGTACTCCGCACGGAAGCTGATAATCACAGGGAGTCGGCTGTAACACAGGGGCAGCCCTGCCTCCCACGTGCACATATGCCAACCACCTGAAATGTTTCAAACACAGAACAAACAGCGTTTGGATGTCAGCCTTTTGTCACAGGCTTACATCAATATAGCGGGACCATTTCTTTCTAAACTGTTCCCCTAGAGAAAGTGTACATTTGGTGGAGACTAAATTTATCACTGAACATTTTTAATCATGTTTTGTACACACAACTGACAGCTGTGTTTATAGAAATAGGACTTTCAAGTTTTAACCTTATACCACCCAATTAGAAGGCTATTTTCTCTCCCTCATATTTCTTAACCACTTCTTTAGGGAAAATGCAAATTTTATATAAGAGGCCAAATGGATATGGCAATTATCAGAGAGTTATTTCAAGAAATCGAAAAGGGACATCTCATTCCAACTAATAGCATGGATTGGTGGTAATTTGATAACTTCGTTTCCGATAAAATGTATTTCAACACCAAGATAATGCATAAGAACAAGGCTAGAAAAGTCTGCACATTTCTCACTAAAGAAAATGTTGATTTTATCATACTAAAATCAATAAATTCAACAAACTCCTCTTTATCCAACTCAGCTTTTTAATGTAATTTTGCCAGATTATCTCCAACAGGAGTTTGAAGAGGTCTTAAGCACTCTGTTATTCTTAAAAGTTTCAAGATAATAAAATGGCCCCTTGTCCCAAATGAGCACCAAAGCAACCTGTCATGAGATGATCGCTCACTAGGACCCCTCGCAGAAGACACATGCCTATCACCGTGGCTCTGGGTAACGACAAACCAGATACAACATGACAGGGCTACAACTTGGCACTGCTGCAGCCTCCTGTTCGTTAGACTTTTGGAAAGGTCTTTAAATGGCAGCGCAACACTGCATAAACAGCCTGGGATGTGTATTTTGCCAAGCCCTTATAATCCCATGGATCTATTTTTGCTTGTTATTGTTCATTCATATAGGCTTCATTACACGTGATCTGTAAATAGTACTATCGGCAACAGATAGCATTTATTAGTTTCACAAATCCTTTATGACAATTTCACCTGGGACTTTGAAATGGACAAAAACAAAGCTATCCACTATCCCTGTTGGAATATACAGAATAGGAAGGGAAGCGGCTGTTCGGTCAGAATGTTCTGTCCTTTCCTTGGACAATGCAGAAAGCCAATACACTCCACTGATTCCGAACACAAGGCCTGAGCTGAGCTGGAATTGGGTAAAGGTCTAATAAAAGTCTGACAGGTTCAAGACAAGAACGATGCTCCTTATTTCAGAAAGTTTTCTGTATGTGACTATTGCCTAGAGCAATACCCCTTTTTAAACTTAAGGCTGCTAGCGTGGAATCTTATTTGTAAATACCAGAAGAAAGTGGTATTAGAAGATCAGAAGCAACCTGGAAATGATTGTAGGATATTAACATGTTCCAAGTCAAAATGTACAAGCTAAAATAAGGAGGTACACATTAAGACAAACTAAAAATTATGGTGGTAACAAATGGAGTCGCAACCCAAACGAATGCAATATTCTTCACTGTGGAAATCAAAGCAGACTACAACTGTGAAGCAAAAATGGAAAGGCAAGCAAATATTGGCAGTCATACAAATTATACCTAAGATGCTGTATGTCCTCGCAGGCTCAATACCTACTCACTGGCTATTAAATGATTTGGGGGAAGGAGGAGGGGGCTTCACTTTTGCAGAAAAAAAGAAATTTAGACTTCAAAATGGAAACAGGAAATGCAGCAATGCCTACTCACACGTCGTTGGTGTAAATGAACTGGTTCTCGGAGCTCCTTGAGTTGTCGGGGGAGGTGGCATGGTGGGAGGAGTCAGCCTAGATGGGGTCTTCACATCCACAGGTGAGTCTGGCATCGTGGAGTGCTTCTCAGTCCGATCTGGAGGACGCCACCAGGAACAGGTTATTTTACTCCTTAAGCACTTCGTTGTTTTTTGTTTTTGTTTTTGTTTTTTTAAGTGGGGTTCATCTTTTTTACAAGCAAGTGAACAGAAGAAATCCAACATCTCCTATCAATAAAATAAGCTTATCTACTGAAGTTTAAATCAGGACTTTATCATCCAAACCCCACTTAAGAAGGTGTAGCACAGATGGCAGGACCTCATTTGTAACTGGGTTATTTTACATCCTATTGTTATTTCTGGCTTGGGCAGATGCTACCTTGGTAGTGTTATATGCAACAGCACAACTTCACTCGAAGCTGAAGCCAACACTAGCAAGAGGTAAAAAATAGATGGGGAAGTAAAATGGTAATAAACCCGTTAGTAAGCAGCAACACAAATCTAAAGCTCTGCTATGCAGGTGAGATACTGATAGGACCCAGCATTTTTACAATGATTTTTTTTTTTTTTTTTGGTACCACCTGCCATTCCCTTCCTATGCTTAGTTTCCAGCCCGTTAGGTGAGGCAGGTATGTCTCCCAGATATATCTCTCACTTCAATCTTCCTCTGCCCTGTTGGAAAACCCCCCACAACATAAAGGCTGTATTTCACAAAATGAAGTTAAGTGATTATTTACTCGGAATTTGTGATCTGTGACCCAGCATCTTAAAAGCATGAGACCAATACTACAAGTAATAACCTCACGTGGAGTAAGAAGGGAAAAATCCCAAATAGGGAATGAAAAGGAACAAAGGCCCTCACTGTATTTTTTCATGAGTATGGGACAGATATGGAGACATTTCCTGATGACCCAATAATGAACATTTGAGCTTCAAGACTGTTTTCTACGATGCGTACTTTTCCTTTGAAATTCTGAACTGTTTTTTTTTTTCTGTCAAATCTATTTATCGAAGCAACAGATCGCCAGTAAAAATGTGAATTTTGTTTCTTTAGATACAATTTTCTACCAACACTGTGTGCCTGTGTGTACGCACACACACACCCTCCCCAAAACTGTCTGAGGCGCCTCATGCAGCCTTAGGGACAAATATTTCCCACTCGGACTTTTTGAAAAGTAAAGTCACATGGACTGCTGGTCAAGAGTGGGTCTTTTAAAACATTCTGATAACCACGGGGAGAAATTCTCAAAAATTACTTTCAAAAAGTCTATTTTTTTAAAAATGAAAAGTCCAAATCACTATGTTGGCCATTCCAAACCTACCTCACACCTTTATTCAGAGCCATTTCCTAAGACTTGGGTTGTAACAGAACAGAACATTTTAAAGTTGAAATAATGTTGATGCCATAATAGGGGAAATGTGATAAAAGAATAAAAATAATCATCATTCTAATAAAAGTCGTTTGATAGCCTAGTATCAGGGTCTGTTTCTTAATCTTGACTGAAGAGCAATGAATGCCCCTTGAGTCAATACGTGTTCTGAGTGAGATATGGTAAAAATATAGAGAGCGTTCTACCTTGATCTCACTCTTACGCCTTCCTATTGCTATTCCAGAGCACTGTAACACCCAGGATCAGTAGATCACTTATTCTAGAAAAATACAGAAGTCAGGCAGGCTTAAAACTGCTTCTTCAATAGTTAAATTCGGGGCACGGTCTACTCACCTCAACCAACCTCAGCAACAAGGGAATAAATAGCTTTTCGCTTATGTTGCAGCGGAGGGAAGAGGTACGGCAGCAAATACAACTCTCCCTAAATAAAGGCAAATATTTCTGTCATGCCAAGGAAGGAGAGCTAGAGGGAGGCTTGCCAGAGTCGGCTGGGAGATAACAGTGGGAACTGCTGGTCCATCTGGTTTTCATTCTGCTAACACTCACACTGAACTGTTAGAGAAGGCAGTCCAGATACACAGACTTGAAGCACGTGGTCGTACAGACAGAGAGAGGAAGAGCGGGTGGGGGCGGGGGAGTGGGAATCATGAGAAAATAAATAAATAAAGCAACTGAAGGAAGAAAGGAGCCGGGGCGAAAAGAGCGTACATGAGGAGAAAGTTACCCCAGACGGCTCCATCTACCCGAAAAGCTGAGCCTTGGTGGGCACGGCCCCTGCACCTTACTCACCTTGAGGTGCTTCTGGAGCAAAACCTAAACTGGAAAACAGATCTTAAACCCTTGTCTGTCTACCCTTGTTGCTGACACTCAGAGAAAAGGGAATAGACGATAAAACCGACAATGGGTGTCCTCTTCAAACTGAAGAGGATCATAATAATAGTAACAACAACAACGATAAAAGGTAGATGACTAATTTTTTTAAATCCTCAAAATGGCACCCATTCTTTAAGAACAGTAACCATTGAGCCAATACATGGCAAAATCGCCACCGCTTCTAAACTGGAATATATGCATTCTGACTGCACTATATGAATATGTGTGTCTATTTAGGGTTTTGACTTTAGCCAAATTCCTGTGACGCTTAGCTTCACTCTGATCAAATGGAGTTCCAACCCAGAGGTCCTACAAACTTAGACAAAGTGGGACCATATGTAACTCATTTCGTGCTGTTCGGTGCAATCAATCCAGGACGAGGAGAGATGGTGAAGTAACCAGCCAGGCCTAACCCGGACACACACTCAAACCCTCTGGAGTAGAGAGATTTAAGATAAATTCAGAAAATGTGTTTCAAGTATGTGGAGTCCTGATGCATTTGTTTTGGATTACGTAAAAAAAAAAAAAAAAAAAAAAAACATTTTGAAACATATATTCTTGAAACTTTTATAGCAAACAGCAAAAGAACTATGATTCAACCACAGAAGTATTTCTTCTCCGTTTCAAATTAGAGGATACAGTAAAACCAATATTAAGTTATAATATTTCTTATGCAATGTTTTTAAGTTTATGAAAATTATACCGTTCCTAGATGTAATTTCTATTTTTAGTTGCTGCAGGGGAATGCTGACATCAATTGAAAGACTGACACAAAATGATAAAAAAGGAGAAAAAAAGGAAAAACAATCTCTATCAGAGCAGGAAGGTCTGTATAATCAAAAGGACTGACTTTCCTTCTACCTTAATGATACACACCACTTCTAACTAAAGATCTCCTCTATGTGGTAACATTTCAATTCGCCTGGCAAATATCCAACACATATGTACCAAAGACGGCTGAAACATGGAAGAAAATGTGGCATATATAAATACATTACTGATACCATTTCAAATCCAATTCAGTGTCAGGGCCTTCTAGAAGGGGTATGTTTTCCATTTCCTTTTTTTTTTTTTAAGTAAAAAGAAAAGGTATGGCATAATCTTCCCTAGCAGTTACTTTACTTTTTGTTAGTTCAAACAGTTCCAGATGTGTTTTTAAGTTATGGAGAATAGGCATTCTATATCTTCCTTGTTTACACACTATTTCTAGAGGTGATTGCTGTAAATATAAAGTTCAGTGTTGGTAGAACGTCCTTTTCTATCACAGTTCATCATGTCAATTATAATAGAAGAAATATTTTATAACAGAAGAAATACCTACGTCCCAGAGATGTGACAGACTGAGAAACCGCTCGGTGAATTAGTGGTTGGTGCAGTTAATTTTATTTGAATAAGTGATAGCTATGGGAGCAAGAAGATAATGCAATAAAGAGGAGTAAGCCCAAGTGGAACTCAAGTACTACTACCGGAAAGGAGAAAACAGCTAGAGAGGCACAAAACTGGGTACAGAATGAGTTTTATTTCTATGGAAAATATGGCAACTACAGGCCTGACAACGGAATCATTTAGTGACTCCGATGTCTGGGTGTGAGATGTTACAGGAAACTGTCTACAGGCTCGAATGGTGGCCATCCAGCCTCCACAATGCTGCCATCTCTTCTCCCTGCTGAGCACTTCTGGAATGTTCTTCCTGCTCAGAACCCTTGAGTAACCCCTGAGAATAAAAGTCAAATGATAATATTTTAAGCACAATGGAATGATACAGTGGAAGACTATTTGGGATAATAGACAAATTTCCAAGTTAAGACAGACCTGGTTTCAAATGTAGACTCAACCACTAGTAGTGGGTCCTCAGGCTCAGTTCCTCTTAAGAACAGGGATGCAATCTTTTCTGCCTCATCAGGACCCTGGCATAGTGCCTACTCAAGTCAGGCACCAGCGCATGTGATCTCCATTTTCTTGTGCCTGCCTCTCCAACATCCATTCATGGCTTTACTTCCAATGTCCTCCCCCCACCCCCACCCCCGCCCCGGGTCTATGCTCTATGTGCACAGGGCACCTTGACATTCCCTGGCTTTTCTGCCTTTTGCTGTGTACTGTTTTTTTTTTTTTTTTTCATCTAGAATGATCTGCCCCACCTATCCCATTCTTCATTGCCCATTACAGATCCTCTTACAGCTCTCCCCAGGTGCCCCAGCCACCACCTACATCATGCTTGTTTGGTCTTTTAGCATCTACCACAGCCTATGAGTACAATAGTGGTGTGTGTGGGGTGTGTGTGTGTGGGTGTGTTATACACCCAATCACCCAAACCAATGAAAACAGTAAGCAACTTGATGGCAATTTTTTAAATGCCTAATTTAAAAGACAAATACAGAACCATCAACAGCATATAAATATATGATTAGGAAATGAAACGTAGGTAACGATGGGAAGATGCTGGAGATCTGAAATTTACTTCAACTCTGTGATCAACTTATGTGGTTTTAGGCAAGTGTAAAAATGATCTGTTACACAGATCTCATCACAGATGTTTTATGAAGATTTTTTTTCTGAAACACAAATATGATCTTGTCTATTCCAAGCTTTAAAACCTTTGGGGAGGACCCACTGTCCACAGAATACAAGTAAGCTCTTTAGCTTAGCTTATGCCACAGATCCTGGAGCTCCTACTCAACAGTCCTCCCTTCTTTCTCGCTGGAAAGTCCTGATTTTGTTCAGGTGCACAATTCTTGGGGAGCAGATCCTTCTTCTTTTAATCAGCTTGTCACGTTCCCCTATATCAGCAACAGGGTTCAGAGGTGAGTACTGTGCTCCAATTCTAGACAATGGGTCGTGAAGAGAGGTCTATGTACGTTTTAAGGAAGACTTCCTCATGATCTAATCAGAGACCCAAGGAATAAACAGACCCTCTTCTTCCGATAGGTAGTTATATCTGCAATTCCTCCACTTCTCCTCTTTGGAGTCTACTTTTCTTACCCATAAAATTAAGCCTCTTAGATTATATGACCTCAGGGATCATTTGCAAACTCTAATATTCTCTGGTTTCTTTCTACAGATATGGCTTATGTTCATTTCAAACACAAAGAAGACTACCCAGAGAATATAAATCTGACAATAAAGGGACCACAAAATTATTTTGAAATTGGTGATTATAACCAGACTTCCTCTGTTCACATAAATATCTATGTCCACAAGAATGTGTCTGCACAGAAATCTTTTCCCACAAACATTACAATTAACATCTATCTGTTGTTTTCAAATACATTCTCAGTCCTCATTACTAAATCTCCACCAATGATTTGGTTATGAGACAACCCAATGAATGTCCACCTGTCCCTGTTTAGTTACCATCAAAACACTCTGATAGCCCAGGTTCTTAAAGAGTACTCTATACTCACTTTCCTTCCTTCCTCATTTCCCATTCCATCTTTCACATACTTCTAGTGGACTCCTAGGAAGCTTTCTTCCCCATACTGGGACCTGTCATACCTCTAATCTCATAACTACCTTGGGAGTCACCATGTTCTTTCATGACCTTGTACCAAGATATGAGCGGCTGGTTCAGACAAAGCCCCTCATCCAAGATGGGCAATCTCAGTCATTCTCCAACATTTTTACTTTCTGATGTGAAGGAAGACTCCAGAAGTAGAAAACTACACTGTCTACTGCCCTCCATGTGAAAAAGCAGGCAACTAACAGGCAGAAAGAAATGAAGAGAAATGGCAAGAGATTATCCTGATAATGCTAAATTCTCCGTTCTACTAATTCCTACAATGTGATCTTCCAAACAGTCCACAGATTCTCGTCAATCAATCCCTCCTTTGCCTAAAACCTAGTTTGAGTTACTTTTGACTTGAAACCAAAGAATCCAGACTAAAATAATATTGGAGTGTAACACCAAGGTATCATCTTAACTCCCACTGAAACTCTTCAATTATCTCTTCACCATCACTCCAAGAAACACCAGATACTTTATCTGGCATCTTTGTAGAATCTGACTCCATTTCACCACTTCCTCCCTTCTGAAACATTGTTGTCCCCAGGATCCCAGGACTCCAATGCTTTCACTTTTCTCAGGACTGAGAAGGCTGTTCCTTCTCAGTCACCTTTCTGGCTCATGTTTCTCTACCCCTGTGATAAATACTGGTATCCCCCCCACCATGTTCCTTCATAGTTCCTCTTCAGATCTTCTCTCTGTACCTTTCCCTTAGTGACTTCATTTGAGTGGTGGTAGTCACCCCATGACTCTTATGTTGACTTGTACCTATACTTCTAAGCCTATCATCCCTCCCAAGTTCTGCACCCAAACATCTTGAGGGCTACTCATTTATAACAGCCTGGATTGAAACCCTCCTCATCCATCATCTCTCACCTGGTCCAATCAACAACCCACTGACTGAATGGTCTCCCTGCCCTGTACTATTCACCTCTGTTCCACTCTCCAAATCACACCATCACATCACCACGTATGTCAAAGATGTGATCAGAGATCTTACTTCTCTCTTCTTAGTAATCTTCAAAGACCTTTTGTGATGTTAAACATAAAAGCCCATGTGCCTTAATAGGGCACCGAAAGACCTTTGGGACACATCTGGTTTCTGTAACTGCTCCAGACTCATCTTCATTTCTCCCTTCCACCCCCATCCCCACCTCTGAACTCCATACTGAACTAATGCAGCTCTCCAAAAGCCCCCAGGTCATTCAGGCTTCCTTCACACTGTATCCTTCCCTTTCCCTAGATTATTCTTCACCCCACCAATGACTGGTTAACTCATCATTCCTTTAAAACTTCTTTCCGGTATCACTTCAGCCAGGGACCCTCCGCTGACAACCCTTCCATCCCCTGCTGGCCCAGAAGGCCCTGTATTCCCTTATTACCCTGTCCAGATCTCTCTTACAGTACTGACCATACTGCATTTGGAACCAAGTTGGTCTCTCCCACTAGGTCATAATTTATTCAAGGATAATGATGACATTTTACTTGTTTTTCTATTCTCAGCACTTTGCCCAGGGCCTGATATAGTGAAGGTGCTCAATAAATTTAGTATTTTAAAGGAATACATAGGACTGTAATGTCATAAGGCATGTCTATAGTTACAACTTTGAGACTCCAGAACTTTTAAGAGCTTTAACTTAAAATCACCTCCATCTTTTTTCTATCATCCTAAAAGAATTCTAAAAAGAATGTCTATATTCTAAAAACATTAAGTCACTAAAGATGAATCTAAAAAAAAAAAAAAAAACAACAGTAGTAAATCACTGAATTCACCAGCTTTTCAGTAACGACAATATATTCCCTAAGGCTTTTTATATGATATTAGAAAAAAAGGCTCTGTAACGCAATCTGTATGCATAAGACCTACAGCCTCCAAAAGCTCCTTTTACAATAATAGCACAATCATACATATGCACATTCAAAACAAAGAGAAAAGCATATTATGAACCAAGAACACTTTTTTTCTATATTCCACAGGCTTTTCTGTTGCTTGTCTATGGATGGTGGGATTACACATTTTTAATTTCTTGTTATTTTTCTCATTTATTTAAATGTTCTACAATAAGCATGTTTTCTTTTTACAAGAAAAAAAACACACATACAAAAACCAACTTATTAGGGTAAGTCACCTAAAATCAAGCATTGGGCACTGTACCAAATGCTCCACATGCTTTATCTCATTCTAAATCTCACTATGCAAAGGTACTACAAATTTGCCCATCTTATAAAAAGGAACTGAGGCCCAGAGGGGTTGGACAATCTGTCCAAGGTTACAAGCCAGAACTCACTCCAGGCCTTCTCGGGAGTCCATTATCATCTAAAACTAATGTTTTTACATGATCTAGAAAACTGAAATAAAGACACATTCAGTTAATGTTAAATTGAGGGCATTACACAAGAACTTGATCGTCCAATACTACTGTAACTAGCCACCTGTGACCATGTAAATTTTAATTAAAGCTCAACAAAATTTGAAATTCAGTTCCTCAGTCACACTAGCCACATTCAATAGGGTAGATGTGAGTACCCCATTAGAGAACTCAGTCCTACAACACTTCCGTTATAAAATCACAGCGCCATATTAAAATAAAGGCTCCGTGGCAGGAGTCTTTGGAGGTGACAATGCAGACTGAAAGAGCAAGGATGACAAGGGGTGCCTCTGGCTTCATCCTAAACACCTTCCATCCCATTCAGACCTTTCACAATTTTTACAGATTGAGTTTCTACATATTTCATTTGGTAAGGTTAAGGGGTAGAAAAAACAGCAGTTTGAAACCCAATGACTAAAATAAGTGAACTCTCAGCTCTGAGAAAGCAGGAGAGTAAGACAGGTCATTAGTAAACATTGGGGAACTGCACTAATGAGAACAAGGCCACGGACTCAGTCCTGCACTGGAGCCAGTAAGCCGCTGGGCCGGCAGCTAATCTGGAATCAAAGATGACACCCTGAAGACCAACTTCATGCCTTTAAAGTGCATGAACTTGGGTTAAGACGGAAAACAGGCCAAATAATAGTGTGAGTCTATAATGATCTATCCCTATTTCTAGAAAAATAGGTCACTAATGTTTAGGTTAGGTCATGTCCTTATGGGGACAACAATGGGAATTTCCCTTCCTTCCTCTACAGCATTTATCTAGCTAGCACTTGACACATTTATCTTCGCTTTGAGTGTCTTCCCAACCATAGTGTCAGCTTCATGAATGCAGAAATTTCTACCTGTTTGTTAAGTCCAACCTCCATAGCATTAAGAAGGGTGCTTAAATAGCAGGCACTTGACTTGTTGGATGAACAAAGAAGGTAAGCAAAGAAGAAAACAAAGCTAGTTTCCGACCAAACAGCCAGGGACATATCAGATAGTTACCTAAAGGGGGGCAAAGGCTGAGTGAGGCAGACCCCATAAATGCTGAACGTACACACCAGTTTAAATGGAGGGGGAAATGCAGTAGAAGCAGGAAATAGTTTAAGCCATGCTGCTTAACAGGGCTTGACAAAGGTGAACTGTGGATCCCAAGATAAAGCATTCCTTTTTAGGAACATGTTTATTTATTTATTTGGGGGGAGGGGGACACTGGGGCAGAGAGAGAGAGGGAGAGAGAATCCCAAGCCAGTTCTGTGCTATCAGTGCAGAATCTGCCGCAAGCTCAATCTCACGAAGCGTGAGGTCATGACCTGAGCCAACATGAAGAGCGGATCACTTAATCAATTGGCACCCCCAAGAAAACACTCTAAACATTAACAAGTACCCAAATGGTGGTTCTAGCTAGAAAAATCAATTACTAATTTCCTAAAGTGTGGAAAGGTCATGTGAATACCGGTGGACGCCAGGCATTACCTCTGTGTGTTAAGTTACTTAGAAATGTCATCTCTCCCACAGCTGTTAAAACCTTTACTCCTGTGACTCCTGTTTAAGTCTAAGAGCCACTTCCTGGAGGCCACCAAGTGGGCATCCAGCAGTCCCGGGGTTCAACTACCCTACTTCAGCCAGCACAGCTCCACATTTATCTGCTCTATGCACTGCTGTTCTGGTTACGATTTCCTTTGGGAAAAAAAGGGTCTCCTGTTTGGGAAGAGTTTGAACCCCCTGGCACAGGCAGCCAGCAAATGTTCGCTGAATGACTGTGGTAAAAACACTTATCAAGGAAAAATCAAACCCCTCTAATTAACACAAAAAAAGTAACTCCTGCATATGTAAAGAGCAGAGAAAGCCACAGGCATCACCAGGGGCCCATACATTGAATATAAGCATCTACATAACATCTTGTTGCCAAACTGAAGATTATCCCAGAAAGTGGGGAAAAAAATCATTAACTAAAAAGTGATCCAAACATTTTACAATCTTTAAGTGTGGACAATTTTCCTGCAGGAATATTTGTCTTATTTGCCAGTGTTAAAGGCTAGTAAGAAAGCTTGTGGAGCTGCTGAAGAAGGCTATGACACATATCCGCTGCCATCAGTTACGATCATCCAGGTAAGAGCTAGTGAATCAAGGCAGAAAATTATGAAGGTACAGAGTATGTACCTGTGGCTAAAAGGCAGACACGTAGCAGGAGTTCAAATGAACATTTACTGAACTTAATCAAAGGTACTCTTTAAAAAAATAAAACAGTACTGTTAGACTTCACATTATGGGCAATGGAAAAGCACCGAGAGTTTCAGGATACGCTCATCTCGAATGTTATATTATGGATACATATGGAGCAGAGATTAAATAGGGTAAGAAAAGCAAGAGAGGGCAGGAGTTCTGGTTTGCAATAGCTTAGGCTAGCAATGATACAGGTATCCAGCATGGAAAGTGGCTCTTAAGAATGGAGACAACAAGATTCCGGAGACATTTTTATACTATATGGCAAATTCACCGAGCTTGGTAACGAAATAAAATTAAACCTTGAGCAAGCAGGAATGTAGAAGTGCATGATAATGTCAAAAACTAAAACCAAAACACAGCAGGAAGAATCATTTGGAAAAAAAGGCAGAAGTTAAGTCGTAGTTTAGAGATATCTCTGCAAGACGCTGTTGGTCTTACATAAAACATCCTGAATGTCGTCCTCTTGCACATGTGCCACCATCAAATTATTCTTCCTCCTACATGTGCTTCTCCATGGCTGTCAGCACCCTGAAACACCACCATCACTCACTTGGACCTTCTCAGGAACTAGTCCGCACAACCCTTCACCCTACGCTACAATCAGTTTATCCCATGACAACTCGTATTTACCCCACAAGTTTAAGTAATCTTGTTAAACACAAAACTATTCACTCATTTAATATAAAAGCATTTATTCAGAAGTACTGCGCCATCTACAAAGTGCCAGGGGCTGTTTTAGACACAGCGAAAAGATGATGGACACAAAAGAAAATGACTGCCCTCAAGAACTTCATACTCTAATGATCAGATCGTTACTCCCCTATTGAATGTGTTTAAATGGTTTATCATCACTCTCAGGATAAAATCCAAAACCCTTTAAATGACCTACAACCTAAATAGATTTAGTTTCTGCTTGCCTCTCTTATCTCATCTCATATCTCACTGGTTTTATAGGTTGCAAGCTTCACCTCACCTCAGAGCCTTTCAACCTGGAAAACCCATCTCTGCTCAAATTCACTTACTTGTTCAAGGAAGGCTCCTGGGTGCCTCCCCAGTCCCCTGGTGTTGGAAGCTCTCCTGTACCATCTAATTGTTCTTTATAGGGCTTGCTGCAACTATTGTAAATAAGTGTATAATGACTTGTTTGTCTAACATCTCCTACCAGATGGCAAAATGCTGTGTTATAGCAGGGAGCATATCATTTCATCTCAGATATTATATTATAAATCAACTCAGTCCCAGAATGTAGCACGCTGCTGAGAACCTAGAAAAGAGTGGACGAACATAGACATTTTCTATTTAAAAACACAGATTTGAAGGTAAGAGAGCAAAGCAATTGTATTCTTTATTCCCCTTAAGATGGTTTCAAAGCTCCTTCAGTGATGGAAATATTACAAAAATGGTGACAATGATAATGAAACACTTTTCTCCTATTTATACTCCATTCCCACTCCAATGGGACTTCTGCTGACACCATTCCACCCAAACCACCCAGCCAAGGCACAAACTCTAGTGATTCATCCAAAATACTGTTCAATCTATATCTTACTTGGGTTTTCAGCGCCATTTGACCTGTTCAGCCGCTTCTTATTCCTTTTCTCCTGTGATGCCATTCTTCTAGTCGCTAGTAGTTTTAGTGAATTCTCTTGCCTCTAGCTTCTCCTCTCCATCAGGGCCTCTACTCCTCTTCTGAACTGGCTTCATCCCTTTTAGTCTCTGAGGCAAGCCTTCTCATCTCCTGTAAATAATCCCATCAGTGCTCTATGTCTCCCAGGGCAGGACGCTCTCTGGAGAACCAGATAAGTCATCTACCTTGCTTCACAACTCCTTGACAGCTGTACTTAGAACCAAATCTAACATCCACCTTGGGAAATCTGTGCCTTCTGCTGTATTTCAATCTCCTGCATAGCATCACTTCCCCCCACAGCTGACCAAGCCCAAAACACCACAATCATCCTCAGACTCCTCCCTCCACACCATTCTCCTTCCATGTCCAATCCATTCCCTGTATCCTATCAATGCCACTTCTGAACACACTTAGGATCCACCCTTACTTTGCCCTCTGGCCTGGGCTTCAAAATCTTCCCAAACCTCTGAAGGGTTCTCTCTAACCTCCACTCCCTCTCTATAGAAATCCTCTTCCTCCTTGCTTCTGGAGAAATAATTAAAAAGTTGATCAAGACAAAAGATAAGGTCCTTATCTTTTCAACTCTGTCTCCAGTGTCTAAACCCTTGTTTAGATAGGTCTTGTCTTGCATACAGTAGGTCCTTAAGTAGTTTGCTGTAATAAACTTTTTTTTTTAAGATTTTATTTTTTAAAAGTAATCTCTACACCCAAGGTGGGGCTCAAACTTACAACCCTGAGATCGTCACACGCTCCACTGACTGACCAGCCACCCACGCTCTAAACTATTTTTTAAGAAATTAAATTATCAAGATTTCTACTGTCTCCACTTAGCATATACTGTAATCATTAAATATAATACAATCCTAACCAAATACCAATAGAATTTTTTCCAGAAGTTTACAAATGGTGTAAAAGTCAATTTGAAATAAAATTGAAAATAGCTAGAAAACTTTGAACATGAAGTGTAATGAGGAAATGTAACCTAGCATTTGATAAAATGCACCAATAATCTATAGTAATTTGAACAATATGCTACTGGTACAGAAATAACCAATTCAGCAGCATAAAAATTAAAAAGCAGCAGAAATACATGAAGCTCAGAAAGAGACACACTAAGAATTCAGTCTATGATAAAGATGACTTCTACTATAAGGAAAAGATAAAGCAATTCAATTACAAACTTTCTCAGGAAATACTAGACAAAAATTTGGAAGAAATAATGTAAGCCCCTTTCTCATACCATATATCCAAAGTCGTTCATTTCCGTATGAATAAAATCTTTAACATAAAAAATGTTTAAATATTAAATATATAGGTAATATATTAAGCATATAAGAATATGTACATATTTATTTAACCTTAGGATTAGGAAAGAGATTCTAACCTTGTTAAGAAAGGCAAAACCAGGGGCACCTGGGTGGCTAAGTTGGTTGAGTGTCCAACTTCAATTCAGATCATGATCTCATGGTTCATGAGTTTGAGCTCTTCATCGGGCTCCCTGTTGTCAGCTTAAGGTGCTTCGGATCCTCTGCCTGCCCCCTCTCTCTGACCCTCCCTCCTTCTCGCTCTCTCTCACTTTCAAAAATAAACATTAAAGAAAAAAGAAATGTGTTACCTATAACCCTATGGAGAAAAAAATTTAACCTCACTATTTTGTTTTATTAAAACAAGAAACTCCTTGTCACCTAACATATTGACAGACTTTTTAAAATGACAGACTTTTGACAGTGCCAGTTGGTACTGTAACTAACACACTTTTGTAAAATGATACCAATTTCCTTGTAGGACAATAGGCAATATGTATCAATTGTCTCCAAATTACACATATCCATTAATATATCAACTCCACTCTTTGGAAATTATCCTAAATAAACAATATCAAGCACACAAAGATGTTTATAATGAAGAAGACCGGAAATAACCTAATTGTCCAACAATGGGCATTTGACAATTTAAATTCTAATAGAATCATAGAGTGGAACTTAATGACTGTGTATATTGACATGGAAAGAATCTGAAATATACCAAGTAGGGGATATAGTTACATAGCTACATGCTTTACAAGATCCTGTTAAAACAAAACAAAACAAACAAAAACATATTTTAAGATAGCTATAAATGGATAGATACGTGTTTGTGTGTAAGTAAATGTCCAGAAGGATATGTATACAAAGGATCTACATCAGAATATTAAAGGTGGCTATCTCTTAAGTCAGTGCTTCACAATGGGACAGAGCTTTCAAATACACTGTTAAACATGCTGTGAAAAGCCTGTTTTATATTTTTGGTTTGGGTTTGGTATTTAGATAATTCTAAGACCCTCATATTTTCTCCTTATAAGATCTTTGAAGTTAAGACGAATACTACAAAACCATGTAGTCAAAGCGCTAAGCAAAAGTGCTTAGTGACAGCCTTTTTTTTCTCGGTGAGTGATTCACAAAATAACTGTATGCCTTAAAATGAATTTAGGCAAAATACAGCACGTCTAGATTTTTCTAGGAATGAAACTATCCGTGAAGAGAATTTAAGGAACAATATACTTTGTTTCAATTGGAACTCTACCAAGACTATTCAGCTTTGGATTGAAGGAGTGAAAAACTGGGATTCGAGATATCCAAAAGGAGGGGTCCAGGAGCGGGGGGGGGGGGGGTTCTCTACAGGGACTGAAAACCCTTGAACACATCACAAACGTAGAAGAAGTGCCTTATCCACCTCAGAATCCCAATCATCTAATAGTGTCTAACATCAATGTTTATTGAATAAAGGAATGAACGCTATTTTAGTAACAAAGAAGTTCACACACAGTAGCAGACAGACAGAAAAGAAAAGAACTACAGGTCACGGGGTGAGGGAATCCACAAGTCTGCCAGAGCAGTATTAGAGTAAAATCCCCAAATAAATGATCGCATTCTTTATAAAGCATTCAAGGAGCCCCATGCAACATCAACAGTGCCCTCCACATAAAGGAGTTTCACTAAAAAGCAAAGTTGTCTAAAAAGGTTCCCAAAGATAAGTCTGAACTGCCTATGAATTATATTAGCAAATTCTTAACATATGATGATATACACACACCAACTGAGAACCGAAGCTGTGTGTTTTAAATGGACATTTCTCCTTAGCTTATTATGGTCAAAGTAAAAGGAGATCAAAGTAAATTCTATATAGTTGTATGAATCTCACACTCATCATTTCTTAATAGATTCTGCCTCAGTTAATATTTTGCATAATGCAATTTTTCATGGAGGCCCATAACCTTATTTAAATTAATAAAGTAATTTGGAGAAGGTGCCTTAATTAATTAATTGCTAATAAATATTCCCTAAGGACAAAAGTTCAAGATCTTTTTTCTTTTTAAGCTTATTTCTTTATTTTTAGGGAGCAAGAGCACAAGTGGGGGAGAGAGATGGAGAGAGAGAGAGAGTGGGAAGAGAGAGAGTCCCAAGCAGGCTCCACACTGTCACACTGTCGGTGTAGAGCCCAACTCGGGGCTTGATCCCATTGAACCATGAGTTCACGACCTGAGCCAAAATCAAGAGTCAGACTCCCACCGACTGAGCCACTCCAGCGCCCCTCAAGTTCTATTTACCAAGGAAATAACGGCATATGCATATTCAAGTACACCTAAGTAAGTCTCTTTTCACCTCCCCTTATTTTAAGACCCTTAAAAAAAAAACCTGCATACCTTTTAATCTCAGGAAGATCATTAGGGAATCTAGAACTATAAAATTCTGGATAGCTACAGTTTGAATGACACACTTTTACAATTCACACAGCACCTTAAGTTGCAGGGATATGTCTCAACTAGACACATAAATAAAATTCAAGTTAATAAGTCCTTAATGTAGCTTCATCTGGATATATACTTTAAATGTGGGTAAACATGTTATTAAATTAAGATGACAGTCTAAATTCCCATCCATTTACTAGGAATCATTTATATTTCATATAGCACTAGACATGTCTTCTCTGAGCTCATGAAGAATTATAATGGGCGAAAATCAAACCAAACATTGATGGACAACTGCAAAGGGCATTCATTCCATGTAGCAATGAAAAATGTTCCTGGCTAGAGATCTATACGATCATTTTCAAAAACACAACCTTCTCACCACTGTCAAATAAATTAATCACAAAAGTAATAAATGTCTAAATACAAAGGAAGTTAGTTATTCTCCATCAAGGTTCACCACATTATTATTAATTGCTACTAACAATAACTCAAATTAGGATACATCCAAAGTCATCTTTTTGATAATATCACTACTACTACTCCCTTAAAAGCAAAGTGGTAGAATTTTTGGAACATGGCAACAGAAGTCCACTGCAGGGTCACTGGGATTGTGAACGCTGGCATTTGGCATCGAGTAAAAATGTTGAGAACCTCTGTTTTTGACGGATCCAAAAAAACACTTATTAGATGTATTTCCCTTCTCAAAAGTACTGGCCAGGGCATCTTAGGAAAGTTACTGAAACCTAATAAATCATTTCACATACTCTTATCTTCATCTTCTTTCCTTAAAAAAACAGTAACTTAGTTGTACAAGTGTAGATACGCTAGAAAACAATAGATTTTCCTCTGGTATATAATGTTTGATGTGTCTACTTGGGTTGACTCTAGGAAAAATTATTAAGTCAGCCAAGTTTCATTTCAGTGTCTCTGTTCTCCTTGGTTTATCTTTCTTTTAGTATCTCTTCTATTCTGCTCACCTCTAAGAAATCTGGAACTCTTGTTCTGTTCCTCAGCTACAGAAATTAAAGATATTGTGACACCTACCTAGGTTCACCTCCAAGAAATCTGCAACTCTTATCCTGTTCCTTAGCTAAAGATATTAAGGATCCTGTAACACCCACCTAGTCTCATAATCTGGAGCTTTGGATTGGTCCCCAAAATGTATATTTCTGGGACTAAAGTTGCAGTAACCATTTAAAATAATTCGTACGATGTTGATGACTAATAATGGTGGCTTCACATACAGATACACAGACACACACACACTCATACACATACATTCACACACACAGTTTTCCTCCTGAGCTAGTGAATCAGAACTACCCGAGTTGAGGGATAGTGAGTAGGATAGAGGAAACAGGAAAACACCAGTGCAATGGGCAGAGGGAATATATTTTTATCCTGTTCCTCCCTCCTGTCCCATGCTGAATATATTACCAGATGCTTAGTAACAGCTGAATTTCCAGGTAACTTCCTTTAGCAAACAAATAAATATGGTCCTTCTCTGCCATAGCCTGAAGGGTAATCTGTTACAGGCCTTCTATTAAGTCTTCAGAAACCAAATAGGTATCCACAGGAAAGACACAATAATTGTATCACAAACAGTTCCTGGTAGATACCCACGCACAGATATAATCCAAAGGAATTGGGTATCAATAGAATGTCTATGAATATGATAAATACCCAAAAAAATTACTCTTTTCCTTATCCCCTCTATACATGATCGGCTCATTTATACCTTTTCAGTTTCAACATCAATGTCACCTCCTCAAGGCATCCATCCCTCCCTGGCCATCTCACCGCAAGTAGGTTTTTCTGTTCCTTTGTTAGTTTTCTTCACAAGAGTTAAAAAACTCAAAATTCTCTTATATCTTTCTCTTTAGAGTTTAGTGGGCTCCCACCCCAGAACACTGCAGTATTGCAGACCCAGCAGAGTGTGGCACAGAAGTACTCCAAAAGATCTGCTGAAACAAATGAGGAAGACAGGATTCTAACATTCAGTTGGGGCGACATGAGAATGTGGACTGGTGATAAACCCAGCAAGAAAAGAAACAGGCAAGACAAAAAAAAGAAAGAAAGAAAGAAAGAAAGAAAGAAAGAAAGAAAGAAAGAAAGAAAGAGGGAGGTGTCATGAATCAGAAACACAAAAGAAGGTTAACAACCATGAGTTCACGCTGAGGTCAAGGTTAGATGCGTGATATGATAAAGCAAAGAGGAAAAGCTGAAGAGGACAGAGACAATGAAGAAGGAAGGCTTTCCAGACTGACTGTGCCCCAGCATGTCCAGCTGGTTATAACCCCAGATGAGGTGAGGCAAGACAGTCGTCGAGTAAAAAATGAGGATACGTTTAATCTTACAGGCATTGCTTGACTCGCTTCACTCCTCCAGCCAAATTCTGATAACTTTATGCCCCTCCTTTTTCTTAATATAATTTATTGTCAAATTGCCTTACACTCAACGCCTAGTGCTCTTAAGAGCAAAGTGAGGTCATCAGGCATAAATCCCTGCAGACCCTTTCCTCAGAACTCCTGCTTACCCGCACCCGTGTCTGGAGTTTCCTCCTGTGGGGGCTTGGCTCTACCAGTCATCTCACCTTCTCCTTGCCTTCAGTTTGTCTGGCTCTCTACCTGCTTCTCCCTAGAACCTAGGCCATGTCCAAGTCTCTCCCACCAAGAACAGACAAAACCCTTCCTCCATGTCAGTAGTGTTCCCTCCCATCACTCCCTACAAGGCTTCTAAGGGGTAGACCTCAGGGGCTCTGCCTACGTCCTCTCTTCCATCCACTTTGCACCTCACCACAGACAAGCTCCAACAAGGGGACAGGTGTTACTGGTAACCACCTTCCCTCCAGATGGCCATATGCAAAAGGCAATCTTGAGGCCTCCCAGTTACTGGCCCCTCGGCAGCATTTCACACTGCAGACCACTTCCTCCATGAAACTTTGTCCCCTGATTTTAATGACACCTGACTGTCTCCGGTGCCCCGGTATTCCCCAGTGTTCTTTTCAAGGCTGTCCTCTCTTTACAGCATACATTTTCCTCCTGAGTCACTCCAAAGGTTTTAGCTATTGCCAGTGACTTTGAATCAAGATTTCCAATATACACATCGCTACTAACCACACCTGTGATCTAGCTCCTTATGGAGCATTTCGGTCATTATATATCAGATAAACCTAGAAGTCAATGCTTCAAAGTGAACTAATTGTCTTCTCTTGATATATGATTTCCTATTCTAGTCGATGGTAGCCGGTTGCCCAAATCAGAATTCAGACTCATCCTAAACACCATTGCTCCCCACTCCCTGGCTCTATATCCAACTGATGCCTAGAGCCCTGTGGTTCTTTGTAGTTAGTTCTTCTAGAGCCTGCTCTTCCCTTCCTCCCTCCTTAGGGCCACTGCACCCAATCATCGTCCTATCTCAGCTGGCAGACTGCAAATTTCATCTTCTTCAACTTCCCCTCCACATGACTCCCAGAGCGATATTAACATTCGAACCCAACACTGTGATTCAGCTTAGAAGTATCCAGTAGCTTCCCTTTCTGCCACTCCCACCTATGAGGTAGATGTCTATTTCTGTTACTTTCTCATGCTGTAAGCTCCAGCCATGGTTGTTCATGCTTTAGCATTCCTGTTTCATGTTCGTCCCTCTATTTGAAATGTCTCTTGACTACAACAAGGCTGTGATCCTTCAAGACACAGAACAAATGTCACCTCTTCCATGAAGCCTTCCCTAACTCCCTTGCTCCACATTCAAATTGGAGGGAGTCAATCACTTCCTTCTTTAGACCCTACTTTGCGTGTATCTGTTAAGCGAATTTAGCATCATCTGTCACAATGGGTGTGTTTGCAGGTGTGTGGCCATGTGGGTATACTCTACACATACACAAAGACACATACATTAAAGACACATCCCATTAAAGGCTAATGTCCTATTATTCCGCCCCAGCATTCTTCAAAGTGCTGAGGACATAGCTGGATCTGAATAAATATTTGATGTCAAACTGCTGTTAAGTCAGAAACACTAGGATTTAGGACAACAAGGTACAGAAATTTATCAAGTCAGAAAACAAAAAAGGAAAGTGAGAAAGAAAATAGCACTGCTACATTAGATTGCCCTGAACCAACTGGGAATGAGGAGTTTGGGCTCGACTATTCTCCCAAAGCCCTCTGTTCCTTCCCCTTTCATAACACAACACACACCTTATCATACACATCTTTGTATGTGCCTTCCGTGCTAGGGTGAAATACCACCACCACTACTAATGTTGTCAAAATATCTTCAGAGCAGTTATATTTGTTGAGCATGTACCAAGCACCAGGTGCCTTGCTAAATGCTTTACATGGGTTAACTCATTTAATCTTCATGGTACGCTAATACTGTGGATGTTATTAACATTACCATCTTACAGGTGAAAAACCAGAACCTGAAAAAGATTAAGCAGCGTGCCCATTGTTTTATTGCTAATGAAGGGGCTTCAAAGCCAAGGAGTAGGATTTCAGGGCCCATGACCCTGCGTCCTGCCCTATACACTACTATACTACATAACTACTACACTACACTACTAATCCCCCTGCCAAGAATCCACCACCAAACATATACGTAAAGGCTACCAGGGCTCCATGAAGACACGGCTATGTTTGGCATATACACACAGTAGTTTGGCACACAGTAGTAATAGTAAACAGTAGGTACTGCCTGGCCTACTGACTAGCTAAATGAAAGACTGTTGAAAACTACAGGCCGAATGTTTTTGTTTTTCTTTTCTTTTTCTCCCTCCTTCTGGAAAAGGAAGGTGTGGTTCTTTAAGACTTCTTCCAACTATAAAAACTCCAAAGTTTTATTATATGAAAGTAAAGTGCTCCCTGCCTACGATATGATGATGACGCACTGGTAAGAGTCCAGGCAGGTAACAAAGAGCGTGGGTTGGGAGTCAGCAATCTTGAGCGGAATCCTATGTCCACCTCCTAACCTGGGCAATTTCCTTGATCCCTGAACTTTAATTTCCTCCCCACAAAATACGAATGGTTCTAGCAATTGCCTCAGTAAGGAATTTTGAGGATTAAAAGAGAAAACATGGATGTGAAGCACATACACAATGCCTAGAACATACAGAAGCACTAATAAATGTCAGCCATCGCCTCCTGCCACACTCAGGATCACAGCCTACCTGATATGCCTTCACATAAAGGAAAAGGTAGTGTCCACTCATGAAGCAGACACAGCCTTCTTACAGGAAGACTACGTCCTATTTCATTATTCTACTGCCCTCAGCTATGTCATGGGATTCAGCATGTGTATTAGAAAGGAAAGATTTTGGAGCGCCTGGGTGGCTCAGTTGGTTAAGTGCCCAACTTCTTTCGGCTCAGGTCCTGATCTCATGGTCAGGGAGTTCAAACCCCTCATTGGGCTCTGTGCTGACAGATCAGAGCCTGGAGCCTGCTTCGGATTCTGTGTCTCCCTCTCTCTCTTCCCCTCTGCCTCTGCCCCTGCCCCCAAATAAACAAACATTAAAAAATTTTTTTTAAAAAAGAAAAGATTTAGCAAACAACTATATTTTCATTTCAACCTTTCTTCTTGTGTCCCTATTTGTTCATATCCAGAGAACTCCACCAGACCTCAACCTCTCCTATTTCTCATTTGTTATGAAAAAGATGGATGAGTATGGAGGAGGAATCTTCCTGAGGAGGAATTTTCCCAAGGAGGAATCTTAATTCAAACTTGTCAGATCTCTTTGCTAGCTCATCTCTTTGTAGAGCATCCTGCCCCCTCAAAAAAAAAAAAAAAAAAAAAAAAGCTTCCCCAACAGTTAACTTTATTCAATTTCAAAATTATTTTAAGAAAATTGACATCCATTATCTAAGATTAGCTAAAATATCCTCAAATGCCCTCAAACCAAGTTTATGAAATCCCTTCCCCAAAAGAAACATCCAGTTCTTTATCTTTGTCAAGCTTCAATATTAGCAACCAAGAAAACTCTGCTGAAACGAAAACTGGGTTTTCCTTTCTACTAAAAGGAAGACCTGGGTCCTAGCAGGCTATTACGAGACCATAAGGAACTTTGTAAAAAGCTTCTATAATTCATTATCATTTATAAAATTTAATAAATATACATAGATAAAATTTTATATAAGTGAAAATTAAAACTAGCATGGCTATTTTATATTTTTATAGTAACACAGGCATAAAAGGTTATATTAAAGATGGTAGAGGTAAAATTTTTCAGTCATAACTTCTTTAGAATCTTGGGAAGACAGTATTAAAAATCCTAATACCTTCAGCTGAATTTTATAGTAATTCTTACTATCCATGATAACAGGAGGCAGAATGGTATAAATAAATATATCAAAACTCAAAGCTCATAGTAAATTACATACCTTCCATGCTCTCAAAAATCCTCACGAACCAACACTAACTAATTTTAATTTTATGTTTTATTACTGCTCTTGCTGATTCTCTTGTGTGGAAATTAATTAGCAGCGAGATGGGCAAAAGAGATGCAGCAGAAGAGAAAAGGTCAAAATCAATTCACTTTGAATAAACAGACTGTAACTGATAGTTGGCTATATTCACATTTTGTGAATGAGAAAACCAATGTGACTTTTACAAGGTCTCACAGAGGGGCAGCTGTGAAGAAGTCAACACCAGACAGAGAGTAGCAACTATAGGGGGAAAAAAATGGCTAAACGGGACTGAGAGGGGCTAAGTCTGTGGTGTCCTGATCAGTCTTTTCAAGAGATGACAAAATGAGCACTATGAACAGGTGGGCTTAGTAACCAGTAAACTCATGTTCCATGGAAGGACCCCCATTCTACTTCATGACCCACGTTTGCAACACACAGAGCAGGGACTGGGTAAATCTAATGAGGTTTACAAAGAATGAGTATGATCGCTATCATTGTCATCACCACTGCTACTTCACCAACCATTCATTAATTGGGCGCCACCACGTCGGGTATGGGACTCTCTTCATGATTTCATTTAATACTCAAGAGAACCAGATGAGCAAATTGAGGCACCCCGAACAAGTAAATGGAGGACAGATGAGGAAATCATACTCAGTTTTGTGTGACTACAAAGCCCAAACTCTTAAGCAATAGGTCATCCTCCACTTGGAAACCGCAATGGTTCAAGCAAGGATACTGAGGAATCAACTAATCCCACCATGAATGAGGAAGCTCTTTATGGGACACAAGCAAGAGGAAGTACTGGTGAAATGCAGGGTCTGCATAGGGTATTCAGAAAGGGAAGGAGAAGGTATTCACAATTGGGAGAGGTGAGTACAGCTCTGATGGTAACTAAAAGAACTGTAAATGCTCTCTCAAAAAATATGGGAAATAAAGGACTAACAAATGAGAAGAACATAAAAGTTAATTTCACGGAATTTATGCATGATCACAACAAACCATAATATAATTACAATGAAATTTCAAGGCTTTGCTAAAACACTGATCTAGTATTTTCTATTTCTCAAAGTGGTCTACCCATCGTAGTCATGTACAATTTAATTTTCTCCATTTCAATTCCTATCTCAGGACTCCGTTCGTCACCCAAGCTCCCATCCCACGTTTCCAACTGTCTGCAGAATGGCTCCTGTGATTGTAAGAGTCTCAAACTCAACTTATCATTGACAGTATCCTTTCCACAAAACTACTACATCCCCCTGACTTTCTTAGAGTTCCACTGAGGCACAGCCATCCTGCCAGTTACCCAGGCTCAAAATGTCAGCAGGATCCTTGATTCTGCTCCCTTCTTTTCTCTCAAATCATAGCATGCATTTGAGGAACTGCTATCCCACAGACTCCCAGTCCTTGGTGCTTTTAAATTCCTCCCATGCTGATCAGGACCGTCACTGCCTCTTGTAATTTCTTCCCAACTAATCTCCACTTTCCTGCTTCTCAATCTCCATGGCGATCATTATTTCAACTTTACAGCCCCTGCTAGATAGACTTCATGTTCTTTCAATGTGGAGACAGTGTCCTCCTCTCTCTGGACCCCCTGTAGTGCTTCACACAAAGTCTTTCCCAGAGGCAGTACCTCAATATTTTTATATTAAAATGAACCCCTCTACTGTGCAGCCACTAAAACTCACTTAATGCTTTGAGGCGCCAAGAAGCTATCACAACTCCATGACCTGGAGATGGGGCAGCAATGTCATGAGAGTCAGGAATTTCAAGTGGGTCCAAAGGAAATGGTTGAGATAATTAAGCTGACAGGATTGGGCGATGCAGGAAGTCTACACCACGCATGGCCTGTGTTCTCCCAGAGGACACACATTTTTCATTGATACCTTATTTCCATTCATGTATCATCTCAGACTGTCTCTGCCTTGAGAGAAGAAAGAAATGATTTACACTGCAGAGATGACTTCTCGCATGTTAACAGACACTAGGGTAACTTGACGTCTCCTATGTTCATAGATACTAGGGTAACTTGTGACCAACTTACTTTAATGGTACTAGGGAAGCTGACACACCTTAACCTATGTAAGGAGGTTCCAGATCGTAGCCTATATAATGAGAGTCACAAATAATGCCTGTTTACACAAACACAGGATTTACGCAAAGATTTTCACTATCACTCCAGTGTGACTATTAGTTTACCTTTGGCAAATGCCTGTTCCTAAAATGGGTTTAAAAGCACTAAGATACAGTGACTACAAGACTGAACTTGTAGATCTGACTAGCACAGGGTAGAGTAGGGGTTACATTAGGGAACTCATCCTGCCACCCAAAGTAACAGAACACACAAGCAAATTAGGTTTAACAGCAATGACAGTGAAATACATATCTGCACGATGCCTAGAATAAAAAATAATAGATAGCAATATCCCTGGGGCACACTGAGGTCTTCAGACGGCGGCAGTGCTTAAATACGATGCCATAGCATCGTGCGGACAAGAAAAATGTCTGCACCCAAGGTGCCGGGCAGAGGTTATCTGGGATGAGTGTTAAATCTGTTGAGTAGGAGCGTCCATAGAGTGGCCTAAAGAGCCCTCCAGGATCTCCCACTCATTCTCTAGTTATGTGTCTGAAGCTCCTCTCCGAGGGTACTTCCACCCTCACCCAGGTCCCACCCAGCCTCTCAGGCCTCCTTCCCATTCCTGAACTGCCCCAGGCCACACTCCAACCTTCAGTCTCTGCCTTTGTGTTCCCTCCTCCCACAGAATCAAAGGCTCCTTTGCTTATCTCCAATCTCTGCACAAAAGTCCCTTCTCAAAGAGGCCTATCTCATCCACCCTAATGAAAACTGCAGCCTGACCCCTTGCTCCAACAGCCCGAAAGAGCCTCCTTCTCCTGTCCAATTTTTTCATAATTATCATCTTCTAACATACCACAGAATGCATTTATATTTTGTTTATCGTTTATTGTCTGTTCCCATCCACTGCCACCCTCAAACGCACACACTGGAAGGCAAGTTCTGAGGGCAAGGAATTATACTTGCTTTACTCACAGGCTCGTCCCCAGGGGCTAGAGAAAGGTGTAATATACATTAAGAGCTCAATCAATACTTGCTACGTGATTGATTAAGGGGATGCATGAATCACAGAGCTGTCATTGAGTTACAGGGTATTCTTCTGAGAAATTCATCATGCACATTACGTGAGAAACACTGTGCTAGGCGCTACAGGCAAGAAAGGAGTAAGAGACAAGAGTCTCTGCCTTCAAACAATTTGTTCCAAAATTGCCTCGTGGGTTAAATCAGGGCAGAGGATGCCACACCCACTCAATCTATTCACCCACTTCCTCCAACATCTGCTACACACCTGCCTAAATGCAGTTTACAATGGAAAGGATCTGTGCTCTGAGCAGCTGAGGACTCCTTTTTAAGAAAAGTTCCCACATAATTCTTTCAAGTAAAACTATCTGCATAAATTATTTGAGAAAGACTAGAGCGTAACCTGTGCACTTTCAATATGTGCTAAGTTACAAAAATGTTGCCAAATGTTTAGCTCACCAAAGGAACAAATTCAACTTAATATATTTTCAATAAACAATTAACTTTAAATGTAAATGTTTACAACTGATACCGATTGCTTCAATGAACATTCACTGTAGTTTTTCAGACCTTTAAGGACTTCTGGTTTTGTCAAAATGCATGAGGTATCAGTAAATAATGTCTGGGCCCTGTTCTCCTTTCCGTCTTAACCTGAGGGGAAAGTATGGCAGATCATTATTGAGAACGCACGCATACACTATGACCTTAGAGTGACTAAAGCTCGCTATGGATTTCAGTCCCTAGAAATGCTATAACCTCTGGGGTAAAGCATGTTGTAGAAGAAAGGAGAGGCAGTGGGGAGGGAAGAAGAGACAGACAGAACTACACAGCTGATGCCCAGCTTGGTCTCCTGAAGGTGAGATGTTCATCTCACGTAAGTAGACTGTGGGTAGTACATCTTTAAATGCGTTCTAAGGAAAGGAGTTTTGAGGAGGTGCAGAGAGCTGTTTCCACTACTGGAAGCCAAAAAACCCAACAGACAAACACACAAAAACAAAACAAAACCCAAAAAGATACATGTGAGAGAAACTGGCCAAAATTAAAGGCCACACTTGCAAAGTAACTGAAACTGAAAATAATCGCAAAGTGGATATTACCCGAGATAGGGTCATTGTCCTTAGTAAACAAGAGAGGAGAAATCTTGTGGTGTGATTTGCAATATTACATCATATACACCAAACAAACTTAAATGAGGAGGCGTGGTACGTAGGTCAGATGTGGTACTTACCACGTAGGCTCTACATGTGAGGCCCTTATCCTGTGAGACCCAACACAGATGACCTCATGTACCTATCTCACTTGGCCAGCCTGACTTTTCTTTCTCCTCTCTTCCTAGAGAAAAACAAATACAACCTAAGTACCCACATTCATGGGATCTGGCGGGGTAGACTCAGGATGCACACAGGGAGCTGAACAGACAATATTTGGGAGAGCCTACAAAGTTTCTGTGAGGTGATTTTTCAGTAAGGCAGCTACCTCTTCTGAATTTTTCTGAAGCTTTGCAAAGCCGTCGCATTGTTAAGACCCCAAACAGGGCTCAGCTAAGGAAAATGATCGATCTGAGGACCAACAGCCAGCTTTCTTATTCTGAACTGTGATTCCCACCCCCAACTTCTACAGCTTCTTCTACTTTCCTTCTCTTTTTTTTACATCCCCGTTTGAATACGGTGGCAATAAATGTGACTCCTCTCACATAAACGTGCAGACAGTAACAGCTCTGTACAGTTCTGTAGGACATGAAGAAACATTTCAAGAATCTTGTAAGTGCTGACGAAACTTGCCTGAATTACCCACACTACCTCCTCCCCCAGATTCCTTAAGCATCATTTGTTTTCCTGAATATTTGGGAAGGGGGGGATATAAAAAAAAATAATCTACCGGTTGAGGAGAGAACCTCTAGCCAAAAATAAATACTTTAAAAGAACTTTAAAAGTAAAGAGCTAGTTTAAACACTGATGCAACTAACCCATGTATGCAATAAAGTTATATCTAAGGCACTGGTAACATGGAACTCTTTAGACTTTCAACCACCAGCAACATCTGCCCCCGTCCCGATCCCACAATTCCGCTACAGAAAAGTCTGACCAGCTGAACATTGCCTCACAGACTAAATGAAAATAGTTGAAGGATTGTTTTCCTGCAATTAAACTCATCATTCAGGCAAAAGCTCCTTATTGTCCCCATTTGAGTGTACTAAAAAATTTCTTTCAAATGGCTTGTCTCTAATATCAACACACGTAACTAATTAATGAAGCTACTGTTTATTATGAATTAAAACTCTTGTCTATAACATCCTTCATATAACCACAATTATCACACCGATTGAGAAGGCAGTTTGGCTTCTTTAAGTTAAAACTCAAAAAGAAAAAAAAGAAAGAAAAGAAAGAAAGGAAAGTAGGAAGAGAGAGAGAGAGAGAGAGAGAGAGAGAGTGTGTGTGTGTGTATAAAGCAACTGATAAAATGTCACTTGCAAAAATGTTTCAAATTCACTGAGATACATTTTGGCTAAGAAGAAATTTAAAAAAAAAAAATCCAGGTTGTTTGAGGGGACATGGATTTTGCTACAGAATTCCTTGAGTTTTCTTCCCAATGTAATCCTAGATCAAGAGCAACAGACTGCAGATGCTGGGTACTACAACCATGTAATATTTTAACAGTGTTTTATTAAAAAGATAACAGTACCAGAAAAGGACTTCCAGCAAGATGCTGCCAACTGTTTAACTATTCCTCGAAACCAGCCCAAATGTTTTTATTATGCTCAGCGTGTCAGTGGTAGATCAGGCATCTATTTAGGAACTGGGCACTGTGCTGGGTCTTTTTAAATGAATCATCTCATTTAATTCTCACAATAATACCGTGGTTTTAGGTGCTAATTTCCCTTTTCAACAGATGAGAAGACACATGCTACAAGAGGTTAAATAATTGATCAGAGTCAAACATCAAGCAAATGGCAAGGCCAGAATCCAAGAGTTTTTCTGATCCTGACATCCATGCTCATTCCAATTCAACAGAATGCCTCCGTGGATTTAAAGGATCATCTCACTCCTTCGATAGTTATTTAGTGCCTACTAAAAGCATGACACATGGCAGCTCAAGTTATCCTTTTAAAAGATTAATTTAGATCATGTCACTTGTGATGGCTTCTAGACATAGTGAGAATAAAATCCCAACTCCTAGCCATGGCTGCCTGAACTTGGCTCAAGCTACCTTTGAAAATGCCAATCATGTTCTCACCTCAGGGCTTCTGAACGGGCTATTCCTCTCCCACTAAGTCTTCAGATCACTCAGGTCTCAGCAGAAACCTCACCTCCTTAAAGGTGCCTCCCTTGACAATCCAATCTAAATGAGCACCCCACCCACTCACCCACCCTCCCTCCTCCTCTATCTAGACTGTTTTTTAATAGTACTTAGCCTGGTCAAAATTATCTTGTGGATGTATCTGTCTCTTTGTTTACTGTTTGCCTCCTCCCAACTAAGATACAAATGCCCTGAGAGGAGGGACTCCCCGGTCTCACTCACCAGTGATTCCTCAACACCTAACACAGCGTCACACCCACAGTGTAAGCTCAGTAAATAAATATTTGTTAAATGGATGACTGAACTCCCGGTGCCATGGAGACACATACATAATTAGATACAGGCCTGACCCTCAAAAAGTGTTCAGTCTATAAGGGGATGACGACACAAATAATCCCACGAGGCAATATGCTCTAAGTGCCATAAATGGGGGGGCTAAAAAATATATTATGTGGTTTTAAAACAGAATTTTAAAAAAATCATATACCAACTTAAGACTAAAAACTACTTATAGTTTCATCAAGAAAGAAAAGAGAAAGATACATTAATGCAGGAACAGGAGAGAACACACATACACACACACACACACACACACACACACTCATGTTATTCCTCAGAGCGGAAATGCTCAGTTCAGTCACGGCTTGGAAGATATAAACATCATTGAAATTCAAAAGCAGTTCTGAAAGAGAGGATGCCTCAATTGGTATGCAAGGGATGCTTCCTCCCCCTGAATACATTATGAACTTGCAGCATGCTAATATGCCATGCTATCATAAGCACCAGATGGGGCAGTAGGCAGTACATGTCCCATCAAACCTCAAGAAGATGTATTAATGTTCATGCTCTTTAAAAAAAAAATCCTTTGCTTGTGTCCCTAGACTTCCACATTTCTTAGCATTCAGTCACTTTCTCGCAAAGCACAGTCCTCCAGGGCTGCCCCTCTTCACCAGATGGTGCCAGGAATCATTTCAATCTATTTTATCACAGGAGGCAAAGGCCACAAAGCGTGTCAGACGACGCTTACTGAAGGCACACCAAGCACAAAAGAGAACAACAGAAGATACAGGAGACATAAGAAATAAATCTTCTCCAGGCACTACTGATGAAACATTTTTTAATTATGCTGAACCCTTATTTACGTTCTACACAGAAAGAGAGAGAAAAGAAAGAAGACTTTCGTATGTCTAAACTTTCAAGACTACCTGATATTAGGGTGAAATTGAAGTGTACCTAAATAATCTCTACAGAGGCTCAATCAGCTAAACTCACAAAATTGTGAATAATCAAAAGGTGGCCTCAAAATGAGGCAAGGGCATAATAAATGGTAGCTGAGTGTACTGAAATCGACTCACTTGTTTAAAGGCGCCTATCCGAACAAATAACATCCCAGAATCAGGTGAAATGCACCCTCTCTTAAGGCTCTCCATCAATTTAGCTGTGATGTGTGGGAATCTGAATATGCCATTAGAAAGTGAGGATCTGAATAAATACGTTATTCGTAATTTCTTGAATATTATCTTTTAAATACATCACTTGAAATAAATAAATTACCTTGATTTCCATTCATTTAGGGTCTCCACTAGTTTATTTGTGATCACAAAGGGGTATTTTCTCTAGAATACAGCAGACAAAAGTTGTAATTTACAACAGTGTTTCTCAAACATGAATGCATTTCAGAATCCTCTGAGAACTTGTTCAAACACAACTGCAGGGTCACCCCCAGAGTCTGGTGTGGGGTAAAGAACGTGCCTTTCCATTAAGTTCCCAGGTGATGCTGATGGCTACTGGTCTGCGAACCCTACTTTGAGAACCGCGTTATCTACGCCATTCTGTACCATGTTTCCAAAGTGCTCCTTTACCCTTAGAAAGTCTGGTATCTGTGCAGAATATCAGCAATATCCTATAAAAACAGAGCCACCCAGTTGATAAGCTAAACTGACCTATGAATTTTTTAAAAGGCACAAATTAAGAGAAATACCGAATATCTGTCAAATTAGCAAGATTATTCTTTCAAGGTATACTACATAACGACAGTCCCTGAAACGCTAAAGTCCTGCCCTGTTCCTTTCAACAGATTCAATGTAAATGTTGAAACAAATAGAAGAGGTCAAATATATTTCAAGAAAGGAAGCTGCATAAATGCAAGAAATTACATGTCTTTCATGAGAATACTCTCTCTCTCTCTCTCTCTCTCTCTATATATATATATATATATATATAATCACTGAATAGATTATCTTAGCAATCTCTCTGGAGTTTTGAGGATAAATTTTATCAGCCTATCATATTACTACTCATCTAAGATTATTGGTTGAAGAAACTGCTTGGCTGAATTCCCTGTGTAACTGAAACGATGAAAGTATTTCATTAATATTTGTCTTTTGCTAGAATCTTGCTTAATATGTCTGCCAGAAGACTGAAACCTTACACCCACCCTCCCAAACTACATGCAAGCACTCAGGTAAAGGGACAGCCAATTTCCCAAAATATTGTGTACAACCGTCAAAAGTCCTGGACTTTGTTTCTAATTTCAGTATTATGTCAGAAAGGGTTTAAGTGTTATACATTGTAGAATACTTATATAATCATGATAAACAGATTTACAATGCATGCAATTTTAACTACTATACAGCTAGCCATCAATAAAGTTGTATGGCCAAAAAATAAATGTATTATGTTTTCTGCATGCTGAAAGCAGATGCTTGATTCTTAAACATCATTTACTGAAAATTGTGTAGGATTCACTTATTTATTCCCCCTCATATTAACATGCTTTGTGCATTATTTTCTTCCTTTAAGCTCTCAGTGAATCCCAGTCCACCTCTCATCCACTCACTGACTCATTAAGCAAACATTTGCTGATTGCCTACTATATGCCATGCTCACAGGTAGTCTGGAATGGAATTATTAGAACTAAGAAATCAAGATCTTAATGTAAATGGCAGCTTTATCATGAAGAGCTGATGATGTTTAAGATGTCTATGTTAAACAACAAAGAAGTGTACGTATCTTGGGAGACATTAAAGGTTAGAATTCATCTTTCTAGCAACATCCCCTACGAAGGAACAGGAAAATCAGTGAGGGGGGGAGGGGAGGAGAAAGCCTCTGAATCACCTGAATTGAAGCCACAGTAACTGAAAAAAGCCAAGATGGGCTTTTCTTAAGCGTGTATTTCTTATTTTACTCACTATCCTAAGTTTGGTTATCTTTCCAAGTTAGCAAATGACTGGAATGGGTAAAAAGGGTGGGCACATTCACTGAAAAGGGGTGGGCAGATGACAGAAAGAGATGAGAGAAAACCCTGTCAGGTGTAGACAGAATTCAGAAAATCTCATCAAATGTAGACAAAAAACTCATCAACACCACAGGGTAGAGCCCTTTTGTGTGGTTCAAACATTATCCCCCTTTTAAGTCCAGAGAGCACCACTGTCTGCCTTTAATAATTGCTGCTTGCATGTAAACTCTGCTTTTTAGGGGCACACAGCACGTTTCCAATCATTATCATCACTGTCCTGTGAAGTAAAAGTCAGCAAGGCAGAATAATTGTCTCTAAGACAAAGAACTGGCAGCTCGGGCAGACAGTAAACTGACTTCTTCCTGGTCACACCACTAAGTGGAGGCACCTTGATTCACACCCAGGAATTGGCATTCTCTAGACCCTGTGCTCTTCAAAAAGATGGCCTGATAAAATACCACATATTAATCGTGCATAATATAAATCCAAGTTGTAAAGCAAAAGATAAAACATGTTCAGCACAAACTGAGCAAGACTATAGCTGAGTATGAAGACCGTGGCCATCCAAAATGATTGCCAGTAAGTACAAAAATCCTAAACCAGTAAACAGAAGCAACTCTGTGGCTTAAAGCGATACTCTTCTACTCTCTGGAAAACACTGCAAAATGGCTGAATTCTCCAAGAGGTTTTGATGAAAGGTATTTAACATCACATTGATATGGTCCCCAGTGCTTTACTCCTACAATGTGAGTAAAATGTAAATAAAGACGAAGAACAAATAGAAAGACATTCCTTTCAGTAGCAAACAGTTAAATAATAAGGACCGGTAAACTCTTCCTTTCAGCAAAGTTCTTCAGAGAGACTCCTAAATGGTACAAAATAGAAGAAGTGTTAAAAGCCTGATTATGTGTACATTTACCAATTTATTTTATTTTTTTTTCTTTTTTTGGCCACTTCATTCTCAGCAAGCAAACACTGGTATGGAAGAAAGAGCATGCCTAGGTAATTAAGAAGTGGGTTCTGCCTCTGATTTCTATCACTATATTTAAAAACCAATGATTAGGAATATTCTGGGAAGTCTAGAAGAAAATAGTGTGCTTTCTAAGAACACAAATTTTCAGTTCCATCCCTTTAATAGTTTCCTAGGCTGTACAAAGACAACTAATGCCAGAGCAGAAAGGAAGAAAATAAATGTTAACAGGCCTTTCAAATGAAGTGTTCCCATAAGTGCTGAGTGTACAGGTTCAGATACAACCACAATAAAGAGGAAACAATGCCCATCTCCCACAGAAAGTGTCAGAATCCAGGCCCTTCCTCATCCCAGTCATATCCTTCTCAGGACACATGTTAAGCATTTCAAATGCAAGAATATATAAAATTGTTACCACAGAACCCTCAAATTTTATTATGCATTTTCCTCCCAATAACCTGACAACCATTAAAGCAGACAAGTCCTGAGGAAGGCAGTGAAGTTAAATCATGCAAAGTTCAAGTGTAAAGTAATGATGTGCTCAAAAGCACAGCAATCGTCTTTCTCAAACTTCCAAATAACTAACCACACCATCAAAATCATCCCAGATTATGAAGGATGGTCTATTTATTTTGTCAAACTCTTTAAGCCTCTTGTTAAAGCCATAAACACATGATAAAGATACCCTCTAATACCCCTTCTTCCTAAAAAGCATTTCTGCCCATCTAATTACATAGCTCTTAAGGCCAAACTCTTTACAAGTATCATGTTCTCGTCAGTACTTTCAAAATTATATTCTTGCATGAGTAGCAAGTACACAATATGATGTTAATAAACCACACAGAATTAAAAGAATCCCTCTAATAAAGTGAGTACACTTATCGCTCAGCCTTTAAAAAAGAAATGTGGAAAACAGAAATGAAAACTTCTAGAGAAAGCATCCCACAATTTTAAAAATCAACTGCTTCTTTTTAGAGCAGGAGGGGCATGCAGAAAACAAGGTATCTGCTTTCCTACCGTGTCTTCATCTTCTAGGATCACTGTATCTGCATTCCTAGAACCTTCCTGGGGCAGAATCATGGGTCCCCAAGTCACACTCCCAAGAGATCTGACTTTTTTTTTTTTTAACCACATGATGTTGGTAAACAAAACAATTGGGTCTGCCAATATGCTGAATATATCATCTGCTTTCCAATTTTCTACTAATCTGAGACATTGGAAAATCATCTATCTGGGCTTCTGATCAACAAACGATAACCAGGTTCACCTCTTTCCCAAAGCCTAGAAGGTGCTGTTTTAGTTAGCCTGTACACTTTGACAAGGAATAAATCTATGATTTCTATTAGACTTTTCAAAATAATGATGTTAGCCCCCTGATGCCTATTAATCTCTTTCAAAAAGAGTCAGAATACCAGAGAACTACCAGCCCTCCTACCCTGTTTTAGCCAAGATCATTCTTGATGAATCAGGCTAATGCTTTTCCATTCTTATTTTTCAGCAAAGAGAACAACTCTACTTCAAATTCAAACATTTCCCTTTAAATGTTGCCATCTAGCTTCCATTACAAAATATCCTCTCCCAGCCACAACATCCTCACCCCTCCTCAAAAAGAAAAGAAGAAAGGAATCCCAAATCAGACAAACCAGAGACTCCTTCCTCTGCCATTTAACTAGATCTATGTGTCCTTGGGCAAACAGCTGAATTTACCTGATCTTCAGGTTTCAAACAGATCACGTGGTCACAGACACCATTTACAGCACAAGGGTAGTGAGAAGTATATAAGGTGCCTAGCTCTCGACCTGGCATGTACCAGCTTTCAATAATAGGCTGCTCTTACTATACTATCAGAGATTTATTCCGTTCAGAGATGGCAGTTATATATTCCCTTTGAGATTAAGAGGATTTCCTGATTCCTTTGATTGGAACTCTATGGGTTGAAAAACATAATTAAGCTAGACATTCTCAGAAAGTACATTTACATTAATATTAATTAATGCAAACAGCTGTTTGAGAAAGCCAGCCAGATAAACCTGCTTCTTGGTCAGGTGTGAAATCCTATTGTTCTCAAGTTATGAGTCATTTAAGTTAACGACTTATTCCACTAGATACAGTTAGCCACCAAGGAACCGCAACTGTACACAAAGAAACTGCTTTCGAGAAATACTATACCCACTCTCACACACAGAAATTAAAATTTAATAAACAAAAATGAATGTTCTGTCCTCAGTATACAAGAACAACAAACTAAAAAATGTTAACTTACATTAACGAAGATCCAATCCAAGGCAACATAAGACAGGCAGAGGGTTTCTAATAAGCACTAGATTGTCCCAGTGCCCACCCTCCCCCTGTGCCTTGACTTCTAATGCACTCAGGTACTCCCTCACCTCTGGGTTCCTTTACCTGTCTTTTCAGGCTCTCATTACTCTACAACCTAATTTCTATTTCCTTCTCTACCTGGAGCTCTAGAACTCAAAACTCCTTGAGGGCATGAAGGGACCAAATCCTAGTCATCAGGTCCTTGGCACTTGTTCAGCAACCTACCAATGTCTACCACCTGAATTTCCTTAAGGCAGTAACCTTTCTGTGGCCATAGCCTTGCATTATTCAATCTGCTTAGCACTCTAGTGATTAACCACAGTGAGGTTCTCTCATTTCCAAACAATTAGAAGACAAATCTGATGGCATACTTTTGCCACAGGTCAAGTGATTATTGTTAGAGAATTTTCTCGCACATCACGCTGCAGTCCTGGTGTAAGAAGGGAGGAAGCATACAGTGCAATCCAGGGTGGAGTATGAAAGACAATAAAGTAAGAGTGACACTGGTATGATAATGTGATGTAACATGTATATGAGATTTAGAAGCAGTACGGTAAAGTGGGTGGACTGGAGAATCTTCTTTTTTTAATACACCACCTGAGCAAGTTGCTTCACCATCTCTGAGCCAGTTTCAACATCTATAAAGCACAAGCATTTGCAAGGTCAACCTTCCAGCTTTGAAAGGTATTTGTTCCTCTGATGATTCATAAGGCTGTTCAGAATATTATAATTACAGCATCTTCTTTGCAAACATCAGATGTCAGTGCAGTGATGAGATGGTTAATAAACATTTCTAGACTATATAATGCCCACCAAGCGGAATGTTTACTCTAAGAAGTAAAAATAAACTAGTTGTCTTGTGAAATCATCAGAAATGACCACGACCACCACCACCACCCGCCAAATTAAACACTTATCGTTTTCAATAGACCACTAGCTACACAGAAAGATACCCTGCGAAAGTTTCCAAGTATTGTTTAAAATACATAGAATGAAAAGGTCAAGGACTCAAAGATATTAACAGAAAATAATTGAACAAGAAAAAGGAAGTGGTGCCCGAGCTTAAGAGAAGCTGGAACTTCTAAGTGCCTACTACAAAGAAGTCACATCTGTACAATTTACGTTTATAATTGAGTATTTGCAGCTTATATAGTTTTCTTTTAATGGCTGGCAGGAGGCCTGTTTGATACAGCAAAGAGTTAGCCCAACACAACAGAAAACCAAACTGCAAGGCAAAATCGAGTGACCGTGGATGGACTATTGTGTTTTTTGTTCTTGCATAATAGCATTTATAGATTAATCTATTTAAAAGAAAATAACCAGGTGCATTATCCAAATGTTCAGTTACCAGGGACACTAACAGTCATCTGTCTGTGGCAATTTCATTTCTGTTTTTTACACAAATCATCGCTTGCAAGCACTGATGTTAAAAACAGAAAAACAGTCTAGTACACAGTGGCTATAAATGCCAAATCAATTTTCAGCAGATAATAAAGTCCATGTTTTACAATCAGCAATGCACTGTTTTACTACCCAAAAATGTAAGCTAATAATATATAGCTCTACTAAATGGAAAATGCAGATATACTGTTAAAAAACGGGCCGGCTGTGAGAAGATGGATCATTTCTGCAGGGACCTTCTTAAAGCTATGTGTAAGTGTTTTGAAAATATCACATGATGTGGCCATGTGTTAAAAATTACAGCCAGTTAAGTTCTCTGCTAAGAAAAATATGTGGGCAATTTATGAAATGCACTCCAGGATGGAGATGTCTTAAGTAAAACCAGATTTTGAAAACAAACCTTTTTTTTTTTTGAAACTTGAACTTAAAAAAAAAAAAGTTCCAGGCACATCTGGAGAGCAGGACCATTGAGAAAGGGTGGTCTGACCTAATACTAGCCATCTTCTGAAAGAACAGCACTATTTCTGGGCTACACTGACTGTGCTCGCTTATTGTCCTTTTAAGGAATCAGTCCTGAAAGCATTTTGTAGGTCAACATATGTTCTTTGATAATATTATACAAAGACTGATAAAAATATAAATGTTTCAGAACACTCAGAGTCATCTCCTCCCGAAACAGTATAATGTCCAAGGTCTCCCAGCCCTCTCACAAGAAAACATTTTCCTTTTCTTAAACACAAGGATCTAGTTGTTACAAAGTGACAGGCAGTGACATGATATTTCCTTATATTAAGTTCAATCATAAAAATAGTTTAATCTATTTCTTTAAAGCATGCATGGTCTCCTTTAACTTTTTATAGCTCATTTTGTTAACAGTATGCTATCAACAGCTAAAGCATGTTTTTTTAACCAAAATAGTTCTAGAAATTCTAAACTGAGACTTTTTTTTTTTTTTTACCTACCCACCCCCACAGATTGGTATGTCTTTGAATAAGTTCAGTCTGTGCACATTTGTTTCCAGAGATCCCCATTTTTATAAAAAAAAGTCCCAGATCTGAGAATTGTTACATCAAGTTTGACACAACCAGGAACCAGGTCTGACAATCACCCACCAAAATAATGATAATGATAATGATAATGATAATGATAATAATAATAATAAGGAGGAGGAGGAGGAGAAGTTGTTGTTGTTGATATATATAAATACACAGTCAAACAAAAAAGAAAAATTCAAAACAGTGACAATATCAGATTACCCAAAACACATCCTTTTAATCTACTCACATAATGTCTTATTTAAAAATATAAAATCTCTCCCAGATGGTTAAAATTGTCCATTAATATAAGTACATAGTATGGACTAAAATATGCTAAAAACATATTAAGAGGCAGTCCATCCGTTAGGAGAGTTTAAAAAGTGCAGATGGGTGTCAAAAATAGCCAAGTGTCCGATCTGCTCAAGTATCGCCATTCTGGCACATGCTCATAGTCACAGCTGTTAATATATTCTCTGCATCCAAGTACAAGGTTTTCTAACACAGTTGATGAGAGAGAGAGAGTGAGAAACACTGCCACACTTCAGGCTACTGCTTTAGAACCAGTCAGATACTAACGACTTGACACTGAAACAAACTTATCAGTGATCCTAAAACTTTATAGTTCAATGTATTTTCAATAAGGATGCTTTGAAGATGACTTTAAAATCATGTAAGCACGTAAGCAGTCAGGGGGTAGAAAGGGTTCTAACTAATCTCTTTCACCTATTAGCACTTAAAAATGGCTTTGGGCTATTAAAGGGTTTTAACCAAAACAAAATATAGACTCTTCAAAATGCTGCTAAGTCAGATCATTCAATACATATTTATTAATAAGAGCATAAAAACAAAGAAGATTCAAGGTATGACATAAAAATCAGATGAAACTGTGCTATAATATTCTGGCAGAATAAAACACACACACACACACACACACACACACAAGTACTTTTTCACACAGATTCCCTCTCATATCCAATGCACATTACATCTTTAGTTGTGTGGTGCATATAAATCAAGATGAGAGCTTAAAGAGTTAAAATGACCTTTCAAAGACCTCAGTCATTGTCTTTCTGTAAATTGATTTTCCCCATATTTCAGCTACATACACTCCTTGTCTACTGAACTAATGAAAAAGTGCAGTTCTGTCACAAATGCATCCTTTCTGCACATATATCAATAATGATGAGGACTACAAGACACATCCTAAAGGGAAAAACATTCCTCAAACAACTGGCAATACCTACACACAACTGCGGTTGCAGAAAACTGGCAGATAATGTTTCAAAACACCATCTGTGAGGTGTACAAACTCTGTGACCAAGCACAGTCTCTTCTGCCTGTCCTATCCAAATAATCTGCACAAATCAGCCAGCTGGAGGATCTCTATCTGCCCTGTCTTTTTTAGCTGGGGACAGGCTACTCAAAGTAGGTCCAGGGCAAATCAGACAGTTCTTGAGAATAACAAGAAGCAACCCATTCTCCATCAGCGCCCCCCCCCCGCCCCGCCCCCAGCCTTCTTTCTCCATAAGCAGGGACTTCACTGGCCACCATCACAGAGACACTCCAGGTTCCAAAGATAACATGCTTCAGAGGAAATTGACACACTAAATTTCCATGACCACAACAGCTTCAGTAATCCAGCAGACTTTTTATTTTTAATTAATCGATTCCAATTATTTGCCTTATGACATCTAAGGACTGTGATTTAGGGCAAGACTGAAATCATTTGTAGTTCCAAAGCTCCCTTCACTTTCTCTGACATAAACAGCTTTTTAAAGAGACCTTATCCCAGGATTCTGCCATAATCTGAAAACTCTCTCCACCGATGAAATTTCCAGGACACAAGGTAGAGATGACAGTCACAAAATCCGTAACAGAAACAATACTTCTTACTTGGGCTAAATGTGGCTGTACTTTCCCCTCAGCCTTTAAAACACACCTCCCAAATTCCGAAAGCAAAGCCTCCACACCCTGTGCCCCTGTATCTAGATCTCGATGGCTCTCTTTATGCCACCTTCCACTCCTCACCTCTTGTCACCCCCTCCCCCGCCCCCGTCCCTGCCTCTGCCTGCCCATGTGAATTACAGTGCAGCGCGGGGCAGAAGGTATTTTCCATGCATAATAAAAAGTAAGCTTTCTGCATTTCAAAATCAGAGAAAGAAAGCAGAGCAGAGCTAACTCACCAGGCATCCTTGTTGTATCCAGCGTCCACACGGAAAGTGACTCTCTCCTAAAATCAAGCGCGATCGGGGCTCATGCCTCCTGTTCTGGAATGAGTGCCGGCAGAGAGAGGAGGGCCGTCAGAAGGGGCTGGGGCGGCATAGCCCGAGGCAGGGTGCTGGGCGCGTGCGCCTGCCAGGCAGAGACAGATGGAGAGCTGACACTCCGGATTGCACTTGGAGCAGAAATGTGGATGATGACAGGAGCACATGTGGCCTTGAACCCAGCCCTGTCTCCTCAGGCAGAACAATGACAGGGATGTGTGGGCAAAGTATCGCAACCCCTACCTCCCCTTACCCACTCTACCTCTCTGGGCAAGTTCCAGAGCACCAAAGAACAGAAAGTAAAATGCAGAATGATAAGCTAAATGCTGAATAATTCATTCATCACCACCCCCATCCCGTTACAAGTTAACCCTTATTTTGCCAAAAGAATGGAAAGTAGACCGGCCCCCTACCACTGCTCACAATGGAACGCTTCCCTTCCATCTTCTCATGTTAACAGCCATAATTGGAAACTCTATTAAAAAAACCAACGTAGGCACCAACCTCAAAGCTTGTTTATTGAACTGGAAATCCAAAACAGTATAAAAACATCTTTTTTAAGACTTTGTATTTTGTGCCAGTTTATCCTACTGAACAAAGTATCCGAATCATTCCCTTTGTTGGCTTCTCAGTAGTATGTGTAAAATAGAACACTTTTTAGAAGCAGAAGCAGACCACTTTTATTTTACTAGAGTGCTTTTAACCCCCTGGGATCCCTGCGTTGATATGCTCCAAACATTTTCAGCTTACTCTCTTCTACCTTGCATAGAGATCCATGGGAGATGAAAACAAAATCTTCACTGTAAAGCCTTTTCAAAAGCTGAACAATCACATCCTCCTGATTTCTGATTTTTTGCACACCCTTAAATGTTTATCCTTCCCATGAATAACACATACCCAGCCAGGTTCAATGGACTCTTCCCCATAAGCTTTAATGGACACCATGATATATAAAACTACAAGCCTTTGTTACAGTGCTTTATCTAAAGCTGGCTATTTTCCTCTCAGCGGTCCCTCCTTAGTCCTTTGTAAAACATCCTTGCCTCATAGGAGAAACATACGCCTGCCTGCCTTGCGTGCCTTTTCCAAACACACAAAATGCCAGGCAGAAGGAAAATACTGTTCGCTTCTAAAACTCTTCCTCAATTTAACACTTGCAAATCTTCCCTGGGTCTGTGTGTATTTGTTTTAACAACAGGGCACAGGATGAGACAGATTCCTCAGGCTTTACCTTTCCATAGCATGGTCAATCCACTATAAACACAGAAACAATTCTACCCAGGAGCATCTGCCCAGCCAGCAAGCTCAGTGCATATGACAGACAGGAGCGTCCCCTTTAACTCTTGCCATCCCCTCGCAGTCTTCAACACGTCCTTTGCTCGTTCTAGACTTTCCATATGCTTTTAGCCCTTGTCAGGTTGATTTTTTCCCCTCCTTGCTGCCTCAAAGAAACATCAAAAGCCCATCTGAAAACAGAGGCAGTGACTGTGATTTCTACCTACTCACCCTTCCTACACCTCTTCCCAAGAGCACACGCAACCTGTTTCAAAGTACACCCACCTACATGCACATACCCTGCACAGACTAAAAATAAATCATCTTTGGTAAACAGCGTCAATCAATAAGAATGTCTACGGCCCCTAAATACTGCACCCAAGAAGCACGGCTTCATCTAGTGAACCCCTCAAAAATCCATCATTGTCAGAGACAACTTGTAAAAAGACTACAATTCATAATGATTACTCTGTTCTGTCACTAATAGTATACTGCACCCTATTTATGAGGCCAATCTTTTTGTTCATCTTAGTTAGATGTCACTTGTAATGAGGTTGTGTGTAATGGATTTCAGTACAGTTAAGCACCAAGCTCAAACATTCTTATGACAGAAAGCTTTATAGCAGGCGTGAGTGTGATAATCAATTAAGTCCTGCTATAAGGGCCTTTATGGAATCCAGCATCCTGAGTCTGTAGATGTTCATTTCCAAAGAGACTATTTCTTTAAAGTGTCACTGATTTTTTTTTTTAATACTATACCTACATTAGAAAGAAAACATTTTCACAGTGGGAGACCCAACTTTCGTCAATATGCATGGTGAATCACTTCTGAAATAGAATATCCTATGACAAAAATGCAATACACTTTAGGAAAACTGGATGATATCCACATTGAAAACTGGGACTTAATATTGGTATACTGCAAGTCCCTAAACCACTGCTCAGAACATTGAACTTCCATATGCTGTGTGATTATGTATCTTTTCTATGTGTAAAAAAGCTTTTTAAGCTGTTCTCTGACTACAGTAATTGCCACTTTAAATTGATCCACGTCAACAAAACCCAGATCCCTGGAGATTCTCACCTAGAAGTCTGACTGCAGAATGGGCCTAACTGAATGTGTGTGCATCTGAGATGAGTCCAGCATTTTCTCCAGGAACCAGACTCCTCCTCTTATGCTTTAATCCATGGAGGCAAGCAAATCAGTAACCCCATTTGGCAGTTCAGGGAGACCTGGATACGTAGTTCTATTATATAGTTACTTAGACCAAAATAACTTTCCCTTTAATAAAAGAAAAAAAGAAAGAAAGAGCAAGCTTAAAGAGCCAAGATCTCTAACCTCCAAATTGTATAATAAAAATAGACAATCAATAACATGATGAATGTATTTATGTAGGTGAAGGGGAAAAAAAGAATACGTACTGAGTATATACTGTGTAAGTTTTCTCCAGGACAAAAACACCGTCCTGCATCACCATTAGGAAACATACTTTTAAAACTTAAAATGGGGCGCTTGGCTGGCTCAGTCGGAAGAGCATGTGACTCTTAATCTCAGGGTTGTGAGTTCGAGCCCCATGTTGGGTGTAGAGATTACTAAAAAAACATAAATACACTTAAAAAAAACCCTAACATATATTCAAAACAATAATAAAGACTACATTGCTGACCAATTACACACTCCCTCAGGAGAGCCATGCAGTTAATGCACGTCTTTTCATTAAGAACACAGAACATTTTTAAGGTGATTTTTCTAAGTCGTCTAAACAATCACTCCCCGAATCGGTAAACGAAGTCAACAACCTAATGCCAGCCTCCCCCCAAAAATACATTGATTGGTTTTTGACAGTAAACTGAGATCCTTCACTAGGAAGGCACTATGGTATTGCATTCCTCTCAGGTATCTTCCACTTATTTCCGAAACAGATGAGCCCTGTCGTGCAGATTTTTCCTTTGTTGGAGCCTGACTTACCAATGGGAACTATGAGTCTACTGAAGCCCTCAGCAGTTCATGAGAGCTCTCTACCCTGGTGATGGGCCAATGCCAGTTAAAGCGTTTCCACAGGTCTTCTCAACTCTCCCCTGCGCTTCTAGCGGGCTGCTGTAATACACTGTGACTTCACACAGTGGGTATTAAGTGAGTTAATTCAAAGGATCTAAAACCTCATTGATCCTAATTGAAAGCAATACACCCAACCAAATACTTTCCTACCCCATCTGCTCTGGCCTGCCACCAGCTATTCAATACAAGAGAATTAATAGTTTCAGATATTCTAACCGACCCAATAAAGGCACTCATTTAAGCAGGGCTGCATTAACAAAGTGAAAAAACAAGGGCAAAATGGGTTCAAATGGAGCATTTTACTCCTAGTTGGCTTTAACAAAGCTGAATAAGGCTTATTCTGACTTTTTATGTGCAAGACTTGATAAACTGAATGAGAAGGCACTCAATGATCAGCCAACGAGCATTGATGAATGGTCATTAAGACCCCCCCTGCTCTTAGGGGAGACCCTTCCACAAAGTGGCACACCAGCTTGAAAGGGCGGACTCGCTAATGTCCAGATTTCTCCGCTTGCTTGTTCCACTTTCAATTTCAGACCACTGGCCACCAAATGAGGCTGACATATTGGAAAATAATGTTTTATGGGCGAGTGGTAAAAAATAAAATGGGGGCATTAGCTCTGCTTTCAAATTCAAATCTGCTAGTTTTGTCAGACCCCAAAGGTTTTGATTTTCCACCCAGCTGGAAGCTATTAGTGTTTTCTAAAGGCATCCCACTGACAGGGCAAACCTACCTAATGTGTGAGCTGTTGGGCTAAGGGAGATGGACCTCGCTTTTGGATGATTTCCTAACTTCTCATCACTTTGACAGTCAATTAAATAGATACAACACCTAATAAAAATGTACATTAATTTGTTTCTGCCTCTGAAAGACACGTGAAACTGTATTAAATAAAAGCCACAGTAGATTGTCTTCTGACAAAGATAAAGCCAATTATGCTCTGCAAGGAAGACAACTGGTTTATGTCTGAGTTAGGCTACAACATAAGATACAGCCAGTGACAAAGAAATGAGAGGAGTAGGGAAAAAAATTAAGTTAAAAAGTTCACTGAAGTATTCCACAAAAGTAAGAGGTTATCTGTCACCTTCACTCCTTTCTATAAAGGTCTGTTGTAAACAACTAGACACATTCACACTATTTCCCTCAAATATTTCCTTTTGGGGAAATGACTGGCAAGCATTTGTGCCTCAACGTTCAGCCAGCCCACAGAAGAGCTCGGGAGAACTTTACTTAAATGACAAAGGAACAGGGGACATGACCACCATCTTAAGAATTTGAAGGGTGTACAAACATCATGGGGTCAAGGGTGATTCAGGACTAAGAGGGCCTAAGTGCTAGCAGTAAGATAGAATCAAGCAAAAGAAAGGCGGCTGGATAGAGGAAGCTTGTCTTAATAGGTGATTATAACAGACATCACAGAGGCAGAAAAGATTCACTGCCTGGATCATTTGCAACTAGATGACAGAGCACCATACAACACAGTATCCCACAGAGAACAAGCTGCATGGTCTGTTGAGAAACCCTCATCTACCAGGGCAAGTGGCAGGTCGAGAACTAGAAGTCATGACCCCTTCCCTTCACCTATGACATGTCAAACTCAAGGGCTCAGGTCACTTTGATTTTTGTTATCTCCATCAGTTAGAATGTGTTAATAACGTGCCTTAGAACTGTAAGTTGAACATTCCAATCACAATATGTGTTTGAATAATCATGATTTCCTACACTGATAAGCCAAACAGTTTTCTATGATTTTTTTTTCTCCCTGATCCTAATGTCTATAGAATAAAATGTTACTTATAGCATTCCAACAATTTTTCAAGCAATGTAATGGATTCTTAACTCTGGGTGAAGTATTCTTTACACAGGAATGAAAAGGTGTGTACTAGTAATCTAAGGATGTAGGGCACATGTATGTGTGTTGCTGCAAAGAGAAATCCGTTTAAGCTATCACTTGCCAGAAATAAACAAACTTTATCTTTGTAATTATTAGAAAGTATCTGACAGTGCCAACGCCTTTAAAACATCACAATATATCGTCATTCTTTTCTACCAACAACTTTTGACTGTTGATGCCAAATATTCCAAAACAGTCTGAAATACTACAACAGATTTAGCACTTGCATTGCTTGGATGCTCTATTGTTTAAAATGCAAACTTCAAACCTAACTACTACCATTAAATACAAATCACTCCGCAGGCACCAGCAAGGGGTTAAAGTATTTTAAATTTTTTACAGGAAAACACTTCCTTGGTAATCCACAAGGCTGAACACTAGCTACGTTAACTCTGTCTTTTCAAATAAGAGCATTTTCATATAAAAGCGATCAATCTTAGAAAGTACACACTTGCGTGCAAATCTGCAAGTAAGCTACCATCTCTACATTCCTCCTGTTTTTGTTTTTGTTTTTTTATCACTCCCCAGGTCACACGGATAATCTAGAAGACACCCCAACTGCCCAGCCCTTATCCATCTGACAAGGACTGTAACACTATATGGAAAACCTTTGTCTCAATGTCACCACCTCCCTATCCTGACTAATGGCGAGTTAGTTTTGTTAAAACGCAAGGGTTCTGGCGCACGCTCCAGTGAACTTTCCCTCCTCCCAGCACCAGAGACAAAACCTGCCGCTCCGCTCCGTGCAGGCAGCCATCTGGACAGCTTTCCCTCAAAGCCCAGCCCACACCACACTGCAGGCGAAATCGGAGGGCTCGGGAGCTCTGTGGGGCTATTCATGACATACCAATTTCACATTTTCTGCTTGTACGCTTGCAACAATAAATGCTAATGAGGACTATGAATGACAATTTTAAAGACAATAAAAAGGTCTCCAAATCCCTTGCATATGGAGACACTGTTTTCAAAACTTCACCTTCTGTTACAGAGCTGTTAGAGTCGAAAAGAGAAAAAAAGAATAACCTAAGGAAAACAATAAGATGATCAAAGCACAACTGAACCCTTAAGATTTCCAAAGAAAGCAATCTGTGTAAGCCCAGGGAACAACAGATCTCACCCACCCCCAAGGAGCATCCCTATGAATTCATGAGGCACCCTACATCTCCACTACCTTCGCCTTCTGTAGACGTGCAGCTTAATAAAAGCAGTTCCTGCTAAACGCGGACTTATTTGGGAACCTGGGAATTCTAAGGGCAGCATTTGTCCAAAAATAATTATAATCATCCTCATCATACTTTGGCATAATATTTAACATTCCACATATCTTTAGATAAATGTAAAGGCAAACTGGTTCTCTTCTGATCACATTTTCTTCTTAAAAACAATGCAATGATTCTGGATGGTGAAATTACAAATCGTGTTTATTTTCCTTTTCAAATGTTTCTGTTTTCCAAATCTTCTAAAATGAGCATATATTACATTTTGAACCAGAAAAAAAAAAACAATAAATATCATGTTCAGTGCAATGGAAGAACTGAACTAAAGATAAGTGTTTTGACCGAGAAAGGAATTAAACCATTTTACACAACAAAAATAAAAGATTCATCTTCCTATAAATTGTTATAAAGGGTATCCTTTTCATTAACATGGATTAAGACACTTTCAACAAAATCCACCAGGTGGAGCAAATACACAGCACTAAAAAAAAAAAAGTCCCAGAATTTTCTTCATCACGTTCTTTTTTCACATGACTTTTTTTTTTTTTACCCCTAACAAACTCTCCACTTCCTATCTCTCCACATTGCAAATTATCAAAATCTATCCACACACTAATTTGCCACATTTGTAAACAAATGCAAACGTACTCAAAAATGATTTTTGGCTACTGTGCATTCCATTACATATTTTCATTCCAAAACTGCTTGATTTGTTCAAATATTACCAGCACAGTACATCTACTTTTTCACCAAAGTACATTTTTTAATTAATGTTTTACTCTGACCCTACTGGGTTTCATCATGCATTCCCCCCTCCCGACACAAGACCAGGCAGAATAGAATTTATGCTGTATATTCTGAAATACACAGAACAGTGGCTACTAGGGACCTAAGCTCATTTCCTTTACTCTGTATGGAACTTTAACTTCTCACTCTGACTTTTAACAAGATTATTCTTAATTGTATATACCAAAATCTTATTAAAATACTGTGATTTTTTTTCATTATAACAAGCAAAATGTCCTGTTTTCATTCCTGACATAAGCCCACAGTTACTAACAGAATATGGAATATGGATTTTTCCCTTCTTTTTTCTAGAGTTATTCACCTCCTCCCAATTTCTTCTCCCACAGATCTATTTTTTTTTCCTGCCATTTCACTCCACACTTCCAGAGCGCATTCAGCGCCAAGGCACCAACCCCGCTTTCTCGTTCGCATTTTCTCCTGTAATTCCTGACGCCACCTGCAAACCACAACTCTTCTCCATTCACTTTTCGGAGTCCTCCAAGTTTTTCTCACATTATACACTCTCTGCTGCCAAGGCTTAATGCTACAAATGGCACTAATGTTACTTGCATTTAAGAAAGCTCCAGTTGGATAGAACCACCAAAAAGTGAGAGCTTGAAAGGCGAGGGGGGGGGGTGCCCAGGGTCTGTCATGTGGAGGGGGACACTGATTAGGAATGTTGAGTGTGGCTTAAAATATATTTCTATGTTTTCTTTTTTTCCTATTTACATTGATGTTGAAAAGAGAAATCCTCTGAAAGAAATGCACCAGGCTGATACATAAATAAACATGCACATGTCCGAGGAAATACACAACACTTCTGAGAGAGCTCGGTGCGTAACAAGACCATGGTGATGTCAGCTCCCTCACAAGACGCACTGGGCTAGCCCAGCTATTTAAATGTTCATATACTTTTCACTGGAGTGGTATACAAATACGTAAAGTATTGACATCACCTCCATAGATACAATATGAAAAGAAAAAAAGAAGTTTTTAGAATCATTCCTACCCAACTCTTCCCTACAAAGTCCGATTCCTTTCTTCTTCGCAAAGAATGGAATCAATTCCCTGGAGCCAGATTGTACACAAGGCAAAGGTGCAAACTGTTCCCTTTATCTACTCATAACTCCCGTTAACATTAACGTCACGCACGTAAGTGCATCTAAAGGGTAAATGCCCTTCAGTCGGCATGACAGAATCCGCATGAAGTCGCTGGAAAAACCGAATCACTGCATGTGTAGTCACACTTTCCCCTCCCTTTGCAGGAAACCACCCCACCATCATCACCTTTGCTCCCCCACCCACCATGTGAACATTTCATCAGCCCACACTGTGGATAAAGAACCTGCTAGATTTCCTCTTGGTAAGATAACATCTTGCTATACTCTGGGGATCTCCCAAATGGCTCCAACTCCAAGCATTCTTCAGAATATTTATCCTATATGATCCTCAAATTGGCCACACATCGCTGTCCAAATATTATTTCTCGCCACCCCCAGCTTCATCAAAGGGTGTGGCTCTTCCCACAGCAAACGTCCATGTTCCAATTCCAAGGACAGGAAAAAAAAAACAACAACCCAACTTTAAAAGTTCTAGCACCTTCATTTCAAGATGGACGATTCTCATGGACAGATTAAGATTCTAAAACTGCCTCATCCAAACAACCTCTGAACTACGAGTTCCACCCTGAGCTATGAGTGAGTCTGACCTAAAAAGGCAAAGCACGTAGGACACCCTATCACAGGAATCAGGAGAAGAGGAACACATTAACTAAGCCCGGTGCTCCACTGGTTAATATCTGTGGCCGTGGACAGAGATCACGCTTCAGAGCAAGGCCGGAGTGTGACATGAAAAGAGGCTCATTTTTAAATCCGTTAAAAAAAAAGAAAAAATGAAGTGTATCTGTCAGGACAGTCCAGAAGGAGAAAGCAGGGACACAGCACTGGCAGGAACCTCAGATTCCTGACCAAACCCTCTTCCACACAATGCCTCCAGAAAGAAAGGAACCCAGGGTGGGAGCCAGCTTGACGCTGGCGGACAGACAGGGCTGGCCTTGCAGGATGTCAGAGCGCCAGGCGGCTGCGAGAGATACTGGGTTTTCACACACTCTCGGGCTGGCTGTTTTGCTCTTCAGGTAATTAAACAAGGAAGCAGGGCTCTGGGTATGAGCCTGACCCTGACGCTCTGGCTCCCTGGTTCTGCATATCAACTTCCGCAAGCACTGCCCCGGGCATCAACACAACATTCGCCTCTCGCTCTCTCTCGTTTCCTTCTCCACCTCTTCCTAACGCTGACCCAGAAACAGATCCTCCCTACAAAAACATCCACAGAAAGGTCTGAGTCTATTTGTAATAAAAACCTCTGTGCTGTGGCTGTTCCCAGTCACTAACCCCCAATTTTTAAAAAGCAATAAATAAATAAATACATAAATAAATAAATAACCGAAGGCAGGAACCTCATAAAAATTCATATACAACAAATCTATGCAAAACACTGGTGTCTTAATTAAGATGAGTTATTCAAAGAAAATAATACCCAAATAATAATCCTGTTTTCCTTAGCATGGGTTGCTTGATTAAAGCGGAAATCTTCAAAAAAGTCAAAAAAGCTCCCCAAGAAATGATTTGGATAGTCCAGTTCACAAATTAAACGTGTGCTGGGTTGTATAATTAATATTGTTATTTTCGGTTTTGATAATGGACATTATGGCAAAGTAAACACCACTTATGATGTGGTTTATTACGTTTCTTCAAAAATCTCATTTAAACAAAACTCTATTTGTGTACAAAGGAAGTCACCATGAAAACTCAGGAATATAAAAATTATCCCTTAAAAGAAATGAAAGTGGTACATTTACACACACACACACACACACACATATTAAGCAATGATTAGAATCATATAAATAATATATTCTTCCTTCATCTCAAAATCCATAGAGTAAAATATTGGCTGAAAGAGACAGAGACCAAAGGAGAGAGGAATACAAAAGCGTGCCTGCTTGTCTGTGTTCAACACAAAGAACATTAAATGAAAACAACTGGCATGCTGCCAAATTCCTATAGAGGCAAAGAGATTCAAATAAATTGATTTCACGCATCACACTGACCTGGGATCAGTGTGCACTGCTGCAATAAGCTCAAAGCTCCATGTGGGGTAAAGCCCATTAATGCTCTCAGACCCCTCGAACACGACCAAGAAAAACTAAAAATAAACGCAGATGCTCTCAAAACCCAGCAATTTTGCTTGAGAAAATCACTTTCCTCTTTTCCTAATAAAGATAACAATATTTAAAGGTGCGCTGCACCATTTAAATTAACTTTAAAAAAATCATGCTTTTTAAAAATACAAATGTGGCTTTGGAACCCCATATACATTGGAGCTGCATAAATATGTCACCCCACGATATGAACACAGATACACACCATTCTGCAACAGAAGTTTCTCCCGTCATAATTGTCTCCCATGCTACTCCCCTGGCATCTTCAGGCAGCCAATGAATCTTTTTTATTTTCAATATGACAAATACTGGGCCCTTCTTAGTATTAGTATTTTCCTTTTGTGGCTTCTAAAAGCAGCCACTCCCTAGCTGTCCTAAATCCACCCACTCCTCACAAAAGAGTCTAGCTTCAAATCACATTCTAGAGGACCAAGCCTTATGCTTATTTCGGGCATGCTTCAACACATGGGGAAAACAGCAGCATTTTGCCTTTACCAGCTTCTACCTAAACTGGTGGCTGTCCACTCAGCTCGGCATCATTCCCGTTGCCGCTACCTTCCCCCCCACCCTCACCCGGCAGCAGGTCTGTCTCCTGGTGACAACCTGTTCCCCCACCCACCAACTCACTACACAGACCAGACTCTCTGGCGCCACCTCAGGCCGCTCCCACTTAGAGCCCCGACTGTTCAACTTCACATAGTTCTTTACTTTTCCTGTCTCCAAATTACAACCCCAGGAACCCAATGGATTCCAGGTGTTTGCAAATTTAAAGGATAGGATTTCTGTTCTTCTCTACTTCTTGAGTCAACTTGAGTCTGACCCCCGTATTTCTACACACATATTACCTTTACAAAAAGGAAGAAATAACTAGGAGTAAAAATTTCAATGCCACATAATAAAGAAGGAAAACCCAACGGTTATCCCAACAGTTATAAAACAGGCCAACACAATGCTAATATATATAAATATTGTGTGTGCCTGCGTGTGTGTGTGTGTGTGTGCGTACACACATCATATTTTTATGGATGTATGCACACACACATATAGGAAAGAAAGAACTCAGCATGGTGTTTGATACCTGATGCTATCCATTCAGTATTTGCATATTATAACAAATAACATGCATTAAGTCGTTTTAAAATGTGTGTCTTTGTCATGCACTTTTGCTTTCAATATGGGTCTTCCTGGCCACATGGTTTGCCAGCAGGCCACAAACAGAGCCCCATGACCGGAGAAGAGGACTGTAATGGGATGGGGGTGGGTAAAGACCAAGACTCTGTGGATCTGCAACATATGCTCAAGTTTTTAAATCCAATATCCTCTTCAATCGGTAATCTGCATCTTAGATTACTTGATCATATTATTAAGAGCCCCCATACAGATATGTAAGGCCAAAAGCAGAGCTATATTCTCTTTTAAAACAAGTGCTTTCTTCTGATAGAAGATGAAAAGAAACAAATTCCTAAGCAGTGGTTGTTGCTGCTATTGTTGTTGCTGTTGTTGTTGTTACTATTATTATTATTCATTTCCTTTAAGATATTGACATCTTTCTATTTTTGGACATGAGAAGGCTAGTCAACCAAGAGGTGAGTTCTCAAAAGACTAATTTTCAGTAACAATAGTACATGAGGTAAGAAGGTAGAAACATAGGTGAGAGAGGTCTCAGCTACTTCATAAAGCTGAATTCCTTGCCTTTTCTCTCATTAATTACTGGAAAAGATCATCATAAGATGAAGAAGGGGGAATGAAAGGAAGAGAAATATAGAGAAACTAAATCACAATTTAGGCTACCTCAGAGGATTCTGTAATTATACGGAAAATCATTTCATTTTCTATGGTCTTTCAAAAACACAAACAGCCTCATTTGCCAACGCCTTCTTGGAAACTTACAGAACAAGCCAATAAGTATTTGTAGCAATTGCAAGAGTAGATACTGTGGGGTGGGCACCAGCAGCGATGTTTCCAGAACCATGGCCACAGATGGTAAATATTTTGCTACCTCTCTTTCCATGTAGTCAGGCAGGCAGTCAAAGAACTTCAAAAATCCATTCCCAATCACTAGAGTGCCAACCAATATTACACAACATTTGTGTTAACTCTCAACTTTTTCCTGGCACGGCTCAGATTTATTCATCTGTGCTTCTGCCCAAGTCCACTAAACCTAAAACTGAGCTGGCTACAGGAGGCATCAACTCTCTGGAACCCATAATTCAGGGTCCTCCTTCATTTTGAAATGTTGCAGGCTTTAAGAAGTCTCTTGCCAAGTGGTAACATACTCAGTTTATATCTGCCGTCTTCCTAAAGTTAGATTTTAGGTTTTTTTAATATGCCTACGAAGATGAATTCTGCTTAGGAAGTAACATTCACCTAAAAGTTAAAAAAAATCCAGATCAATTAGAAGAAATAATAAATTGAAAAGCACTTTTTTTCCTCTTTAGTCAACAAACTGTTTCAGAAAAAACACCATCTCAAGTTACAATAAACACAGAAATCATGGCATAGCTTTTACTCTTTAACTCCAAGTATTGCTCAGCTTATAACAGATGTATTATGAAACATGGCAAGAAGCACTCCAACAAGGAGAGGGTGGGAAAAAAATTTGGTACTTGATCATTTGAGATCTTCAGACCCAAAGCTATCAAACAAGGGTTCCCACAGCCAGGCTGATTGATCCCTGCCCGATCCCATACCCGAAGACTTCAAAAACAAATTTTTTTAAATATATGATACAAATTCTTTATTAACAGGCACTAGAGAAAAGAAGAAGAAAAAAATCTTCATGATTATAATGTATGGGGGAAATATAAGAGTGATTGGGGGGGGGGGTAAGTAAATTGCAGAATCAAAATATTTGTCTGTTCCTTACCTTGACAATATTCAAAGTTCCCTTTTTTCCGGCAGTCACCTATTACTAAACTCAGTGCTCTCCAAGTGTTTCTTTTGACAGATATCATTCTCCACCAATCGCTCTGCTAATTTCCTTTCTCCTTTTCGGACTGGGACAGATATTATGTTCACCAGCCCAGAGATCAATCTTTTCTATTGACAACAACAAAGGGGAAAAAAAAACGCATATATCACAACCAGTCTGAAGTATTCACCCGTCCACTTACACGATAATACTAGACCAGTTTTGTTTTGTTTGCATTAAGAAACAGATACAAGCTCTTCTAAATTTCGGAAGAGTCCAAAACAATTTCCGTTTCTCAGTTCTTGTAATGACATGCTCTAAAAGACTCTTAAAACTCCAGGCATCTGACTCAAAGCAGGATACCTTCTCAACCTGGCAACTCCTCTTCCTTTGACTGGTTTAAAACATATGTACATCAATACCTTGAAAGAATATGTTAGATTGTTACCTTGTTCAATGAAAACTTAAATAAGTTGTCAGAGATCATGGTTTCTTTAGAAAATGCTTTGAAACGTTATGTGTTTATTTTATTTTACAGAACATTACATGCAAATTAAATTCGATTTCAAAACAAAGTGGTGTCCAGATTGTTTCACTGTTCTGAAGTTTAAACATTGCCATTATTTGCTCAAATCGTTTTAAACAACTGATAAAGTCACAAATAACCTGTGTAGTTTTAAAATATTAGTAACAACAATTATTGGTGAACCATTTTACCAAATCAACAAACTTCTACTACTTTCTTTTTTTCTCTAAAGTCATCCAAATTCTCTCGTTTTTCCTGCTAGATTTGGCAGCTTTAATTCATTCATTCATCCATTCTCAAATACTTATTGACTATTACTCACCCACTAGTACTATGGCTACTATGTGTAGAAAAAGAGTATCACTAGTTCATTCTTATAATTTATGAACTAAAACTCAAGGACAATCATATGCACCAAAGGGAGGAACTCAGTAAATGCAAAGGAAAAAAGATTTATAAAAGCAGTCTCAAAAAGTATTACTAAGGCCATCACTATTATTATTTTTTAAGAAACCAAAGTACTCCTTAGAAATTAAAACTGGTGAATATAATCTGATGTATATAAACAGGCAGATTCTATTAAAAATAATCAATGCCCTTTATCAGCCATATTATCACTCTGCATCATGCAATCAGTTGTTTCTTATTCCTTATGGCACAAATTAAATAAACGACATTTAGGAAAATTACAGAACTAGGTAGTTTTTTGTCGGAAATTGCCTGGAAACTCAGCAGAGATCAGTAAGGACACCCAGCCCATACTTGGAAACATTTAGCTTACCATGTAAACTGAACAAATGATAAAGCAAAAATTTCAATAAGAAAATGACCAAAATACACAGATCCATGTACACATATGCAAAGAGTCCGATACCAGGGGTGGAATGGGGTGCAAGGAGGGGAGACTGGAAATAAATACATCTAGATGTTAAATAATTGTTCCTGGAAGATGGAAATATGGGTAAGTTTCTACCCAATTCTATTTCCAATGCTTCTATCCTAAGGTAAGGATATTTTATAAATAGAGAATAAATAAATATTATGAGGGAAGAGAAGAAAATGGTCGCTTTTCTTAGATTCAAAGATGATATCTTATAATATTTTGTGCTTCAGCAAACTCCGACTAAAGACATCAGAGAAACTGCTACGCATGGATTGTGCCTCTGTAGGCTATAGTTCATAATCTCCACTGGACAAATGAAAGAGGCAAAGCACATATAAACCTTCCAGAGTCTAAGTCTGTTTCTTCCTTCTCGTGACTGCTAAATAGTGACTAATATGTAGGTTTATTAACAAAAATGGTGTAGTAGATCTCGGTGTTGAGGTATATAAAATTACTGTGTGGACAAGCTTCCTTTAAAAGATAATTTCTCAATTACGAATGATTCCTCTTCCATAGGTAGAATATACAGTTTCACTTTTTAACTTGTGTCTATTTTAATCAGAGTATTCTGAAGTGAATAGAGAAAAGTTGGCAGGAAGATAGTGTTACAAAATATTTTAAATGTGCAGCATGTTTATAAATTCTCAAATATTAACACCACACAGAAATACACATTCAAATAATATACAATGTACACCTAAAGTTATCCATGAGGATTTTCCCCACTAAACTAGTTTACATATGAAACACTGTATCAAAATCAATGGAATAATTAAAAAAAAAAGCACTAACGTTTAAATTTTTTTAAATAATGACTTTGGAGTACTATGTTTGTACTTTGTGCATCTAGCACATTAAATGGTCTTCCAAAATGAAATAATAATAAAATAAGTAATGGCACTGAACACAATTAAATATACATCCAGATATCTGTGATACATATTCCACACTAAAGACTGTATTCACCTGCAAATCATAGTAAAAGTTCTTTATCTTTAATCATTGCTTTGTTCGGATCCTCAGCTTTCAAATGTGTTATACATCATTATGAGGGGAACATACACTGAGAAAAGTTTAAAAGCTAAGCTCCACCAAGAGTAGAATGCCTCAAACAATTTGTAGTTCTACAAGAGTGTTATTAAAAAGGCTCAACATGTTGTATTACCATGGAAATTGTGGAAAACATACATTCCCAAACAAATATTACTTTTTCTCAATGGTATGAAGTAATGAAAACCACATGTGTAAATCTACGATCCGTGCAGTAGTTCAAGCTGCAGCTAATAGAAAATACAGAAAGTGAACTCTGCTATATAAAGGATTCTTGTTACAGAAATATAATGCGAAAACCAGATGTAGACAGAAAACCTTAATCACAGATGGGAATGTAATCACTGGCATACAGAATACTTTTTTGATCAATCTTAACCATATGCGCAATGTATTTATTTTCTAAGGAATGCAATAACTTGAGAGAACCTTCTATTTGAATTCAGTTAACCTCATATTTATAATGCTTTTATCTTACTCCCCCATCCCTTCAGCGTGTACACTGAGCCAACGTTTTAAAAGGGAGAGTTGCTAGCCTTGGCAAATCATTCTTGTATCAGTTTATCTTTCAAAAAATTTAATAGGATGTAAAGACTACACACATCAGAATCAACCTCAAAAGAGATCAAGTGCAGTTCCCCATTACCGGGCTTCTCAGTCACTGCCAGGAATCCCTTCACTGCCTAAATACATTTCTCTAGAGAATTATATCAACATTTGGGGTAATTTTTCCTTTAGTAAATAATATGTATAGAGTTATTACACAAATGAACCTTTTTCTAAACACGCTTCTCTATTAACCTGGATTGAATCAGACCTTAACTTTTCTTTCCTTTCATAAAAACATTTTATAGTAATAAAGACCATCCCTTCACATTAATAAAAATACAATTAATTTTGTATTCCAAGGGGAATTATCACAAAAAGGAACCTGTTCTATCATATCTGACTTAGAATACATCACCTTAATAAGTAGTCCCTGACACTGGATGGCAGTTTACCTTTGTCAAAGCCTCCATGACCTTCCTGGCAGGACAGTCCCCCTGTATCCGTCTGATCTGAAGTGGTCAACCAAGTACCGTGCATGCCGCACTTCAGGACGACACTCTATTTCCAACAGGAAGTGATGGGGACATTATGTTATTAGATGGTCCCTCATCAAAGCGCAAGCTGCCTTAACCTTCCATGACAAACTCATTCAAATTCTCCTCCTCTGTCCTAACTACTCATCCCCTGACACACGCATAGAAACACACAGTCCTTAGTCTTGTGCTATGCTGATATTCCAGACCCTCCATAATTTGGCACTGACCTACACCTTTCCGCCTCTGTTCCAACCATGCCCTGGAAGGTTGGAGCTCTTTGTTGGGTAACCCCCATATAATGCATCATCTCATCTTTATGGTTTTGTCCGTCAACCTCAGGCCTCTTTCCAGAGATTGTTGCATGCCCGGGTCCTTCTCAAACTGAGGTTTCATTCAAGTATAACTTCCTCAGAGATGATTTTCCAACCACCCAAGTCTCACCAACCCCACCAGCACGCTCATTATCCTCTCTAACACTGATTTTTAATTGTCATCATTGCATTTAACACTATGTGGAATAATCTTATTAACATCATTATTACTTGTCTCCCATCCCCATCCCAAACTATAAGCTCTCAGAGAGCAGTGGTCTTGTCTGTTTTGCTTGTTGGTCTTCTCCCATACTTAACACTGTACTTGGCACATAGTAGTAGTCCAAATAAAAAGGATAAAACAAATGAAATCCACCTACCGAAATGCTATAAAGCCCAATTCAATCCCTGTGGCCTTCATAAACCTTTCCCTGACCACTCCTGGGCCCATGATCACCTTCTCTCCTTTAAGTGTAAGGGCATTTATGATCCATATTGGCTGGGCAACATTTACCTGCCAGACATTGTTCACCTGAGCCCATTCCCACCAGTTCTATACATACCTGGGCCTATATGGGAATCAGCCAGGGCCTCTGGGCTGTGAGGGCAGCCCTTCCACTCACACTGAGCAGCAGGACACCACGATTAAGAACTGCAGTGTAAGTCCATAAGAACCTCTAGGAGTAAATGCACTCTAGCACTTTTTACACACAGACTTAGCTCCCAATTGTGTTTACCAATGGAGTTTCCTGTTTTACGAAAGAGATCTCACCGTATTCTCTCTCTGTGCCTTCAGACCTACCCTAATGGACTTCACTCACTCTATCACAAGGGCCATGAGGGAAGGGGACCATATTTATTCAAGTCTTCATACCCAGTGCCTAGTACCATGCTTGGCTCACAGAAAGTGCTCACTCAGTCTTGGCTGAGTGAGCAAAGGAATAAATGATGATCGAATACTATCTTGTCTATCTTCAAGCCCTTTTTCTCTTATTGTGATAAAGCATTATTTTAAAATCCTTCAAATATTATTTTACAAAATAGATTAATCAGAAGGCAGGAGACTAATCTATGATTTATTTTTAGTCAAATCGACAATGCAGGATGACCCACAAGTTAATGAAGCAGACAATTTTAAATAGTAGGAAGCTCTCAAATGTCTCCTGTGTTACAGACATAATTTAATTTCCAGTAAAACAAAATATCCTCAAATGACTGTGGCCTACATGTGCTGACCACTTTGGGCCCACGGCATGCATGCCCTGGTGGCCTGGAATCTCAGCTTTTACACTTATCAGCTATTTGACCTTGAACGTGTCACGTAACCTCTCCAAGCTTCAGATGTAAGTCTCTAAAGTGGGATAGTAATACCTAACTTACCAGGATCATTTGAAGATAGGAGAGAATACTATAAAGTGCCTATCTTAGGGTCCCTAGTGCAAGCACTATTTTATCCCGTGTGCCTCAGCACATCCCATCATTTGATAGTAAAAAGCTGGTATTCCCTATTTTAATAGGATGGTTTCAAGCATTAAAATAAAAGCATTTGGTCACTACTCAAAAATAACCTAGTTTGACCATAAGCTTTCCTTTTTGAAAGTCACTACTGTACGAATAGTGATAAAAATATTTATGATCAGTCAACAGTTACAAAACATGTGGAATTAAACTGCAGGTCCTAAAACATTTTACAGTGAAAAGTAACAAGTACCACAAACTAATGTTTTGTGATTTAAAAAAATATTTTTTTTTTACTCATCTAATTTCATCTGTGGAAGATCATCTCTGGGGGATAAGAGAAGAATCAACTATTTCCAAACACTGGTTTCTCCAAATAAAGGCATCTGTTCCACGCCGGCAACTTTCACGTGAAAGAAAAACGGAACTTGGAAGTGTATCTGCACTCCTGGTAGATGGTCACACATCTCAAAAAGGAGATCTAGAAGTGTCCAGGTGCAAAGGTGATCTGCTTGCTGCTGTTCCTCATTGGCTAACACCTCTCCCTCCTCCTCCTCTCTCTTTCCTGCCTCCCCACCCCCCACACCCCGCCTCAGAAACTTCTAAAACTGTGGTATCTTTTATACTCTAAAGAGCAACTTTTCTAAGCGCAGTCACGAGTCTTGATAATTTTCCATTTGAACTTTAGTCTAATTCCCACCTGCAGTCTGTGTGGCTGGCCCTGTTCATGGGGAAAATTCCTAGGTAGGATTTGAAGCCTTGAGGAGAGGAGATAGCGATTCCTAGAACAGAGCAACCCAGAAGTCAATAAAGCTAGCTTCAGCCCTTGCCCCAGCACCCATGTGGGGTGACGTCGGTCAAGGGAAGAAGCCTCTAGGAGTGATTTAGGAAATGATTTCACTCCCAGGTGAGGGTTCAATAAGACAGTATGTGAACTCTGTGAAGACCTCCAATCCACCTCCTCCCCACGCGTGCACATCTGTCTGAAACTGCTCAGCCACCTGCATGAAGGAACAGAGGCTGCTAATATTACCTGGAAGGAAAAAAGTGATATTTTCACTCGCTTCTGCATTCTGAGTCCCAGAATCTTGGGGGGAGATGGACCTGTTATCCTATCCAGTACCTTCCCTAGTTGTAAGCCTGGTTCATCAAGCAGAGGACCAGTTGGGACCCCATACAACCTCAGAAAAGATAAGATGGGGGGCGGGGTGGAGGGAGGGGGGAGGTTACTGGGGGGAAAGTGTTCAGCCTGTGAATCTGCCCAGAAAACAGCATCCCTGGGCAGCCAAAGGAGAGAAAGGGACAGTGTGGGGGCCTCTGGGAGAGGATAAGCTAGGAGCCACTAACATGGCTTTTAGCCCTGTTTTGTTCCTGATCAAAGCGACAGTTTCAGCTCACAAATACGTCTCTACACACAGTATTTTCTTTACAATTTCAGGGAGCTCACCCTTTACAAAAAGCACAAGTTCACAAGTTGTGAACTTCAGGGTAAATAAAATACAATTAAATAAATCGGGTTAAGATGTGCACATATGAATATGCAAGTGCCCAATTTGCCTAGAGCTGATAGTGCACATGGGGTTGTATTGTTTTTCGGTTGCAGAAACTTACAAGACAAAATATAGCAGCAATAAATTGTACATTCAATGATAACAGAACACAATGAAAGGGGGCCGAGATAGAAAGAACCTGGGAGAGAAACAACATGCAGCTGAAATCAAAGATATCTTGGTCTTAGCAATGGAATATTTCAGGACGGTACTAAGTACATAAGTTGAGCTCAATAAATAAGTTTTCGAAAAATATTTACTTAATAAAGCATCAAACAGTACCCCAATTGTCCCAGACTTACAACCAGCAGACAAGTCTGAATCACATGGATAGTAGCAAAAAGTTGGATGTGATAAATCCAGTCTTTGAGGAAGAAGCGTTATGAAGGCTTCAGAGAGACTTGGGAGATGACAAAGTGTGTTCTCTGCAAAATGGGTCTTAATTAAGGCTGAGCTGAGAAAGATCTAGCAAATCAGAGTGTAGTATGCCTTGAACATCTCTAAATCCCCAGATATCAAATAGGGCTAGATGTTCCCTTAAGGATTTGCTGAAGGAAGGTGACTGAGAAGGGTCATCCAGAGAGAAGAGAAGGTCCTACAGGGGTTTCCAGAATAGTGGTAGGCAGTTCCAGAGTGGCCAAGTCATGTTCTAAGAATAAGCAAGCCTTTATTAACGGTTATGTTCCATACATAACACCTCATGTAATTCTCATGACAACCTTATGAGGTCATGCCATGATTATCCAGATGAGAATTATTTCCAGATGAACATGGGGAGTAGAAGGAGATTCAGCAAGTAGGACAGCACTTGGGAGCTGGGCCCCTTCCCCTGCACACTCCATTGCCTTTTGGCAGAGAAGAGAGAAGAATCACTTTCCCCTAAAAGGACAGGGTCCCAGAACCAGCCAATCCCGGTCTAGGGCCGCAATCTCTAACTTTACAGTGAGTGAAACAGGTACAAGATTTGCAAAAAGGCTCAAGGGACCAAGGGGACATACAACAAAAAGTCTCCTTTCAATCACCATGCCTGGGCCCCACTTTCTTCCCCAAAGCAACTCCTGTTGTCAGATGCTGGTACATATCTCTGCAAGGAGAAGTGTATGCATACTCTTTTGGACAAATGTAGCATAAGGTACATAACGTTCCGCTCCCGGCTTCTCCCACTTGACAATACATCTCAAGAATGATTCCATATCAACACGTGTAAATTGGTCTCATTTTTTTAACCACTATAGATTGATTTTCTGCTGAAGTCCTTTTCTGACTGCCTGTGATTCTTATCAAGCATAGTTGACAACAGAGGAAAAAAGTCTTACAAAATTCCATTCTGAGAGATTTTATAACAAAACCACAAACTCCAAATTTGGTTAAAGTTCAAAAAGTAAAAAAGAACTACCAGTGTATTTTCAAATTAAATGATTCTGGACAAAACAAAGTGAAAGACCCCCTGAAATAATATTATCTTGATTGAACCAGACCTAAAAGTGCTGAAATTGGTAGATTTTGTTGTTTCTTTTTTTAAAATGTTTATTCATTTTTGAAAGAAAGAGAATGAGCAGGGGAGGGGCAGAGAGGAGAGAGGGGGACAGAGGATCTGAAGTGGGCTCCACGCTGACAGCACAGAGCCCAGCCCGATGCAGGGCTCGAACCCATGAACCATGACCTGAGCCGAAATAGGACGTTCAACTGACTGAGCCACCCAGGTGCTCCATTGTTTCTTTCAATAACTAAAATTCCTTAAAGAGGGGAGATGATTAGCAAGCAACTTAACCTTAAGGATTTAATACCGTCTTTTAACATACAAAAGGGATTCCTCTACTTTTCCAATATGAGGCCTCTATTTTAAAACAAAAAAATCGTGGTCCTTCATATAAGAATATTTTGTTTACTATCTGCTGATTGTAAAACACATGAAGACAAGTTTCTCGTAACTCAGTAAAATTTTAAGACATTTTGTTCTTTTAATTTAAAGTATATTTGAAAAATGTCATTGCATGAAAGTGTTCGGTCTACAGACAACAATTGGGGTACTGAGTGAAGGAATGAATGTGGATTCAAAGGCCTCTTGAAATAACTCTTACTCCCCCGCCCCACAAAGTCGGGGACACACTGGTTTGTGGGCATACTTCCGCTCCTTCGTGGACTCCTCCTGACTCCCACTCTCTCTTCGCTGTCTTCTCTCCTCTACGTAACATTACAATTGAACGAAGTTTCATAAATTATCCTGCAAATACAAGTTTGGTGTTCGAGAAATGTAAAATAGTTAGGCTGCTGTGCTAGAAAGTTTAGGGTCCGGACCCAACCCACTTGACCACTTTTTATAACCCCACATGGCCCAGAGGTACCTACAAAAAGGAAGGGATCTCAGAACAGATTAAAATTCATGCAAGAAGCCAAAGCACAGAAGGGAGCCAAGTCCCAGCGAGATCAATAAAAATCCTCCATGCGACAGCCACTCTGCAAGGAACACCTACCACTTCACAGCCCTGTCACCATTTTCCACAAGTAGCTAGACCACAGGAATCCCTGGGGCAGGGATATACCACTGGGCTCTGAGGCTTCTCTCTGGAGGCTGTGACTCTGAGTCACATGAGACTCCGTGTCTATGAGGAGTGGAGAAGCTTCTCCTTAAATATCCAGAGTAATTCCAAATTCTGGCAAGCGAACTGCACTAGACACATAATGCAAGTTGTCAACTTTGCTTCTCTAAATTCACCCCGGGATTCAAGTTCTAATTATTATTCCTTTGCAATGCCTCATCCATCTGCCTCTTCCTTTGTGTCCTACAAACCCAATCCTGATCATCTTGCTAACATCTAAAATCTGAGCTGCTGCCACAGGCTTCCTGCCTGGTTCGCCTCCAGTCATTCCTCCATTCCGATCCGTCTGACTGGTCGCCATCAAACCTAACTCTTGAGAAACGCGACTTCATTTGGGTCCATGGTCTCCCCTTGCCTCGAACAACTTTTATTTTGTTTTTACTTTGGTTTGTTTGAGATCTATGTCACCATGGCATCCTGTGTCCAAAAGAAGTCCAACCAGAAAATCTAGCATGTAAAGCAATTTGTTGTCAAAGCAGGACTATTCTGGTTTCACGGTCCTTACACAAATAAAAGGGTCTGAACCCAGGCTGGGCAGCCTTCATGTCCAGTCACACCCCGAGGGCTCCCCTAGGACACAGTTTGGAAAACTTCTGGCTTGCTCAGAAGATAAAGCTTAAATCAAAATGCTTCACACTCAAGACATTTATTATCTGTTTATTTCCCAATAATCACCCGTGTGTCCTTTTTGATACAGCCACATTCTTTCATTTATTCTCTCTCCATCCTGACTTAACCCCCCCTCTGCCCCCGCCAATAGTCCTCCGAAAGCCTTTTCCACATCTGGGTTTCTGCACTCCACACTGAGAGAGAGAGAGAGAGAGAGAGAGAGAGATTCCTACTTTATAACTGCTCACAATCCCATTATAATAACTTCGCTTTGATAAGTCCTGTTTTAAGACAAGGTGAAATTCCAACTCAACACCCACCCCCCCCCACAATCTCATTTACTGTAGCATTTAATCGGTTAAGTCATTAAGGCTCAGCAGTTATATTTGACCCGAGTGCGTTTATCTTCAGTGGTAATTGAGCACAAACTGACTTAAATGTATATTCACTAAATGTGTACAGTATACGTGCATGCATACCTACTACCCACTCCATCTCCATCTGAACACACGGCTTTACACACAGTAGGCATTCATTAAATATTTAGTAATTTAGTTCTTCCAATTGATAAGCCAGAGTAAACATTTTAATTTTCTTTCAGATACTCTAAAAAGGGTCATTACTAGGACTACCCAAGGAGCATATGCTTTTCTTTAAAAATAGGAAAATTAGGGAGCACCTGGGTGGCTCGGTCAGTTGAGAGTCCCACTCTTGATTCTGGCCAAAGTCGTGATCTCAGGATTCAGAAGATCAAGGCCCAAGCTGTGCTCTGCGCTGACAGCATGGAGCCTGCTTGATATTCTCTCTCTCCCTCTCACTCTCTGCCCCTCCCCCGCTCATGCAACCTCTCTCTCTCAAAATAAACACTTTAAAAAAATAAGAAAATCAGGTTTAATGGGTTGCTCATTTTACTGCTCTTTCATTTATATTTTCCTCTGATATCTTATACCTGCTCCCTCTAGCCAACTCCACACTTGCCTTGGACAAGTCAATGGAGACTGATCACATTTACTTTCCATTTAGACCTGAACGGACCTACCTATCCTTATTTAAATAAAAGGATGAGAGAATTTATTGTCCACGTTTGCTTCCCATCAGAGGTCAAACCTACATTTGGCCAAATCTTCATTTCTAAATAAATCTAGCTAGAGATGAGAATGAGAATGTGTGACAGGTACGCAAAGGGGATAGGTAGTAGAGAATACTTGTCTGACACATGGTAAAAGTTACAGAATCCGAACCATCACTTAAAAAGAACACTTTCACGGGAAACAAGGATTACTACATCTACGTCAGTCTGATAAACACCACATTTCCAGTCCCAATATCATCTGCTGTTCTTCCCAGCTGTGTTTGCTCATCACTGTGTACATAACATATGCATAGATTCAGGAAATAAACTAGCAGTCTTTCTTGACCTGTCTCCCGGCTCACATCTTCCTAGAGCCTGAGGTCTAGGGAATGGGGCACAGTACATCTCGCTTTAACCAAATAGGCCAACCAACTTTCTAAGACTTAGCATTTAAAGTGCAACGTGCACCATGCTTACAGCATCCACTGGGGGGATGACTTTCCAGGTGCTCATATTCTGTCTGCCCACTGGATGTGCGTGTGCAACGCTCTCTGCCACACTGCTGTGCTGGTTCCCTGGCACCACAACTGTGCCCCAACACTTGCAGGTACCATTACCCATCTTCTTTCCTAAGCTCTCTCCAATCTCCTACCTGAGTGTCACCAGGGGTGCTCCCCACAAGGTCTAGTGAGAGAGACTTCTCAAATACTCTTTAGCATCAAACAGCCAGTTTTCTCTCCCAGTGCTCTACTTACCAACCACCGCTAGCTCAGCACTGCTCTCGCACTGTTTCTTCACATATTATTAGCGGCCACCAACTCTTGGGCTTCTTTAGACAAACTGCCATTACATCTCATGATATTCTATTATTTTTCTGATGCAATAATCAATCCAGGCAAGTTAGGTACCAACCAAAAGCTCACTACGTACATACTTAAAAAAAAAAAAAAAGCAAAAACCCTTCAATTCGGCCTCCCACTGAACTCTGAATGCCAACACAAAACTCTTCTACAACCAGTGAAGCAACAGTAATTCGCGTGGCTTCCATTTCTAACAAACTTCCAAGTCCCGCCAATCGCAGATATTCCTAGGAACCAGAGGTTTCTACTGCCATCCTGGATGATGACAAAGTGACAAACTTATGATCAAATCATAAGTATAAGAATGCCATAGCTCCTAAGCTCCAAAGAAATCCAGCCCAGTTTCCTCATCAACAATTTCACAAATTAGGATTAAACTAATAATGTCTAAATTGTTGAGAAACTAAAGTATGAAATCAGAGTGTTACTGGTAATAATTGGGCATTTAAAACCAGTAGCAGACTGTTTCTTCAGACAATGCAAATAGGATAATTTCAGTCTTATTTAAGAACTGATTCCTAACCAAATGATAATGTGTCCTTGTTCATTTCAATAAGCTGTTACTTACCAGATTCTCTCCGAAACCAGTTTATAGAGGTCATTTTCTAAATTTCCAAATGACTTAAGTCTAAACCTTGAGACAGTCGGGTACGGCGAATGCCTAGTAAGCACAACCAATCACCACCATGCTTTAGCTCCTAGCCCCTCACTCCTGCCCCCAGGAACCAAGTTCATCTTCTCCAGCAACCATGAGGTGAAAGCATAAAGGCTCTTTTCCTTGAGCAAAACCCGGAATATTTAATTCCTTCTCACCACATAAACAGACTCATTCCTCCATCATTCACCTCTTAAAAAGGTATAGTAACAACTAAAATTTTAGACAGTCATCTAAGATGCAGGATGGCTGTGGGAAAAAAATGGCTCCCTTTTCTGAATGCCACCTCTTTTCAATGGAGAAGAGTGAGGAGACATGATGTTCTGCACTGATTCTATTTCCCAGCCATATGGAGTTGAGAGGCACTCCCAGCTTCCAAATGAAAAATTAAGAAATTTTTTCATTCACCTAACCATGGGAAATTCTTAAAAGCCCCCTCTCAGCATCACACATAAACTCATACATATGAGAGTTGAGAAGCCTAATAAGGATCACTGAATCTGCCCTTCATTTCACTTCTGAAGAATTCACCTGAAGGCTGGAATCCATCCCAGGCTACAGAGCAAAACAGTGACTGAACTGGAAAGGGAAATCCAGTTTACCCATCAGTCCGGGGAATGCACACACACACCATGTCCTTCTTTTTATAATACAGAGTGTCTTACAGGACATAACCATGGCTGCAAACTCCAAATGGTGCAGAATCCCTCTCCTCTTAAGAAATGACCTGGCCAAGTTGGAGGATGTAGAGGAAGTTGGACCTGGCCAAGTAGAAGATGTAGAGATCAAAATACAGCAGGACCAAGTGAGATGGGCTGAGCCTCGGGGATGAGGTACATTGGGCCGAAGACAGCTCCAGAGAGCCAAATGAGCCCAATAAAGGGAATAACAACCTGACTCCTCGTAGCTTCAGTGTAGTGCAGGATGAGGGAAGAGATTTAGTAATGGAAAAGCCTAGTTTAGGAGGTATTGAGGGATACAGACTGGCAAAGGCTTGGGCATATCCAAGGATGTCTATCAGCTGGTAGCCAACTCTGATTCCTAGGCTGGGGCGAGGGCATAAGAAAACAATGGATGCACAGATCAGGGCTGCTAAGAAGCATATTAAGCCATGTATTCAGAAAATAAGCCTCTAATTATTCAAACTTGGGAACAAAGTAGGTAATTAAGTTGGGAGACACAAGGAAATCTCCACTTTCCATATTGAGGCAAAAGGTCTAGCCAGAAGAGCAACTAAGACATTTCCAAAGTCTTTGAAATGGAGCGAAATGCTGGTTTATAATTTACTTAAAATCAGTAATGACAATGTATGTGAAGGTTAACCCCAGGCTCACAGTAGGTCTCTAATATTTGTCAGTTCTTCTCTCTCCCAAGACCACCAACTAGGTGGTTGGTCAGCGCACACTCAGAAGTGGTCTAAGACCCAGCTGTTAAAAGATTAATGAATCTGGTCAATCACATTCCCTAAGGTACTTAGAGCTGCTGAGACTGTGGGGCAAATGGGAAATGTTTACATCTGTGTCCTCATTCAACAAGATCTATATTCTAAAGGTCCTATTCACCCAACTGGTGATTTCCTTTAGAGAACCTGACCAATATGAAATCTCCAAAACAAATGCCTGCTTTATCCCCTCATGAAGTGTATTATAAGGTAATCTCAATTAGAACTATTAAAGCAGGTTTTTTTTTTTTTTTAAAGGAGATCTCTTACCGTCAGTGAAATTGTCAGTGGTTCTCAGCAGCACTGACGTTTTTAAACTTTTTCAAACAGGAGGGTCTCGTGCCTTAAACCTCAACCGTGGGGCATTACTTTATCAGTGGTTCTGATGTAAGAGCCACTTTATAAAGCATGGACATTTTGAAGAGTCACACAAAACTTCCCCCTGTTGACACCTTGTAAGGTACGGAGGCTTCAACGCTGAATGTGGCTTAGCACAGAACAACTCGTTAGAAGATCACATCCCAAACGTGTCTGGGAAATAAACTTTCTTGCACAGATATGTGATTCAGTACCATTTCTTGAGAGGGGCAAAGTACTTGGTGCTGCACCAGGGAATACACCCACATGGCTACCCCGGTCTCTGAAAGGTATGCCAGCACAACATGCCACAATTTGGAGTCCAACTGGAAATTACATTTCTTAAAAGCATTATTCTTTGGCTGGTTACATACCTGTGATCACAGGTACACACACTCAATACCTCTTCTACCTGTGCTTTTGAGTTGGTGTTGCAGAAGAGACACCGCATTTGTTAACAGCCATCCTACTACTGTGTCCCAACGTCCGTCTTCCCCTTAATCCCTTCTGGAGATACTCTGGGCTTAACTGTGAAGAGTGTGTCTGGCCATTCAAGTGTGAAACCATAGCTCTAACTGATCTGAGGGAGGGATCACATCTCACCCTGGACCAATTTCTCTAGCCCCAAGTCAAGCCAAGAGCATTTGTGGACAGAGTCAATACTGAACCCGATCCAAATTTCATCAGTCTCCCTCCTACCTTAATTCTCTATGCCCAGTTTTAGATGGATATGTAAATGCCATTCATTTTCTTACTAAAGGGATGAAGTATTATTTTTAGTATCATTATTTAAGATGTGTGAGAGTTTTCTTAATTAATATTAGATGAGTTAAAAAGAATTTGTCTCTCCTAGAAATGTCACTAGTAAAATGCATCCAATTTTTCTCTAACGTGCTGCTTTCCCTGTCCATAAAACTTATTTGATTAGCAGTACTATAGCAGCTAAAGCTTTTGTATGCAGGCACTCAAGCATAATTTAATCATTTTATTTAAGCATGAAAAAAATGAGTCTGAAAGCCCTGTTAGGTAAAATATCCCTGATTAGTTTAAACTTACATTTGCAGGTATATTAAAGGTGAAATAAATCACAAAATGCTCAGTATGTATTCCAGTATAACGGAATAGTGTTAACTTTGTTATAGCAGTCAGCAGCAAGTTAAAAATTGTAGTATTAGAGAATGTAAGGAACAGCTATCTCATCTTAAATAACTATATTTAAGCAGATTATTTAAAAATAAATTTTGTTTTGCGTGAACCCTTTTTATATTACCAGGATTTTCACCTATGGAAACCTCTTTCATAGTCAAACAAGATAAGGTCCTAATTGCATAATACCATTTATCTGCTGGGGATAAAAGTGCCAACAAATGAAAATGCACATTAGGCAAGAGATTGTCAGAATAGAAAATTGTCTTTTTTTATTTTTTTATTTTTTTTTTGTTTTTTTGTTTTTAAATAACCCACTCACACTAACAAAAGACTGCAGTAGCTTCCAAATTATAGGCTGTTATTTTTAGTGGAAGTAGTTCAATATTCATATTGGAGCAGATGCAGCAGTTTAACAAAACAGCTCTTCAAATCCTGCACAAATTGAAAACAGGAAAACTGATTGCATTTTCTCTTATCACTTTCCTTTTCTGAATTGACACTTTTGGCCTTCTGAAAATTTACACATGGCTTTCATCTCAACAGCACCTGCTGATCAAATAGAAACCTAACATTTTCATGAAAATGGTATAAAGGACTAGTTTTGTTCTAAACACAGCAAAGGGCATCAGTTGCCTACTTGATGGCAACAATTGCTGTGTGTAAAGCATATTCACGATAGTTTTATATTTTCATTAAACTTTTTTAAAAATATGTTAAGTCCCTTCTGCTGTTTTCCCCATATTCACTTTTGTATGACTCAAATTTCTTTGACTCAGTTCTGCCTAATAGTTGTGTTATGCAAAGACTATGTGAAATGTATAAAAGGATAGATTATACTGAGAAGATAATAAAAATACTTACTATTTTCTCTGCCTCTGCTTGGAAGATACACATATTTATTTTTACACATTACGGTCTACACCATGTATATGGGCATAAAATACATATATATCCCATTTTCATTTTGCACCCACCAAAAGAAAACAGGAAACAAAAAAGTCAAAGTCAGGACCTATTTTGGAAGGGGCTTTAACATATTCTTTTATCAGATATAGATTTAGCAGGTGCTTTAATATTTGAGTGCCCCAGACTGGGGAAGCACAGTTATCACCCACGCACAAGCTGGTAAACACCTAGATGATGTGACCAACTACTCCTTGTAGATATCTGAGAGAAGGTAAGGATCAATCTTGAAAATGGGTATTCTTATATGTAATATGTGCAAGATTAATAGCTGGGCTGCGTCCCAGAGTTTTAAATAAAAGTGCTCCACATGTTTCTCTGTGACACCCAATTCTGGGTAAAATTAAAGATACTCCTGAGACAAGCTACCTGTCAGTTTCTTAACCAAAAGAGCTCTACCCCTTCTGAAGGATTCTGGGCTGTCCATTCCCATTCTGCCTGGGTGATAAGGTAACCTGAAGGCAGAAAGGACATATAGTAATATATGTGCCATTCTGGCCTGTTGGGTCTGTGAATTTCAGTGTTTCATCATGCTCACTGAGGCAACAGCAAACCTGAAATGTCAATATGTTCAGTCAATGGAAGTGAAATAATGGGACTCCATTGTCTTACCCAATCGATCTGCCGCCATCAACAAGGAAACATGCCCCCCCACCCCCCCACCCCCGGCTTTAAACAAATTATAATTAGGCTTTTAGTTACTGGATCATATTTACCTATGAAAACACCTATCTTCATAACGTATAGGAGGCAAACAATAATTTCTTCACTTTTATCCATTTTAAGAACATTACAAAGTTGATACCGTAATTTTTTGAAATACACTCATGAGTCCATAAAACATTTTTTCACTCTTCTTTTTTTAAACCCAAGGAAAAAATTCCATGTTTCAAACCCAAAATACAAATCTTCCTAACAGAACAGAATGATGTTTTCTTCCTCTAAACCATGTTGAAACCATACTATAAAATCAACTAATTGCATATTAAAAGTAGTCTTCATTCCTTTTGCTCACTCATTCAAGTAACCACCACCGTTAACATCAATCTAACACCCATTCAAAACAAGTCACACAAAACCAAACAACACGAATGATCAATTCCAAAAGCCACTACCCTTTTTGCTCAGTTTATCAATCCTAAACCAAAGGGGTAAATTACACTCCTGTTAAAATAAGGGAGATGGTACTGAGAAGGGCAGGGGGTGGGGATGAAGAGGAAATAAGACATTTAAGTCATTCAATTTCGCCTAAGTTCCACAGCCCCTCCTTTCACCAGAAGAGAGACAGGCGCACCTTAAAATAAAAATTAAAATAAACTAATCAAGTTGTTAAGCAGCTTTTTCTCTCCCCTCTTCATCTAAAGGCTTCAGCATTCAGTCAATAAATAATCTATTGTTCCCCCTTTATCGAGTCTCTTTAAACCTATTCAGACTGGCAAAACTAAACCCAATTAAAGATAAGGACCTCCGGTAATCTCACCTCGGTGAGTCCTGTCTGGATAGCAGAGGTGATGGGAGATAGCGTCCAGGCCAGGACTGATTCCTCCTCCTCACCCCACACAACAAAAGGCAGATTTCTCTTTCTCCCTCTGCTAATCTTTAAATGTAAATTCTCTCCGCCAGCTAAGAGGAGCGACAGATAACATGTTACATCTTCACTTCTCCTGGTCTTATCGACTTCTGAATCATTTGGAAAGGGAGAGAGGGAAAGAGAAAAGCAGCTTCCCCGCTCCCCCCCACCCCCCTCCCCACCCCTCCTTCCTCCCCGCTCTCCTCCCCTCCCTGTTCACGGAGATTACCTTCTGGCAAAGGAGCGCAGGAGAGGCGGCCGCAGCCGAGGCGGCACCCAGACCGCGGCTTTGTATTCATTAAACACACATCGGAGCTTATCAGAAGTAAAAGGCTTGTCAGGATGGCACATTGTGTGTGAGTGAGTGTGTGAGCGCAGGAGGGAGAGGAGAGAAGCCAACGTGCATCAGGGTGATTACAATATCAGCAGGGCCCAGATGGAAGCAGGAAAATAAACAGAGGGTGCGTGTGAGACGGAGCGGGAGAGGGAGGAAAAGTGGGAGAGAGAGAGAGAGAGGGAGCGAAGGAGAGAGGAGAGACACAGGCTGGAGGGAAGAAACCGAAAGGGATGGAGGGGGTGGGGGCTCAGGCCCCAGGATGGGGGGTGGCCAGTGGGCACAAGGTACCCCAAAGCTGGCTGAGGGTGACAGCCAGCGCTGGGGGTTGCCTACATCCCCCAAACTGCCCCTCCTCCCAGAAAAAGGGAGGAATCCTGACTAGTGAACGGCATTGCCCGGTTCCAGGGCCAGACCGTGAACATTTTGGAGGTTCTGTCAAGGTCAGAAGGGATCGGCCTTTTCGGCCAAGCATAACAATGAGACATTCACCACCTCACCTCCATCCGAATCGCCACAATTTGCAAAACAAACCTATGTGAGCCTTCACAGCAGTTACTGTAGTCTTCCAGACCAACCCCAAGTGGAAGTTCTTGTCCCTTTCTCTGCGGGCCCCAATACTCCTAAATTCCAGCCCTCCCCAACCCTTGCCAACAGGGATGGACACAGATGTCTTTCCCTGGGCTTGAAAGTGTCCCAGCAGAAGACTTGTGCAGCCGGCATCCCTGTGATAAGGAGGACCACTTGTGATTGGAGGCTACAGGTGACTTAGACACCTGCTCCACCTCCAGAAATTGTGTTGGGGGAGGGGGTTCCCTATGTGTACATCTGAGAGTCTATTTTGGAGGTGGGAATTTGAAATTGAGGCAATCAATCTCAGCCTGAGCTGCTTCACAGCTCTTCACCCACCCAGAGCCCGGGAATCAATCAGAGAACAAGCAAGAGCTAATGCTCCTCCGTCAGACCAGAGTTCATCCTCCACCCCCAGCAGGGTCAGCAGGGAGATACACCTGAGTAGTCCCAAGGGAGCCCCTTTTCACTTTTAAATGCACCCGTCAGACAATCTGAACATCTGATCAGATCCTTAATGGAGTGCAGATAATGCAGCAAAGAAGGTTATTTTATTGGGGGAAGGGGGCGTATTTGGTTGTGTTGTATTTCAAGGCACTGAAGCTTGGTTAAGAAGCTCTCACTGCAGTATGAAGAGTGCAAGTTCAGAATGAAGGAGCCAACAAACTGCATAATTGTGCCCAGCATACACTGTAACCCCAGCTGCAATGAAACCCTAGGTTATAACATAGTTTATACACAGATCTCAGATCTCGATATAAAGGAACAAAATGGTAGCGGGGAGGGAAGCAGAAGGCTAGTTAGTAGAGAAAAACACAGAAAAGGAAGACAGTCTCTTAGAGACAAATTTGAGAAGAGGCATTGTTTAATCAAGCACTCCCCTCCAGAACACTTTGCCAAAAACCAGTTTCATGTGTCGTGATGCCCACCCCCACCCCCACTCAACCCCATGCTCCCACCCCAAGAAAAGAATTAAGAAAAAATTTGACAGGTAAGGCAAAGTGTAAATAAGCTGGACATAGGTGGGGGAAGGGCATGTGTGAAAAATCTTGTCATGCAATGAATGTCAGATAAAAAGGGGTCTGCCACAATCCTCCAGTAATCCAATAATGTGGAAAACCTCGTGGTATCACTGAGACGAGAACAAGGTAATATTTCTCCATAAATCTTCAAAAAGTGGCCAGGTTCAGTAAGTAGAGAGGGGTGCGAGTGTAGGAAGGAAGCCATTTGGCAGGGCACATTACACAATCAAATGAATTTTAAATGGGTGAAAATCGGTCATTCTAACATGTTTTAAATCGAATAACAGATTTCTGGAGTATCATTTTAGTTCTCATAAAAGCTCACCTTTCACCTTTTCTCTAGCTGTTATAGAAAACTACATCAGAATAACCAGATGCATTCACACACACCTTCCTCAGTAGTACATTTTAGTTAGATCAGTTTGGATACAGACAACATGAAAATACCTATAAAACCAACACAAGTCTAGGAAGAAAAAAAATGCAACTTACAAAGGCCCACTACATTTTTCCATTACAAGCTCTTGGAGGGGGGGGCGGCGATGCTATTTAGAAAAGCAAAACAATGCACTACTACTTTCAAACCCAATAAAGGGCTTACTTTTTTTTTAAGCATCCAAACACTAAAGGCAGGAAGAAAACTGTGCAAAACCTCATCTGCCAATGTTCTTATTTTGTAAATGCACAGAACTTCTAGTACTACCTTGTTTGTTCATTGACTTTTGGCTCACAGTCCTAGAAAAGATCAACCAATTCTCAAATGGGAAGAATCCATGACTCTCTTCCAAAGCAAACACTTTGCTGCAAAGCTTTCAGTTAAAAAAAAAAAAGTGCCATATAATAATCAAGAAGTATAATCACAAAATATGTATACAACAGAAAGTGGTTTCTATAATCACAGCTGTCTTAAAGTCCAAGCTGGGGACCAGAAATCTTAATTTCAACTAGTTCTTTTCTTAATAATAGGTTACCTTCCTTTAAGAGCAAGAAGTCCATCTGCCCCAGGCAGATAAGTTTTGAAGCATTAATTCAGATAAAAATCTAGCATTTTCTTTCTTTCTTTGAGTATGTGAATTCTAGTGTGCTATAATGTGAGAATTCCAACATATGACCATTATGGCATAATATCTCATTGCTCAGCTTGTCATTATTTCATTTGTAATTCTTATGTTAATTATGTTCATAATTACTATAAACAGATGTGGTAGACATTCATGTGACCTTTTATTGCAGAATGCATTCCTCACTCGTTTTGCTTTAATTTCTCATGGATGTGAAACAGAAATGCAGGAAAAAGCAAAAAGGCTTTCTAATTTTCTAATGTTTTACGTGCCTAAGTTAAAACAAAACCTACCCTCTTCATCTGCATTTCAAAATATTAGAATATTCTTAACATTTAAGCTGCTTTACAGTACATTTTTAAACTGCACACTGAACCTCACTGCTACTCACTAAATTGTAGCTATGGATGGCAAACAAAGGCTAGCATCCATGCCTAAGTTGTTTGTCCTTTTTTTTTTTTTAATATCAAAGGTTAATGCAGCAGAATTGGGCTTCAAAACCAAGTGCCTAGCAGCTACATACCGATTTATTCACTCATAACTCAACCATCACCCTCTTTACATAAAACACATTTACAATAAAATCAGTATGGATTTCATTAGCTGGAAACCTCCTCGAATTTCATTTCTTTGGCCCTAATCTATAATTAGTGTGGACAGACAGGTGCAAACCCTTCTCTTCTACAGATGGCTACTGGAAATGGTGCAAAGTAACTCCTTCTGTTTAAACAACACAGAGATAACCTGCTCTGTCTTATCACTTACAATTACCTCCATTAAACTGAACTAATGTTTGCTTTAATAAAATGTTCACTGTTCTTTAAACATTATTTAGGAACTCTTATATTAATGGCTGTAAAAAAGTGAGGTTGGAAGGTGTCCCTTTGGGTAATAATAACTTATTCTGGATAAAATATTCCCAGTGATGGATAATACCAGATTCACAGAGGAGTTTTAGTGGATTTAACATTCTTCATTATTTTCCATAAATAGGGTTAAATATGATATTTTTAAAAGGCACTTCGGTGACAATTTAACAAGTGGGGGGGACACATTTTTCCTGAAGTTTTGAAGTATGACAGGTTTAATTTTTTTCCGGTAGAATTTAACTTGCAAGTACATAACTCTTAAAATCCTAGATTGCTTTCAAAGGATATTTATGTTCACTTAATTTCACGTATTTGTTTAACGTCTGATCAATGACTCTGAAAGTTGTATTAAGTTCATCATTTTTTAAGCCACATTTAAAAAATTAACTATGAATATAAGTGCACTCCGTAAGCACATGATTAAAAATTATTCCATTCCATAAGAAATCACTTGTATGAAGCCAGAGATCACTTCTCCCTGCTTCTGTTCTCAAGAAAGCCTGTGGATCACTATATAAGTAATAAGGTGTCCATAAAACAAAAGAACTTTTAAATGCCCACACAGCAATAAATAGCTTTTCTCACTGAACTTACATAACTTACAGTAATAGACTCCAGTAAAATGCAACTGACTCTGTTTTTTTTCACATGCAAATCCTGCAGGTGCCAATTTTTCAGACTGCTTTGCTACGAAGAGCTATGTTGCCTGCATAAAACCTCAATGAAGAAGGCTCTGCATTCAGAGCCTGTCAGCTGATGTTCATATCAAAGAAGTGAGAAACAGGATTTGACAGTGAAGAATGTCCTAAACTGACAACCACTGGCCAGCATTCCTATTGGAAGCATTTCTTTCTCGTGATCCCTTTTCAAATGTTTAAAAAAAAAATGAGTCCTTTTTTTGGCTAAGCTTCTATTTTCCAATAAAATAAATGATAATGGCACCTTACATTTGTGTATTTCTTTGCAATTTTGAAGCACTCTTTCATCTGCAAACATTAAGACTAACACCCTCGATGGCAGAGCTCATCATCAAACACTGGCATCAAGAGCAAGATTTTACTTTTCTTCAGGAAGGACGAATTGTAAAAATATTAAAAAGATGCAGTGCTGTGGCTGCAACACACACTGTCCTACTCTCTCCAGCAACTTCCAATTGAATAGCGCAGTTTGCATTGTATTGCAAGTATAATGCCTCCTGTTTGGAAGGTCCTTTAAGAATCATTTTAAAAATCAAATTAATAGCAAGTGTTTGTGGGTCACAGAGATTACATCGACAAAGGAAAATATCATTTCAAAGACTTCTGGTCTGCTTTGAGTTGTCCAAACATGAAGGAAAAAATAGACCCATTTCCCCACTGCTTTTATTAGGTATTAACTAGACACTGGAGAAACTACACACTCAAATGCTCCCACTCAATATTTAGCTTTTCAAATAAAGTGCTGTCTAAATGGTTTACAACAAAAATATTAATGCTTAAACAAAGACTTTTAATACAAAGTTCTTGTCGTAGTATAACTCTTAGATAAAGTCAGTTTTTAACATGCACTCAGAATGAGCCTGAGTCCTGGGTTATTTGGTTAGAATTTTCTCTTTTGAAAGAATAAACCAAAGAAATACCAAATGTTAAATACAGTACAAGTAAAGCAATGACAGAGTTCAACTTCCTCAGATTCCACCGTGGCTGTGAGAAAAGCCTGGGTCAAACTAAGATTCCCTGATGAATCTTGGGTGAGATTATCAGACCTCCCTTAAAAAATAACAATCACTAAAAAAAGGAGAAGAAACCAGACAGTCCTATCTATGCTTCTTTGAAAGCCCCCATAATGTTAATACTAAATTAGACTTTCAGGAGAAACAAGGGGGAAAATCCGTGGAATTAGGAATTTGCTTCTGTTTGTACACATCTCAGCTGACATAAACACCCAGGTTGGGGCTCTGATGGTTTAAGAAACAATGGTGTTTGTTGACCTTTTCTAAGGAACTGTGTGACAGGAGAAACTGGGCACAACAGAACACTCACATGGTCAAGGCAAAACACAGCAATAAACTAAAAGGAGGCCCCCAACACTAACAAACCGTTTATCACAGAGAAGCTGGTCAATTTGTATTCTAGTGAGCGTGGGCTCACTGGGCACAGAACCAGTTCCACTCCTGTTTTATGCAAAGGGAGGGGGATGATAATAAAAGCCACTGAGTGCACTTCAAAAGCATACAGATGTTTAAAAGGAGACTAGGAGAGGGGGGGAAAAAAAACCCTGTAAAACAGATTTCAGTTCACACAGAAGGTAGAAAGAAAATGCTTTGGTCAGCAACCCGACCTTTATCAGGGGATAAATCAATTTGCAGCAGCTGTGGACAGCCATTTATACACAGGCCCTGGGCAGATTAATTAAGGGAAGCGAAGTTAAAAATTCAAGGGGGCTCAGAGTTACATTAAGCACATGAAGTTGGTCTGAGGTGGCCTCTCCAGCTCTCTGGGTCTTCACTCCCTCGCCCTGGCCTCGGTGACTGGTCTGCAGGACCCTCTCCACCAGGAATACTAGCTATTCCTTAAAGCGACATTCTGCAGGTTCCCTCGGGAAGCAGCAGCCAGGCTGGGATTTGAGGTGCCCAATCTTAAAAAAAAAAAAAAAAAAGGCAACCTATGCTCTAAAGATTTCTCCCCTATGCTCTTCGAGGAATAAGGACATCAAGGACTGCAAGGTTCCCCAGTCAAACCTTGCAAACTGAAATGCCTGGGGCGGAGGGGGTGGATACTATATTTAGTAACAGTCTTGGTTCACATCCTACTTCCCGGCATCCCAGTACTCAAAACTTTTCCAAGGGTTGACCGCCCTTACAAAAAAAAAAAAGAAGAAGAAGAAGAAGAAGAAGAAGAGGAAGAAAAAAAAAGAAAGGAAAAAAAAAAGTTTCAAAAAATGGATTTAAACGCGCTTTGGGCCGACACAACCGTCTCTGCTTAAGGCGTCCTGGCCAGCGCAAGGTCCGCTCCGGGCGAGGGGTCTGGGTGCGCCAACCAGCCCAGTCCTTTATGGTTCGCGGAGAGCGGTTGGCGGCGGGGCCCGGGCGCTTCACCAGACCGGCTTCGGGAAAACGAAAGGAATTCCGCGGACGCGGCTCCCCGTGTGCGCTCCGCTGGGCAGCAGCTGCCCAGCACAAGGCTCTGCGCCCCGCTCCGGAGCCGCGAGGCCGAGTCGGGGATGCGAGGGGAACCCCCCAAGGGCGCGTGGCGAGGGCCCCGAGCGGAGGTCAAAGCAGGTGCGACGCTGCCCAGCGATCGCCGGCGATGAAGTCCCGGACTCGTCCGGGGTCAGAGATGTCGGGTGGGGAGACTCCGCCCGCTCCCCCACCTAGGGGTTTCCTGCTCGAGCACCCCAAACGCCCAGGAGTAACAAGGAAAGTTCTCAGGCGGGCGCAGAGAGCCTAGATGCTGCTAAGAGCACCCGGACCACAGTCGCGGCTAGGTCTCCAAGTTAACACTCCGCCTCTCCTGCTCTTATAGAGCTAAGTTTTCCACCCTCGCAACATGCCTTTCCCTTCTAGTTAAAACCCCCCACGACGCTGGTTCAGGGCCACCTGCCAAACGCACCGTGGGCACCTTGACCAGTTGTTCTGCCTGGGGCTGGAGGGTGGGAACTACGAGCATCTTCCTGCTTACATGCCGCTATGATGGAGAGGAAAGAAAAAATATTTGTAAAAGACTGCGCGGGGAACCAAAGACTGGAAATTGCATCCTTAGCTGACCCGTGAAGTTCAGTGTCATCTCATACTGAAATCACCCACGATGTTCCCCTCGGCCCCGGTGTGTAGTTCAATCCTAGTTGATAGACAAGCACAGCCCGCAGCCCCTCGGCCGAATAATCCAAATGAAGATGACGGTCATCAGAAGAATAATTAACCGTAATAGCCGGGGGCCCGTCCCCGCCGCCCGCCCGCCGGCCCAGCCCTCCCGCGGGCACTTACACTGCACTGGGCTGGAGAGTCCCACCATCCGCCACGGGCTCCGAGCTGCAAATAAAACTTCCCGTCGTCTCGGCCGGCCCGCGGGGCGAGGGGGCGAGGGCGCGGCGCTCCTTCCCCAGCCAGGCCAGAGTGTCCGCGGCCACTCGCCCACGCGCGCTCGCCACGAGGCCGCGGAGTCGCCGGCGGAGCGCCTGCGGCCGTCCGGCGCTGCGCACTGTGGGCTGCGGTGCAAAAAGCCCGGGGTCGGGGACGCCAGCCAAACGCAGCCTCCACGCAGAACCCACTCCGCTCCCCTCCTCCCGCCTCCCTCCCTCCCTCCGCTTTTCTGTTGTTGCTGCTGTGGCAGACAAATGTGATGTGGGGCGCAGGGAATTGCCACTGTCACAGGCGGCGTCTGCGTCTGCCTCGCCCGCCCTCGCTCACTCTCGAGGAAGGCGACGCATTTATCTGCAGGGCGACCGGGCGTCCGCCGGGGAGCAGGAGCGCCGCGCGCTGTGCGCAGAGAGCGCCCGCAGCAGGCCGGCTCCGGCGCGCGCCCGCGCCCCGGGCGCCGCGGCCGCTCGGGAGGGAGGCGGCGGCGCGGCCGCTACCAGGTGCAGGGGGGAGGGCCCGCGGCGGGGTGGGGGGGGAGGTGGAGGTGGGAGACATCTGTGTCGTGCGGGGGTCACGGAGGTCAAGTATATGTTAACAATGGGCAGGCCCGGCTCGCTAGGGCGCGCGGGCGGGCGGCCTCCCTCCCAGCCTCGCCCTCTCCAGTGCAGGCTGGACGTGAGGCTGGCTCCCTAATGATGCCTTCCCGGGCCGCCTGCTCTCCGGCGGCCCGAGTGCCCTGCAGTAACCCAAGACGACCACTTTCCCCGGCCATCTGGAGCGCTCCTGGCTGCCCTGCCTGTGTCTCATCACTGGCTGGAGAGACAGCTCTGCTAGAAATCAAGCCACTCTCAGATCTCCTCTCTAATCCCCTTCTGTTAGCTGATTTCCAGACTGACTATTTGCCTTCGCATTAGATAATAGCCTTAGAGAAAACAATTATCATTTTCTTTTTTTTCTCTTTGTTTTTCTACTTCTCCCATAGTATGCCGTTTAGAGAGAGGCCTCTTTCTATCTCACGTTTTGGGTGGATGTGTCCCCCTCCCCCAGACATTAATATCAATAGTTTGGGGGAAGGGGGGGAGTCCCAGAGGAAAAGATAGGGTGGAAGAATTTCAGATATTTCCAGAGTAAATAAATAATCTCTCGGTGAACAGGGCCGACAATTTGCACAGAGCAAAAAAGGGCCTGAATAATAATGAAAATATTAATATGTAGGTCAAATATGATCAGATAATGGCTTGCAATAAGTAAAATGAAATCTTTTAAAATTATTATGGAACGGTGCCACTACCGCAAATGTTATTATATTTAGTGCAACAATTTGAAATCCTACCCTAAACCATGTTCTTTTCCCAACTGGCCTAAATCAATGCAAATTGTCCTATGTGCATGTTTCTAAATCTCGTCTTTACAAAGGGGGAAAAAAAAGCCTAAGATAGAGTCGGCCTGATGCAGAGGGAACTGGTGAGACATTCCTGGATGTTATTTTTTAAAGTGGTGCTCCAAATGTGTAATAGTGAGTAATATCCCTTCCCCCATCCTTTTAAACCCAGCTGGACCCTCCAGTTCTGAAGTCTTTTTAGACTCTACTAATTTTTGGCAATTCATTTCCGGAAAACACTCATTGTTCATTCTGCCCTCTCCTTGGGACATTTGACTAACTAATTATAATGGATTAATGAATTGTAATGTTGAGTCTTGGTATTTGATATTATGATGCTGTTAATTTGAATCTCCAATTTTATCAAGTTGAACATTCTATAGGAACTTCTGCATTACAGCTATTTTTTATGTCCCTTGCAAATCTTAACACCATTAATAATCTTAAGACACAAAATTTACATATGCTACTGTAACACCTTTGTGTAGGGAATTATGTCAAAACTTAGTTATATTTTCTTTAAAGAAGCAAAAATATTTTGGTATTTTATTATCCTATTACTTGTATTCTTTCTTCCGCCCCCCAAGTTGAAAATGAATGATTTGGATTCTGGAACAGTACATTTATCCTTATTAATAAAACAACATCTGAATCAGGAATGGTTTTTGTGAAATAGTGTTACTTCTAGAATCATATTTTAAATTTAGAATTAAAGTAAATCAACAAGTTTTAGGATGTAAAAACTAGGGGAGAAATAAAATATACATATCCTGCCACGCTTTTCTTCACCCTATAAATTGTGCCAACGTAGGTATGAAATTATAATAGAAACGTTAAACTTCAAAATCAACGGACAGTAACTCACAGGAAATCAAAGCAGAGTTTTACGTTTCCAGGCTAGATGCACAACACCGGGGCATATATTTAAATCATGTTTTATAAGATTCTACAAGTCTTATAGGATCTTCCTTTATGCCAGTAATACCACTGGAAAAACAGTAATCATTGTTCTAGTTATATTTCTTTTTTAAAGAAATATCAATGTTTTCTACTCAATTTGGCTTTACATCAGGTAGAATATATCACTAAATCTGAGGGGTTTTTTTTAATTCTGATAACACACATCCTTGAGCTGATATAGAATGACGTAGTATATTCCTTAATCCCACGTTCCACACCCTTTACAAGCCTGTGTTCTACAAAATTTGTACATATTTTTCTGGAGGGTTTATCCTTGTATTACCTCGTAATTCCTTTATTTGGAGCAAATAAGTACAGGGACCAACTCAAGCATGAGGTGATTCTTGAATTGCAAAATCTAGGAAAATAAAATACATTAAATGAAAAGGAAGGAGTTTGTTGATATCTGTGGCGGGAGGATGTGAATTACCTGAAAACAGTACAGGTCCACTAAAGATTTGTTTACTCTAGCCTTGGGGTAGGGGATACACATGATATAACATTCATAATACAAGAAACTATTAACTGATACAGTTTTTGAAACCAATTTGAGGAGACAGTTTTAAGTCTGCCTATCTGCCACTCACGAAAGGGATCAAGTTTCTGTACCTTCAAGAGTGTTTAATTTGCTGCCCCTCCAAAATCATAAAAGTAATTAAAAAAAGAGATTGTTTAGAAAAACAGGCACCTACTCACCCTAATGAAACCATTAAATTGAAAAACAAAATACACAATAATGTGTTCAACTGTAAAAAAGTCCTTTCTAGCAATTTTCTTTTTCTCACACTTTAGAAGATTTTTTTCTCACATCATTAAATTTTCATTATTGTAAAGGTACCAAGTTCTTTCAATTTACAGATTTTTTTTTTTCAGGAATGCTACCTAAGGATGCTTTTTGTTTTTCCTTAAGCCAATCCTAAAAAAAAAAAAAAAAAAAAAACACAAAAAAAAACCCTGAGGGCTTTCAATACACATTTCAGAGGAGTGCTTATTACCTTCTTTAGAGATGTGTGATTCACCTCTCACACACAAAAAAAAATTCCTATGCAAAATGTTAACAAGTACTTAATTAGCACTTTTAAAAATTTTTCTTAAACATCTTAAAGTTTAAGTGACTTCCAAGCTGTGATTTTCTGTACCTTGAAGAAGTCCTCCTGTTTGCATGGTTGATGAAAATCCTTACTTGCCATGTTGCTTATTTCTAACAAAAAGTTATTTATTCTTATATTTATGAAAAAAATAGAGTATGATAAACATAAAGAATGGCAAGCAATAATTACATTCTCGTAAATTTAGAACTTACCCACTATTGGCCATATCTATCCTTTTTCCTGTGTAATTTTATGTAGTTTACTTTTTTGAGCTTTTCATAGACAAGTTTTATTCCAAATCTTTGCAATTTTGTTATTTAAATTGTTTAAGGTTTCATTTTAGGACACAGATAACAAATAAAAGAATAAACTTTAGGGATCCTTTTATTTTATTCTATAGTAGTTAAGTCACGTATTCTTACTATGCATTCAGTGTACAGTATAAATACATTTGTGCTTAGGACACATGTAACCAAAGATAACAAACAGACTTTTTTATGGAAAATGTGTAAGTTAAACCAAAAATGGCTCTCATCATCCCTTCAAATAAGCTGGATCATTTGGTATGACTTAGTTGCAAGCCTACAGACAATGAATTTGATTTTTTATAATGGCTATGTATTCAGAGGCATGTGTGTTTTTCTGTAGTGCTTTAAAACCAGTCTGCACCCAAAAAGCCAAAGTTGCAGAATTTCAGTTATTTATTTAATTTGCAAAAGGAAATTTATTTAACTTTGGAAAGTTTTACAAAATAATTAATATCAGTGTTTCTTTAATGAGTTGTGCTTTTTAGATACTTAAATATTTGTATTTATCAGATTGTGACACACTAAACTGAAGGAACACATTTACTGCATGTGAAAACACACATGTGCACATGCCATACATATATAAACATTTTTCCATCCATAACTATCTCTAATCTAGTAATGATCTCACATGACATTTTATAACTAATCCATGAAAAATAATGATGCCCAATAAAAATCTTATTCACGTGTTTCTAATTTGAATTGAATGTTTCCCACCCCCATTTTTGAAGGTTGGTTTTTAAAATATCATAAGCCAGAATAAAATCATATATCACTTCTCCCCTGCTGAAATTCTATATTCTCCGTTTTTTTATGGAATGTGCCCAGAGAACTTATTTTTCCTCTTTTGCTGTATTTTTTTAATTGGTGGTTACTCTGTCTATATAATTCTCAATTAGGTGTATATTACTGTGATCTAACTGCAGAGGAGTTTTCGTTTTATTCACTGAACAGTACTTGGCATGTACTAGGTGCTCAATAAATATTTGTTGAATGAATGGATAAGATTTAAAAGTTCCATTACTTAGATGTCCTATCTGCATGAATCAAAGCACCACCAACTCAAGTCCTTTTTTACTGAATGATTATTAACCTAAGATTTTAACATTGCCAGTATTTTACATGAAGAAAATGTGAGCAACCAAATAAAAAGGTCTTCTGTGTTTTTTCATGTGTATTTCAATACTTCTTGAAATAATGGGACATTTGATGTGAAAAATATATATTCTTATGTGTTTTTAACTCTTTACAAAATTCATTTAGATTCTACAATAAACCGCAAATGTTTCTGAAATTTCAGTTTACTTTCTACAAGAAGCTAGAACATTTTAAAAATACTATGGAAAAGAACTTGAAGCTAGAGAAATCTTAGAAATAAGTGATTCTTTCCTTTTAACCTTTTCTAGTTGTTGAACTATGTATTCTTTAGTATACACATTAATATGCAGTAAAAATTCACAAGCTGTTTCCTTTGTCTGGGGCATGTTCTCATTCTTTCATTTAATTATTGTATCATTGATCATTTATATAATCCAGGTTGTTTAAATGGTATTTATATTTAGTAAAGAGTCAGGTTTATTTGGATTTTTATGCCCTAGTTTTGCAGGATCAGCATATCTATGTCCACATTAAATCTACCCTTTGTTGTTATTTTATTTTATTATTATTTTTTAAAAATATTTATTTTTGAGAGAGAGAGAGAGAGAGAGACAGAGTGTGAGCAAGGGAGGGACAGAGATAGGAAGACACAGAATCTGAAGCAGGCTCCAGGCTCTGAGCTGTCAGCACAGAGCCTGACGCAGGGCTTGAACACACAGACCACGAGATCATGACCTGAGCCAAAGTTGGACACTTAACCAACTGAGCCACCCAGGCGCCCCTAAATCTACCCTTTAAACGATGCATAGGTTACAGTATTTTAATCATCTTATTTTTCCTAATCCTTTAAAAACATCAACCTACTCCATAGAACACTCCAGTCATATGTGTCTGATGAATCCCATATCACCTCCTAAGACTATTTTCATGTGGGAATCACTAAATCACTGTAGTGCCTTCACCTCTAGGGAGAAAATCAGCAGCCAACTGGCTCTCAGCACAGCAGTGAGAAGAGAAGACATTTTTGGCCAACAAATCTGTAGCAAATATAAACTGCTGTTAATCATGTTTGGCATGAAGTTGTTTTGAAATGTATGTACTTTTTTCTCAGTAAGGCTGGCCACCAACTGAGAGACCCCAGTGTCTCAGTAGAAGACTCTAGGAAGAGGGTCTCCATTGTCTGGGACCAACAAGATCCCCCTTCCTAAATTCCTGAAAGATTTTATCTGTGCCTTTGAGGAAATTATTTGATTCATGTACCCTTTACATTAGGTACCTGTAAAACCACAGGACCAGTGATGGCAACAGCCCTGTCTGCCCTGTCTGCCTTGCAATCTGGTCCAACTTTCTCGAAGGGCAAAAATATTTACAAGTTACGAACTTTTTGTTTGTATCAATCTATTACGTTTTCCGAGGGGAAAAAAGAATCACTTCTTTGGTTTTGAATATATATTCCTTATTTCATATTTTTATAACAAGAGCATGTACATATATACAATATTTGCAGTCTTATACATCTCATGGAAACTATATATTCTTTCCAACAGGGAAGAACAAAAATATATTTTTTTAGACCAATGCATGCCAAGTTTTAATGTCCTAAGCATCTGGGGGATTATATTAAATTGCAGAATCTGGGTCAGTGGGTCCAGGCTGAGGCCTCAGATTCTGTGTCTCTAACAAGCTGCCAGATAATGCCAATGATGCTGGCCCACACGGTCAGGAGCAAGGCTGTAGAGATTACTAGATGCACTGAGAACCATACCTCACCATCCTCCTTATACACACAGAGCCTCGCTTTTAAAGTTTGCACAGAAGCCCACAGCATTCATGTGCTCACAAAATACACAGAACATCATCCAGGACTCTGATTTGATGACAGGAGAAAAGCACACTCATAAGCGAATAGGTTCCCAACATCCACACCTGCTCTTCAGGTATCTGCAAACAATGGAGGCCCAGGATCAGGCAGTAATAAAATAAGTAGTCACAAGTCTGTTGAAACAAAACTAGAAGCTCTTCAAAAGTTGAGCCATTAGTGGGTAATATGGTTAGGTCACTTGTGAGTTCTCCCTAAGGGGTCAGTGATAGCCATCCCTTGCCTGGGACTATATCTGCCTAGTGCAATGTGTAACTCAGAAAAGGTCCTATAAACTAATGAACTCAAGGTGTGCAATTTATTACAATCTCCTTGTGCACGGCAGTGAGCTGTTTCAGTCCCCCTTTCCTTTGGGTAAACAGAGGGTCTTCACTCAGCCTTAGTCGCCTCAGCTCATGCACTTATAAAAGGAGTTTACTTCATCCTATTGACTAAGGCTTTCAAGGTTTAATGACAGGACTAATGAAAACAGAAATATATATATTTTTCATAAATGCCATCATGCAGACATTTTCATTTCTAAGCCATCCTCTTGGGTCTTATAGGGGAGTTTTGAACATTGAGAGGAAGGCTAGGCCAGGTTAATTTCTTGTAATTCATTAGGAGCCTTTTGAGCTGGAGGAGTGTCACTGCAAGCTCTTGAAACTAACAAAACAAAACACACACAAAAAAAACAAAAACAAAAAAGTTCATGTAATTTGATGGTAATTCTCACATACCCTCTCCTCCTATCAGTAAGTGGATAGATATATTTTTGTGCTCTGAGCCTCTTTTGTTCTCACCTCACTGGGTACCATAATGGCAAACAATTTATGTTCACTCTACCAGAATGCTACTTCCTTAGCCTTAAACAACAACGACAACGACAAAACCCAAAGTATGGTTTTTGGAACCCGGAACTCTCAGTTGCAAGTCTTTGCTGCAGTCGGAAGGAATCCATACTCTTCCCACCTCTTGCTACTGTCTCTAATATGGAGGGAGGATTTCTATTTTTTTCTGAACAATAGATTTTAATTAAGAAGATTTATTAAAGACAGTTTTCATTCTTGTGATTACATTTCCAGTTCCAGAGACATCTGCATTTTAACATGCACCACATATTTTCATAAATATTCCACAATTCCCTTGGAGTTTTCAGCATTCCAGTTTCCTCCAACCTCTTCTTAACATCTTCACATACATTTGTGTGTCCCATGCATTTGTACGCGGTCAGGATGAGGTATTGCTTCATACAGGTATCGTGTTCGAAAGCAGATTCAAAGCCTTCCCAGCCTCTGTGAATCAAGACTTTTAAAGAAACAAAGACAAATTAAGCTCGGTAACATATGTCTAACAAAAGATCTAGATATCTTATAGAAGTACTTAGAGTGGCAGGGTAAACAACCAGGCTGAGTTTGCTTTGAAGTTTAAATCATTGTTATTTTAATAGAGTGGGAAATTCATTTAGATAGTCGAATCTGATAGTTACCCAATTAAAGCTCTTTTTGTCTATGTTAATGTAATTTAAAATTTTTCGATTTTGAAGCCACACTTGCCAAAGAATTATTTGAAGATAGAAGCAGCTTCAGCAGTTGCCTTTAGATGCACCTCATGAGTGACAGTAACTTGTTGATTAGCCCTTGTGTGTTATATAAAATTGGAAGCCAATGTATTAATTTGATCAAGGTACAAAGAACAGCAATGCATTCAGCTTATCTCATTTAGTTTATGGGGATTCACTCTAAGGATATATGGGGAAATGTGGAAGGCAGGAAACTACACCCAAGCCTCACGGAAGAGAATACTCTCTAGAAGGATCTTTCTTGCTCTTCCGCTGCAACCTACCCTAAAGTCCCATTGACTCCTTGCCTAAATGTCGTGGTCTTATCATGATGCAGTGGTGTTCATCCTCTTCAGCTGCAGCTTTCACTACCAACTGATTTCCAACTGATTTCTTGGTCCTCTGTATTCATTGATTCTGCTCACTGGTTGCTTTGACAATTCTGTTTTCTAGTAACTCATGGCTTTGCTTAGGGTCCTGTCTGTCTTTCAACTTGGGTCCTGTGAGCTAACACACATTCTTCTGAAATGTAAAGTGAGGTAGACAAAGAGGCAGACAGGAGGACTGATGGAATCAGCCAACCATGGGCTGTACTGTGGAACCAGACCATCTCATTGGCTGGAGGCTGGGTCAGAAGCCCATCTCTGGTCCAATCAGCTATGGTCAGAGCGGCAATGTCCGGCGGACAAATTTCTTTAGAAGGAGATATACTGGATTCCTTCTAATACAGCCAAATAACATTAAGGGGCTTTTGAAAACAAATAGGGTCATTTTAAACTAACTGTAGACATTTGCCTGATGTGAGCAAGGGGGAAAATGTAAATTAACACTGAGATTTAATTCTGAAATGAGTACCTTAGGAATTCTGACCATTCCTGGAAGGTTTTTGCGTTTGTATCCTGGTGTTCAGAATTGCCCCTTTAAAGACAGTCTAATATAAAAAGAGATCTTAGGCTTTGCAGTCTATGAGACTTGGAATTGAATTGCTTTTCTTCCACTGGTAAGCTGGGTGGCCTTAAAATCACTTACCTTAAGTTTCCGCGTCCTTGCCTGGAAGTGCTTACCTCTCAGGATGTCTATTTATCGTGCATTCCGTATTTCCCGAGTCGATGTGAGCAGGTATCCAGTCTTGGTGTGAAGGGTGATGGGTTTTTAATGCAATTTGCTGCTTCTTTTTAGCGAAGGGAGACCTAAATACTTTGCCCTTGGGCTTCTTTGTTCAATACATGGGATAGGAAATACAATGTAATTTTCATCTGCCATCACTCTCCTTCTTGGGCTGCATCATGAGCTGATTCTTTTTTTATTAGCCACAACCATGATATTACTGTTGTTGTTGTTATTGTTATTATCATTATTATTAGATTTTGAGATGGAAAATGTAAATGATGTAAGTGATGGGAGTAGAGGAAAAGACATATAGATAAAGATACACGGTTTATATAGTGCATTTTGGTTAAAATTTTCACTTTTTTAAGCCATTTACTCCAAAATTTAATGGCACATACAACACACACATCACTGTGCTGACAGTTGATAAAACGGAGAGCTATATATAATAGATTTATGGCCACTTTGAATGGAAGTTTTTATTCATAAAAATATGTACCTATCCCCATGTGCACATATAATAAAAAACATATGGGGGCACCTGGGTGACTCAGTGGGTTGAGTGTCCCACTTTGGCTCAGGTCATGATTTCAGGGCTCGTGGGTTCGAGTCGTGGATCAGGCTCTGTGCTGACAACTTAGAGCCTGGAGCCTGCTTCAGATTCTGTGTCTCCTTCTCTCTTTGCCCCTCCGCCACTCACACTCTGTCTCTCTCTCTCAAAAATAAATTAAAAAAAAATTTAAAAATATATGTAGTTACACGTACATTTACACATGTGTCTACTTTAAAATAACAAAATATATTTATAAGCCTATACATACACAGAATATGAAATTTTTCACATCTGCATTTTCTTTAAGTCAAATTACATCCGACTTCTAATCCTCATCCCAACAGGTGGCTAGGAAATAGAGGTGAGGGGGATCTTTTTCTCACTCCATGTATTCTGCAGAAGTCTCTGAGCCTTACTGAGAAAACATTTGAAGAAGCAAATTCACTCTTTCATTCACGCTGGCATCACTGAGGTTTCTCTCAGTCACCCTGGCCTCTTGAAGTCCACAACTTGACTCTGGGACCTTTCTGAGGGAACAAAAATATTTGCAAAGGTGGTGAACGCCCCCTCCCACCAGTTCACACTAGGTGTCAGGCTCCGTTCTAAATAGTACTTCCCAGGTATTTTCTCATTCACTCCTAAAACAACAGTGCAAGAGAGGTACTATTATATCCCCAGGAAAATGAGCCCAGAGCTGGAGTAGCTGGTCTAAGGCCTCACGGCTCGTAAATGGCAGAAGCAGGATTTGAACCCTGGTGATCTGGGTTAACATAAGTCTGGTCCAGTCTCAAGGGTCTTTCCATGGTTTCCGTTACTCCTTTAGAAGCCACAGTTCAAGTCTCCAGGGTCAGGAGTTGTAAACACCATTGCAAATCTTGTTTCTCTTCTCCTAAACTTCTCAGGAAATTTCCAAGTGTAGAAAAAAAATTAAAGAGAATCTTCAAGCTCGGTTTCACAAAGATCTGTTTCTAAGAGCAAGCCCCACCTGAAATCAAATGGCAAAGGACTGTGGCAGCCTGTGGAAACCTGAGCTCTTTCTGTGGGATCACCAATCTCGACACCAGAAACTGTAGAAACTGTCTGCTTCCTTCAAAGGGAGTTTGCCGAATGCTGGTAAAACAACCACTGCTAACTAGTGGCTGCAGACCCAGGCAGAAAAGAAGTCAAGGTCATTCCAGTGGAAGGAGTAATATCTGCTCTTTCTGGTGGCCTTCTTAAGGAAGAGGACCCCTAAATTCAGTTTTTAGAATTACTTCCACTCTCAAGAAGGAAGGAAGGAAGGAGGGAGGGAAGGAAGGAAGGAGGGAGGGAAAGAAGGAGGTAGGGAAGAAGGAGGCAAGGAAGGAGGGAAGGAAGGAAGGGAGGGAGGAAGGGAAGAAGGAAGGAAGACACAAAAAGAAAAGAAAAAAGGGGAAAAAGGTCAAAGGAAAAAGGTCCAACTCATCTCTGCTCAGGTATTTAGAAAACAAATAGCAGAGAAAGGCAAATGTGATCTTTGTGTCTACCAGTTCCCAGTCACCACACCTCCTGAGGGGGACATTTGTCAGCACACTCCACCCAAGGTAAGGATGTTAGAACTCTGAAGTCCTCCCCTTGGTACAAGGAAACCCACCTTCAAAGCACTTACTTCCCCTCTAGAGAAAGCCATTCTGACTTCCTTAATCATCTCCCTTTGCTCTCCCTAACTGCCCAAGACAAGTACATAAAGGATCTAGATCCTATTATTTTCTCCTGGGGAGGGTCGTGCTCTTTCACTCAGAAATGTTAGGCTTTAGGCCCCTGGATATGATCTAACTGCTAACTTCATGAACTAGGTGCAAGGGAGAAATATAGAGGACATATAGCTCACATATGTGTATACTTAGAATACAATTGGTTTTTCTATTTGTATACTTCTCAATCACTACAATGTTATTTATTTTCTATAAAGTAGCAAATCTATTCCTTGTCTGCTATGTTACTATTCTAGGTTAAGTGCTCTTTCTAGGGAAAAAAAGTTGAGACTCAAATATCTTCAGAGATGTTACCTAGCATTTAGTCTCTTGAAAATGTACATATTAGCAGTTAGAAATATAACATATTAAAAAAAAGATTAGCTGTCTAATTACAGATTTCACACATAATCTGTCAATTGGCTAAATATGTGCTGACTGTCATTAAGCTGTTCAGTGAAAGATGGGTAGAGGGCTGGCCTGCTGCTTCTCTCAGAAGTACAAGGAGTTGTCTTTTAAAAGAGAAATTTTTGAGTAATATCCATATTCTCACTTTTCAAGGCAGCTAACACAACTCACAATTCAATTTCCTTTTGAGCTGCTGATTTACACTATGATGGTATTTGATTTATTAAAAAAAATTCACTGGCCCCCTTTCAGATTTATTAAATCAAAATCTGAAGGAACTGAATTTTAAAATTTATTTTTTATGTAAATTTTTAAATCTTTATTTATTTTTGAGAGAGAGACAGAGCACGAGCAGGGGAGGGAACAGAGAGAGAGGGAGACACAGTATTTGAAGTAGGCTTCAGGCTCTGAGCTGTCAGCACAGAGCCTGACGTGGGGCTCGAGCTCACGAACCATGAGATCAAGACCTGAGCTGAAGTCGGATGCTTAACCGACTGAGCCACCCAGGTGCTCTGAAAACTTATTTCTAATCCCTTTTTCAGTGAGTCCTTTGCTCCAAGCATAGTATTCCCCATTGGAAACCTCTGAAACATGAACCATGGTCTTAAAGATAGAGTCCTGTCATTGGCCAAGAGTGTGATCTGAGGTCACTCTCTTCATTTTTCTGGATCTTAATTTTTGTGTCTGTAAAGTGATGCAGCTGCTCTAGATAATCTCTAAAATCTTTTCTAAATCTATGTCCTGTGGTGAGTCTATGTAGGACAATTCAAAAGCTATGTCTCAGTTTGAGATGTGATCATAATAATGTACATTTCAACAGCCCCTCCACATCTGAAAATGCTTCCCCTTTATATATCTCACATGAGCCTGATAGTGCTGAAGAGTAGAAAGTGCAAGGATTATCCTGGTCATTTTACAGATGATAAAACAGGTTCAGGAAAGAAAATAAATAAATAAAATATAAATAAATAAATAAATAAATAATAAAATAAAATAATAAAATAAAATAAAATAAAATAAAATAAATTCAGGTGCCAGACCAGAATCTTGGTGTTCAGATAAATTACACTGTTTCATAATTACATCCATTTTTATCTGACCATAATCAAAGTAACAATATAAAAAACCAGTATGATCAAAAGTTCCCTTTTTTCTCACGTATTTCCAGGAATACTTGTAAAAACACAATCTTAGAAAGTGGTGGTTATGTTTACAAAATTGGCTTAAAGTATTTATTTAAATTCAGATTACGAGTTTTTCTTAACCACCACCCTCCCATCTCCTTGCCTATTCTTTGGCAACAAAGATAATATCATGTGCTTACCAAAATAGCTCCACGTTTTTTCCAGACCCGCAGCTGAACTACATTTCCCAAACTTCTTGTGGACAGATTGGGGCCTCAGGACTGAATTTTGGCTAAGGGAAGATGAGTAAGAGGGATGTACATCACTCCCAGAGGTGATCTGTTAAAACACCCTATTCTCCACCATCCATTCTTTTTCCTTTTTCTGTGGTGACTTTGGAGGCCGTAAGTTGAAGATAGCATAACTGTTCCATGAAACAATCTGGCTCCTTCAATGAATATAAGGAGCATTGCCTACATCCCCGGTCCCAAACCCATCAATCCCACTGGACCATATCATCAGAGTTAAACTAGAAAGGGTTAAAACTACTGAGATTTTGAGGTGGTTTGTTCTAGCAGGTAAGCTATTCTGATTAGTAACACTTTTATTTTAATGTTTATTTATTTTTGAGAGAGAGAGAGAGAGAGAGAGAGAGAGAGAGAGAGAGAGAATCTGAAGCAGGCTCCAGGCTCTGAGCTGTCAGCACAGAGCCCAACGCAGGGCTCAAACTCACGGACTATGAGACCATGACCTGAGCTAAAGTCAGATGCTTAACTGACTGAGCCACCCAGGTGCCCCAATAACACTCTTAAATTATGTATATTTAAAAAATATTTTTAAATATTTTATTTTTAAGTAATCTCTATGCCCAAGGTGGGGCTTGAACTCACAACCCCAAGATCAGGAGTTGCATATTCCACCTACTGAGCCAGCCAGGACCCCTGTATGTTGTTTTTCTATTTTTTTCTATCAGTTGGTAATTTATAGAATCATTTTATCTTTCTTTCTATTTATTTATTTATTTATTTGAGTATAGTTGACACACAATGTTACATTAGTTTCAGAGATGCAATATGGTCACTTCATCACCTCATAAGTGGTTTCTCTGCAAATTACACATCATCATTGACTCACTACCTACCTCCTCCCAAAACAATGCAAGTACCTTAGAAAGTTTCTTCAAGGCTATTGTATGCTATTGCTTTTGAATTTTAATACCCTCTCTATCTGTACCTGTATCTCTAGTACCTAAGTCTAGACAGAGATAGAGATATCTAGATATAGATACTTAGGTCTTGGTAGAGACAGATAGAGATGTAGAATATATACATGCACACACAGAATACATGAACACATTTATACATATAAGCTCACACATTATTATTGGTTTATGTCATGAATATTCATTTATATGTGTCCACATATTTATTAGTTGTTTTGTTCTTTTATTCATTTCCATAACTGCAACCTTCTCTCTAATTTTCCTTCTGCCTAAAGAACATCCTTTGGAATTTTTTTAATGTTTATTTATTTTTGAGAGAGAGACACAGAGAGCAAGCAGGGGAGGGGCAGAGAGGAGGGAGACACAGAATCCGAAGCAGGCTTCAGGCTTTGAGCTGTCAGCACAGAACCCGATGCGGGGCTCGAACTCATGGACCTCGAGATCATGACCCGACCCGAAGTCAGATGCTTAACCAACTGCGCCACCCAGGTGCCCCTGGGACTTTTTTTTTTTTTTTTTTAATAGTAGGTCTACTGGTAGCAAAATATATCTGTGTTTTCGTTTTGTTTTATTTTGGTCAGAAAGTTTGTTGTTTCTTCCCAACTTTGTTGAGAAACAATTGACGCATAACATCATATAAATCTAAGGTATAAAGGGTGCCTGGCTGGCTCAGTCAGTAAAGCCTGCGACTTTTGATCTTGGGGTCATGAGTTTAAGCCCCATGTTGGGAGTAGTGCTTACTTAAAAAAAAAGGGTATAGTGCATTTGAAACACTTATAAATTGCAAAATGATTACCACCGTACTATTAGCTACCACCTCCATCCTTTTACATAGTTACTATTTCTTTCTTGGGTTGAGAACATTTAAGATTATTCCCTTAGAAAAAATCAAGTATTATTTCTATACAGTATTATTAGCCATAATCATCAAGTTGTACATTAGATCTCTAATCTTGTTAGTATTAAAACTGAAAGTTTGTTCCCTTTGACCAATATGTCCCCATTTTTCCTACTCTCAACCCTGGTAGCCATTACTCTGCTCTCTGTTCAAACTGAGTTTGTCTCTTTGAGTTTCCATATGTAAGTGATATTAGACAATATTTGTCTTTCTCTGACTTATTTAGCATAATGCCCTCGAGGTCTATCCAAGTTGTTACAGACAGCAAAATTTCCTCTTTTCTCATGGCTGATAATATTTCATTGTATGTGCGGACTATATCTTCTTTTCCATTCATCCGTTGATAAACACTTGAGTTTCCATATTTTGGCTAGTGTGACTGCTGTTGCAATGGGAGCGTGGATCTTTTTCTAAGGTCCTGATTAGAATTTCTTTGGATATATACCCAGAAATGAGATTGCTGGTCATACGGCAGTTCTGTTTTTAATTTTTGAGGAACCGCCATACTGTTTTCCATAGTGGCTGTATTAATTTGGATTCCCACCAAGAGTTCACTAAAGTTCCTTTTTCTCTACATCCTCGCCATACTTATTACCTGTTGTCTTTTTTTCCCCCCAATAAGCTTTACACCAATGTGGGACTTGACTCTACAACTCTGAGGTCAAGACTCAGATGCTCTACCTACTGAGCCAGCCAGGTGCCCCTATCTCTTGTCTTTTGGATGATAGCCAGTCTAACAGATGTGAGGTGATGTATCATTGCAAACAAAAAAAGTTTGTTTATTTTGAGAGAGGGAGAGAGAGAGAGAGAGAGAGAGAGAGAGAGAGAGAGAGAGAGAGAATGACCGAGAGAGGGGCAGAGAGAGAAAGAGAGAGAGAGAGGAGAGAGAGAACTCCAAGCAGGCTCCTCACTGTCAGTGTGGAGCCTGACGTGGGGCTCGGACTCATGAACTGTGAGATCATGACCTGAGCTGAAACCAAGAGACAGATGTTCAACCAACTGAGCCACTCAGGTGCCCCTCTCATTGTGATTTTGATTTCCGTTTCCCTGAGGACTCTGAGAATTAATGATGTTAAGTGTGGTTTTGTATGTTGGGATTTCTATATCTTCTTTGGAAAATGTTCTTTAGTTTCTCTGCCCATTTTTTTAAATCGGCGTGTTGGTGTTTTTTTGTGTTGTGTTTTGTTTGTTATTCATCTTTTAGTGTTTTTTCTTTTTCTTTTTCTTTTCTTTTCTTTTTTTTTTTTTTGCTATTGAATTATATTTGTTCTTTATATATTTTGGATATTAACCCCTAATAAGATATGATTTGCAAATCTCTCATTGAGTAGATTGTCTTTTCATTTTGTTGATCGTTTCTTTTGCTGTGTAGAAGCTTTTTAAAGCTTGACGTAGTCCCACTTGTTTATTTTTGGATTCAATCTCTGTTCTTGAACACTATAGAATTCCAGACTGGCACTTATTTTCTTTCATATATTTCTTTCCTTTAAATATATTTCTCTCATATTTGACTTTCTTCGTTGCTGTAAGAAATCAGCTCTCAATCTGTCTTTCCTCTCTGGCTATGTTTAGAAACGTTCTCTTTGTCTTTCTCAATTTCCTTCTAACTTTATTTCTTTTGTTGTTTTTATGCTTTCTGTTGTCCTTTTCTCCTCCTTTCTTTGTTTTTTAAAACTTTCTTTCTTTCCTTAATTTTGGTTGTATTGAAACATGAATTTCTTCTTGCATTTCTTACTTGAGAGTTATTGGACTTTTTGAATGTGCAGTTTTATTTCTTTCATTGGTCTTGAAAAATTCTTAGCCAGTGCTTTGTAAATTATCATTTCTTTTCCACATTCTTTGTCTTATTTCTTTTTGGTTTTCCAAACAAGCATGTGTTAAAATGTTTTTATTTCATTCTCTTTAGGATTACACCTAAGGTATGTTAGGCTTTTCACAGCAGTCTCTCTCGATATTTCCTCTTCTGTATTATCCTTTCTTTTGATTTTCCATCCTTTATTCTGGAAAATATCTTCTGTTTGATCTTCCATTTCATCAAGTCTGTCTTTAAGGTGTTTCTTATCTGTTGTAAAACCCACTTATTGAGTTATTTTCTGATTCTTTCAAAATTTTTCTATAACACTTCACTTTCTAGTTACGTGTCAAAATTTTCTTTTTGAACTTTTATTTTACAATAAACATAGTTGTTTTATGGTCTGTCCCTGATAATTTAGTGTCAGAAGTTGTTTTAGGTCTCTTTTTGCTTATTGTTTTACTGATTCTTGTTTGCATTGTTTTCTTTTCTCATGAGATTAGTTATTGTTGACTGTGCGATGAATGTTTTATTTGAAAAATTATTAGTCGAAATTATTTTGGACGGAGATGATCTTATCTTTCTCCAGAAAGGATTTTCATTTATTCCTGTTAGTCACTGAGAGGCACCATCTGGGATCACCTTAATCCAGTTTAAGGATTTAGCATTTTCTCATCTCTTAAAACCTTGCAGTCAGGGGGCTACTTTCTTTCTGATTTACCCTTGTACTGGGAAGGCTCAGCCTTTGAGCTCGGAGCCAGTGTGGTAGGTTTCCAACCTTTGTGGGCCCTGGACTCCAACTATTTTTATGAGCCAAAAGTTCACCTTGGACTTTCCATTGACTTTTCTTAACTGACAAATTCCCACAGGGAGAAAGCAGCCTCAAATGTCAGGTTTACTCTCTGAAGTAACGTAATAAGGTTCATCTTCTCTAACGTTTTAGGCTGGCATGACTTTACTCTTGTTAGATTATTATGGTTGATATAAGAAGTGGTTTGGCTTGGGGGCACCTGGGTGGCTCAGTCAGTTAAGTGTCTGCCTTCAGCCCAGGTCATGATCTCACTGTCTGTGAGTCATAGCCCTGCATTGGGCTCTGTGCTGACTGCTCAGAGCCTGAAGCCTGCTTTGGATTCTGTGTCTCCCTCTGTCTCTGTTCCTCCCCTGCTCATGCTCTGTCTCTCTCTCTCTCTCTCTCTCTCTCTCTCAAAGATAAATAAACATTAAAAAAATTAAACAAAGGAGTGGTATGGCTTAAAATGAACTCAATTCTACCTTAGCCTGTGCCCTTATCTATACTTTCCTGCTTTCCTCCAAAAATTGTGCCTCATGTAAATCTTTCTATGTGTATTTCCAAGACCAATTTCAGGTCATTTTGTCACCTATCTTAATATCTATTAAAATACAATCAGAGGAGAGTATCTATTTACATTGGATTTGAGATAAACAGTACTAACCAGAGGCACAATGATGCAGTGATAGAGTAAGCTTTCGCATCAGAGAGACATCTATTTTACCATCTAACTGCTTGTGACCTTGGGCAGGTAGCTTATTCTCTCTAAACCACAGTTTGTCTTTCATGAGGACAAGTAATGTCCAGTTTGCCAGACTCGTAAATGGTACTCGTTCTGCCGAAGTGTATTTCACTTACTTCAAGACTTGAAGGATGCCTTTGTGCTTCATAATCTTAAGAATATTTCAGAATAAGAGCCTATTTGCTTGGCTTTAATTTTGCAAATACTCTAAATTTAAGTTATTATTAAATCTTTCACAAAACCCACCTATGGATCATCTTTTGTAGTTTGAAATAGCCTTTCAAACACCTATTGGTTGGGTGTATAGGCTAACAAATTCCTTAAAAAGAGGTATAAATGTGCTATACAGAAATACCTGACACTTAAGATGGATTAAATGCCTGGAGCGCCTGGGTGGCTCAGTTGGTTAAGCATTCCACTTCAGCTCAGGTCATGATCTCACGGTTTGGGAGTTTGAGCCCACATTGGGCTCCAGCTCACTGCTGTCAGCACAGAACCTACTGTGGATCCTCTGTTCCCCTCTCTCTATCCCTCCACTGCTCCCACTCATGCTCTCTCTCTCAAAAATAAATAAAACATTTTTTACAAAGATGGATTAAATGACTTAAAAATTTAACTGGTTTATATTTATTTTAAAAATCAGTCTTCGATTAATGTTTTCTAGTGAATGTTAAGATAACTTAAGTTGCTCAAATTAACAGAAAATCTGATTCCTGTAATAAAGTAGGTCTTATGATTTAAAAAAAAAAAGTAAAAGGGTACAGTTCCTTCCCTATGTTTTTTGAGATAGTTAAGATGTAAGCATGTATTTCTGCAGAGAAGCCAAAAATATGGATAGAATTAAATGTAAGGAAGGAGTTCCATTTCAGAAGGAAGAATCAGTTTCCACTTTGTCATCTTTAGTTACAATCTCTCTATAACCAAAGGACTGCCAAAAATTCTTGGGAACACTATACCTGACTGAATAACAAGTAGGAAACAGAGCTCAATCCAAGGGAAGTAGTATCATAGACGGCTGAGTAAATGCCATTCTTAGTAATTTTGTACCTGGGGTCTTTTCACACTTAAACCTTCATTCACTTTATAATGGTCTCTGACTCCAAGAAGCTCAAAGAAGACATTCTGCCAAACAGGATTTTTAAAGTCACTTATTTCCCCTCCCTCCCCAACACTCTCACACATTTAGGAAACCATGGAGCACTGAATCTATTATACAAATTCTACAAAAATTCCCTAAACACTTTATCCACATGCCCCCCTCCCCATATTCTCCCCCTCTCCCACACATACTTCTTTTCCATTTGGCTTGGAACCTCATCCAGGAAGCAAGGATGGTGACAACATTAGACACCATTTCAGAGTAACTTTAATGGTGAAATTGGTACTGTTATTTTGGAGGGAAGGGGCACTGTCGTGGCTGCAGGTATGGCCAAGACTTGGGAAGTTGTTTTCTCCTCCTGATTATCTGCTCCCAAACACAAGAATCTCCTGGTCCTCTTGCCCTCCTGAGAGGGCAGCCTAAGAATTGTACCCTGTTTGAGGATCTTCACTCTTAATGTTGGTGATAGCCCAACATTAAGGAACTAGGAACCTGTGCTATTTATTCCTTTAGTCATATTTCATACATTCATTCCTGTAACGAATTTACTGAGCAGTTTCTTTGTTACATGTACTTTGTAAAGATCTGAAGATGTAGTGTTAAACAAGACAGATTCATATTCACATGGAGTTTCAAGTTTAGAGTAGAAGTTGGCAAGCTTTTTCTGTAGAGAGTGAGATGGCAAATATTTTCACCTAGGGAGCCCTTACAGTCTCTGTCACAGCTACTCAGCTCTGCTAACGGGGGCCCAGGGCGATTGTAGACAACACAGAAGCGAATGAGCAAGCTTGTGTTCTAGTAACATCACATGGATGGGCTCTGAAATTTGAGTCTTACGTAATTTCCGTGGGTCACAAAGTATTATTCTTTCTTTTGATTTTCTTCAATTGTTTGTTTATATAATGACCCTTACTTTTGCAGTTTGTACAAAGATAAGAAGGTATGCCCGATTTTGCTCATGGGCCATGCCTTCCCAACTCCTGGTCTGGAAGGAAAGAAAGAGAGTAAACAAATGATTATTCCAGTTAACACATGGCTGCAAACTGTGATAAATTTGGGAAGAGCAAGTACAGGGTGGGAGAGGATACCAGAGGCCCCATCTAGATTGAGGGGTGGTAGCTGATTAGGCTGAGGTGGAAAGGATGAATGGGAGTTAGCTCACTCACCCAGCACTCTGTGGCTTAGACGCACTTTCTAAGAAACTTCGGTGGCCGTATGTAGTTTTTTCATTTTTTGGTCCACCTCTCTACAACCCACCCAGACCTTTTGCCCCGTGTCCGAGCCTTAAGGCATCTGGCTTTCTTTTCTTGTGTTGTTTTCTTTGCCAGAAAACAGCATTAATGTGTAAGAATTTGAATCACTGTTGGGACCTGAATAAAACCAGTTATCACAGCATTTTAGATTTACAACATATTCTGAAGGACTATGAAATAATATAGCTGGATTAGGAATTGCACCCTATAGAATACTGAAGAGGATAAATCTGATAATTTGTCTGTATACTTACAGCACTGGTCTCATTTTTTTGTTGTTATTTTTAATTTTGGGGGGGGGTTTGTTTTGTCAGCTATTATTTGTCAGGTTATTAGCAGAAACTAATAGATGAAATGGGGAATTACTCTAATACAGACCAAAGAAACAAAATCCACACAAGACTACCTTTAAACCAATAATCAGGGGGAAATATGCTCATTTATTTTAATTCCCCGAGTGTTAGTACTATGCCATAGGCTTTCTGCCCACCTTAAAAATCGAGCATAATGACTCGCGGGGCAGGGAAATGAATAGGCTTCATGGTTAGCATGAGTCTCCTAAAATGCCTCTTGTGTCTACTTTTCATGACAGGGCTAGCTGCTTTTTGGCAATCAGCAAACTGCAGAAACAATTCTATCCAAAGTGAGTCATCGCTCCAGTGACCAGAAACGGGACTCTCCCTTGGGAGTCTCCTTTAGTTGTTATGTGTGTTTCTTGCTGTTGTTGTTTTGGATCCTTTGAAATCATGCTTTTATGTTAAAATGCCACCGATTAATTTTGTCTTTAAACGATGCAGACTAGGCATGTGTCCTGGAGAACTTTAGCAGCTGCCAGGCTAATCTGAAACTCCATAACCTGAGTGAGGTGATTCTGCTGAACACACCCACGGGGGACAGAGTAGGCACTGACTGTAAACACCTACTTGCAAATAGTATGTCTTAATTTGCACCAGGCACTGTGCTAGGCACTTAGGCATATTATCTAATGAATTTTTATGATAAAATATAAAGTCAGAGGGTTATTGAAATGTAAGAGCCACCTAGTTCTATTGGTTGGCAGTTTTGTGACTTTTGGCACTATTTTAATGCTCTGTGCCTTAGTTTCCTCATCTGTACAGTGGTACAAGGTTGTTGTGTCATATCTGGTACAATGTATAATGTAGTTCTGATGATTGTGGGAGATAATTTTTAAAGTGCTTAGCACAGAGCCTGGTTCATGGTAAGCACTAAATGCAGAATAGAACTATCATCCTCACTTAGCAGAGAGGGAGCTGAGGTGTGACGTGTTCCCCTGACTTGCCCAGATCCACAAGGGTAGTGAGAGAGCGGAGATTTGAACTCAGTCTGTCTCAAGAGTCCTTGCACTGAACAGCTATGTTATTGTCTTCCTCACTATCACCCACGCTATTATTATCTATAATTAATGGTCTCAGCACAAGCCAAAGGAAATCCTTGCCAGGCATACAATGTGGGGTGTGTGCGCATGGCCACAGAGAATTATTTTTAGTCACAATCACAGACAGGAAGAAAAATCACTGTAAGTATGAGGAACTTTGGATACAAAGTTACCAAGATCTATAACCTACAAATTTGTTAACAAAAATTACCTCTCTCCCCCTGCAACACACACCAGGTACCAAGGAAATAGGTGATTAAAATAGATCTGTGCGGAATAATTTATTTTTCACGAGAACTAGTCACTGAAGCAGAACCACAGCACAACAGCAGCAACAAACACTTCACATTTTAACTCAGAACTCTAAATCAAAACTAGTTGACTTCTAAAATATACTTGATTGGGTGTGACATTCATGAAGTCTTAGAAGATGAATACAGTGTTTGGAGGTGTATAATTTCGGTGTGTTTTTCTCAGGAGAGAGGCTGTTAGTCCTTCTAGTCCAGTTTCAGTTGTGGTTCCTCAGGAAGCCCGGGGAGCAGCTGGTCCATATGAGGTCCCTCGTTACTTTCTCTGCTTCCTGACTCTTCTCCTGTGCCTGCTCATTCAAGAGTCCAGAGACATTTCATTTAGGACAAAAGTATCCAATACGTATGCTCCATATGTAATAAGCAATCAGGGAGTGTTAGTTAAGTCTAGATTGAAATGATGTTAGGATGTAGTTCAGGAGTTGGTCAACTGTAGCCTGCACCTGTTTTTGTAAATAAAGTTTTATTGGAACATAGCCATACTCCCGCTCACTAATTTACATATTGCTTATGCCCATTTTCCTACTCCAAGGGCAGAGTGGAGTAGTTTTGACAGAGCTTATGGACCTCAAGGTCTAAAATATTTACTATCTGGCCCTTTCCAGAAAATGCTTGCCAACCTCTGATGTAGTTGAAAGAATCTTGGCATCATAATCAGGGTGAGCTTGAGGTCTGGCTCTTCTATTATGTGTATGACCTTGCATAAATCATTTAATTTTTAACCTCAGTTCTTCATGTACAAACGGGGGAATAACTTCTGGTCACTTCCCCTACTTTTTATAGTTCTTATCATCAAGATCAAACACAATAAATAACAAATGCAAGCGTTAAATGTGCATTATTTGTTTTATTAGAAGTAAGGTCATCATCCCTTGGTTGTCTACATGTGGTGACACATTATTTCTCAGGAAGGGGCAGAGAAAAATAATTTTGAAAAACTGAACACAACAGCAGCCCATACTATGCCACAAAATCGTGACTTTTCGTGGAATTTCCCTTCAAAGCAACTAATGATTTAGTGTTAATGTCTAAGGAGGAAAAATACATATTTCCTGAATAAATTGCCAAAAGGTGAAATACTAAATAGAAATAACAAGCCCTAAATACATTTTTTCATTCAAATGTCTGTTCAGTTAAGATTTTGACCTTGATTTTAGGCCTTGCTGTTCATGGTCAGAGACAAGGAAAGGCTGAGATAGTGTGGCTTATAAAATATAAGGAGAATGAAATAGTAGAACTTCTCAGCTTTTGAATTTTAAAAGGTATCTTATATTTGTGACCATCTTTAATGAATGCTTGAAATTGAAAAAGAAAATAACGTGGCTTATGTACTAGTTTTTGTGAACAAGGAATGAATGGTTTATCCAACAATCTCATCTATCCACTCAATAGCTGCTTAAGTTAAAGGAAAGTTTTGAACTCCCCCTCCCCCCCAAATTAAATAGTATTCATCTTTTCTTTCCCCATAACTCAAGCATTACTAGAGAAAATTTTTAAAAATATTTTTTTCTCTGTAGTGAATTATAGCATGATATATTCTTTTAGCTTCACTGAAATAAATGACTGGTTGTTATTTCTCAATTACTTAGTTTTATTAATGATATTATATAGTTTGGAACCAAATAATACTTTAAGTTACCTTCTTCTTCACCTGTTAGAATAAGGGTACAAGAAGACCAAATCAGGGAGAGGAAGCTCACCTCTGGGCAATAAAGAGTTAGGGGTGCCTGGGTGGCTTAGGTCAGCTAAGCGTCTGACTTTGGCTCAGGTCATGATCTCCTGGTTCGCGGGTTCGAGGCCTGCATCAGGCTCTGTGCTGACAGCTCAGAGCCTGGAGCCTGCTTCAGATTCTGTGTCTCCCTCTCTGTCTGCTCCTCCCCTGCTCATGCTCGCTCTCTCTCTCGCTCTCAAAAATAAATAAACATTAAAAAATATTTTGAAAAAAGGAGTTGACAGGGTGCTTGCAGATTAAACATTTCTTTCTTTTTTTAAATTAATTTATTTATTTTGAGAGGGACAGAGTCAAGCTGAGGAGGGGCAGAGAGAGAGAGGGATAGAGGATCTGAAGCAGGCTCTGTGCTAATAGCTGACAGCCTGATGCAGGGCTTGAACTCACAAACTGTGAGATCATGACCTGAGCCAAAGTCTGACACTTAACCACCTGAGCCACCCAGGGACCCCATGATTTAAGCATTTCTAATACAATTTCTACAAATATGAGTTAGATTACAACCAGATGGCAACTAAGTTAAAGCTATGTGCAAATACAGGAAATAATTTTGATGTGCTGACCAATTTCTACTTTAACATAGAAGAGGGACCAATGTAGTATTTTGGAAAGAAACTGGGCTTGGCCTTTGTCTCCATCTTGAAAAATGTACCTATTGGAAGATAATAATATGTCTTAAAGAACTGAAAGGAGGGGGCGCCTGGGTGGCTCAATCTGTTACGCGTCTAACTTCAGCTCAGGTCATGATCTCACGGTTCATGGGTTCGAGCCCCACATTAGGCTCTGTGCTGAGAGCTCAGAGCCTGGAGCCTGCTTCAGATTCTGTGTCTCTCTCTCTGCCCCTCCCCTGCTCAAACTCTTGTCTCTCTCTCTCTCTCTAAAAATAAAATAAAATGTTAAAAAATTTAAAAACAAAACACAAGAATTGAAGGGAGGATTGGAGAACTACTCTCACAACTGACAAGTCTGAAGTCACTACTTGAGGAGCAGAGAGCAGGACTCAACTGAGAGTGTCAGCGCCCTGCAGTAGGAACCAGCCCCAGATGTTCTCTCCATCCTCACATTACTTCATTCAAACCCAAGCCCTGGAGAATGAGTAGATGGAGCTTGGGTTGCATATCTAACTCTTGACTAGGGGTAAGGCGGAACACTTTGATGGCGGTGCTCTAAGAGACAGCTAGACTCCAAAGGAAATCAGGGTGCTGGTAGCAAAAGAGAAGGATGTGGAGGTGAGGTCTCCAAAACAATAACAAAGATAGTCATGCCTGCCTTCTCAGGTTCTTAAAGTATCAAATATGGCAACATAGTTAAATTATGTATCACAGAGAGTTCTACTTTAAAACAATAGCTGAATAGTGGCCTCAATCTGGCCTTTTTTTTTAACTAGCAGAAAGTGATAAAACACACCACCAAAGTGGGGGAAAAAGACTTACTCTCCCTTCAACTCGAGGCACCGCTAGATTTTGTTGCATGAAACAGAAGTCACTTGAACACAGCTAGGCATTCCTTACCATACTCTGTATTTGTTCCAGTCTCCAAACTCCATGCCATACAACTAGAATATGTATACAGCCATCCTCTTCTGCACGAGTACTGACTTCAAGAAGACTGCACTCCTGGTTTCCACCACCACTGCCATCTTCCTGCATTGATTTAGAAATAGGAAGTCCCCCCAAACAACTGGGTGGGACAAAGGGGGCATGGGAATCTGAGACACAACTCTGAGAGATGATAACCATTTGTTACATTTTGAGTTAAGAAGTTGAGTTTACCTACAAGCAAGGCACTGTAAGGGATGGTGGACCCAGAATGCTTGTAGCCCTACAAATTGGGAATTGTAGATTTTCTTCTGCTCCATCAATTTATAGCATCAGAGAATCAGCCAGTGGGGATGGAAGAATGACAATCACCAGACATGAGGATGTAGAGAACATTAGCCAGTCTGTACTCCAACTATAGGTCAATAACGAGGACTTGACCAGCAAGAGGCAGAAAGCAGGTGGAACCAATCATTAACTCTATTTGCTTTACATGTACTGGACCTGGGAAACTCTCCTTTCATGAACACATAAGGGTAAAGAACTGTGACCGTGGCCTGTGAAAACCATTGCAGAACCAGGCGGAGTTTACTTTTAGGACTGGTGAGGTGTTGTACCGAAAGTACTTTATGCCTGGGGAAAAACATTGAGTACAAAAAGGAAGCTAATCCAGAAAAAACAGCGGGAGAGCAGACGTCTGAAGATGACCTAGTGAAGGATCCCCAAGACATTTCAGAACATGGTTTGGCGTGAAGGAAAAGCTCTGTGTCCTCTATAAACTGGCATCCCTGGCAGTTTGTTGCAGGATCCCCTTCATACAATGTCGACATTTATAACAGATCTGTCTGCCCTGCTCACTGTAGCCTCAGTTCCTGGGCAGGTGCTGCAGGACCCCTGCTTTACCCGTTTCTAGCCATTTTTACCCCGGGCTCTGTGTAGGATTTTATTGGGTTGACTACCAGCACCCTTCAAGTGGTTCCATATGCCAACCCTGGCGTAACTACCCTTTCCACTGATCCTTTCCTGAGGGTTCCAAGTCTTTTCAGACTTTTAATCTGGGTTCCTGTGTCTTTTCCCCCTTGGCTGCTTGTGGCCTAATAGCCTTTCTTCCCCCCGTGGCTCTGTTTCATAGCCCTGCTCGAAAGCAGATGCTCTGGCTCTTTCCACAGCGAACACTGCCAGTTTCATGGCATTTTCTTGCTGCTTTTGGCTGTAACTCTCAACTTTCCAAGGCCCAATTGTAAGACGCCATGTGGGATAGACCCAAGGGGAGAGATATGATGGGTGGGGGAAGGGCCTGTTGTGTAAAACATGTGAAACGAGACTGAATTTATTCTCAAGGCACAAGTCACATTTCTCGATCAGCTTGGTTTTTGCACAATTCAGATGTCAATTGATTAAAGCGAACGCTCTCCCTGTGGGATGGGAAGGATATTTTTCAGTGGAGATTGTCCTTTTAAGGAATGAAATTCGAGGGGCCTGCTTTTGGCAAACATTCTGTCTTTAATCTTTGCTTCTGTTTACCTTCCAGTCGAGAGGCAGCCTGCCATCTCCCTGCACATCACCTTTCAGTTGTTTCCAGTTGCCTCTGCGGTGCCCACACCGTGTCCCTGATTTCCCATTTAGAATATGGACTATTTTGCTGTGAGAACAGGATAACCTTTTAGTGTACACATTTCCTTTCCCCCCCCTCCCCTCCCCCATTGGCAAAGATCTCTGCAGTGAAAGAGGCCCAGTGGATGGGTCAGTAATTTTAAAAATGGACCTCAACTGACCAGGTCAACTCTAAGAAATGATGGTGACTACCTACTGACTCTTTCCTGTAAAGCAGAGTGGAGTGATAGAATCGAAGATTACCACTGAAAGCACTGAGGAGGGTCAAGACAGAGAGCGGTGGTCAGCTTTCATGATGTTAGGGATACCCCTTCTCTGGGTTATTGCTCTACACCAGTGGTTCTCAAGTGCAGTGATTTTTGCCTCTCAAGGGATGTTTGACAATGTCTGGAGACATTTGTATTTGTCACAACTGTGAGGGGGTACAGTACTACCATCTGGTGGGTGGAGGGCCATTGATGATGCCAAATGCCCTATAATGCACAGAACCCCCCTTCCCATAACAGAGAATTATTTAACCCCAAATGTTAATAGTGGTCAAGTTGATACACCCTCTTTGCCTACAGCCACTTACAACCATGATCAGGTCCTGAGAGACTTTTTTGTTAGTCGCTTGGAGGTGAATGAATCAGATCATTTATCACTCACCCCTTAGGCCTAGAAGCAAAGTCAATTCTACAGAGCAAAAAGTAAGTTACTTAACTTCTCTGTGGCCCAGTATATTTCTGACATTCTGTCATATTACTCCTTGGGGCCTACAATGACTCCTCTTGGTTTTCTGGAGTCAAAAGTACCTTCTAAGTTGATCAACTCAGATCCCAACTGGAAAGGAAAGAGAAAGACATAGAGCATCTCAGTTGTGTCTGTGTGTCTATACTATGTCTGACACACACACACACACACACACACACACATTATACTTCCTTCACTGTCCTGCCCTGCCCCCACCCTGCCCTGCAGACCTCATTCTCAACCTTATCCTCAACCTCTGGTCATTGTTTTTCAATACTGTGTCCCATAAAGCAGACAGAGCCCCTTCCTGAGGTTGGTTCCAAAAAGAAGAAAACAAAGAAGAAAACAAAGAGACAGTGTGAGACATTTTAAGTCAGCCGGTCATCCCAGGTACAGAAACTCACAGGCTACGTGTTGTTCAGTATTAATGTAATTTCACTGCAATACCATGGTCAGTCTTTTACCTTTAACATCTCAGTTCTTAATTAGGCAGAGGTCCAAAAAAAATAAGAGAGATGGTGTTCATAAATCCTTTTGAGACCTAAAAGGGTACTGTTTTGAAATAAATATTCTTCATAATTATTTCTTATGATTTCTGCAAGTAGGTCTAGTTTGGTATCTAACCCAAGGAGGGGGTAATGGGACATCTGCTTTGAGTAAACAGAAGTTCACTGGATAAGTTACCATGATTATTGGTAGGTGACAAACAAAATCATCAGGTGGCAGGTCCTGCTTATCCTCTAGCCAAGACTCAGTGAAGGCCATGACTTAGGACAAGATCTGCAGCCAGACCCCACATGTTCCCTGGAATTTGATTTTCCTTTATTTGCTTGCCTTTATTAATAATTTCCTATTTTATGAACAGAAGGGAAGGGAAGCAGAAATAATACAAAAACAGAGAGGGAGACAAACCATAAGAGACTCTTAAATACAGAGAACAAACTGAGGGTGGCTGGAGGGGTGTTGGGTGAAGGGGATGGACTAAATGGGCGATGGGCATTAAGGAAGACCCTTGTCAGGAGGAGCACTGGGTGCTATATGAAAGTGATGAGCCACTAAGTTCTATTCCTGAAATCATTACACTGTATATAAAGAAACTTGGATTTAAATTAAAAAAATAAAAAATAAAAAAAAAGAATTTCCTATTTTAATAATTATGATACTGATCGTATAGGGCTGATAACTTAAATGTGCGTATTTTATCATGAACTTTTTAACTCAAACTTGAGGAGAAGCAGAGTAGCTCTGACCTCAAGATAAACTTGTTGGGGAATCCTATGCCCTAGGGTAAGTAATACCTTACCTCCTTCTCTCCCTCCGAAACTACATTCACCCCTGCTCCAACTTCCTCCCAGTCAGGTATTATGTAGGTAGGTGTGTTAACACTTAACATTTGCCAAATGAATGAAATCAATCTCTACATGCCCCTCCCCCAAATATGCAATTAACTTACATCTATAGACTCACTGTAGTTTATAATTACGATTTCACTTTGTTTTTATTGCTCACAGTAAGTCTTTTCTTTGATGAACAATAATAACTAAAATGAGACTATGTAGTATAATGGAAATACTATTGGATGGGGAGATGAAAATCTATTTTTGTTTGATTATTATCTAGCTCCGTGACCTTGGACAAGCCATTTTACTTTGCGCCCTAGTTTCCTCATTTGTAGAATGAGTGAAATGGCCTCAAAAACTTCTACAGTGTTTCCAGACCCAAAAGTCAAAATTCTAGGACTTTAAGCAGGAGGTGAAATGTAAATTTCACAGAGATATGAGAGATACTTATAACTGTTGTTTCTTGAGTAGAAGAAAGAACTGGGCAAATCCTCAATTATGTAGTATATCTAATTCAGAGACACACACATACAAAATCCCAAATCTTGAGACAATTGGTTTCCCTTAAATGTTCATCCATTTCTATGCCCTCCAGAAGCTCCACACCTATATTATGTTTATGACATAGTTTGAAGCTATTTGCCATGTGTCCACTAATGAAAATTTATACAGAGGCGAGTGCTTTCTAGAATCTACCCATTACGATTATAAAAATAAATTATTCTGTTGTATAAAAACAGGGAAAAATAATGTGAGTTTTCCATGAGAAACTTCAAAGTCTGATGGAGGAAGAAGGCAGGATGTGGTTCTATTTGTTTAAAACTGTTTAACTTTTTAGGTCCAAGGAGTGATATGAATACCAAAAGGAATGATTTCCAGGAGGAAGAGAAACTTTTGATGGTTGGCCTAATAAAATAAAACTACACATTAGTGAAACTGAATTCAAAGATGGTTCCAAACGTTGCTGCACACAGATGAGCCCTGGATCTGGATCGCATCCAAGCCCAACGGCTGCGCACACTGTAACCACCATGTGTTATCTGCAAACCAGATCGTTTCTGTGCGGTAAAGACCAGCCGGCTTTCTTGGCCAAGCTGCTGCCATAAAACACACTACTGATTTGGTTTCTCATGTTTTTTAAGGATATTATACTTTAACGCACAGTATACGTTGGGTCTCAAATTGTCCAGAGAGCGCTATCGCAAATGACTGGTTGATGAATGTTTTACCAGAATCAGGTCACATTTTGTCAGGTTGTTTTGTGTCACTGCAAATCATTGCTTTACAATGAGGACAATTTGTTTTTTAACTTTTAAATCTTATGCAAAAGAATACAAAGTGCAGTTAAACACTCTCATTAGGAATAATCTGCCTTTAACAATTTACATGCATCAGCTGCCTTTTGATATCGGCTATGAAAAGCAAAAGCATCATGGGATCTCTTAAAAGAAGTGGGAAACTAAATGTCAGAACTGCATTTTTGCACTGGGCTAGAGAGATTCCCGCCTTGTGTAAAATACCTACATTCCAACACCTAGTGTTTGCTTTGGAGACTTACAAAGAGTTAATACAGCTTGTTTGGCATCAGATATCAGTATAATGGGCTTTTACTAAAGTAATTAAAATTTGTTTATAATTAATACAGATGAATTGGTTTCTGCACAATAATAGTTAGGAGATTAACAAAGGCCACATTTTGGCAACAGGACTACATTCTTTTCCAAGTGCTGTGGGACCTTATCCAATGAATGTCTGTCCAATCCGGCTGATTCTTCAGAGATGCCATATGGCACGGCTATGCATTATGACTTTTTTTTTCTAAAAGGCAGCCATATGACATAACTGATCTTTAAAACGTTGTCAGAAGGCATTACCTGGGTAGGCTTCGAGCTGCTTTCCAAAAACTTAGCAAGCACAGGGGCTATTAATTATGAGCAAAAGAAATGTGCACGCGCACACTGGAAACTTGGCATTCCTTCCTCTCTGGTCACAGCTGATCATGTCTCAAGCCTTCCTAACTGGGGAAGTAAGGAGCCTTCTTTTTTTTTTTCTTTATTTTTTTTAAACTTCCAAAAGTGAAAAAAAAAATCTTCTTTAAAACACATTTTCATTATAAAATGTCTGTGTACTTGACCCTAACAGGCAAGTACTTGGCCACCTGTACTTTTGCTATATTTACTGATTAAAAAAAGATTCTATTTACAACTAAAGTTTTTAAAACAAGGTTTAGGGTACCATGACTGAAAGAGAAAGAATTTTCTAGTTGTGGTGGTAGTTGATTTCTAGCTGACATCTAACCCTCTGTGTTCAATTTTGGATGGGAGAAAATGTAAATAGCTCAAATATTTTCTTTCTGATTTCCTCAGAAAATTAGTTTGTGAAGGGGGAACATCCATTTTAAACTTTCCATTTTTGTATGTGTGCTAAGAACAAGTTGACGCATTTGTTTCCATTTATAAACACCTTACTGAAATTTCCAGAACTCCATAGAGGGGGAAAAACAGGGAATGGAGAGGAAGTCCATTGAATCAGTGGGGTCCAAGCAGCTATAGCACCAGGAAGAACGTAAGTAAGACGGGGTGCTTACTCCTCTTAACCTACTGCTACTCTGTATCTATTCTGATATCATTTACTGGACTTCTCCATTTGAATCTCAAATTCAAGGCGAATTGAACTTGGACTTCCCTCAGTCTCCCTCTATCTCTATAAATAGCAACTCCATCCTTTTGGCAAATGAGCCCCAAAACCCTGCAGCCACGTTTGATGCTTTCTTCCCTCTCACCTCCATCCAATCCACCAGCAGATTCTGTGCGCTCTAACCTCAAAACGGATCCTAATTTACCTTATTCCCTGCTACTTCCCCTGCTAGAAGCCTAGTCCTGGGCACTGCCATCTTTTTCCTCTGCTATTGTGCTAGTCTTCTGTTTCTCTGTTTCCGTCCCTCCGCGCCTACAGTCTGTTTCCGTGACAGCGGCCCCAGTGACCTTGTCAAAGTAAATGTCAGACCATGTCAATTCTCTGATCAAACTCCTCCCTCCACTGGCTTCTTAGCTCATTTTGAATAAAAGCCCTCACTAGGGCTTCCCACACCGAGTCTCTCGTTTCTTTTTTAAACTCACCCCTACACTCTGCCTTGGCGCATGCCTGTTTCACACTCCCTCCAATAGAGCGTGGCGTGAGCGTGCACCTCCTGCCTCAGGGCTTCTGCACCTACCATTTATTCTTTCGGCGGTGTTTTGGGGTGGGGTCCAGCTGGCTTGCGAGAGTCAATGTTAAATTGTCACAGGCTGTGCCAGCCAGTTGTTAAACCAGGGGTAGCTGGAAATCAGCCAAGATGGAAACATTTACACCAAGGAAATCGGCGAACTCTAAAAATTAGATCTCATTTCGTAGAGAATCTGTTGTTAAACCCCGACCAGAATCCCACTGTATTCTCTCTTCCTGGAGTGTTGCTCCTCTTCTTCCTCGCCTTCCTCAGGTCTTCACGCAAGACCTTGGGAGGGAGCCACTCTCAACTCCCTAGCTCTTATCTCTTCATTATTTTTCTCATTACCTGCTAATTTTGTAATTTTCATATTTATTTATATTTTGTTGTCGGTCTGTGTAATCGATATGGAATGAAGGCACAAATTATTAATTAATGATCAATATATCTTCTACTCTGCCAATAGCCAGATCATACCCATCAGAGTTCTCCCTTACCATATATTGCCTGAAGTGCTAGTCTTTAAAACTATTTATTTTGACATAATAATTTTATTTGACATAAGCTTAATCTCATAGAAGAGTTGTAAGAATAGTATTAAGAAAACCTTGTATACTCATCACTAAAATTCAGTAGTTATTAACATTTTGCCATTTTTGATCTATGTGTCTTTCTAATGATCTCATCATCATCTAATTTTTTTTAATCCAGAATCATTTGAGGTATTTTGCCCACTTTGTGAACATCTACGCATAAATGCTTTAGGTAGAATGTCTTCAGAAAAATACGTATCTATATAACCACAGAATTATGGTCAACTTCAGGAAATTTAATATTTACATAGTAGTATTGTTTAACATACACTCCATATTTAAATTTTGCCGATCGTTCCCCAAATGTTCTCTTAACAATTTCTTCTCTCCAGTCCAGCAACATAAGTTGTGTTCAGTTTTGTCTCTTTGTTCTTAAAAGGAGACCCACACAAGACAGTCCTGAAACAGCTTCTCAGTTTTTATTTTTTTGGTCTTTTGTGACTTTTTGGAAGAGTATCGGTCAGTCATCAATATAGATTCCCTCAGTTTAGGTTTGTCTGATTTGTCCTCTCGATTAAATTCAGATTATGCATTTTTGGCAGAAATACTGCATACATGACATCATGACCTTCTTAGCGCCTCATACCAGGAGGCATAAAGTGACAACTTGTCCCCTTATTGATGATGCTTTGATTGATTAGTTAATGTGTTGTCTGCCGGGTTTCTTCACTATGAGTTATCATTTTTCTCTTTGAAACATTTTCTTTAACATCTATTCATTTTTGAGAGATGGAGTGTGAGTGAGGGAGAGGCAAAGAGAGAGGGAGACACAGAATCTGAAGCAGGCTCCAGGCGCTGAGCTGTCAGCACAGAGCCCGACATGGGGCTCAAACTCACAGACTGTGAGATCATGACCTGAGCTGAAATCGGACACTTAACCAGTGGAGCCACCCAGGTGTCCCATCATTTTTCTCTTTGTTAACTAATAACTAATTTATAGAAAGGTATTTTAAAACCATATAAATATCTTTTACCTCATTAAACTTCCATCCAGTGGTTTTACAATCTTTTGATGATTCTTCCTTAATAAATTATTATTATAACAAATGCAAAATAGTGATTATAATTTTAAGTTTATTTCTTTATTTTGAGAGAGAGAGAGAGAGTCAGCTGGGGAGGGGCAGAGAGAGAGAGGCAGAGAGAGAATCCCAAGCAAACTTTGCACTGTCAGCGCAAAGCCCGATGTGGAACTCAAACTCATGAACTGTGACATCATGACCCAAGCTGAAACCAAGAGTCAGACACGTAACTGACTGAGCCACCCAGGCACTTCAAAATAACAATTTTTTAAATTATTTTTTTCTGGGGCACTTTGCTGACTCTGCCGGTAAAGCACGCCGACTCTTCATCTGGAGTCATGAGTTTGAGCCCCATGATGGGTGTAGAGTTTACTTTAAAAAGAAAGATAAAAATCCCCCTTTTCCCCCCCTGCTTCTATTATTTGGCATTCTACCGTAAGGAAGACCTTTTCCTTTTCCTTTATGTATTATTGGTAAGAACTAATGGATTCTCGCTTTATTTGATGGGTTGCTATCTATTATTGTCATTATTTATTTCGATCAAAAGTTGTCCTAGATGTGGTTGGTGGGAACCCCTTAAAATTGGCTCATATGTCTCTTTGACATGCCCCATCTTTCCTTGGAGCACTTTTTTACATTTTAGTATAACAAGCTTTTTTAGGCCAATATTGTACTTTGCTGCCCTCACCCTGGAATCAGCCATTTTCAAAGGAATCTTGTTCCTTTTATCCAGAGAATGGTAGTTATTAACCAAGATATGAGCTCTGGGTGTTTTCATTGTTACTAAGGTGTCATTTCTTCTAGGTATTTTCAGCAGACAGAACTGGGGGAAAAAGGAATTACATATGAATCATATGTGTGTATGTGCATGTATATATATGTATATACACAATTATATATAAATATATACACACATACATTATATGTGGGTAAATCACCAAGATTTTTGGAACACACATTATATGTGTGTGTGTGTGTATGTTATGTGTGTATAAAATCATGAGTTAATGATAACTCTAATTCCAAATTAAGACCAAAGCGTTCTTCTTTATTTTCCATCACTACATATTTGCATCTCTCATAGTGAGAATCCTCTCTTCTAAGAATATTAACAACCTTAGACCTTTGGTCAATCCTACGATACATACCTGAAAAGAGTTTCCAAATCACTACATCCATGCTTGTCTAGAAACAAAAACAAATCTAAGTAGATTTCAAGGTTTGTTTGTAGTTCTTTTTGACTTTTATAATGAAGATTTATAATTAAAGTACTGTGTTCAAAAGCTACTCAGTTTATTTCTTTTTAAAGACTCCCTCAAGGTGGTTGTATCATTTATTTGAAATATAGTTGGGGTCTTTTGTTTCTGTGGGTATACAGTTTGGCATTGTTACCCTCCCACCGTTGTTGATTTATTTTTACATTTTAAATATGTAAAACATTAATATGGTTCTAAAAGTCAAAACTGTCCACCAAGGAGACGTAGAGAACTGTGGTTTCTTCACTATTCCTGTCAACCCATTCCCAACTACCCTTTGTAAGAAATCAGTTTCATTAGTTTCTGATTTATCCTTCCTGTTTTTTGTTTGTTTGTTTGTTTGTTTGTTTTTGGTTTGTTTGCAGTCTAATAGATTTATGTCATCACTGTGCTTGTTCATTAAAGCCTTGTCAATCTTTCCATCCTGGCCAGAGATAAAGAATTTTCTGAAAAGAAGAGGAAGTATGTGGTCAGGGGAAACTTTGTGAGCCATGGGCATTAACAGAAGAAAGTTCTCCCCAAAATGAGCTATGCCAAAAACCAAGCCACTTTTAATGATTGAATAATTAACTCATTCACTCTTAATTTTTTTTCCCCTTTAGCCATGAGTATGGAATGCCTGCTACATACCAGGCCCTGTGCTGGGTGCATGTTGGGGGATATACTATCACAGATGTGGACCTGTCCCCAGACAGCATAGTAGAGGTCAAATATCAGGAATTAATCCTGGTTAATTCCTGGTATTTGACTTACACTACTCTCCATCTTTATTAATTTGAGATTTATCATCTGATAGCAAAGAAATTTGAGTAATCAATTTATACTAACATGAGGGACAGCATTTTTTTGTTGGTGGTGGTGGCAGTATTTGCTTTAAATGAAAACTGTTGAATTTCTAAGCATTATTTTGTGGAACCAAGGTTAAGATTAAGATACTAAGATTAAGAGTCCTCAACTTGATAACACTTTATGAAGGTTGGCCATTCTTTCTTCAGTATTTAAACTAAATACTGAAAAAAAAAAGAAAAAAGAGGTGCAAATAAATAAATTTAAGATGAGATTTTTAAAAAGGACCTAACTGACCAGTAATAACCATTCCTGGTAAAGGCTTAGAAGATATTAAAATTCTTTGCTTTTGCAGCGAATATTTAGTATGGTTACAATAATTGAAAAGGCATGCCAGATTGCCTTCAAATATAAAATGTTAGGGCTTATTGATACAGATGTTGACTCCACTATATATGTTCAGATTGGATTATATGCAGGGCAGATCTTGGACTAAAGCAGCAGTTCTCAAAGTGTGGTTCTTGGGCTAACAACATCAGCATCACTGAGGAACACGTTAGAAATGTACATTTTGGGGCCTCATCCTACAGCTACTATATCAGAAATTTGGGGAAGGGGGACCTAAGGGGGTGGCAATCTATGTTATAATAAGCCCTCCAGATAGTTTTGATACTTGATAAAGTTTGAGAATTACTAGAGAAAAGGATGCATTTTCCATTCATTCATTCATTTAGCACATTTTCATTGATCACTTATTATGTGCCTGGTACTTTCCTAGGTACTAGGATATAGCAGTAAATAAGGCAATGAGGTCCCTCCTGTCAAGGAGTAAGCATATTATAGCAGCTGGGTCTAAATGGAGAAGCACAAACTGCTTTAAATATTCAGAAGAGAGGAAATTTAATACAGGAATTGATTACACAGGAAGCGGAAGAACTGTCAAGACAACAGGCCCTGAGAGTGAGGCAGCCCAGAGATTAGCAACAGCAAGAAGTCGCTATTACCCCTGGGCTGGAGCACAAAGGGAGATGGTGTTATCAGAGCTCAGGGGCCAAGGTCACCTTGCAGGTCTGTTGATAGGCAGCTAGAGGCACAGAGCAGGCAAGTGCCAGGCCACCTGGGCCACCTGGACAGAGAGGGATGGGAAAATATATCTTGACTTTTTTCTTTCTTCTTTCCACTGTCCCACCGGTTACCTCTAATTTTCCAAGGCCCATAGGAAACCTGCTGGCAAAGGGGCCTGGCCTGTGAAGCCTATAGGGGACGGTCCATACTGAGCAGAACAGAGAAGGCTAGAGGACTAGGAGGGCAAACGGCCCAGCTTTAGTGCACGTACGTTCTAGGGGATTTAGAGTATTGCCCCAATCCTCTGCCTAGACTGTTCTTTGCACCTGTAATTGGCAGATAAAAGTTGAGAAATCTTTTAAACTTACGCAATATATGAGAAGTCTGAGCAAATTAAAAACAAGGAGAATCGCAGGGAAAATAAAAGTTCCAATTTATTTTTTTCTGTCATTGTAATACGTTTGTATTCTCTCCTAAATGAATGAGATATTTAGCATGAAAAGATGTTCATGTGCAAATAGAATAGGTGGATTAATTATACCACATTTACTATCAATTCATTTTTTAATACTGACTACAGTGATTTAAGCTTTCAAAAAGCTAAGCGCTCACACAAATCATGTCTCCAGAGACTGTGTGCTTTGTGCTGATCAATAATTATTCTGTTAATTATGGAGATATAGGGAAAATTAGGCCATTTATAATTCTGCATGCATAAGAACAACTCTTCAAAGCTGAAAATACCTTTCTGTTTAGGTTGGCTTAATGCTCTGGAAGATGATTAGACCACATCCTCAATTAATCTTTTGACAAGTACTATTTTCTTATTTTTCTACCAAGTATATTTTGATTTTAGAAGACTAAAAATTAAAAATCACTATCAACCCCAATATATTTTTTTTTCTGTTGGGTTTCTTCCTACCTTTAAGATTCCTTTTCTGTGAAGGAATCTTTCAGTCATCAAGTATTTAGCGCGTGCTTCTCTAGTGCAAAATATTGTAAGGGACAAAAATACTTTGAATAAGAATGAAGCTTGAACACAGAGCGGTCTCCAAGCCTGGTTTTGAACAGACAGCTGCTCAGATAGGTGACCTAATTTTAATTTGTTAAATTTTCTGAGTCCATTTCTTTCTTTGTAAAATGGGACTCGTCATTTCCATCCCATGAAAAGCTATGAGAATTTAAGAATGATATATATTTCTATAGGTGTAATGCTGTGTCTGCAATACAGTGAGTGAGTACACTTATAACAATAAGTGTTAGTTCCCTTCCTAAATTTTCTGCATACCTTCCCTCTCCCTAGATAATGTCGTTCTTTTATATTTGTTCTTTAATGCCACCTAGCTCCCTCTGTACGTTTCTGGTGGTCATCCTATATTTTTCACCACCAGAATCATTGACTGCCATTGGCAGTCATTGTGAAGAGGAAAGCTCTCTAGGTCATATTCTACCTTGACATGGGCTTCATTCATTCAAAAGTGTTTATTGAGGCTCTATATTCCAAGCACTCTTCTGATGGGGCCAAAGTTCTCCTAAAGCAGACAAGATGTTTTCTCACTCAGTTAAAAAGGTGTTTCAGTAACCATTTACCAAGTGTATAAGACATGCCAAGTTTGTCCTAGCAGTGAGAATACAATAGGGGTCAAAAAAGTCTTTGCCCTCATGAAGTTGAAACACTAACTAGCAAAGACCAACTGATCAATTAACAGCCAATGCTAAAATATGCCATGTGGTGATAAGAGCTTTGAGGACAAATAAAGCAGGGTGAGGGCACTGTGGGGGTGGTGTGTGAAAACACAACTCTTAGGCAGAAAGCAGAATGAAGAGGGAGAGTGAGCACGGGAGCCTCTGCAAGAAGCGAGGCTGTGGGCAGTGAGGAGCCCAAGTGTGGTGACCAAATGCCAGGGCAGGGCTGCCGCAGTGACAGCAGAGGCTGCAGAGAAAGAAGGGCGAGTAAGGAGCACAAGTGAGTAGATGAGGACTGAGAGGTAGTGGGGCCAGTTCCCACGGGCCTTGTGAACCAATGTGAGCACTCTTCATTCTGTGAGAAATGGGGGGCGTTTTTCAAGTATTTTCAAAGGAGCCCTCTGGCTGCCTGGTGAAGGAAGGTCTGCAAGAGGCAGGCATGGAAGGAGCAAGGTGGCTCCCAGGGAACAGAGCTGGTGGCTCTGCTTTCGTCATGTTGAAAGAAAGGAGAAGGGGGCAGGTTCTGAATATATTTTCAAGGTGGAGCCAATAGGATTTGCTGAACATTGTATATGGAAGGTGAGAGACAGACAGAAGGCAGGCCTGCCTTCAAGGGTTTTAATTTGAGCAGTTGGAGAAAATCCCTTGCAGAGTGTAATCTCTGGTGGGGGAAGAAGGCACTGAACAAGTAAACCTACTGGAATAGCATTGACTAACTTGATGGGTGGTAGTGGAGGTGGGGGCGGGTAGCTAGCGACACTTCTACAGGAAGTAGATTTAGTTTGGGACCTGAAGGATGAGTCAGAGGTAACTGGGGAAGGGGAGAATCTTCTGGGGTGGGGTGGGGGAGAGGAGGCTGTGGAGGGCACAGATGTCAACATATGCAGAGACCCTGACAGAGCAAAGAGCTTTATAACCCATCTGACTGTGGAGTAGACTCAACAGGGGGACCTAGCCTGGTTTGTTCATTTGTGTCTCCTCTACTGATGCACAACTTTTGCCCAAGTCCACATACACCAAAGGTCTTTGGTTTATTTGTTTCTCATTCAGCAAAATTCCAGTTTTAACTTCTGGTTATATAGCTGTCTTATTTAAAAAAAAAAACAGTAATTTTTCTTTGAGAAATTAAAAAAAATAAAGTTCAGAAAACAATAAAACACTCACATGCCCATCATGCAGAATCAATAGTTAATAGCTATATTGGTTTCCAGTCTTTTTTTATTTTTAAGTTGTAATATTTTGTTTTTTAGGTTGTTAAAAATACAAGTATAGTTAACATATAATGCTATATTAGTTTCAGGCATACAATATAATGATTCAACAATTCTATAAATTACTCAGTCCTCATCAAGATCCATGTACTCTTAATCCCCTTTGTCTGTTTTACCCCTCCCCCCATCTCTTCCTGGCAACCATCAGTTTGTTCTCTGTATTTAAGTGTTTTTTTTTTTTGTTGTTGTTTATCTACATTTGTTTGTTTTGTTTCTTACATTGATTTCTTGGTTTACTCTTTATTTGTTGACTTCTTACTGTAGAATTTAAGAACATACCTGTTTTCTCTCCTTAAGCTTGCCACACATAGATCCCTTCCATTCCCCCATAGGCATTTGCCCTTTAATATTTTTACTGATATGATTCTGTTAATGCCATTCACAACTGACCATAGGGTAAACCATATGTATTTTTCCTTACCTGTACACTTTTGCTTTCCCTGGAGTTAATAACAGCCTTTTTTTTTATTGTTGGCCTGATTTTTTGTATATTTGACCATAAATCTAATCACAGACTCATCCTGTTGCCTAAGCTCGTGGTTCAGGCACTTCAGAGGTTCTATACATTTCATTTTCTGCTGGAATGACACTGGAGACCTTTGCCTGCTTCAGTCCTGGCTGGGGGTGTCTGAACTCATGTAGATAGTGGTCCTTCCACCACTATCATACTGGTTCTTTTCTCCTCCCTCCTCCTGTGCGGACCTGTCTCGCTGAACCTCAAGTTCTCTGGTTTTTTTTTTTACTCTCTTGTTTGGATACAGCTAATCTTTAGTAGTATTTTGAGAAAGAAGGTACAGGCAACACACTTTTGATACCGCCTATGCTTTATTCTAGCCATACACTTGTCACGGTTATTTGCTCTGTTGGAGGCTCTGTGAGGGCAGGGACTCTCCATTCATCTTAGTGGTCCCCCAGGGCCAAGCCCAGCTGAACAACTAAATATGAGAACAAATTGATGGAATTTATAACGTGTACACTGGGTCCATCAATATCATATGTTTGAAAACACATTGTGAAACTAAAATTATCATAGAAGCATTTCCAAATAGTTGTACACATGGCATCGTTTTGACCAACTATACAGATATTTGAGCTGTTTGGCATTCATATGGATGTTTGATGTTTAACAGTCCCCTAGGCCCATTGTCAGATTTTGTTCTGGGGTTGATAATTTCCATTTAGGTGGATCTAATGTATGTCAATATATCTACATGTATCTATATCTAAAATTACAAAATAAAAATAAATTATATAAAATAAACAAAGCGTGCTTGGATGGCTCAGTCAGTTAAGTATCTGACTTCGGCTCAGGTCTTGATCTCATGGTTCATGAGTTCAAGTCCCGTGTTGGGCTCTGTGCTGACAGGTCAGAGCCTGCTTCAGTTTCCGTCTGTAATTATGTATATGTATTTAATATATAAAAATATAAATATAAAATATGTTATATAAAATTATATCATATAATATAATTATATGATAATATTAATATAATATAAAATATATAATAAATATACAAATGTATGCGATTTTGTATAAATGAGGGTCAATACCATTTTTATTAGTTTTTTGTTGTTTTATTGTGGTAAAAATATATATGACAAAATTTGCATCTAATGGTATTTTGAAGATCAGTCTTTAATGTAGCAGTGTGTGAATCTATGACTATCTGTGTCTGATAGGACTAATGATGAACTCAGACTGAAATTCACAGGGCAATAATGGGGGAAAAATCGGGCTTTTAGGAGTTTAGATAGTTTTTCCAATGTAAAGTCAGTATAAATCTGTGTTGCATAAAGTGATTGCATATGGTCAAGGTGGGAAACTACTAGATAAGAGTTAAAGCAATTGTATATGTTATATGCTATAAGCCAAATAGAATTGTAATAATAACCAAAATTTACTGGGCTATTGGTATTTGCTGGCACAATTCTAAGTGTTTTACATATATTAAGTTTTTTTTAAATTAGTTCTCATAAAGATAGTGAATTAAATAGTATTGGGTTTCCCCTTTTTTATATATGTGGCATAGGGAGGTTAGGCAAAGAGGACAATGTTATGTCATATTAACTGGTCTGGCCAGGAGATGAACCATGGAAGTCTGATTCTAGAAACTGGACTCCTCACTGCTGGGCATTGTCTCTGTACTGGAACCAATCTTTGCACTTTTGGAGTGAGAACTTGATTTAGATTCAGACAATTTAGAGTTGAGTTCCTATCTCAGCCATAACACTTACTAACTTTTTTTTACATTTTAAATTTTTTTTTTTTATTTTTGAGAGACAGAGAGAGACAGCGCAAGCAGGGGAGGGTCAGAGAGAGAGGGAGACACAGAATCCGAAGCAGGCTCCAGGCTCTGAGCTGTCAGCACAGAGCCCGACGCGGGGCTCGAACCCACAAACCATGAGATCATGACCTGAGCCGAAGCCGGACGCTCAACCGACTGAGCCACCCAGGTGCCCCACTTACTAACTTTTTAAACTTGGCTTCAATCCACATGACTTCATGCCAAAGAAACAGGGATAAATAATATTGATTTATGCTGAAAATTCCATGTGGCGGTAAAAGATAGCCCATTTTTTTTCCCTTAGGACTTTGAAATTCATCTTAGAATAAAAGATATTGTCCTATATCCAAGCACTAGTCTGTTTAGGAAAATGGTATTTGTAATAATAATTGACCGTCAAAATCAGGAGAGCATCCATGTCCTTTTAAAACTAGCGTATATTAACTTTTTGCAGGAGTTGAGAGATATACGATTCACAGACATCCAATTAACAGTCTAACAGGACAGGAACAGATACAAAATTAATTACCTGTGATTATCACACAAAAGGAGGTGATTACATTACCTGAGTGACAAAAAGGAAAGTATTCAGTGAAGACAAAAAAGCATCAGTAGTATAAACTGATAAAAACAAGGTTACCCATGGTTCAAATAGAAATAGCACACTTCAGTTTCTGTTTTCATAGTAACATTAATGTGTTTTCCATTTTCTTAAGCACCAGTCCATCTTTTCAAGGAACATAGAGTTATCATTAAACCTTTGTTTTGCTTTTTTCTCACTACATCTTATAAACATCCATCACAAGAGAAAAGTATAAAAGAAACAATCTAGTGGCTTTGAAGGTGGTAGACACTGACGGGCAACTGAATCTCATCAGAGGCTTAATTAATATCTTCCCAATTCCTGCTCATCCTTTCAGATTCAACTTAAAACCCTATTCCTCACAAGCTTTGTTTTGCCTCCTTGATTATTAGGTGCCTCATAAAATTATGCTCTCAGAGCACCCTGTATTTCCAGAGGAATTAAAATCACATAAATTTGCTCGCTTAATGTTTTACCGAATGGACTGGAAGTTTGCTCTATAACCTTGCACCATGTTGACTTAATGCTCTGGCCAGTGCCTGGCATTCAGAATGCTGTAAAAAATTAGTTCTATATTTGACACTCTATGCTAATTTGATGTACACCTTTTCTTGTCTCATTCTCCTTTTCCCACTAATCTCCAGACCCTCTTCAAAAAACAAAAGAGAGAATATAAATCATGAAAACCTTTCCTCTCTAGACACTGCCTCATCACCGACACAGTACTTTCCTCAAAAACATGTCACCTCCAAGCAAGTTTCTCATCACTATATCACATTTGCCAAGGGTCAGTCATGGTAAGAAGTCTATCATTGCTGTCAGCTTTTTATATTGTATTTTGTAAGTCTAGTATTCCAGAGGTTTTCTTCTTTAGTATTTTCTCTAGATATAAAGTACATTGTCACTCGGTGGCCCATGTGACTTGCTTATTTTTTCATTGGGTCCCTACTGATATTTGAAGGTAAATAAAGATATGGAATTCAGACTTGTAGCAAAGTCATACAGTAAAGAAATAATTAGAAGAAAAATGTAACATTTCTTTGCTCCCTCTTTAGCAGGGAGAAATTAAAGAGTTGCTGCATTTGCTTTTGCCGCTTCCTTCCTTCTCATTTTCTCTTGAGCTTGCTTTCATCAGGCTGTTATCCATTTCACTCCAATTCAAGAACTCCTGTCAAATCACTAATGACTTCTGGCATTACCAGATTCCGTGTTCAATTCTCAGTCTTCATTTTACCTGAACTTCTTGGTTTTTGGCACAAATAATGCCTCTCTTTACCTAGCTTGTAGGCCACCACTAAGATACAGTTAACAGACCCCTTTTAGACCTCATTCTATATACAAGATCTATTTGCCCATTTGCCTAACGTTTCTACTTAGAGATTATGTTCAAAACTGAACTCATGGTTTTCTCCTTGAAGTCTGCTTCTCTGTTACGTTCCCCACCTCAGTTAGTCACAAACCTCAGAGTCACGCTTTGCTCTGCTCTTTTTTATTTAACCTTATCCCAGCAAATCCTGTTGTGTCTATCTGCAAAATCTATTTTTTGAATGTATTCTTTGAAAACTACTTCTACAACTCTCCTTGGTCCATGCCAATGTCATCTCTTATGAAAGGCTGTCATTGCTTCCTATCTGGTCCTAATCCCCTTTTCTTCACCCATTACCCACCTCCACCTCCCCAGTCTATTCTCATAGCAACCAGAGTGATCCTTTAAAAGTATAAATCACATTTTACTCCCAATTCAAAAATATTATCATGGCTTCCTCTGAATGAAATCCAAGTGCTAACAATGACTTAGAAGGCCCCGTGATCTGACATCTATCTACCATTCTGACCTAATTTGTATGACTCTTATTCATTTTGTTTCAAACATATCTGACTCACTCACATCTCAGGGCCTTTACATTTATTCTTTCTGCTGAAATGCTCTCTACTCAGCTATTCAGAGGGTCCACTCTCTCACTTCATCTAGATCCCTGCTCAAAAATTACTTTCCTATCTAAAATAACGTCTACTTGTCATTCTCTATCCCCTTAGCAGCATTAATTATCTTCCCAATATTTATTAATGCTTGACACTATATTATACTTTCTAATATGTTTGTGTGATGGTTGCTCATTTCTCCAACTAAATGTAAGTTCCATGACAGCAAAGATTTTATTTTGTTCCTCAGTGCCTAAAACAGGGTCTTGCAACAGAGTAGGTACCAAATAAATATTTATTGAATGCATAGATAAAGAAACTTAAAGAATGCTAGAAGTGGTGGTGGTGTAATATAATTATACTTAAAGTACCAAAGGAAATGTCAGTGCTTTCATTCAACAGACCTATTCTGAGTGTCTATCATGCATGACGCTGTGCTGAGCAATATGGCATGAAAAAAAAAATTCCTGTTCTCGTAGTTCTCATGGAGTCCATAGTGGTAAACATGGAATCATATATCAGTCACTTAAGAAACAGCGACACAGTGTTCCCACTGAGGCTTCTTATACTGGCCTTTCAGTTTTGTCCTATTTGTCATACTGGAATTACAGATCTTCAAAATAGATTGGTCACCTCATTGTCAACCAGGATGAGATCAGTCATTTGAGTTTGCCCTCAGATGAAAGCAATTCCACTTGAAGCTCCACTCGTGATTCTTCAGGGTGAAGGCAGCGTTTCAAAAAACAAAGCCTTCAGATTGCATCTGAGTTGTGTCAATAGTTCAGATAATCTTAAAACTTGATTTATTTATAATCATTTTCTTTAAAAATTGGTTTGTCCACATCATCAATTTACTCTATCATAAAGTTAGTAGGTATCAAGATATTTATCTTAAATAGAGATTTAAAAATGGTCAAACAAAATGTTTCCATATAACATCTACGTGAGGATAGTTTATATAATTGTCACACCTGCTGTCTTAGTCATTTTGGGCTGTTCTAACAAAATATCAGTCTGAGTGGTTTAAAAAACAGAAATTTATTTCTCATAGTTCTAGAGGCTGAGAAGTTCAAGATTAGGGTGACAGCTGATTTGCTTCCTTGTAAGGACTCTTCCTGCCTTTCAGATGTCTGTCTTCTCACTATGATCTCATATGGCATTTGCTCAATGCATGCAACCTAAGGGATAGGGAACAGGTAGAGAGAGATACAGAAAGAGAGAAAGGGAGAGAGGGGCAGAAGGAGAGGGAGAGGGGGAGAGAGAGATTGTCCTCTTCCAGTAAGGCCACTAATCCCATCACAAGACTCCCAACTTTATGACCTATTCTTGCCCTAATTACCTTCCAAAAACTCCATCTCCAAACACCATCACATTAGGGGTTAAGGACTCAATCTATGACTTTTGGAGGGACACAGGCATTCAGTCCGTAACATCATTTAGCACAATAAATAATGTTTATTGTATTAAATAGAAATTACAGTGTGCTGGTTGATGGGGAAGCGGCAGGAAGACAGGATCTGGAGACCCAAGAATTGCTGGGACTAAAGAGTGAGGGTTGCGGTCTGTCTAGGCTCTGTAGGTTCAGAGCCCAGGGAAAGGATTCTAGGGTGGTCTAGCACAGGAAATCATGATAAGGCAGAGGGTAAGAATTCAGAGAGATAGCAGAGAGCAGCACAGAAGAGAAAAGGAGCTGTGTTTTTGAAGCAAAGGTATTTAGTACCTGGTGTAGCATATCCTTTACATACATCCTACCTGCAGGCAGAGAAGTCTGTCCTCCAAGCTGCCAGTTTGGTTCCCGAGAGTAGAAGCCACTAAGTCACATAAAGGATGAGTTGCACATTACACTGGCTGCAGTACGAGTCTGGGAACAGAAGTAAGGGGAAAAGTGGACAATTCTGACTTATGCTATAGCTGACTAGATAGCAGTTTATTTATTATGTTTTCAAGCGACACCAATACTCTCAAATTCTATCAGCATCTCAAACATCCCAGGCATTAACCCCGAGCCCAAAACTATCTTGTAGGGAAAAACACTATGCTCAAGACCCAGGAACCAGAAGGAAATGATTTATGATTCGTCTCCTCTTTCCTTATTTTTTTTGACTTATTAATAAACTATAGAGAAAATTGGCCTCATCTTTGTCTATTCTACAACTCCTGCAGATTAGGAATGTGGTTTTAAGCAAACTATTAATTTTAACACAATTATATTTCAATAAAGCATTCTTGATTTCCTATGGAGTTTCTTACAGTGGGGGGTTTACTTGAATTAAAAATAGTTTTGTGGCACCGTTTGTCGCACTTTATAATAGATTAAATTATATGATAGCATGCAAACAGAGTGAGAAAGATCTGCAAAGTAATTTATCCACTCCATGTTTGAATCCCTTTTGTACTATCCTCGTCGCATTCTTCCCCATCTTGTGCTTGAACACTTCCAGTAACGGAGAACTCACTTTCTTCAAAGGCAGTTCATTTCGTTTTTTGGAAAGTCCTGAATTTTACCAAGTTCTTTCTTATACTGAGCTGAAATTTATCTGAAGCGTTCACCTAAAGACAGTCCTACCTCTTGGTAGAGGTACTAACATCTCCCTAAGTGCTAACTCTGACATTCTTTTCTCCTACTCTGCTTCTTCCTCAATTTCCCACTTTTTCTTTATTTTTGTTTCTTATTTTAGGTATTTTTGAGGTAAAGAAAAAAACAAAATGGAATTTTTGGACTATTTAGAAATGAATGATACTGATAGTGTAAGCTATCCCCTAAGGTAGTATAAGCTATACCCTAAGAGTTACTTGGAAAATAAAAAGCCTTAAATGGGGGCGCCTGGGTGGCTCTGTCGGTTGAGCATCCGACTTCGGCTCAGGTCATGATCTCACGGTTCGTGGGTTCGAGCCCCGCGTCATGCTCTGTGCTGACAGCTAGCTCAGAGCCTGGAGCCTGTCTTCAGATTCTGTGTCTCCCTCTCTCTCTGACCCTCCCCTGCTCATGCTGTCTCTGTCTCTCTCTCAAAAATAAATAAAAACATTAAAAAAATAAAAGCCTTAAATGAATTTATTATTAAAAGGCACAGATCGAAAATACATGAGTTAAGTATTTGACTGAGGAAGCTAGACAAAATCTAACAAAATATTTCTACGTAAGTAGAAGACAGAAATGAGTGAAGATAAAAGGAAATTAGTGAAATAGAAAACAAAATAAATATTAGATTTGATCAATAATATCCCAACTTCTTTTTAGATCAATACAATAGGAAAAAAAACACACTTTTTGTAGGTTTCTTAAAAGATAATGAGGGTGTGTGAGAGAGAAAACACAAAAATCATTAGATAAAGACCAATAAGAGTTAGTATATTATATGATTCGATGAACAATAATAGAAGAAATGAAATAGTTAAATATCTAATACTTAAATAAATAACAGGTCTTCATAAATTCTACCTAACCATCACATCAAGGATGTGTTATGTTGTTTAAATTCTAAAGGGGGACCTGAGTGGCTCTGTCAGTTGAGTGTCCAGCTTCAGCTCAGGTCATGATCTCCCGGTTTGCTAGTTCAAGGCCCACATCAGGCTATCTGCTGTCAGCCTGTCCCATCTGTCTGCCCCTCCCCTGTTTGCATTCTCCCAAAAATAAATATTAAAAAATTTTTTAAGTAAAAAAACCCCCTAAATTCTAAAGACTTAGAAGAGCTTTGGAAAATATGGAAAGCTGGCTAATATAGTCTATGTGCATTACATAATCCTGACATAAAATCTAGATGAGGATAGTGTTCAGAGCGGCCAGATCGGTTTAAAGATATTAAAGATCAATATCCTTATTATTATAGAGGCAGAAATACTAAATAAAATAATTAAATGCAACAGTATATTAAAAGACTTACACATTATGATCAAGTAGAAAATATTTCTAGAATACTAGATTGTTGAATATGTGTAATTAAGTATCCACATTAACAGAATGAATAATGACATACATATTAGGTAAAACCTTCTGTTGAAGGTGAAATGTTAAAAAAAAACCATAAAACCCTCTAAAAATATTATTTTTATGAATTTTTCAGAGAGAAGTACAAGTTTGTAAGACACAAAACCCAGGAGACAAACAAGAAGATATTCATAGATGTAAATAAACACCATTTAAGGTCACTAATCATTAGGGAATTGCAAATCAAAGCCACAATGAAGTATTAATTTACATGGATCAGACTGGCTTTATCAAAAGGAAATAATGGTAAGAATGTGGAGAAAAGGAAGCCCTTGTGCACTGTTGGTGGGAGTGTAAACTGGTGCAGCAACTGTGAAAAACAATATGGAATTTCCTCAGAAAGATAAAAATAGAACTACCATGTGATTCAGAAGTTCTATGTCTGGGTATTTATTCAGAGAAAATGAAAACACCAATTTGAGGAGATTTATGCACCCCTATGTTTATTGCAGTATTATTCACAATAGCCAAGATATGGAAGCAACCTAAGTGTCTATCAGTAGATGAATGGATAAAGAAGATGTGGTATACACACCACACAATGGAACATTATTCAGTCACAAAAATAGTGAAATCATGCCATTTGCCACAACATGAATGGACGTAGAGAGTATCATGCTAAGCAAAGTCAGTCACACAGGAAAAGACATATTCCGTATGGTTGTAATTATATGTGGGATCTAAAATACAAAACAAACAAGCAAACAAAAAAACAAGACAGAAACAGACTCATAGATACAGGAAACAAAGTGTTGGCTACCAAAGCCGAAAGGGTGGGGGGGGACGGTGGATGAAATAGGTGACGAGGATTAAGAAGTACAACCTCTCAGTTATAAAATACATAAGTCATGAGAATGTAAGATACAGGATAAGCAATATGTCAATAATATGGTAATAACTTTGTATGATGACAGTGACTAGACTTACTGTGGAGATCATTTCATAATCTGTAAGAGTACTGAATAGCTATGATGTACACCTGAAATGAATAGGATATTGATGTCAGTTATACTTCAGTGATAATAATTAAAAAAGCAATTGTTTTATATGTTGGCCTTGGATCCAGTGATTTTGCTAAATTTACTCAGTAATTCTGAAATTACCTTTTGGTATTTTTAGATTTTTTTGTACATGACTGTATCATCTGTGATAAAGCAGTATTATTCTTTTCTTCTCCACAATAAAAAAAATAAATCTCTTGCGAGAGATGAGAACAGATTAGGAGAAAACATTTTTCCAACATATATAAGAGGCAAAGGTTAGTGTCCATAATATATAAAGAATATTTATGAATCAAGAAGAAAAACATAGCCAAAATTGGTTAACTGAGAATTTATGTAGAAACAAAGACTATATGTGTATAATAAACATATAAGAAGTTGCTCAAGCTCAGTGGAAACCAAGGAAATATAAATTAAAGTAACAGTTTTGCAGGTATACTTTCTCATCCATCATGGTCATAGAGTTAACTGTTGTCAGAGCCTTAATATAATTGATAATTTTATGTGTTATTGGTAAGAGTATATATCAGAACAACTGTAGATGCTTATATGTTCTTGACCTAGAAATTGTATCTCTAGAAATCTGTTGTGAAAAAATATTTCCACATGTACATAAACATGGCAGCATTGGTTATAGCGGTAAAATATAAGGCACATTCACATATAAGGTGAATGATTAAATAAAATATGACTCTTCTATATACTATGGAAATTGATGTAATTGTTAAAAGGAATGCAATAGATAGATGGAGAGAGCTGATGGATAGATGGAATTATAACAACAAATCAAAGATAGTTTGCCCATTATGATCATATTAATGCTGATATATATGTAAGTGTACATAAAATAACTGGCAGGATATCAATTAATGTAGCGAATATTTAGTGAGTATTTCCATGTACTAGTGATTGTTCCAAGGTGCTGATTTTATGGCTGTGACAAAAGAGGTAGATAAACACTATTTCATTTGCCTCCAGGGTATTGGCTTCATACTGAAGAGGGAGTTCCACTGTTATTCTACATGTTATTGGATTGTTTGAATTTCTTCTTGATTGGTATGTATTAATTGGTAGACTACTTTTAGGAGTCTAACATATAAGATAAAGAGATAAAAACTAAATTCATATGTAGTCCTTATCCATTTGAATCTTATAATTCTATTGGCATGAAATTGAATAATTTGGTAATTATTGATAATTACATATTTAGATACTTTTGCATTCACATTTGCTGATTTATCTACCAGCAAGGGACTAAAATAGTATTTATACACATACTAACATTTTTAGGGTTAATATATAGTTTGCTTTCATCTATACTATGAAGGGAAACTATTTCAGCCACATCCAGAAATCGCTATCTGAAAGGCTGTATGATGTTAGTGAACTTCAAAGAAGTTCTCCATTTCTTTAGCTAGGACATATATGGCAGCAATATATATATATATATATATATATATATATATATAGTGGGTGATACTTTAATTTGAGGAGGAAGAAAGAGCTTGCACAAGTAATTTGAGATAAATCATTTTAAGCAGATGCATATTCATTCAAAACAAGTAATTATACCTGTGTTTATACAACATTTATAATTTATCTAGTTTCTTTGAGAATGACGTGCTCTATCTCAGTATATAGAGTTAGTTTCATAGCCAATATTCTGCAAATATGGTGTGACTTGCATTTCCAAGTCCTCTGCTTCCTTGTGTCAGTCATTATTAATCTGAATTGTTGAAGTAGCTATAAATAACTCTAAAGGAAAAGGAAAGTTCTTCTTTGTCCATATTGAGTTTGAGGTAGTCAATTTAGTAGGATCTAGAACTCAGAAAAGTGACTAAGATGTGATATAACAATTTGGGAGTCTCCGATACCAAAATGGTAGCTGAAGTCTGGACATAAATGCAACACATAGCCAAGGAAGATAGCCCGTAGTGAGCAGAGCAGGCTGATGATGGAAACTGGGCATATTAGAAGAAGGTACATCCAGGAAAAGAGAATCAGGAAAGAGGGGTGTCACCAACAACAGGAAGGAGCACTCAAGTTGGTATCTACCTCTATGTATCTTTTAGATTGTTTCCATATCCTCTGAGTCATTACTTAGATATAAAAAGGTTCTGATACAACTGTGCCAATCATATAACTGAGTCTTGGCCAATTTGATAGCAACTGAAAATTAAAGAGCTTTAATTTATATGACAACTGGCACCTACCATATCTTCTAACCAGGTCTACTCATTGTATACACATGTCCTTCCTTAACACAGATTTTGTGCTTTATTGGGTTGGTGTCAAAATTTGGTTTGTATCATCTGTTTCCTAAGGAGATTAAAAAAAAAAATCTTAACTTTAAATACATTGTTAATATTGATATAACTAAATCAATAAAAGCATTAATATTTCTTGTATGATATGCTGGCTTTATAAGTGAGAAAAATTAGAAATTCTGATATGCTTCAGAGTGGTAATATTAGGGGTGGTGGAATTATTCAGTTAAAATTAATTCATTCAGGCACTTTTTTCAGAAAAGTGGGATTATATTTTTTTAGAAGCTGATTTATGTGGTTTCAACAGAAATGATCAAATTAATCAAATGCTAATATTACTCTTTTCTTCATGCTACATAGATTCATTTGGTCTACAAAGGTTGTTTGGTTGAATTTACACAAGTTTAGCAATGTGTGCATTAAAGCTGCATTTCCCCCGAATAAAGAGCTGATTTCTCAGGCCCTAAAACACACCAGGAGTTAAATACCACTTATCCAGTCAAATAAGAGGTATTTTTGAAGCATTACAAAAGGAGAGAATAGACAAATATTATGGTCCAATGATTCTGATAAATGCAAACCATCCAAAACCTTCAATCCAAGAATCAAGTATAAGCAATGCCCAGTTTTCCTGAACTCCCTGGAGAAGAAATAATGGAAGTAATTGTAATGCTCGAGAAAAGCTTAGCCAAAAGAGTCTAGCTAGGTTTCCTGTGCAAACTCTTGCAAAGACAAAAAAAAAAAAAAAAAAAAAAAAAAAAAATCGCCTAATCTCACACATGGTGTAGGTGAGTGCTGGAAGTTCTGATTGCTTATCTGAGCTCTCCAACCTTTGGCTACATGCCCACCTTCAGGGCAGACCCTGTCATCCTTGGCATGAAACAGAATGAGGTGCTCTGAACCTAGGAGTCTATTTCTTCCCTAGATGCATGTGTATGATTCCTATTAATTTTAATGAGAATTATGTTTGCACATCGAGGCAGGATAAATCCCTTTGGGAGGAATCTTGCCCTTGGATGCATACGCGTAATTTCCATTAAAGGGACAAAACCCCAGGGGAACCATACATGGGCGCCCGAGGGCAAGCTTTGACCCTCTGCATAAAAAAACACTGCACAAATCACCGGGTCATCTTAAACTTGTAGATGCCAAAAACGTAAGCGGTAAGTGAGCATTTATTTAAGCCTGAGTTTTCTATTCAGTGTCTGTGGATTTGTCAGAGAACTACCTTTAACGTGTGATAATATAAAGAAGAAATGGCCACCAAACAACAGACTCTAATCAGAATCAGGGTATTATTAAAGAACAGTAACCAACACAAGGTGAATAGTATTGTTTTTCCTGTGTGTTTTTTCTTAAAGAAATAATACGATTGAAATGAAAAAATGAAAATTGTGTTCATGAAGAAAGAAACCTACTTCGCATACTCTTGCTTCTAAAAGAGACATTGAAGATTATGGACAATTTAAATCTTTTCATCAGCGAATCTGGTGTGAAAACTTTTTAAGTGGCCCTAATATATAATGAATAATCTCAGGGCAGAGATCTGTTTGAAGGAGATATGATTGATGGTCTATCATTCCTAATTCACTGTTTATACTGGTAGCGAGCCTACTGGGAAAATACCTCATTCATCAGGGTATTAGTGAATTCAACCAACGTATGGCACCTTCATTTTAACAAACTAAAGAAGAAAAGCTAAATGGGGGAAATTGACAACCATCTCTGATTCTATGATAATGCAATTAGGCTGCTCCCCTCCAGAGCTTTTGCTAATTCACAAAACAGCTTCAGTCGGCAGGTCATAAATATATGATCATTTTTCACACTTTGAAAAGTAATGATGCCTTGACATGAATCAATAAATCTTGGTGAAGTCCTTTATACTTTTTATGTTCAGCATGCAAGTCAGTTTTAAAACTCATGTGTATTAAATCTGACTTGCTATCCAGCCTGTGTTTACATAATCTAATTTAACAAAGTCTCAAATAAACGTGTAAATGAAGTGTTTATAGTAAGCACAAGGAAAGTTTCCCTTTCATTGAGAAAGTGTGATATGGTGCATCAAACTATTTTAATTTGCACCCTGAAATACCCATATTTGCAAATGTGCCACATACAGAGAGCTGTTGCTCTTAAAATTTGGTGGTTTCTATATTGAGCTTTGCATGTTATGCTCAATAGATGAATAAAAAAAATTCGACTGCATATGACACAGTGTGTAATACATTATTTATCTAAAATGGATCCATTGCAAAACATCCAGAAAGCATTAATAACCATCTTCCAGGCCAAAGCAAAAAATGTTTGCTCATCTTTCTAAAACAATTGCATAAAAATGTGTGGCAAACATATATACATGTATTAAGTAGCAAATACTCACAGCAGCACAACATTTTTCTAACAATCATAGTTCCGCGTGCTCTACAGGGAATAGGAAGATGGACAGGCTAATGAATACAGCAGGTAGCAAGCAGTTGAGGTTTGCTTAAGAATGAATTATCAAACAGCTACAAATTGCCAATTTAAAGAGGTTATACCATACAGTACATAGCATTTTATTTTTTATTCCTGGAATGGTTGACAATTTTCCTGGATGAAAACTGAAATGATACTAAATCATAAATGTACCTGCTGTGCTGTCATTCCCATTAAACTCCCCCTTTGTTTTGTTTATTCACTGTTCATGGTTGCAAAAAATGATGTGCTTTATAACTGGGGTGGACAAAGCAGCACTTTCATCAAAGACCTGGGTGACAAGATATTTTTAAATTAAAAATAAAACAATCGGCGCTTGGCTCATGAGTCTTTCACAGTCATTTGGAATTGTTGATGAAAAT
>CM053569.1:41111544-41286544 GCA_028646485.1 Cryptoprocta ferox | reverse complement strand
TATGTGGTTTAGAGATAGAATGTGGAAAGACCAGAAGTTGGAAGTCAGATCTACCTGTGTGCAGACCTTAGTGTTGCTGGAATTCACTAGGTAGCTTCAGACAAACTATTTATCTTCTTTGAACGAGAACATTTTGATCTGTGAAAAGTAATTGTTTAATATACTTTTTATATCGCTCATGTTTAGCCATTCCAGTCTGTGTACAGTGAAAGATCATTGTGGTTTTAATTTTCATGTGGATGGTTTTTTATTTGTTTTCATTAATGGTTTCCATTATTAAATATCTTTCTCAGTTATTTTAACAATTAAACACAATACTGAATTTAAATAGTTAACAGTGCTTGGCACATAGGGAGATGTCTATTAATAATAGCTGCTATTTTGTGCTATAAACATTGTATGAATAACAATGAGACAATTTATTCATAATAGGCAGCAAAACTTTTGCATTTTAGTTCAATAACATTCATTAAAGGTTTACTTTGTGCCAGTTGCCATGCCTGAGATTAGAGATATAAAAAGACACTTAAGGGTGCCTGGGTGGCTCAGTCCTTTAAGCATTTAACTTGATTTTGGCTCAGGTCGGAGATTGAAACCCCACCCCCACCCCCACCCCCCACCCCTGCCGTCAGGCTCCGAGCTGAGCATGGAGGTTGCTTAAGATTTACTCTGCCTCTGCCCCTCTTCTCTCTATTTCTTTAAAAAAGAAAAAAAAGTCACATAAGACATAGTCCTTTTCCTTCAGGCATCTAAGTCAAGGATGTTAAAGTTACACAAGGAAAAGTTTTTTTTTCTCGGTACCCTTTTATTGCTTTTAAACGTCCTATCAGTCATCGTAGAACTTAAATCACAAATTCTTCCCAACATATTGGTGTAACACATAAAATGGGCCTAATACTGCTTGGATCAACATAAAATATTTTCGCATCTTAAAGCATATATTAGAAAAGAGAAAGTTTAATGATTAAAATAGTATATTTGCTTGGTCTGAGGTTCATAACAATTCATTTTACAAAGACTTGAAAACATAAAAATGCAGTCTACTGTGTGAGGGACAAAGAATGCAGAGTTAAATAAGATGGAGTTTTGCAATTAGTTGAGGTGACAGACATAAAGATAATTGTTATATGATATGAAATATGCTATAAAAATTTGTAATAAATGCAAGGAGAAAGCAGAGTGAAAATAATTAATTTTGTGTAGGGCATATGGTCATCAGGGAAATCTTTGTAGGGGAAATAATATTTGAATAATGAGTAGGATTGAAAAGAGGCAAAGTTCATTCTAGTCTGAGAGAATAGCACAAAGGCTCTGGGCGGGGGGCTTCTAACAATGCAAAGAACATTTCGCTTATTCATTCAACAAATGTTTCAAAACAAATATTTATCGACTTTTATACATATGGCGCTGTAAATTTACACTTTGAAGCACTCTTCTGTTCCAAATATACAGCAGTGATAGATCAAAATTTTCAAGTAAAATTTAAAAAGATACAGATGTGCTAAAAACAATGAACTAAAGCAAGTGTCTCTGTGGAAGGGAGACAAAATAGAAATGCCTGGTAGTCTGCAGAGGTGCAGATGAAGGAATAGGGCTGCCTCTCTCTGGGCACAAAGCCTGGTAGTTGATGATAGTGGAGGAAATTGTTCCCTGTGAGGTGGTAGAGAGAAGAGCCAAGCTCACTAATTGAAATCAGGGCTGGGTTGAGAAGCCGCTCTCTTGTGAAAGGGTGGGGGGGATATGGCTCATATGAAACTGAGGAAGACAGAAGCAGCACACACAGGCTTGTGACCAGAAAATGAATCAAGCCCAAGATGACTTTGTGACAGCAACTGTTTTATAGTATCTAGTCTTCAATATAAGATGCAGCTTTGGGGCATCTTGGTGGCTCAGTTGGTTAAGCGCCTGACTCCTGGTTTTGGCTTGAGTCATGATCTCGCGGTTCGTGAGTTGGAGTCCTGCATGGGGCTCCGTGCTGACAGTGCAGAGCCTGCTTAGGACTCTCTCTCTCCCTCTCTCTGTCCCTCTCTTGCTCACTCTACCAAAATAAATAAATAAAAACTTAAAAAAAAAAAGATGTGGCTTTGATATGAGGGACCTAGGGGACAGATTAAAAGCACCAGAAAACTAGACATGGAGGCATAAACAGAGAAAGGAATCCTGGAGACCATTGATAGTTCCTGAAACCACAGTGAGAAAAAATAAAACCCTAATATTAAAAAAAGTAGTCAAGAAAATAAAAACTTTGTGTATTAATTTAGTACATAATAGTTAATGTAGTAGGACAACCTGAGAAGTAGCTTAAAATAAATATGTTTAGGATGTTCTGGAGATGACTGAAGGAATAACATCCATAAAGAACAAAGAAATAATTAAATAAAACCCAGGATGAAAGGAAACAAAAAAGAGCTGGATATGAAAAAGAGTTAGTTAAAAATCCTGAAAATGAATATAATAGGCAGGAAAATTAAAAGCTCTACAAGTGGAATACACTCTAGATTAGACACAGGCAAGGAGGAATTAGTGAATTGGAAGACAGTAATAATAATTCACCCAGAAAGCAGTGGAGTTAGAGATGAGACGTATGTATATGAAAGAACATTTAAGATACCTGGGGGCTCCTGTATACATCTAACAACAGTTCTAGAAAGAAAAGGGGACATTGCAGCAAATCCAAAGGAAGAATAGTTAGACAGAGAGCAAAACTTCTCAGAAACAGAATATGTTAGAGATGCACCAAGATAATCAGTTTAGGAAAAATTACTACCAACCTAGAACTTTATACCTAATTGAATTATATTTAAAATTTAGGTCAAAATGAAGACATTTCAAGCATGCAAAAACTAAGAGAGATCGCAACAATCAGACACCAAAAGAACCACTAAGCAGGAGGGATAATTTTGAGCAAAAATTGGAGCAAATTAGTAAGTTCAATAATATACTGATTGGAAAATACAATGTGTGCACAAAATATAAAATAGGGGTGGTTAAGGTGTAGCTAGGTTAAGGGCTTGTGATCTGAGGAAAAATAATTTTGAATAATTTTAGACTTAAAAATTTATTTTATTAAAAAAATATTTATTTAGAGAGAGAGAGCACAAGAGGGGTGAGGGGTAGAGAGAGAGAAAATCTTAAACTGAGAGGACCCATGCTGAGTGTGGAGGTTAATACAGGATTCAATCCCACAATCACAAGATCATGACCTGAGCCAATATCAAGAGTTGTATGCTTAACCAACTGAGCCACCCAGGCACCCCAATTTTAGACTTATAAGAAAACAATTACATTGTTTCTCAGAGTGATTATGCCCTTTATCAGAGGTAGCCTTTATCCAATAACTGGTTGATGTGGGAATACAAAGGTCTGGTTTGTTTTCCTCAGAATTGGACAACTCTGAAGTGTCATCCAACTCCATCACATCTCATGGGATCTACTGAGGTCTCTGCTACAACTGCATCTCACTTCAACATTCTCCCTGCCCAATGATGCTTTCCTTTCTACTTATAGAATTTCTCAAAAACTCCTCAGCATACAAATCTCTGTCTCAGAGTCTGTGTCCAGGGAGCCTTACATAGGACCTTTGGGAATGGGAAGTGGTCCCAGGAAGCAGACTCCAAAATGCGATATTAAAGCTGGATTACTTCCTGACCAGCTGGCAGTTAGAACTCCATCACTGCTGGTCAGTGGAGTCCTGATCTCTCCAGGTTGTTGTAGCAGCAAAAGAATTAAATTTTTTCCAGTGATGACCCTGGATTTGATACTAGTAGAAAAAAACACACTGGTGACAATAATATCTCAGGAATTAAGAGATTTAAAGGAAGTAGTAACTCTATGGACCATGGAACTGGATGGCTTTTGCCATCAGTGAGAAGAAAGCACAGTGCTTGGCAGGCCTTCTTGCATTCTGGAGGAAGCATGTCTCACACTTGAGAAAATTCCTTTGATTCATTTACCAAGTGGGGCCCAGGCAGGACAGAGTACTGCAGCAGGTCTAGGCTGCAGGGCAAGCAGTCTTGCCACTTGGACCATATAACTTACATATAAGGTCCATTGGTATTAAAGTTGTATGTGGTAAGAAAAGACTCTAGAATTAAGGCAAACCCCAATAGGAAAATCACAACCAAGATTCCTAGGTTTTCAGAGGGAGTCCATGCCATCTGTTGAAGTGAACTAAACTCCACTAAACTCCACTTTCCACTAACTAAACTCCACTTTCAAAATAGCCTCCTGAGTCCTGATGAGAAGAAGCATCTGATCATGGAAACTCAAGTAACCAAGTGATCAGAGCTGACTTTCATGAGCTGTGTTCTGTCAGAACCATCGGGATATAATGTCAGGAAGGCTCAATCCAATCCATTAATAATGTGGAAGTGGGATCAGACAAGATTGGGGCCAGAACTACAGGAAGCCTTCAACAGCACGTGGCCCAGGACTCCATGTCCTCCAATATGTATGGCTACATAGGGGGTTTCTTTTTACCAGATGAGGAAGAAGGAGAAAGCATAGGAGGAAGAAGGAGAAGGTCAAGCATAAGTTAGGGGTGAATTGACTTTCTATGTGGGTTAAAGTTAAAAATGGACGGCTCAAGAGTGGCCCTGAAAGAGAGTTGTGTGAGGAAATCCTCCCAATGAGAAGAGCTTTGGGTGGAGCAACTATTTTGTGTGGAAAGTGAAGTAGTCCAACAAAAAGTATACATGGACTTATGAGCAGTGATGAATGGTTTGGCTAGTTTCCCAGGAACTTGGGAGGACAGAGAGTGGAGGGTTGAAGAGAAGGAATTCTGGAGAAGAAGCATGTGCCTGGACTTGTGGAAATTGGTATGAGTATCTTTACATCACAATTAGTATGGAGCAGAAAATATCCAGCATGAAAGAGAGGAACCAGTCAAGTAGACAGAATGACTCAGCAATTTTGTTTTGGCAAGGAGCTGTTGTCATTAGTTAATCCACTGCTGCAACAATGGGCTTCTGAATGGAGAAGCCATAGTGGCAGATAGAGTCCATGCAAATGGACTCCCACTCGCCAAGCTTGATCCAGCTACTATGGCCAAATGTCTAATCTGCCACCACAGTGACCTAGGCTGAGCCCATTATTGCACTATGTCTTAAAGAGACCAACTTGCCTTTTGATTACATGGGTTCCTATCTTCTCTAGGAAGGGCAGCATTTCCTTTTGGCCCAAACTGACATATATTCTGGGTAAAGTTTATCTTTCTTGTCCTTAGATTCTCAGATGATATAGATTGTCTAATTCAGTGAAACAGAATATCACAAAAATCACCTCACAACAATGCATCCATTTTGTAACAAGTGTGGGTGTGGCACATGGGATCTCGGGGATCCATGATCCTATCACATTCTGCCCCTCCCAGAAGCTGATAGATGACCTAAAACAATTTAAAAAGTAAATAATAAACTGTGTTATTTTAGTATAGTTTTAGATTTATGGAATAATTGAAATGATTATACATAGAATTCCATATACCTACCTACCCCTACCCCTTGTGTCCCTACAGAGTTTGGTTTATTATTAACATTTTGCTTTAATGTGGTGTATTTGTTATAATGTATTAACCAATATTGATTTTTTTTAATCTGAAAAGAGTATGCATGAGTGGGGGAGGGGCAGAGGGAGAGGGAGAGAGTATCTTAAGCAGGTTCCATACCCAGCACAGAACCTAACACAGGGCTCAATGTCACAACCATGAGATCATGACCTGAGCCAAAACCAAGAGTCAGACTGAGCCACCCAGGCACCCCAATATATTATTATTAAGTATAGATGATAGTTATATTAAGGTTCACTCTTTGTGTTGTACAGTTCTCTTGGTTTTGAATAAATAAATAACTTTAATTAATTATTAATAATTTAAAAAATTTTGCATAATGACATATATTCACCATTACAGTTTCATTTATGCCATCTGTATACCTTCTTTGGTGAAGTGTCTATTCTGATCACTTATCCATTTTTTAAACTGGGTGGCTTTGTTTCTAATTATTGTTCAGTTTAGAAAGTTCTCTGTATATTCTGAATACAAGTCCTTTTCTGGATATAATGTTTTACAAATATTTTCTCTAATATTTCCACCATTTCTTAGGTGAAGACCTAAGAAAATTTTAAACTAAGTTTTTCTGTCAAAACTTTAAACTAACTACTAACCAGTAGCTTCCAAATCGTATAGAAACTAAATAGCATTAGAAAGCATTAACGATCCATAAATGGAACAATGTTAGAGAAAAGATGCAAAAACAAAATAGTAACTGGAAAGCAAAAAATGGAAAAAATAGAAATATGGCCAAATATGTCAATCACAAGTATAAGCATATTAAACTTTTCTATTAAAAGAATCTAGTCTAGTATCAAAGTCTAGTAACAAATTAGACTAAAAATGTATTACTGAGAACTTATATAAGAATTAATAATCAAGGAATGGAAAAATAAATAGTTGAATATATACTCTGAAAATCATAACCAAAATAAAGTTATTCTAGCAATATTACTATCAAACAAAAGAGAATATAGCATGCATTCCTGAAATACAAAACTGATTTTGCACCAGAAACAAACGTATTCACACAACACATCACATTTGAAGATTAAAGTAGAAAAAAAAATGTAAGTATATGAATAGGCACATAAGCATTTGAGAAAATTCAGCATTTAAGTATAGTCTAATGATGTTGCTAGGCAGTAGTTAAAATCAATTAAATAGAGCGAAAAGCATTTCAACATGGATATATTTTGAAAATGTGCTGTTGAACAAAAATGTTATAAAATAACATCTATTATATGATACCATTTGTATAAAGTGTAATTACTTATTAAATCAGTATCATCCAGTATACGAATATATGATCTATTATATTAAAAAAGTATAAAAATATCTTTAGGAAAAATAAACATTACATTCATAATAGTTTTTACCCCTGGGGAGGTTTGAGCTTTATTTGTAATATATGCAATTAAAATCAGAAGCAAAACAATAATAAGTAGTATTTATTGAATTCCCCTTTTTGAAGATATTTTCTAGGCACTGAAGATACTGGGATGAGTGGGTCATGATCTCTGTTTTCAAAATACTCTCATTTCAGGAGATGGACATAATTGCACCTAAAATGGAGAGTATCAGGAAGGCCCTCACTGATTCTCATCTAAATTACTCCAACAATAATTCTATTAAATGTTCCACACAGGTTCATTTTTGTTACTATTGAGAGATCTGGGTAGTGTATATGGGCATTAGTAATACAACTGCACATAGAGCATCCACTTCGTGTTTATGTTAGGAGAAAAATATAAATCTTAAGTCTACTTCCTAGTAAAAGAATACATTGTGAATTGTGCTTTATGAGATCATCAGTCCATTGATAACAGACCACATCATTCCTTCACTGCCCCCTCTTTTAATCTAGGCAAACACTCTAGTATTCAGTACAAAAGAAACAAAAGAAATGTCCTAGTATTCAGTACAAAAGAAACAAAAAGTTTCTCTAGTGAAGTTAGCCTATAATTGGCTTGTTACTGTAAGAGAATTTAGTTGAGAACCAGAGAAGAAGGCAGGATGGATAGGAGCTGGGAACAGAATCCAGGAGGCAGAAATGGAGACAAGATCAAGGATACTCAGCCCTGGGAGAGATTCCCAATCCACAGGACTGTAAGTTAAAAAAAAGAAAAAGAAAAAAAGAAACGAAAAGAAAAGAAAAGAAAAGAAAAGAAAAGAAAAGAAAAGAAAAGAAAAATATTCATTCTAAATCTCCTCTTCTTCATGCCACTTATAAAGAAAATCTTCCTCTTTATTTAGTGAAACATCAATTATTTCTCATAGTTAATTGCTCTAAATTAAATAAAATGTTTCTCAGAAACAATATGAAATACACTTATATATTTTCCTATACATTTGGAAGGTTCTAAAAAGCCATTTACAGCCCTTAAAATGATTGGTTCCATTTACACTTCCTCTTCTGTAAATGAACCAGAATCAATAAATCATTTTATAGTTCTGAATATATTTAGTAAAATAGTTCCTCCCAAACAACACACGCTTATGCCTAATATTCAAATTTATTTTATGTTCAACCTACTCAAAATGAAATGTAAGCTGTAATGAAGACCCAGGCAGTGATATAAATACAAAGAGTAGAGGGACCATCTATGATGTATTTCAGACCAGGTTTTCTAGTATTGACTCAACATTCAACATAAGTGGACAGAGAAGTTACATGTAATTTCCTTTTGCAAGATAATTAAGAATTAAAGGACATGTGAAAATATGTTTTATTTAATTACCTCTGGAATTTTCAAAAAAGGTATATGTTTATAATGATAAACAGAAAAATTCTGAAGCCAAATAATTTATTTTTGGTAGTCCAAAGTTATGCTTTTTAATCATAGAAGATGATTATGCCTTTTAATCATACAAGAAATTTCAAGAAAACTGGTGGTGGTTGGGGGGTAATATAGATTAAAAAATAGCAAATGGCTTGTGATCCATGGTAAAAAAAAAAAAAAAGCCTTTCAACAAGCATACAATATTTTAAGAAGTCTAAGTGAAATTTTTGTGTGTTTTTCTTTTTAATGTAGAGTGACATAGGTATTTAGGGCTGTGTAATTAGTTACATTTTAAAAAAAATTATAAAATAAATATTTCTTATGTATTTGGCATGTCTAAAAAATCCATGCATGGACTCAAATGAAACGTTACAGAATTTGGGATTGTTTGTCCTGGATCTTAGAAAGATAAAGTATTATTATCAGAAGAACATTCTCTATCTCCACAGAGGACAAAGCAAAAGGAACTGAGTTTAAACTGTTTTAAAAGAAGGTGAGTCAACATGGCTATAACTTTAAGATCATTTTGACTGAGTTCACCAGTTAACAGAGTTCCACTTAAATGACTGATTGGATCAATTCAGCAAACAATCCATCAGCCAGTTATTTTGGCAAAGAATGCAAATGCAAAGCCTTTGATTAGACGGAAGTACTCCTTTAATTAAACATTAGGGCATAAATTCAAGTAAGATTATAGACTCTCTCCCTGAAGGTCTTTCAAATTAAAGTAGACAGTTCTATAGATTGAATGGTTTAATCAGTCAATGAATATTTATTTAGTATCTACTTCGTTCTTAACATTGAACTATTGAAAACAAGGGACTAGATGAGAGAATCAATTGAAATAACTTACAGACTGTTATGGAATGAGTTGTGTCCCCCCAAAAGATATGTCAAAGCTTTCATCCCCAGTAACTATGAATGTGACCTTATTTGGAAAGAGGGTCTTTGCAGCTGTAATTAGGCTAAGATGACATCATAAGGCTAGGCCCCAATCCAATATAACTGGTGTCTTTATAAGAAAAGACAGAGACAAAGAGGGAAGGTGACCATATAAAGACAGAGAAGGAGAAGGCCATATAAACATGAAGACAGAAACTGGAGGGATGCATGTATAAGACAGAATGCCAAAGATGATTGGCATCCACCAGGAGCTAGGAAATAGGCAAGGAAAAGATTCTCTCTCTCAGAAAAAACAATCTGGTTGACACTTGAATTTTGAACTTCTAGCCTTCCAGAACTGTGGGATAATAAATTTCTGCAGTTTTAAGCCACCCAGTTTATGGTACTTTGTTATGGCGGCTCTAAGAAATGAATACACGTATTTTTGTTTTTTGCTTTTTGTTTTTAAGTTTCCTTATTTGTCTGTAAATGTGGCTAGTAATTTTGGTATTTTTTTGTTCTTAAAGTTTATTTACTTATTTTGAGAGAGAGAGAGAGAGAGAGAGAGAGAGTGCAAGTGGGGAAGGGGCAGAGAGAGAGGGGTAGACAGAGATGTGGGCCTCGAGTTCATGAACCATGCGATATTGACCTGAGTCAAAGTCAGACGCTTAACTGACTAAACCACCCAGGCGCCCCAGTATATACAGTTTTATTTTTTCTATTACATTAAAATACAGTATAATCTTATGTTTTATTTTAAAAAATTTTAATGTTTATTTATTTTTGAAAAAGAGAGATAGAAAGAGAGAGAGAGAAGGAGCAGGGAAGGGGCAGAGAGAGAGGGAGACACAGACTCTGAAGCAGGCTCCAGGCTCTGAGCTGTCAGCACAGAGCCCAATGCAGGGCTCGAACTCATGAGCCGTGAGATCATGACCTGAGCCAAAGTCAGATGCTTAACCAACTGAGCCACCCAGGTACTCCAAGTATAATCTTTTATAAGTCATTGACTTATTCTTTTTTTTGAATTGATTTTTAAAAACTAGCTTTATTGGCCTATAATTTACATATGATACCATTTACCCCTTTACACCATACAGTTAATAAATATTGATCTGGAAACTAAAACTACTGGAAGAAAACATAGGTGAAAATCTTTTCGATATTGGTCTGGGCAATGTTGTTTTTGAATATGCTCACAGAACACAGACAACAAAAGCAAAAATGAATAGGGTTGCATCAAACTAAAAAGCTTTTGCACAGGAAAGGAAACAATCAACAGAGTAAAGAGATAATATATGGAATGAAAGAAAATATTTGCAAACCATACATCTGATGAGTTAATATGGAAAATATATAAGGAGCTAAAACAATGCAGTAGTAAGGAAATAAATAACCCAGTAAAAAAAATGGGCAAAGGTCGTGAATAGACAGTTTTCAACAGAATATATACTAATGGTCAACAGGTATATAAAAAGGCATTCGATATCACTGATCACAGGGAGAGGCAAATCCAAATCACAATGAGTCATCACCCCATGCCTATTCAAATGGCTTTTTATCAAAAAGCTTAAAAAGACAAAACCAAACCAAACCAAACTCCTGTGTTGGTGAGGATGTGGGGGAGAAAAGAATCCTTGTGCACTGTTAGTAGGAATTGGTACTTTCATTTTGGAAAACAGTATGGAGGTTCCTCAAAAGATTAAAAATATAGCTATTGCATGATCCAGAAACCCCACATTTCAGTATATTCTAAAGGGAATGAAATCAGTATCTGAAAGAGATATGTTCACTGCAGCATATTCATAATAGACATGAAATGTAGTCTACCTAAGCATTGACATATGAATGGATCAAGAAAATGTGTTATGTATAGAAATGGAATATTATTCAGCCTTAAAGAAGGCCTGCCATTTATGACAACAAGGTTGAGACCAGAGGACATTAGGCTAAGGGAAATAAGCCCAACACAGAAATACAAATACTGTATGATCTCACTTATTTGTGGATCCTGAAAAACTCAGATTCATCCAAGCAGAGAATAGAATGGTGGTTATCAGGGGCTGGGAGGTAGGGAGAAATGGAGAAAAGTTCATCAAAGAATGTAAGTTTCAGGTTTGCCAAATGAATAAATTCTGGAGAGCTAACATACAGTATGATGACTGCACTTAATTATACTGGGTTGTTTACTTAAAATTTGCTAAGAGAGTGGATTTTAACTTTTCTCTCACACAGAAAAGCTATGTGACATGATGAACATGTTAATTAATTCGATTATGGTAATCATTTTGTAATGTATATGTATATTAAAACATCGCGCTGTACATCTTAAGTAGATTTTAGTATATTGACAAAATTGTGCAACTATCACTACAATCTAAGTTTAGAAGATTATTAAAATCATTTTTTAAGTTTATTTATTTATTTTTAGAAGAGAGAGGGAGAGAGAGATTGAGCATGGGGGAGGGACAGAGAGGGAGAATCCCAAGAAGGTTCTGCGCTGTGCAGAGTTGCTTAACCAACTGAGCCATCTGGGCGGTCCCTAAATTTAGAATATTTTTAACATCCTCATGCTTCCTCATTCCTCTCCTCCAGTCACTGGAAATGAATCTACTTTCTATCTTTATGGCTTTACCTGTTCTGGAAATTTCACGTAAATGGAATCATGTATTTGTTTTTTTGTTACTGGCTTCTTTCAATTAGCCAAATGTTTTCAAGCTTTATCCCTATTGTAACATGCATCAGCACTTTAGTTTTTATTTCCAAAGGATATTCTTTTGTATGGAAATACAACTTTTGTTCCCTCATTCATCAATTAATGAACATTAAATTTGTTTCTCCCCTTTGGCTATTGTGAATAATGCTGGTATGAACATTTGTGCAAGCGTTTGTGTGGACACAGTTTTCATTTCTCTTGGGTATAGACCTAGAAGTAGATTCCCAGGTCCTGTGGTAACTCTTTGTCGAACATTTTGAGGAAGTACCAAACTGTTTTTCCAAAGTGGCATTTTATATTTTTCCCAGCAAATATGAGAATTCTAAATATGTTCTGACACATTCCTTATAGCAACCCATGAGGTAGGTACCATTATTGCCACCTCGTACAGCAGAATGCACTGAGGCATAGATTGGTTAGGTAAATTGTCCAGCCTCACAAATGTCCTCAGAGCCCTTCTAAATGAGTAAGTTTCTGAAACTCCCTCTCTATTTCCCCCCTGTTCTCCACGACAAAACAGCCTCTTCTCGATGCATACTTTTGAAGGCATCTTGGCTGCTCATTCTCTGAACACCACATCATAAACAGGAGTCTGGGTGACAGGGTACCACTGTCTATCACAGTGTTCAAGGCAGGAAGACTGGGAAGTGTTCCAGTCCAGACATGGAAATATGAGATCCCGAATTGCTTTTATTTTTTCCTGTTAACTTTGTTGTATTTGGACATTTTGTAAGACTCAGAAGATAATATATTTCTTGAATGAAGACATTAAGGGTAACTTCTCACTAGATCTAGGAGGAAACCATGCCCCCAGACCAGCATGAGCAAGATCCATGATACTAACCTGATCGAACTATGAATTAAGTAATATTTCTTAGGGGTTTGTATGGGTTGAAATAACAAGGAAAGCAATTCATTCTAACATTATGAAAAGAAAGAGTAAACGGATATCATGTCTATCTTCAAAGACTAGTGAAAATGGAAGCAATGGTGATTTCCCTCCTGATGTGAATCATCACGTGGCTTGAAGTAAGGTGAAATCTCTTGGGATTTCTTCAGCAGTATGCATTAGTTTTCTAAGAATGCTGTAACAAATTACCACGAACTCCAGTAGCTTAGAATAATGGAAATTTATTCTCTCCCAAGAGGTTAGAAGTCCAGAAATAAGGTGTTAGCAGGATACGTTGACTTTCTTCTAACTTCTTGTGGTTGTGGGTCATCCTAGGCATACCTTAGCTTGTAGCAATATGACTTTAATCTCTGCCTCCATCATAACGTGGGAACTTCTTCCTTCTGTGTATCTGTGTCTTCACATGATATTTCTTCTCCTGTGTGACTCTCTCTGTATCTCTTTTATTCTCTTCTCTCTCTCTCTCTCTTTTTTTTTTTGAGAGACAGAATAAGTAGGGGAGGGGCAATGGGAGAGGGCGAGAGAGTCTTAAGCAGGCTTCATGTCCAGCACAGAACTCAAGGCTCCACTACTGTGAGATCATGGCCTGAGCCAAAATCAAGAGTCAGACACTTAACCGACTTAGCCACCCAGCACCCCTGTGTCTCTTCTCTTCTAATATGGACACCAGTCAGATCGGAATAAGGGTCCATCCTACTCCAGAGCGACCTCATCTTAATATATATCTTGATTACATCTACAAGGATTTGAACTTATTTCCAAATAAGGTCACATTCACAGGTACCAGGAGTTGGGTTTTCAACATATCTTTTAGGGAGGACACAATTCAATCCACAACACAGTAGATTACTGTCAATAAAGAATACCTCCACTAGTATTAGTTTCTGATGATCTTTTTGGGCTTAGGTGTTTGTAGTATGATTAAAAGATACTGCTAAGGTATTATGACAAATGCTGACCATTATGAATTCCAATCCCTACTGTCTCCTTTAAAGTACAGGCAACCAATTTTTAAAATTCTGATTCTAATAATGCTGCCTTCACTCAGTGTATTTGTGGGAACTTCTCTTTTAAAAGTGACTTAAGGGACAGTAAATTATTCCAAGTCATGACATGTGTTTATTCTTTGAAGAGGTCATATGCTGTGGTGAAAAAATTAGCTAGACTTGGTTGGTTAAGAGCTGGGTTTTACACTTGCTGGTGAAGTGATACTGTTCAGCTGTAGCTATTTGCTCCAAGCAGAGGAAAACTGGAAAATCGTGTCTGCAGAGTCATACGCAGTGGGTTTCAACCATAAAGTTTCACCGATAAAATGCAATGTTTCACCGATAAAACCTGGTCTGTCTTAATCTCCTGGTCTGTCCACTGAGCTGCAGGGGCCAGAACACACACCACCATTTGAAACTGGTGACCCTGTATGAAGAGAAGTGTTTGACTGATCTAAGAGCCCCTCAGAGGTAGCACCCGGCAGAATTTCCTGGGGCTCCGGGTAGAAGAGGAAGTCTCCCTTACTTGGCGTCTTTCAATTCTCATAGACTCTTTTGCCACAACAGTGTGTTTTCAGTCAAACACATCTCTTTACATACATGCACAGCCATTCTTTCCCAAGTTGCCATGGCAGGAGTGCTCTGACACACACCAGGCCCAGGACCACCTATCCTTCTGATCTTTACATGCCTTCTGGAGAGTAGAGCAAGCATTGTCTCCATTGCCTTTTGCAGATGATCAGGGAGGGTCTTAGAATGTGGATCTGGTGGTAAACTTCCCAGATGTGAATTGTCTCTGTACCATACTGCAAGAAGGTTGAACAATTTACTTAACCACCCTGTGCTTCAGTGTACTTAGCTGTAGGAGGTGGTAACAAAAAGTAGTACCTACCTCGTGGGTTGCTATAAAGAATGGACAGGATAATACTCAGAACATTTCCTGGCTTTGCTCAGCAAATGTTCATAAATACAACAATTTACAGTAATTGTTTTAATAATAATCACAGCTCAACTTCCACTCTTTCCTATTTTTCTTCTCTTACCCCCAGATCTCCATTTTTTGTGGTCCTTCTCCTGTGTTTGACCTTCACCTTGAGATTGGAGAACACAGGACTCGATTCTGGGTACCCAAGTCCAGCCAGCATTATCTTTGCCTGCTTTACCACAATTGGCTCCTAACCCACCTCCTTACCTATCTTGAACTCCTGTGATTCATTTTCCACCAAGGAGAGTCATTTTCTATAACATTAATCACACCACAGTATACCTCTGCTTAAAATCCTTCAGTGACTTCCCAACACATTTTGTTTGGTTGGTTTTGGTTTCAGGAGTAGATTCAGTGACTCATCACTTACATATAACACCCAGTGCTCATCACAACAAGTGCCCTCCTTAATACCCATCACCCATCTAGCCCATCTCCCACCCACGTCCCTCCAGCAACCTTCAGTTTGTTCCCTATCATTAAGAGTCTCTTGTGGTTTGTTTCCCTCTCTTCTCTCCCCCTCCTTCCCATATGTTCATCTGTTTTGTTTCTTAAATTCCACATATGAGTGAAATCATATGGTATATGTCTTTCTGATTGACTTATTCATTTAGCACAATACATTCTCGCTCCATCCACGTCATTGCAAATGGCAAGATTTCATTTTTGATGGTTGAGTAATATTTCACCACACACACACACACACACACACGCACGCACACACACACAATATCTTTATCCATTCGTCAGCCAATAGACACTGAGCTGTTTCCATAGTTTGGCTATTGTAGATAATGCTGCTATAAATGTTGGGGTGCATGTATCCCTTTGAACCTTTATGTATTCTTTGGGTAAATACCTAATAGTGCAATTGCTGGATCATAGGGTGGTTCTATTTTTAGTTTTTTGAGGAACCTCCATACTGTTTCCCACAGTGGCTGCACCAGTTTGCATTCCCACCAACAGTGCAAGAGGATTCCCCTTTCTCCCCTTCCTCACCAACACCTGTTGTTTCTTGCGTTGTTAATTTTAGCCATTCTGACAGGTGTAAGGTGGTATCTCATCCAACGCACTTAAACTCTCAACTTCCCACCTTTGTTTACAGATCCTAAGCCATCCGGCCTCTTCAGTCATTGGGACCTCATGTCACCTGAGCGTTCCAGGCTCACTCTATCTAAGTACACTTGTGACAGCTCTCCTGTCTGCCTAGAAGGCTCACCCTCATGTCACTTCCTGTTACCTCATCTTAAGAGGCCTTTCATGGCCTACTAGTTCAAAATTCACATCTTGTCACATCAACTTACTGAAATTCTCTTCATTGCACATATCGCCTTCAGTACTTTCCTTCAACTTATTTATTTGTACCGCTTACCTCTCCTCATTTGAATGCAAGCTCAGAATAGTAGCTTTTCTTGTCTTGTTTATTGCTCTATTTCCTTCACCCAAAACAGTTCCTGGCACATAGAAGGTACTCAATACAGTTGGCTGTTTGATTAAACTAATACTAACATTACTTTCTGTCTCAGTAGATGCCCATTCTTTCCAAAGGAAACTCCGTCTTTTTATAGAAATGGTGATATCTATTTACCACACACATTATTATTTAGATTAGATACAAAAAACACATCTTGCCCTTAGTGTAAGCACAGATTTTTTGTTAATGAATAGCCCCTATGGATAGAGAACAATGGTGATGCGGGGCAAGGTGATGAGGCATGTAAGGTAACATACCAAAATGTCCCATAGTAAAGAAATTTTCCTAAAGCTCCATTATGTCATCTTTTTAAGACATGAATATTTTGTATTCTATTCCATACTACCTAATTTTTGTTTTAATTTATAACTTCTCCAAAAAACTTCAGGTAAAAATTACATTCTGGAATGATAAACTAAGTTGTTAGTAGCACAGAGTAAGTATTCAATTAATATTAATTAATTTTCTTTTATTATCTTCCTTTCCAGAGACTGTGCCTTTGAGAAACAGTGAAACATCAGTCAACTTGGTACATTTGTACATGGATAGAGAAAGTCTGGAATAAATTAGCAGCATCAATAACTTCTGGCAAAAGGATGAGGCAAGCTCATGAAGAGATACTTCAGAATTTTGTTCTATTTACTTCTGTGTAGTTTGGATTTTTAAAAAACTTTAAAAAACGTCCATGTAGTACTTGTATTATGAAAAACAAATAAATCAATGGAAGCAAGGAAATAAAAGAATGAAAACTCCATACCTTGTCATTAAAATAAACATGAGGAAATTTGGAGAAATCTTAAACTAATATCAGACAATAGATAAAAAAAAAAAAAAGACTGTTTTGAATTGGCACCGACATCAGTTTTTTGTTTCTAAGGTGTAAGCTCTGAGGATTAAAAAAATAAACAACTTGCTGTTCACAGCAGCCACAGTTTATTTGGAAAAAAAGATCTAAAAATATAGCTAATTAGTCAGTTATTTATAGCATATTAAGATGAATAGAAGAAATAATTAATTTCTGTAATAATATCTTGGCTGTATTAGAAAATCAAATGGCTAAATTGAAATTTCAAAAGAAAATTCCTCATATGAGAACATTTTAGAACTAAAGGAAATTAGTTGCAACTAAACGTTTGACCATGTTCAGACAATTGTATGTTTTCCAGCTTGGATAAAGTAATGCACATGAAAAACAAAAACATGATAGTGGGATTGTATTATTTTCTTAATAGTTTTATCCAATGTTGTCACATTTTAGCATTTTTTATTTTATTATTTATTTTAAAAATTTTAAATCTTTATTTTTAAGAGAGAGAGAGAGAGAAAGAGAGAGAGAGGCAGTGTGAGCAAGGGAGAAACAGAGAGAGAGGGAGACACAGAATCTGAAGCAGGATCCAGGCTCTGAGCTGTCAGCACAGAGCCAGACGTAGGGCTAGAACTCACAAACCACAAGTTCATGACCTGAGCTGAAGTCTGATGCTTAACCGACTGGGCCACCCAGGAGCCCCTGGAATTTAGCATTTTTTTAAAAGACATGAAAAATTTAAGAATTTGCATTTATTTCATTATTTTATTTTTGTCTTAGTTTTGTAATCAAATAACTTATACTAAAATTAACATATAAGAATTGAAGATAAAATTATCTATGTCACATGCTTTGTCTTTATTATTTTTCTTTTATTGTCTTAATTTTTATTTTAATGTGTTTTCAAGCCAAGTTTTTCCCTTTTTCTCCTTTCCTTTATGCTACTTCTAGTAATTATACTTTTTAAAAAGTGAGATGGGTCATTTTGGGGATGAATAAAACATTCCTATTTGGGATTAGATTCCAAATAGGACATGTGTAGAAAAATATTCAGGTTATTTTTTCAATTTGAATACAATAATCTATGTGGAAACCTAATGGGAACAGATGCTCTGAAAAATGGCTATATTTATATACAAGATTAGAGTCTCTTGAAGAATAGGAAATGAAAAATCCTTGTGAAGCACTTCAAAATTAAAGACAAAGCAGAAATCATGCAATTAGATACAGTAAAGCATATGAAAAATGTTCAAGTTCAATAATATAGTCTGGTTAAAATTAAAGAGAAGGAAAGTATGATTAATAAAGTTTAAGTATATAATTCAGCCATCAATTTCTATCTTGTTTCCAAATTTCAAATTGCTACTAAAATTATTATGATATCAATATCACAATGTTAAGTAGTTACAAAACTCACAAAATTACATATAAAAATGATTATAAAATATGTAATAATAAAGCAATTATTCTTGTGTATAGGTAAAATATAATGATTGCTTTTTAAATTCTGGGTATAATAAATGTCATGGTGTGATCAATGACTATAGCAGTTTGTTGTACAAGATCAAAGTTTGAGATGAGGTCAATAAAACCACAAACAACCTTACATTATTTTCAGTGGATTTCTACATAAGATGACAAAACAGCTGTGCTTCAAGCCTGCGTTTATAACAAATTATGAATAGGCATTAAAATAAATGATTATTACTCTAGCTACAAAAGGATCCATTGCATATAGATGTTTAAATTGTTCCATATCATTTAGGTTGATATATAAAATCTTCTGTTATCAATAGGACAGTAAAATTAGCCCTATATTATAGATGAGTTAATACTTGGAAAGTTTAAATGACTTGCTCAAATCAAATAACCCACTATTAAATAAAGAAAGGACATGTAAGTCAACCCCACGAGTTAACTGAGAAGATAAGATGTTTCACAAACTGTAAAGTTTGGAGGCCTCTCTTAATTTTAATAATTGTTAAATAAAAGTAATATATGCAAAACAGTTAATAACCAAATGAGATTGAAAGGCTCATAATGAAAACCAGCTGTTCTTTTTTCTACCTTCCCCGCCACTTTTGACACCCCTTCCCTGACCACCTCCTGCTCCAGGTACCATTCCCCAACAGCAACTACTTTAATTATTTAGGTGTTTCTTCTGTTAGTTACACTAAGTCTTAACAGTATAAAGAATGAAGTAACCAAAATAATGCATATAGCAACCAACATTATTACGGAGTCTCAAATGTTTTAGAAACACAGAGAGATGTCAGTAAGAATATCAATGGTCATTTTATAGAAGTGCTAATCAGTAGATTTTCATAAGATGAAATGATGGACAACAAGGACCTTTCTTTGTATATAGAATTTTGCGGTCAACTCTTTATTTTCACTGAAGACAAAAGTCATCTCTATAATGTCATGGTATTCAGAGAGAATTATGTCGGCGTATGCTTTGAGTAGGATTGTCTCGACAGCAAAATAGCATCTGCCCAATAAAATGTTCCCTTGAAGCATCATTTGGCAATCTTTGCCTCGGCAAAGTCAATCCTCTAGTCGTCTTACCTGGTGTTGGTCTTTTGAGGGCAACAGAGTTAGTGGGCGCACGCTCTGAACCCAGCCTTTGTGCATGCCTAGTGATGGGCAGGGACCGGATGAAATCTGTTCACAGAGAGCTGTCAGTTGTCGCTGGGTATCTGTGGGATCTATCAAGCATCACAGACAGCAAATTCTCTCTCTTACTGTCAATGCTTTACGTTTTCTCCAATATTGCATCTTTCTTTAACTAGTATCTGGTGGGATAGAGATAGCCTTTCAGAGGATAGATGTTATCTTCTATAACCTGTCTTATTTTTATTACCTGCCGTGAAATCTTAAGGGGCAAGAAGTACAAAGAAGCCATCATTTATTATTTTTATGACAATATATTAAAACGGAATATTAATGCTCATCTTATTTTCATAATCATATGCTAAAAAATGGATTGTCAAGGTGTAGATACAGCCAGAGATCATGGAATTTAAAAAAAAGAGTCCTTCATCTCAGATGCTATTATTGGAGCGTCCAACTATTTCCCTCCCTGTACTGAAGTGGAACAGGGAAAGCTAGACCTGCTTAAATGATGCTATAAAGACTGCTTAAGTAATTGGATACGTTGTCAGTGGCTGTCAGGAAGAAGGTCGTAGAATACCACAACTCAGTGACTCTTTATCTGGGTTCAGCGATAAATGCCAGGCTCAGTTCACTCAGTCAGCTTGCCTCCCTAATGAGATGCTGAAGCATTAAAAATGGATTTCTTCTTTGTCAACAGTACATCATGTATATCTAAAATGAGTGGCAGTTTTCCACTCTAATTTGGTACTTAGAATTTTCTTTTTCTTTCTTTCTTTCTTTTTAAGTAAGTTGGTACATGAACTTGGTTTGTGACACGGCTATAGCTCTACAGATTTTCAGTTTTGAAAAGTCGATGGGTATCACAGAAAGATGAGTAACCAGAATCTTTGGGTGAGTACTTGCTATTAACAACTGTGGAAACCAGTTAATGAGTAAATTCTCTACAGCTAATTTTTCTCAACTGTACATTTGCAATTAAAATATCTTCCTGATGGTGCTGTGAGGATTAAATAGAATCATATAAGTATAAAACACAGGTCCTCAGAAAATGCTTATCTGATTCTAGATAGGAATGCCTTTAAAAATTAAAATAAAAAGATTCTCTGATGTTCAGTTGAAATTTTCCTGGTTGAGAATTATCTAAGTAAATTAGATATAAACAATTATAATGATTGGAGGCTATGGAGTAACAGAAACACTCATTTAATGCTGATGAGAGTAGAAGTTGGTTCAATCACTTTGGAAATACTCTGTTACCTAAAGAATGTGACTACCATACCATGTAACTAATTTTAGTTCTACTTCCTCAACCAAAGATATTCTTGCTATATATATCAGGAGACATAATTCAAACATGATTTTAGCAGCATTGTTTGTAACAGAAAGAAAACTATAAGTAATCCATATATCTCTCAACAACAGATTGATAAACAATAGAATGAATAGCTTTATAAAAAGGAACTTCATCTGTTCAAATCAACATGAAAGGATCCCACAAACATAATATTAATCAAAAAAGCAAGTTAGAAAATATACAATGTATACAGTGCTCCATTTTATATTAAGTGCAAAAACAAACAAAACCAAAAAAGCATAGTTTAGATTATCTACTTACCTATCTATCCATCCATCTAATCACCTACCATTTATCTATGCATCTCTGCTGAAATTGTAAAGGAAAACAAGGGAATGATTATATAAGGTTTAGGATAGTGATTACTTTTGGTAGGGAAGGAAGGTGATGCAACTGGGAAGAGATACCAAGGCAACTTCGTAACAAACTCGTTGCAGTCCTTTTTTAAAAATCTGCAATTGGCTCTATTTACCTTCCTTTTTAAAAAAGCTAATTTTTTAGAGCAGTTTTAGGTTCACAGCAAAACTGAAAGGAAGCATCAGAGATTTCCCATGTACTTTTTGCTTCCACACATGGATAGCCTCTCCATTATCAACATCTCTCACCAAAGCAGTACATTCGTTACAATTGTAAATCTATACCAGCACATCATAATCGTCTAAAGTCCACAATTTATATTATGGTTCATTTTTGATGTTGCACATTCTATGGGTTTGGACAAATGTATAATGACATGTATTCACCATTACTGTATCATACAGAGTATTTTCACTTCCCTAAAAATTTTCTTTGCTCTTCTTGGTTATCCCCTTTCTGTCCCCCACTCCCCCAAATCCTGGTAAACACCGGTCATTTCACTGTCTTCATAGTTTTTTCTGGTCTTTTCCAGAATGTCATCTAGTTGGAACCGTACTGTATATAGCCTTTCCAGCTTCACTTTTTTATCTACGCAATATGCATTTAAGTGTCCTCTGTGTCCTTTTATGGTTTCCTAGCTCATTTTTCTCTAGTATTGAATAATAGTCCATTGTCTGGTTGTACCACCTTTCATTTAGTCATTTACCTACTAAAAAATATCTTGGTTGCTTCCAAGTTTTGGCAGTTATGAGTAAAGCTGTTATTAACTTCTGTATCATTGTATGGATTTAAGTTTTCAATTCCTTTGAGTAAATGCCAAGGACTATGATCTGCCGGACTGAATGGAAAGTGTATGATTGCTTTTGTAAGAAACTAGCAAACTTCCTTCCAAAGTGGTGTGCTGTTTTGAATTTCTACCAGCAATGGATGAGAATTGCTCCACATCCTCACCAGCTTTTGGTGTTGTCAATTTAATCTATTCTAGTTTTTCTGTTAACAAATTAGCACAAAGTAGAAGTTTTAAGACAGTCGGAATTTATTCTCTCACCATTCTGGCAGTCAGAAATCCAAAATCTATCTATCAACAGAGTTATTTCCTTCTGGAGGCTTTAAGAGAGAATCTGCCCCATGCTTCTCTTTTAGCACCAGTGGTAATTCTTGGCATTGCTTAGCTGGTATGTGCCTCAACTCAATCTCTGTCTCTATTTTCACATGGTCTTCTCTGAATGTCTATATTCTCCTTTTCTGTCTTTTATGAAGATGTATGTCATTGAATTTAGGGTCCACTCTACTCCAGCATGATCTCATCTCAAGATCCTTAGCTTAATTAATTACATTTGCCAAGACCGTTTTGAAAATAAAGTCACAGGTTCTGGGTAAATGTATCTCTTTGGGGGTCCATTATTCAACCCATTAAAGTAGTTGTACATTTTATTATTATTCCATGAGTGTAATAGGCATGTTCATTCTTTTGGGTGTTTGATATATTTTTCAACCAAAGTAAATATGCTTAAAATAAAAAAGTGAAAAAAAAGAAAAAGAAAATGGAGAAAAAATGTTCTAATGCCAGTTGTGTGATTATGTTGTCTTCCCAACTTGACAGCATAAAATAGAATTTTCTCAGTAAAGAAATATTTTCCTAACATTTTGAAGTAAAATATGTTGTTTATATATTTATATTTATATACATATATATACATATTACATATTGAATTCTCAACAGAGTCTAATTTTGAAATATACTGAAGCTGAGTTTTCTATTCCTATATTCCTATTAGAAATAACATTAAGCTTCATGTTATGTTTGAGATTCTTTTTAATTTTGATGGTCAAAGTTCTGGATTCAAACAATAAAGCATTAAATAAAAATTTTAAGTTGATTTATGAGTAGTTTCTTCTGATATCATTGGGCACTTCATGAAAGAGGAAAAAGAAAGGATCATCTGAAAATAAAGGCTCATCCCGACATATAGCACAAGAAATACATGTTTCCATTTCTGGCTGTCATATTGACAATGAATTTCTAAAATACTGGGGTGCCTATGTGGCTCAGTCGGTTGGGCGTCCGATTTCAGCTCAGGTCCTGATCTTGCAGTTTGTGAGTTCAATTCCCGTGTCAGATTCTGTGCTGACAGCTCAGAGCCTGGAGCCTGCTTCAGGTTCTGTGTCTCCCTCTCTCTCTGCCCCTTGCCTGCTCACACTATGTCTCTCTCTCTCTGTCTCAAAAATAAATGAACTTGAAAAAATTAAAATGTTAATAACCCATGTTGGAAGGGATGTGAATATACAGTTATCTTTTTCATTGCTGGTAGGAGTGTGGTTTCTCATAATCTTTCCAGAATGAAATTTGGCAGTATATATCAGGAAGCTTAAAAGTGTTTTTTATGCCCTTTGACCTAGTAATCTACTTATAGGAGGTTATATTGAGGAAAGAAGCCAATATTCGTCTAGATTTACATACAAATATATTTAATATAGGCTCATTAACCATAGTATAAAACTGGAAATAACTTAATTTTCCAGAAATAGGATAAATAATCACTACCAGTTCCAGTTTCTATTACTATGTAAAAAACGATCCCCAAACTTAGCGGCCTAAAATAAAAATATATTATTATATCTCACGATTTTGTGTGCCAGGAGCACAGTGCGGTTGAACTGTCTCTGCTCCACAATGTCTGAGGCCTCGGGTGGGTTCACGTAAAAGCTAAGAGCTGAATGAAACAGCAGGGGTGAGCTGGGCATGTCTCTTTCTCCCCACAGTTTCTACATGTACCTAATTTGGGCTTCTCCACAGCAGGGTGGGCTCAGCACAGTGGGACCCTTCACACGACAATTCGAGAGTTCAATAATGAGTTTTATAAGAGAAAAGAAATGGAAACCGTGGTTTCCTATGGTTTGCTTGGAATCTGGAATAGTGTCTGTCACCTCCACCATAGTCTCCCGGTCAAAGCAGTTAGAGAGCCTACCCATATTCATGGGGAGGGGACACAGACCTTAACTTCTGAGGGAAGGAATGTCAATCTGTGGCAGTCTTTAAACTGCGACATTTGAGATATAATCATAACCATTTAAGAGTATTGCACTGCTAATTGTTGGAAAACAAAGAGGGTAATCATTCTGAATGACACATCTTTGTTGTGATTATAAGAGAAGTAAGCTGATTTCCAAGAAAATTCCAAAATAAGAAAAATGCTTTACATAATGGTGGGATCTTTGAACCAAAACAAAAATGGTAGCTCCTTTGAAGATTGGTAGGTATTTGCATTCAATGTTTTGAAAAGTTTAGGAAAGTTGTTATCATTTTTGTAGCTTTATTCATGTGAATATCAGAAACAATTGACCTTCACATGACATCAAAGTCAAAAAGAAATTGGTGTCACACATTAGCTGCAGACAGAAGGAAATGGTGACAGGTCTCTAGGGACATCTGTAGCCTAAAGAGATGGGAAGAAATACAAAGATTCAGTAAAGGAAAAACACCAAGAAATGATGAAAAAAGACAAAAGGGAAAAAATGTGAAGCATATTTTAAGAAGAAAAAATATCAGGGGCTCCTGGGTAGCTCAGTCGGTTAAGCGTCCAACTTTGGCTCAGGTCATGATCTAGCTGTCCATGAGTTCGAGTCCTGTGTTGGGTTCTGTGCCGACAGCTCAGAGCCTGGAATCGGCTTCAGATTTTGTGTTTCCCTCTCTCTCTCCCCTTCTCTCACTCGTGCTCTGTCTCTCTTTCTAAATACATAAATAAACATTAAAAAAATTTTAAAAAGAAGAAAAATATCAGCATTTACTAGGAAATAAGTGAAATTCATAACTACTTGAAACTTGTAACACCACTATTTGGAGTTTATTGAAGGTGAAATCTTAAAGGCATTGCTTTTTCAAAGGTGTCTGTAGAAACAAAACGTTAAAGACAAAAAAGACTGAAATAAATGGAGTCATGATTAATGGTCAAGTAAATTATGGAATAGTAATGTATTAGAATATTATATAACCCTAGGATTAAAAAATATAAAGACTAAGAAAAACTGCATAATAAAGCTAATTGAAAATATATAATATAAAAGTGCAGGCATGCTAGAATTAACATTTTGTGAAAACCACAAATGGTAAAAACTGGTAGATAGCTCATACACGAAAATCTAACAGGATCTCGATAGTTGTTCCTTGGTAGATTTGCTTAGTGTTGCAAATCTTACACTATTATGTAAGGAAGTGGTAAACCATTGTTGCTAAATATAAGATAGCAGAGCTTGAAATTTAAAGACTCTTTATGTTTCCTCTTTTTAAGAGCAAATGACTTATGTTTTAAAAGATTATTTTCAAATATAAGGAGAAGAGGGGACAGAAAGCTGTATGCATGCGAAATTATGAAACACCCATTTTCTAAGCTCCTCATCCTTCTGCAATTACATTTTTGCCACCTACAGTGTCATAGTCATAAACCAACACTGTGATCTTTTTAAAGATGTGAGGTTCTGTTTAGTGTCTGTATGCCACAGACCAGCACAATTACTGACCTTCCTTTACACAGAATGAGAAAGAAGAGCTGTTTACTTTTTAATTTACTATTTATTTATTTATTTATTTATACAGTATGGAACACTTCACATACTTGCGTGTCATTCTTGCGCAGGGGTCATGCTAATCTTCTCTGTGTCGGTCCAATTTTAGTATATGTGCTGCTGAAGCAAGCACAAGAACAGCCCTTTATCTGCTATTTCCTTAATGCATGGCAAGGGTTAAACCAGGTCCACAAAAACATACTCTTATCATGATAGCTTGTGAATATGAAAAATTACTTGAAAGCATTTTTCCCCCTGCTATGTGGGAAGATCAAGCAAGGAAGAATGAAAGTATTAGTTGTCCAATTTTAATTCAGGAGCGTATTTAAGACCTAGAATCTGAGTGTCATACAAGTTGTAAATACCTCAATGGATTGTGTTCCAACAGACATTGCAAAATCACACCTGTCTCTTCCTTGACTCAAAGGGTAGTTAATGTCCTGTAATCGTGATAAGGACAAAGGTTGTAGGGCATGGATAAAAGGAATTTTACTAATAGTTCAATTTCTAGGGACCTTAGAGATCTAGTCCAACTATAATTTAGGAAGTCTAGCAATATTAAATCATTTGTTCAAGGACTCAAACTTGAGTCTTTGAAATTTGTTCAGTGAGTCAGGGCTTTGGCTGTTACATCAGGCATCTCATCTCCTGCCTCAGGTCACCTTGGCCTTATCTTCTCTCATGCCCTTGGCCCTCGCTCTGCCCAGTACCTGTGGTCCCTGAAGGTCGGTTGCCTGGGGCTGTGCCCAGGAGTCTCTGACTCCTCCCATCATTTCCATTTGTAAGTAACTTATGTCCCCAAGTTACGATGTCAAAATATTTTCTTGGACTATAAGGCTAATGTGTGTAGACTAGTCACCCCTATCTTTTGTATCCTAATATGGTGGTTCTGAATGTTTAGCATGCATTCCAGTCATCTTGAGGGCTTGGTGAAAGACAGATGGCCAGGACTCACTGCCAGGGCTTCCAATTCAGTAGAGGTAAGGAGGTGGGAGGGTGGTTGTGCCGAGACTTTGCATTTTTAACAAATTATCAGGCAATGCTGATACTGCTGGTTAAGGAACTATAATTTGAAAACCAGGGCTCTTATAAAACATTTTTTGTGTCATTGTGTTCATGGCATATTTTGTATTATTTATATATCATAGGAGTTATGGATGTTACCTAATCCTTCCACATCCTTTCACTGGATGCCCATTGAACTTATGAGCCCAGTCATAGATGGCTGGTCAACCTTCACCTGGTGGGGTGGTACAGGGCTCCTAATGCTAACTGAACTAATAAATCCTGCCACTATAGTCCAGCACCTTTCATGTTTAGGCTAAAATTGCTCCCCTCTAGAGATTACTTGGCCCGATAGATTAGAAAACCCTTCACACAATGTCATGATCTAATGAGACTACTCTTTAACCTTCAATTTCCAGTAACATTCCAAATGCTAGGGAACTATTAAAACCACAGTGCAATCATAAAATGTATACTAATTATCTTTCAGTGACAAATGTATTTGGAGTAGGAGCCATTAGATAGAATAAGAATTCTAGATACATTATTTTGATTAATTCTAAGAATTTGTGGTTTACCCTTCACATGTGTTTCTACATTCCTTTCCCCATATATCATTTTTTAAATGAAAAAAATTAATGTAACAGTATTGGATTTTCCAAAGAGTTCACAGTTACTACCAGTAGTTAGATAATGGTATCTTGGATGTTTGAGAATTACTAGTAGAGGTCAGCTGAAGGGGAAAACGAATCATTGCAATACTAGCCAAATAAGAGTTTCACCTAAATTACCTGCATCATTTTTCTCTACTCTTGACTCTACTTTGGGTTGAAGATCGAGTTCTAGGAGAGCATTAAAATATCTTGTGGCCAGGGGCACCTGGGTGGCTCAGTCGGTTAAGCAGCCGACTTCGGCTCAGGTCATGATCTCACATCTCGTGGGTTCGAGCCCCTCGTTGGGCTCTGTGTTGACAGCTCAGAGCCTGGAGCCTGCTTCCAATTCTATGTCTCCCTCTCTCTACCCCCAGGCTCAAAGATATATAAACATTGAAAAAAATCTGTGGCTATATTGAGATGATGTAAATAAGGCACATACTAGCACATAGCAGAACTTCTGTATCTGCCCCCCTCTACTCTACATTATTCTCCTTTGTGTGGAATAAAGGCACCTGGCTAAAAGAAAAGTTATTCATGCATTCTACTTAGGCACATACTTCCCTGCTGCCTGGCTAGCCTAGAAAGGACTCTAATTTGCTGATGATTACAATTAGGAGGGAATGATCCATTACATTACCTTTAATGAGCTGCAGCAGGTCACTTGGTTATGGATGGTCCCATGAAAAGGTTGCGGTTCAGGGTGATAGGAAATCCCTGACAGCGTCTTCCTGACATTTGTGCAGTGGCCATAACACAGGAAGGATTGCTAGTTTGTAGTCATCGGAATGCCTAAACTTCACTGCATCTTTCCATTTGGACAAGCTTTAGTGTTACTACCTCAAGTGCTTAATAATTTATAAACAGAGCTTATGTAACTGGCAGTTATGATGCACAGCATTAACTTAGAAGTGGTCTGGTAGTTGAAGGGATGATAGAGTTTCCACATTTATTTTATTTCCTCTCCCTTGATTTTAAGGATACATTTAATCTTCGGCCAGTAAATTTAGGAGCTCTGAAAACCAATTAATGATTTAGTTAAAAAGTCTGCAGCAGAATGTATCAGGCTGACTTGTCTCTGAGAATGAGGAAGACACTTCCATGGGGAAATTTCCATTTTGAGACATATTAGCATTTTTATTTTTATTAAAAAATATTTTTAATGTTTATTTGTGTTTGAGAGACAGAGAAAGAGTGTGAGTCAGGAGTGGCAGAGAGAGAGACGGAGACACAGAATCTGTAACAGGCTCCAGGCTCTGAGCGGTCAGCATGGAGCCTGACGTGGGGCTCAAACTCACGAATCATGAGATCATGACCTGAGCCAAAGTCAGACACTCAACCAACCGAGCCACCCGGGTGCCCTTAGACATATTAATATTTTTAAACAAGATGTTGGGGCGCCTGGGTGGCTCAGTCGGTCGAGCGTCCAGCTTCGGCTCAGGTCATGATCTCACGGTTCATGGGTTCGAGTTGCGTGTTGGGCTTTGTGCTGACAGCTAACTCAGAGCCTGCAGGCTGTCTTCAGATTCTGTGTCTCCCTTTCTCTCTGACCGTCCCCTGCTCACGCTGTCTCTCTCTCTCTCTCTCTCAAAAATAAAAATAAAACATTAAAAAAATTAAAAAAAATTTTTAAACAAGATGAAATATAAGTCTTTTAAGAAGATGAAACAAGAGGAAGGCAAACATAGAATATTTGTTTTATCATACATTGAAAGGGGTATTTAACTGATGATATGAACTTGGTTCTGTTGTATTTTTCTAGTTGAGCAATAAATAGAATATTGAGGTTATATAGTATTCAGTAAGCTGTAACAGATTGTGCTTGAAAGGCTTCTAATTTTTCAAACACAAGTCTTTTATTTTGTAAAAAGCAGATAAGAAACTAGAAACGCATGTCATTTCTCAAGTGGAACCTGTGGTATAGGTTATTGGAAAGGTTATTGGATTAACAAAAGGCATTGTGTGTGTGTGTGTGTGTGTGTGTTTGAGAGACAGAGAGAGACAGTGCAAGAAGGGGAGCGTCAGAGAGAGAGGGAGATACAGAATCTGAAGCAGGCTCCAGGCTCTGAGCTGTCAGCACAGAGCCCGACGTGAGGCTCGAACCCACGAACCATGAGATCACGACCTGAGCCGAAGCTGGACGCTCAACAGACTGAGCCACCCAGGCGCCCCAACAAAAGGCATTTTTGAACTCGTGACTGAAAACACTAGCTTTCCCTATGCCCAAGTAGAAAATATCTATATATTTAAAACATGGCTGGCTGGTGGGGAGATGTTCCAAGGGGAATGGTAGCAGGGCAAAAATAAGGTCAGAGTCTGGAAAGAGAGTCCATTTGGATGTCACGTCAATAAAGGTATAAATCCCTAAGAACCTCTCCATTCAAGAGGATAAACATATCATAGGTGAAGAACACTCACCTAATGATTTCAAGCTCACAGCAGTCTTCTCTACACCATTATCATAAATTGCTGGCTTGGCAAGGGAGACATAACTAAGGAATTCATTGTTTGAAGCAACTCTTTTGACAGAGTTTCTTTCCCTGTTTGTATTTATATGTGTGCCGCTGCCCCTATTTGTATCTTTGACAACACAGCCTCATTTCCGTTCAGTGTGGTTTTTCTTATCGTGTATGTTTTACCATTACACGACCAGTTATTTTTCCGAAGTTCTGTCTACAAAGGGAAAGCAGAATGTAGAGGTGTATGGTTAAAAAAAAAAAAAGTTTGACTGGTTTGGGCACAGTCTCACAGTTTCCTTTCATGTGGGTACAAACACTTTAGCCAGGGCTAATTGTGGGCTAGTCACATCCTCAAAATTAAGTGTCTAATTGTTCCCACAATGGTCTTGGTCTAATTGTGGCTGCATTTAGTTACAGGTGCAATGTTTGCACCTGCAGCTAATAGAAGGCTTAAGCTCCCCAAACCAAGTTGCCTAAGCAAAGTAAGGGCCCTTGACTTCCAGGTCCCCAAACACTTGAAGCTGCCTGTTTTTATCCAAAAGATACTGTTTCACAAACATCCTTTATAGCTGATAGAACCTCCTTTGGTCTATCATCCTTTGCATTTTGTGTTACAGTGTATAATTTCTCCACATGAGAATAGAGTCAATCAGGCAGTTATATATATATCTTTTTAACGGAAACAAAATCTTTGTTAAATAGTTCATGAAAAGAACAGATGCTGCCCATTATCTGAGTGGAAAGCCCCATTTCTGCAAAGAGCAGATAAAGGAATAAAGGAAAGGTTTTGTCTGTTGGCAAAGAGGCATGATTTGGGCACCAGCTATCAAAGGCTCCACTTCATTATCAATATATCTTTATATAAAATTTAGCAAGTGAAAACAAGACAGGGACTTGCACAAGCATCTGGTTAACACCAGCAGTATTTTTGCCCATATACTCATTTTTAATAGCCCAGCTGTATTTGCTAATTTACAGTTGGTACTTGTAGAATGTAGCACAGGGCATTTGGAGTAGTATTCACTTGCCAGACGCATTTTTCTGAATGAAGCAGATGATATTGAAGCAGTGGCTGGTGGGTCATTTATACAGTTTTAACCAAATAGATTTTACTTTTTTTCTTTTTCATCTCTTCCCCCCCCCCCCCCCACTTCCCCGTCCAATGTCTTCTATTTGGAAAAGGGCTAATGTGCAATTCTCATTTCTCTGTTCTTCCTGGGAATGTTGTACACCTGGGTCGGACTTGCTAATGAAGTGGTGGCCTTTCTGATGAATCTAGCTGGTTAGTGACACCGCGTGGCCCTGCTTTGAGATGAATGCAGCGTGGAGTCAGGGGAAAGAGATGGTGCTCCCTTGAACACTGGGCTGTGGGATAGATGGCTGTGCAGAACAATTGACCAAGGCGTGGCCTAATGATTAGCTGGTGCTGCCTTCTCTGCCCTTGGCTGTATTTCCTGACCACTGAAGCTTGTATCAACACACTTTGAATGGATGAAGACATGGATATTTCCCAATTGTTTGACTTCTAACCTTCCTGGGTGACCTGCATGTCACTAGCTGAGAGGCCACAGCGGAGCCTGGATAGGGCCTCACAGCATCTAGGGCAGATTTCGAACTAATGAATAAGGACATTTGATGTTGGCCTTGAGGTTAGAGGTCAACAATCAGGATTTTCACAACTTTATTAGGTAATCATCTCTTAAACATGTTACTAAGTGGACACACATCATCCTTACAACTCGTGGTACTCAGAGAGGAAACCGTCTGACTTTGGAGCTGTTGCCGATGATGGCTTCAACATGATTTTCATAATACTCGAGAGGAGTGACACAAGACATTTTTACACATCCTCAAAATCTTCAAAAGGCATTTAAGTAGTTGTGACTACATTTAAATCTGCTTGAAGAAGTAAATATCTTTTAAAATAGAATATTGAATTGGGTTAACGGCATGGGCACAGATGAGGCTATAACTTTCTCTTCAAAAGTAAATTAGTGTCATTTTTTATAGTAAGTGTGATATTTCTCCATGAAGCACCATATTACATATAGAACATAAAAGTTTGTAACATAAATGGACACTTCCAAGGGATTCAGTGTGCTAGCAGTTTTAACATTATGTATTCAGTGTATAAATTTCAAAATCTGACCAACTCAATCAAAAACTTCTAGCTAAGTGCCTTGGTCCTATAAACTTTGATGAGTCCTGAGTTTTAATTCTGGCTTCCTATGGTGAGACAAGTAATTTTGCCAGACACACTTTTCATCCGTATTGCTAAAAGCACCTCTACGGAATTTTGCTTCTCTATATATGAAATGCAAGTCCGGGGGCTGATCTTCCTGAAGGAACACCAGAAGTCGTCAAAACCATTTATATACCCTTGTGGTTCATTTATACATACTTTTCTCAGTTTGAAGAAATGTTGAAAAACTAGAGATGATCATTATTAGTATCTAAACAATGATGAAAATAGCTTTCTTTCTCCAGTGATAGATTGGTAGCCCGTATTTGGGATTTGTTGCTTAGGCTAAGACTTTCTAAAAAGTTCAAGTCAATAGCTGTAACATCTTCAGAGATGCCAGTTTTCTTCTGATAATGTTCTCCTCATGTCATATTTGGAAGAATACCATTATGATATTTAAAAAGGGAAGGATATACTTCTCAATTGGCTATTACGTTCTCATATTTCTAACTGTAGATACAGCAGACGTAGTCGACTCTGTGGTGTGCTGGCAAATTCTCCCTTCAGGAATAAGGCTCTCATCCCCTCAGCTGCCAGGAACGTTGGCATAGGAGATCAAGACGTGGCCTAATTAGTTGAGTCCACTCTTAGCTGAGTCACTTCCCAGCAATCACCCTCTGCAAAGATGAATGCCTTCCCTAACGCAGTAGCCTCTCTCTAGGGGCAGCACGCATGCAGTGAGGGTGTGATCAAGGGTTAAATGGCCTTACCCTTTTGGCTCATTGTAGACAAATCTGAAGGCCTATCCAGCTGCAGAGTTCTCCGGGGATTGGCCGAGATCTTGGTTCCAACTTTTTCTTTATTTAACTTTTTTTCCTACCAAATTCTGCTTTCCTCATTCTTTTATCAGTTCTGAGAGTACTCCCGATAAAATACTGGCCTCCACTTTTTTCATTTGGAGGCTTGAGTTTTCAGGGAACTCAAAACAGCATAGGAATACAAAGTCCGAGAGAATATACTATGCAGAAGATGCTTCCTGAAACTTTCTCTTTTGCAAACACTGCTCTTTTACAGTGTGTGTGTGTGTGTGTGTGTGTTTTCCTTAAAGCCTGTATATTCAGGCTCCGCAGATGGGCCATTTTAGTAGAACTTCTGTTAATATATTTCTAAATCTTTTAGTGCTAAACCAAGCACCTAATACTAATTCTACTAGGCTGTTGCTAGGCCATGAGATTATCGCCCAGAACAGACTTGGAAACAGCATGTGTTGAGAGAGCTGAGGAGTTAATGGGGAAGACCATCTTAGTGAGCACGCACTAAACCATCTGCAAAACTTCACATCTCAGAATGCAAGTGACCGGGTGACTGCACTCTCTAAACACAAAGGGAAATGTTTCAAAAGTCAGGCGCCAAGAATGATTTGTTTTGCACTTAGTAAATCCCTTACAAAGCAGTCAGATATATGGATTGATCTCCTGGAAGGTTTGCCCCTCTGTCATGAGTATGCGGATATATGGCCCTGGGGGATTCTTCCATTTCCTAGGAAGATAAATGGTAGATGGTACAACCAAAGCTTGGCATTTACAAGTTTTGGGGAGATAATTTGGGATTTTCTGAAGGCTAGTTTGGGGGATGTTATAAAGAGGTTACAAGGCAGAAATATGAAATAAAGATAGACAGAAGGCAGAGAGAACAACAGGAAAAGGACTCTTTTCCCCCTAGTTTCTGGCCACATTGGCCCTCTCATTCTATAACTCCATCACTCATCCATTTATTCATTCATCCATTTATTTAATATATGCTAGGCTGGGCTAAAAATATTAGATATTCAGACTGGTACTCTTTTATAGGAGCATGTGCTGACAATGTGAAAGTTTCAGAATCCGACCAGCTTAACTTAACAAAACGCAGATGTCTAAGCGCTTCCTTCCTACAAACTTCTACCATCTCTCTACTAGTGAGCCATTGGAAAGGTACAAATTTTGTCAAAACTGGTGGTGCCCTGGCAAGCTTTCCTGCAGAGAATATTTGGCTTACAGTGGGCACTCAGTCAAGCAACATGACACAGCAAGAGAGAGCAAGGAGAGTACTTGGCTAGAGCTGTGTCTCTGAGCTGTGATGGAGGGCAGTACAGCGTGGGGGACCTACCGATTCAGGTATTGTTTTGGCAACCTCTCACCTGTGAACAGCTACATTGGGGTGCAAATAAAGCAAATGCTGCATTCATCCACCATCAGGAGACTTTTGTGATTCATTTCTGTTGTCGTTACTTGGACTTTGGTGACCTCTGCAACTTCACTGTCATTCTTCAAGGTACATTGTCACGGAGGTAGCGGTGGCAGTAGAAGTTCTGGAAAGCCATCAAATTTACTCACCGATTGTATCCACAGTATCTGTATCATGGTAAACATTGTGCATAGAATGATGAACAAGTCAGAGAGATAAGTTTCCTGCTCTCAAGTGGAGATGTCATGTTACTATTGAAGAGAATTAGGTGAAGCAAGACCACAAGCCAGTGCATGGCTAGTTTTTGTTAGGCTTTGTATGGGCAAATTTTTAACTACTTATGAGAGTGTTTGATAATGTCAGGGGAATTGCATTTTGGTGGGGGGGGATTGCATTTTTGAGACAATATAGTAGCTCTGTGATATGTGTGAGGTACATGACTCATATTGATATTTTGTGTCTTTATATAGAGAGGGATCTCTATGGACTTGTTGAAGTTTGAAACTTAATATCAGACCAGAAAGATGGAAGGCATGGCCCAATAAATTATCTTTTGCTACATAGCAGGTGTCTCAGCACTTTGTGTATTGCCAATCTTGGGTGGGAAGTCACTGAAGGCTACAGGACCATGAAATAAAGGCCATGGCTACTCTTAACAACAGGGACCTCTGGGAGTGGATTTCTTTGTGTATTCTGGGAGAAGATGAACCCCTGTTGGTGTCCCAGGAACTTCCAGGAAACAATGTTTCCACTGGAAGGGGAGTTCAAAGGGTTGACTTTAACTAGGGGAGTCATAACCACCTGAGAAAATTTTCATCAAACGACCTGGCTTTGTAGAATTCTGTGAACTTCTTAACAGGCAGGAATCCTTTCTAAGGCTCTTTTGGACATTGTCCTTGAGTTGAAGAGAAAAGGTTGGGATAGAAGTGCCTTTATCAATATTCCAAGACCAAGGTGGTGTTGTTGATAGCACGATGGTCCTGTACAAAACTACATAAACATTATTGTGACTCTGGCACTTTATGAACCAATTTCTTAAAAGGATATTTAAATTTGTTCTATATAAGAGTTAATGAATTTGTTCTATTCACTATCAGCCTATTACTTATACCTACTCTTTAGGAGGCTTTTATAAAGGTAGCTTTATAGATTTATAAAGTTTTTTAAATACTGTATATTATTGGTTGTTGAATATAATCTCTGGGGAACCTTGGTTTATAAGCTTATGAGTTACATGAGATAGTGAATGCTACTTAAGTAGTCGATTTGTATTCTTTGATGAGGATGATTTTTGACTTTGATGGCTTGACATATAAATAGGAGGAGGTATTATTATTAATCCTTTCCCCATAAGGATCCTTCTATCTGATTGTGTTCAATAATGTTCCATGAAATTAACTCATCTTCGAGCTATGGAGAGAGCAGAAAGAAGTAGAAAACTAGTGAGATCACAAGTATGCAGCTAATCACAAATCTTTGGTAACCAGTTAGAATTCAAAAAAGATAGAATCATAAGAAACAAAAGAGCATCTGGTAACTGGAAATCTAATATTAGCCATTTCTCAGGAGAGTTGCTAAATTTAACTGATGAGCTAAGGAGTGAATTTGAATATATGTATCTAGTATTTCTTGTGGTCAATAGTACTTTTAGGAACCAAGTGACACCCACGCTATTTAACAGTTCTAAGAAAAACCAAACAATCATCTTGAGTAGAAGTGTAATATACTTACATTGAGATGTAGTTACTCAGATTTTAAATCTTCCTAGAAACCAATCAGAAAATGGTCAATTTAGGCATGCCTTAAAAGGAATATTAAATTGAATTGGGAACTTAGCATACATTTTTTGAGAGATGCTAACAAAAAATTCTCTGTTATTATTAGAATTTGATTTCCCTTAAGGTAACCTCTTGAGTTTTTAATGTGTATGAGTAGGATTTGCGTCAATTTACTTGCATGGATCTGGATTCTCTGTTACAGCAGCCATCAAAACAAAATGAATCATCTCTCTTATTTAGCCAGAAGGTACCTTTTGCGACTTATTCCTTTGGCTCAGAACTCTGAGCTAGGTAACATTGACCTTGAACACTATAAATTCAATGACTATGGTCAGTACATATTAAGCTTGCTTCACATAAATATTGATGCCGTGTAGTAAAACATGCTTACCTGGTTTAACTAAATATTTAATATAAATCGGGACCCATATGCCAGTTTTGGTAGAGATAGTGTAATGCACCGATTAAGTGCATGGGCCTTGGATCAGATTTATCTATCTATCTATCTATCTATCTATCTTTTTTTTTAAATTTTTTTTATGTTTTTTATTTATTTTTGAGAGACAGAGAGAGACAGCGCGAGCAGGGGAGGGTCAGAGAGAGAGGGAGACACAGAATCTGAAGACAGGCTCCAGGCTCTGAGTTGTCAGCACAGAGCCCGACGCGGGGCTCGAACCCACGAACCGTGAGATCATGACCTGAGCCGAAGCCGGACGCTTAACTGACTGAGCCACCCAGGCGCCCCTATCTATCTTTTTAATATTTATGTATTAATTTACTTAAATTCTAGTACAATTAACGCACAGTGCCATATTAGTTTCAGATGTACAATATATACAATGGAATGTTACTCAACCATAAAATAATAATGAAATCTTACCATTTGGATCAGACACATTTAAACCTGAATCACATTTCTACCACTTACCAACTGAATGGCCAAGGGGAAATTATTTAACTTCTAAGTCATAGTTAGACCCGCATTACAGAGAGCTGTCAGTAGGTTTGAATGAAATGTCTACATAGAGCTTGGCATAGAAACTGGTACACAAGAAAATTATAATCGGCTGAATATACTTGGTTTGGATAATTCTTATTAAAACTCGAATGTGGTCATATCCACCTGGCATTTTATAGGGATAACAAAGCAATTTTTTGATAATGAACTAATATATATATATATATATATATCAGCTACTCTCAGTTAATTTAAGAATAAATGTATTTATCCAAATGTATTTGGATGATATGTATATTATTACAAAATATTTATTATAGTGTATTTCTGTAATCAGTCAAGTTCTTAACAATGAGCTCAAAGTTATTATTTTTTTATGTTAGTATGAATCCATCCTTTGTCCATAAATCGAATTCTATTTTTCCAACTTGCATTTCCCAGTTAGGCTTCTCATTGTGATTTACTCCAGACTGATTGTTTCTGGTGTCAGTCCTGATCTAACCACATGGAGGTCTCAGCCTTACTGTTCTGAGTTTAGACTTCAAAAGATAGGTAGATCTCAGCTCAACCACATGGAGATCATCAACTGACTTCTTTTCCTTTATTTTTTTTATTTTTTATTTTTAGCAAAAGTCTTGCCGTAGAGGCACCTGGGTGGCTCAGTCGGTTACGTGTCTGACTCTTGATTTCGACTCAGGTCATGATCTTACAGTTTGTGGGATTGAGCCCTGCATCAGGCTGTGTGTGCTGACAGCATGGAGCCTGTTTGGTATTCTTTCTCTCCCTCTCTCTCTGCCCCTCCTCATCTCATGCTGCTCTCTCTGTTTCTCCTTCTCTCAAAATAAATAAATAAACTTAAAAAAAAGTCTTTGTGTACCAAGCAAGAATGAGGCATGCTATGATCAGTTAAGTTTTATTTTATCCATTTGTTCTTTATCTTTGTGGAATTATTACTGTGTGCTAGTTACTGTGTTAGGCTCTGGGAAAGTAATGGTAAATCTGACACAATGCCTCAGTTAGAGTTCTCAGGTGGAAAGAGACAAGCAAACACACAATTAGAATACAGAATGTAAGTCATGTCCCTCCAATCTTGGTGTAGGCTTAACATGGTCCTGAAAGGCTTTCTGAAGGAATGATGTCAAAGCCAAGACCGGTAGGATGAATTAGCCTGACTCAGGGTCAGAGAGGGGTGGAAAAGAACAGTCCATATACAGAAGCTAGCATGTGCAAAGGTCAGGGAGCAAAGGGAGGCTGGTTTGCTCTGGGAATTACAAATAGAAAAGGCTGGAGTGCAGTGGCCAAGGGTGGCAATGTAAGCAGGCACCATATGGTCATCCCCTAGGCAAAAAAATATCACAACAGACACTTCACCAGTGATTGTAAACCAAGGTTTGACTCCCTAGAAGTGAAATGTCTGTCTCCTTGCTCTTTGATATCCTAGCCTGACAGCTTAGTTACATGAGTGCTCTCCTTACAGCCCACACACCCTCTTCTGTTAGATATTCAGCATCCATGAGACCAATTCCAGAAGCCTCACTATAGCCTAATCGGTACCCATGGAGTTCAGGACCAGCTATACATTTTTGTAGCTGTCACAAGGATCTCTGCAGTGGGCTAGACACTGTCTGCCCTAGAGTGACTCTTTTTTTGCCCAGACCATGGGATAGATGCCAAAATCATTTGCTAAACTAGTATCTGTTGATAATAACACAATTGCATTTCTGCACAGATGCACACATGGCGTAGAGAAGCAAGCAGTGCTCTGTGCTTCAGCAGGTGGGCTCCAGCTGCCCAGAGATTTTTAGCACATTTTGACCCCTCCGCATAGTAGGAGGAGAATCATAATTATGGAAATAATGGGCATTTTTAAGACCTTCTCTAGCCTTGATTGAATATATTTAGGGTAGCATGAACTTTTTCTGATGGTGCCACTTCCAAAGGTGAATCTTAGAGTTTTGATTATAAGACTAAAGCCTGACCACCAATTTTAGCACCCGGTCTATGAAAAGTCAGGTACTTTTTACACTGAGAGCATTTCTAAAGCAAAACAGCAAGTATAAAGGCACTTTTGAAGAACACATCAGCAGTTGGTATAGCCTAGATTTAGCCTAGCATAATGTGATGTAGAGATACAGTGATGTATGGGAGTTTCCTAATTAAATTACACTTTATCTGGAACACAGGAGGCAAATTGACCAACTATGAATGTGAAACTACTAGCAGGCAGAGAGCAAATAGGGACCGGAGAAGTTTTCCATTTGCTCTGCGATGGTCTCCCATCTCTACCACTTCACACTGAAAGAGGAAAACAGTAATGATTACTTCAGTTGCTTTTTCTGCTTATTCTATGAAATGTGAAGTCTGGTGCTTCCTGCCTAGTTATTTTATAAGCACTTTCATCCCTGGCCCAACGTAATGGCTGTACAAGAAGTTGTTCAAATGGAATGGGGAAGGTGTGCATAAAAGTTTTATAGTGCTAAAATACTGTACAAGTACATGTCGTATTCTTTTTTGCTAGCGTCTGTGTGAGGAGACATTAGGAAGCACCGTAGTGAAGTGATTAAGAGTATGGGTTTGGGGTCTCAGCTCTCCCACCCTGCCACTGTGCTATGCTGGGCAAGTCATTTGCTTCATGGGACTTGAGTTCCCTCTGTAAAAAGGAAAGAATAACAGAACTTAGCACGGGGAGCTGTAAGTAGTTTAGACCAAAATGTAGCATGTGAGGGGAGGGGTGGTGAGAGATGAAGCAAGGTTTAACTTCCACTTCCAACCAGCTTCTCCAAACATGGGTTTCCTTGGCTGAAATTGATAGTAACTCTTGGCAGTATTGTGAGAATTAAATGAGACAGTACCCATGTCAATGGTTAGTCAAAGTGACATGTGACAACTGTAGTGTCTTCAAGGGCAGCTGTGGCTTTAGCAGTTTAGGGGCCAGTGCCTCTAGTTTGGTGAGCCGTGTGAAACAGCACCCCCAAATGGATGTCAGCCCTTGATATCCTTGATGTGTTGCAGTGGAAGAGATGGCAGTGGAGAGCCAAGGCATCATCGTGAGTCTTCAGTGTTGGGTTTGGATCACTGACCTTTTATCAAGGTCCATTCACTTCTCCAGTAGGCAACTATTATACACTGAGACCAATGAAGACTGGATCAGGAGTAAGCAGACACTTACGGCTTCTGGAGGAATCTTTAACTTTTCCTCCTCCATTTTACCATACCCTTTTATTGAAATTTAGGGCAGTAGGAAGTTGGGTGGGGGGGACTTTCTCATCCACTATTTCCTGTCAGCTAAATCTCTGCAGACAGTAACTGTAGTGAAGGCACTTTGATGACACCTGTGATATCAGTGTGGCCCAAATAACTCTCAGTGCTCATAGGCAGAGAAGCGGACACCAGGGCCAACCATTCATTCATTTGACAGATATTTATTTAGCACCTATTATGTGCTGGGTCTTTTACCAGGGGCCGGTGGTATCGCAGTGAATACAAAGACAAACATTCTTCACTCTTCTGAAGCTTACATTTTAGAGGGAAAGATAGACCATGAAGAAGAAGAACAACAACAAAATAACCGAGTACAGCAGCTGGTATTAAGTGCCATGAAAGAAAATGAAGCAAGGAAGATGATGGAGAATGGAGGATTCACTCCTCACAGAACTTTAAGACAAAAGTATTTGGTATACTTATTTTATGTCTGCTTGATGGTAGAGTCATGATGAAAGAATCAGGAGGGAGCAGTTGGTACTGTTGGTGTTAGGAGCTGGATCTTCTTCCAGTCAGGGTGGGAAATCTACATTCAACACTAGAGACAGACGAAGCCTCCTCCCAGGGATTCTGCCCTTGAAACATAGTTACTACTTAGTGTTAGAGATAATTTTCTTCTGCGTTCTGTCTTAGGCTCCAGACTTGGTCCCTCATCTTCACTTGATCTCCTCTACCGTTATGCTGCCATCTTGAATGGTTTTGAAGGCTAGCGCACATGTATATTGTGAGTGATATAAAGCTTCCCCTCTATAATCACGTTACTTAACTAACTGAGAAAGCTTGATTTCTGTTATTTGAAACAATAGGAACTGGGTCATGAGTAATGAGATAAAATTCAAATCTCCATTTAGCACAATATTTCAGCATCTTTTCTTATCCTGCTTTCTTATGAGAAATGCCAATAGATACTTTTATTGATCTGAACTTTACTTTCTTTAGTTTTCTTTCCCTCCTCTCTCCAATAGGTGCTAATAAGCAGTAAAGTAGCCAACTCTGAGTTTTTTAAATAAAGAAGGAGTCTAAGAAAGTGGGAATAAGAATGTTTCACTAAGGAACACTCAAACTTTAAATCATAAAGAGTTAACTGCTCTCCCTAACGTATGACTGGCTCCTTCAGTAATGTGGCTCACTGTATATTGTGCTTTTCTTTAACTGTCTGAATTTTATGAAGCTGATGTAATCTTGGGTACTAATTGCCAGTACTTCAAGAAAAGGTTGTTGATATAAGAGAATGTCATCATTTCATTTTTCCTAACAGTACTTCATGCCCCATATTACATATGCACATAACACAGAATAAAAACACACACTGGAAACATTATGAAAAGTTTCCCACTGGAGTAGAGTGGCTATGTAGAAGTGAAAAATACCTACACTCAAAATGGAAATGATTTATGACCATGGGGGACTGAGTTTTGGGCGGGCCACAAAGGATTTGGTAACCCAAATATTGTCTAGAAAGCCTACACATTTGGGAAATATTATTGAGACTTTTATCATGCCCTTTTGCTAGTTTGTTGAGCAAACACTTCTGCCACTGAAGAAAATAAAAATTAGAATTTGTTTAGACGGAGTGAGTTCTTCACAAATAACCTTTTTAATTAAAAAAACATTCACTTTCATGGCAAAATTCTAGTCTTTAATGGTACAGTTTTTGAAGTCATTTCATTTTTGGGCCTTTTTTTATTTCACTTTTTCCAAGGTCACATTCATTGTGTCATTATCTTTTACAAGATGAGTATTTGGTAGTAAAAGCTTAGAGTCTTGGAGTTTTGTGTGTGTGTGTATGTATGTGTGTGTTTTAAGAAAGAACAAAATCTATGTAATACCTTGTTAGTCTTTACTAATTCACGTGAAATAAGGAGTTAGATAACCTTTTAATTTCTGTTTTTATAAGTATGAAAAATTAAAAGTCATCAGTTGCAGTCTGGCAACTTAATTCAATTTTATTCTTTTTGTCTTACTTTAAAAATTCCCTTAACATAGACAATAATGCTTAAAAATTTTAATGTTTCAAGATTCTTTTAATTATGTTTTTCCAGTCAATAAACACTTTCCTGTCAATAAACAATAGGTTAAGAACTATACTCACATTGTAATTATTACTAAATTCTTTGTAGGTTTCAATACACACAAGTTGGACTTGCTAGAGGACTTATTCAATCCTACAGAACAACAGGGTGGCAAAGGTAAGTGAGCATCATTCTAGCCCAAGACAAAAGGGTACTTGATAGAGCAATGTAGAATATTCTATAATTCATATAGCCACATAGATTATGAAGGTAACTAATTGATATAATAGCTCTTAAAAGAAAATTAATTAATCTGTTTTTTTAAGTCTTATGTTCTCTAGAGTTGTAGTGTCCAAATTTTTATTTATGCATCCTTATTAAGAAATTTGAAGCATCCGTTCCCAATAATAAATATTGATGCATACTACTTATGTAATTATAACCACTCATTTATACATATTTCTTTACACATGTATATAATTATGTACATTTTGAAACATATAATTTATAGATTAGAAAAAATACAGTGAGGATGAAAAAGATAGTATCTCAGGGTGGAATGTAAATTTAGGCAGAGTTTCTCATTAGTGTCATGGATTTATGACATACGTTAAATAGTCCTGTCAATAAGTTGGAATACCTGAACCTTCTCTTGTCAAATCTGGTTAGGTGGCCATCGTCTATACCTTGCTATGGAGCACATGGTAAGATCGATCATGCCAGGGGTAAAGGAGTATTAACTCTGTCAGTTTCTTAATTTTCCTTGCACTTGAAAAACTAGCAAGTCTGTCAGTTTCTTGTTTTTATCTTGTACTTTTGGGGAGAAGCCCCTTGCCCATTTTGGTGAGGATTTGTTTAATTAATTAAATAATATGATCTATCAACCAATGTATTTGTACATCCCATGACTGTAGTATGTTGCAGTATGTTTTAAAAGCAACCACAGTCTCCCCCAAACTTCCTGAGAATATCTAGTATAGCAGATGAGCTATACTAGACCTTCTGAATCAAAAGACTAAGGAGAGGCATCAAGGGAGGGCTCCAGTGACAGTCACATATGGAATATAGTAAAATTTAGTGGATCTCTTATTTATAGATTAAAAACAAATATAAATAGCAGCTCTATTATTTTTTTCTGGACCCAAGTGATTTATACCGTGTACTCCTTCCCAACGTTTGGGATTAGGTAGTATGTAAAAATATTCTATAGTGACATATTCCAACATATATTTATTTTTTTTAGAAAAATACACATCATATTGTGACAAAATATACACATTTATTACAAACATGAAAAGATGAAAGTATAATGTTTAAATTAAAGAGGATAAGATAAAATATACTTAAGAAGAAGCTGTCATGTTGTATTTTCCTACCATTGTGGCTTGTTTTGTGCCCACCATTTTGGAAAATACTCTTCTAGGGACTGAAGATGTGTTGGTAGAAATTTATACTTTGTTTTCAAGCAAGAGAGAAGAAATATGAATGACTCAGGAAAAAGAAGTGACCACAGTAAGTGACCATGTTTAAAACATTCCTCTTTTCCTAACTTCCCAGAAGCAATCACATTTAGAAATGTGAGCTGAAATTCTCCATTCTCTTGGTTCTCTACTTGTGTGAGTTCTCAAGACCCCAGTGGGCTCTTATCATAACCCAACACCTCAAATTTAATGGGCAAATGCTGTATCTGAGAGATACAATTTTATCTTCAAATCTGTCACTTCAGGTGAAAAGCAGTCCCCTGAATCTTTGAGCTAAGGAATAGGGTCATTCTGTTAGGGTCGATTGGTGACATGGAGAGCATGTCCTATTGAGAGATCATGTACTCTGTTTTCTGAAGCATAAACTCTAGTGGTAACTGAATAAGTCATACTTTTCAGTGTTTGTAAACTTTACTAAAACTTCAGGTATACATAGCATCTATAGATTCACATGTCTATTAAAGAGTGACCTTATTTTGTGCTTATATTTAACCCACTAAATGATGTATCTATTTTTCCTTTTTTTTATAAACTTAATTTGTTATAGTAACGCCTACATTTTCTAGAAGTGATTATATTAATTTGAAAGCTGAAAATTATTTTCTTTATTCTGTTGCATCAATAAATTATTCAATGCCCATGGCTTTTGGATAAGCATGGTCAAATGATAATTGCATTCATATTTTTGGTATCAATTTTATATTACTCTAATTTGTTAAAATGCTTTTGTATGTGCGATAGTCTCTCATTAAACCAGGCATTCCTTAAATGGTATTAATTAACGTGTAAAATCTACCTTGAAAACTGATTTAATTTTACAAATTGTACTACTTCATGATAGTATCCCTAGAGCTTCATCAAGTCTCCGATTTCTAAATAATTTTGAAGTAAAAAGGATTTTTAATTAAAAAAAAACATAGTTCTTTTCACAATCATATTTGGCAGGAAAACATTGCATCACGGACTTTTAAGTGCTGCTTGGATGATTATATAGGAAAGGTTTTATCTATCCAGTGTGTAGTGTGCCTATTAAGTGCTCAATCTGGTTAGTAGGACAAGATCTCTATTTATAAGTAAGAGACACTGCATCAGGAGTTACTACGATACAAGTAAATGTAATGCCAATAGAACAAGATTAAGGTCCTACTGACATCCAGAGGGATGGAACCTTGAGATAGAAGTGGAAGAAGATGTTAAAGAGACCTTCATAGAGGAGCAAATATTTTAGCTTGACCTTGAGGTCTAGTGGACTGAAAGACATTTCTGGTAGGGGAGATTTTAGTATCATTACTATGGAGATCAGCAGCCTGTTTGGGGAATAGGGAAGTTTGTTCAGTGAGGTTAGCACATGGGATTCAGTGAGGGTAGAAAAAGAATAATAGAAGGTAAGGCCAATGAAATAATTCAAGGTCATAGTATGAATTTGAGGGTAGAAAATGACAAATTAGACAATGAAAATGGACAGTGACAATGACAAATTATCTAGTACAGGGTAGGAAAGACAGTTTATACTGATGGGGAGTGGCTGTTGGGAACCCTCCTATTAAGGCCCTTTTTGGATTCAGGAGGAAAACTTATGGCTACAATCTATTATGAGAGAGATGAAGAAAAGGTACAGATACTAACCTAAGGTTTCCAAACAATGGATGGACATAACCAAATCTGTAATTTGAAGAACAAAACAAACAAAACAGCACTCTGGTATCAGTGAGAAAGATGGATTAGAGAGAAAGAAAGTCAAAGTTTAGTTTGAAGGTCATTGTAATAATTCAGATATGCGATTATCAGGCATGGGTTATAGCAGTGAAAAGAAAATGGAAAGGAGTGGCATGGCAGAAACATAGGGGCAGAACAAACTTCTTAAGACTGATTGGATTTGAAAGGTGAAAGAAAAACAAAAGTCTAAGACTTTAAGTATTTTGTTGTGGATTTGAGTGATTGTTGAATCAGCCATTTATTGCTGTATACCAAACCACTCTAGCATTCAGTGACTTAAATAACAAACATTTCATAACCTCATGAATCTGTGGGTCTAGTGCAGTTCTCCTGATGTAGCTTGGGCTTATTTGTGGGACTTTCTTTAGGCAGAGGCAGCTAGGGCAGCTCTAATTAGCAATGCAGATTTGTGGGGCTGCTGGGGCAATTCTCCTTGACATGTCTCATCCTTCTTGTCCCAATGTGTTTGTATGACACTGTGATCTCTAATAAGAAATATATATTTGGTGTTCATCCCATATCTGGCACAGAGTTTCTAAAACCCTTGAAATATCCTAAGTGATGAGAGCCATAAAGGTGTTTATTATGCTAATGAGGTAACTTTTGACCCACATCTAAGTATGGGGACTGGTTGCCAGGAGAACCAACCATGTGGTTGGAGGGTTGAAACTTTCAGTCCCAGCCCCCTGAGCCTTCCAGGAGAGAGAGGGGCTGGAGGTTGACTTAATCACCAATGGCCAACCGTTTAATCAATCATGCCTATGAAATGAATCCTCCATAAACCCCCCAAAGGTTGGGACTTGGATAGCTTCCAGGTGGGTGAACACAAGGAGATTCATGGAGAGTAGCACACCTGGAGATGGCATGGGAGCTCTGCACATACCTTTTGCACATACTTTGACCTATGTATCTTCCATCTGGCCATTCCTGAGTTATATGAGTGTGTGTGTGTGTGTGTGTGTGTGTGTATATATATATGTATGTATATATATGTGTATATATGTATGTACATGTATATATATACACTATATGATATATATTTTATATTTTATATGTATTTTATAGTAAACCAGTGATCTAGTAAGTAAAATGTTTCTCTGGATGCTGTGAGCTGCTCTAGCAAACTAACTGAACCAAAGGAGGGATTGTTAGAACCTCAATCTATAGCCAGTCAGTCAGAATCACAGGTGACAACCTGGACTTTTGATTAGCATCTGAGGTAGGAGCAGTCTTGCAGGACTGAGCCCTTAATCTGTGGGATCGGATGCTATCTCTGGGTATATAGTGTCAGAATTGAGTTGAATTATAGGATACCCAGCTAATGTTGGTGAATTGCTTGGTGGTGTGGGGAAACTTCCTCGCACACACTGGAATTGGTGATCAGGGTTTTAACTGGGTGTCAGAATTTGAGTTGGGGAATATTTTTCTTATGGTAATGGCAGAGCTACAAGAGGGCATAAGGAAAAACATGAGGCTTTTTAAATTCTAAGTTTGGAAATGATGTTTCTTCATTTCTTGCCACAGGCCACTGACTCAAGGAAGTGGCATGGCTAAGCCCAAAGTCAAGGGACAAGAAATTTCACTCCACCCACAGTGAAGCCATGAGAAGAGTGCCGATGTTAGGATGGGAAAGAATTGGGAACAAAAATGCAATCTACCCCACTGTGGTGCCATCGTGTTTTTAAATGAAAAAATAGGTTTGGAAAAAATCTTTACAAAGAATAAAATGCTATATTTTGTTGTATTATATTTGTGGTTATGAATGAATGAGCTTGGAGCCAGGAAGATCAGCCAAAGGGCAATTAAGCTTAAATTAGCCTGTTTTTAATGAAGAATATAACTCTCTAGGTTGTTTGCACTGGATTGATTCCAGGAAGCCCCCCTGCAAATTATTTTCAGTCACTAAATATCAAAAGAGGAGGTATGGGAATTTAGTCTGCAGTGAGAAAACCATTAAGAGGAAATTCTCAAGTTCTCCAGTTGAAATCTATTTATTTGGTGAAATAACAGTAAAGCCATGGTTGATTTGATCAAAGTTGCAAACCTGTGCTATCTCAAGGTTATGAAAATCTTAATTTCTTTATTTTTTTAAAAAATATTCAGTATACAGAGACTCAGTACCTTAGTATGTTTAGGGTTTCTAATAACACAGGGGGTGATAGTTTGAAGAAATAAAAAAAGGACAGTGACAATGAAGTACATATAGTTTATGTTGTTTCTCATCATATTACAAATAGACATCTTGGCAGTTCACTTAAGAAGTAGAGATATTGCTGAAATTTAAGAACTTGTGTGGTTGAGCAATTCACTTTCTACCAGAATTGCTTTGGTGCTTGGTTAATATGTTCTCTGAAGGTCAGTGATATAAAAAGTAGTGTAAACACCATGGGCAAAAGTGTATGGGGGCACATGAAAATGTGTTGCAAGTAAAAATGCTGTTAAGCTCTTTACACTTTATTATATCTTTATCCTTATCCATATCTATCTAATCTGATAATTATAAAATAGAATACTTAACAGAAAATGTTCCAGACCTATATGAGGAAAACTATAAAACACAAAGTAGATTTCAAATATTGGACAGGCTCAACCGTGGTTTTGGACTGAAAGACTCATCATCAGTAAAAACGTCAGTTCTCTCTAAGTTAATTTATAAATTCAATGCAATCTCTATGAAAACACCATCATGTTTTGTTATGGACCTAGACAATTTGATTATAAAATTTATTTGGAAGAGCATAAAAAGCAAGAACATCCAGGAAAACCCTGAAAATAGGAGCAATGAGGGGGAACCAAGCCTACTAGATTAAATATATATTTTAAAGCCTCTATAATTAAAGCAATATATGTTGTCTCATGAATATAGACAGATAAAATAACATGTTATAAAATTCAGAAATAGGCTCAACATCGCATATGGAAAATTAGTTTATAATAAAGTGCTATCTCAAATTAGTCATGAAAGAATGGAATTTTCATTAAGTGAAGTTGAGATAAATAGACAGCCATACAAAAAGTAAGACTGGATCTAATTCTCATATCATCTATTGTGCTAAATTCATATAGATTAAGAGGTGTAATTATAAGTAATGAACTCATATAAATACAAATGAGGATTTCATCTATAATCTGGAATTGGGTTAAAATTTCCTAGTTATGATCCAAAATCCAAATCCCAAAAAGGAAAAGATTGATACATATTATTATAAAAAATGCAATCAATCGATCAATCAATGAAAGAAACAAAATCTTTTATATGTCATAAAAAATAAAACACAAATAATGACAAACCGGAAAAGAAATTGAACTCACTTCACAGTCAAAAAGTTAATATTCTTAATAAAATAAGAGATTTTGAAAAAATAAAGTCGAAAAACCCCAAAACTTTACAGAGAAATGGGCCAGAAAAGAAGTACAACTAATTTTTGAACATATGGAAAGATATTCAACTTTACTCCTAATAAGAGAAATGCCAATTTAAAAAAAAATCCAAAAATTGACAGCATAACCTGTTGGTGAGGCTGTAGGGAAAAGGCACTCTCATATATTATTCATGGGAATTTGGCAATATGTAGCAAATTCCATATACATTTATCATATGACACAGATATCTCACTTCTAGAAATATACTCCAAAGATACAGTAGAAAAATATGAGCATATACAGAAAACTATTAATTATTACACTATTTGCAAATAGCAATGGAAATTTCCTAAATGTTTATTGTAACTAGGGCCAGTTGAGTAAACCACACACATCCACATGGTGGAATACTGTGCATCTGTTAAAAGAGAAAGAATATATCTATAAACTATTATGAAGTGGTATGCAGGATATGTTAAATGAAAAAAAACAAGATAGAGAAAAGTACATATAACATTCTATTTGTCTCTGAATATTTATAAATGTATATGTATTTTCTTAAAATTAAGATTGAAAAAATAAACCATAAAATCGACCCAATAGTTACATCTAAAATTTTTTTTTATGTTTATTTATTATTGAGACAGAGAGAAACAGAGCATGAGTAAGGGAGGGGCAGAGACAGAGGGAGACACAGAATCTGAAGCAGGCTCCAGGCTCTGAGCTGTCAGCACAGAGCCCGACGCGGGGTTCGAACTCACAAACCGTGAGATCGTGACCTGAGCCGAAGTCGGACACCCAATCGACTGCACCACCCAGGCGCCCCCAATAGTTACATCTAAAGGGAGACAGGGAACATGGAAGAAAGGACAGTGATGGAAGACTGACTTCTCTGAATTTACCTTGTTTGATTGATCTAATTTTGGAACTATATTTTATGTGACTATATGAAAAAGTTAAATTAAAATGAAGATACAAAGGAGTCTTTAAAATTTAAAAGCAAGATTAAACAAATAAACCAAACCAAACTGTATATTGAGCTGATGGCTTAATGAAGACCTAAGAAATTGCTTCAAGTAACTTTAAAATTCTGTAACTTGCCTATATATCTTTATCCCTAATGGAATATATCCTGAGGATATCCTAAGCAAAAAATTAAAAAAAAATCTTAATTGGTTTTTAGTAATCTTATGGTTATTGTTATTATGAAACTATTATGTATATAACATATAAATTAAGTAAGCAACTTAAGAAAATTTGAATAGCAAAATTAAAAAAAACTTTGTCCATTAAAAAGACCTGGAAACAATTTCTAATCTAGAAACATGAATATCTGGAGCCCTCATATCACAGCCTATACATTCCTACTTCAAAATGGGCTTCTTGGACAAATAGGTGATTCCAAGCTGAACACCAAAAGGTGTAAGATGAAGCTGAAATAGCTTGCAATACTAGAAAAAAAGGATGTTACCAAAGACAATGGGGATTGTGTCATAAAAACTCAGGACCCTGGAAGGGGCTTGCACTAGACAAAAAAGGGACATTTTAAGGTATCAATGAGAATAAAAACTACAATAAAATATCCTCCCTCCTATGAAATTTGAAAATAAAACATTAACACCTCTTAAAAAACATCAAACTGAATCAGATCAAGTCTACCAATTTACAGAAAATTCAAAGGACCGAGGAATACACTAAATGACACTATAGGGATGGAATCAGTAAATTCTAGAATGAACACACCCCTACAAGACAAAAGACAAAGATTCTTACATTCTTTTTTAAAAAATGTTTATTTATTTATGGGGGAGAGGAGGAGCAGAGAGAGAGGGAGAGAGAATTCCAAGCAGGCTTCACACTGTCAGCACAGAGTCCAGTACTGAGCTTGATCCCATGAACTGTAAAATCATGATCTGAGTTGAAATCAAGAGTCAGACACTTAAATGAGCCACTCTTGCACTCCCAAAAGACCAAGATTCTTAAAAAAAAAGACATATAGACTAAAATGGATTTAGGAATACATATCAATTAAGTGAAAATTATGGACCTTGTTTGAATTCCAGTTAGAACAGAGCAACTGTGAAAATAATTCATAAGAGGCAAAGTTGGAGGAAGTTTGAACACTGCATATTTAATGTTGATAAAGAATTATTGTTAACTTTTTAGGTGTAGATAATGGTATTGCAATTGTTTAAGAAAGTTAGTAATAAAATCTGAAATCTGTATGAATGAAATGATATATCTGACATTTGCTTCAAGAAATTCCAGTGAGGGGAGAAATGAGAAGTTACAGGTGAAAGGGGAGTTGATTGCTAGAACTGGGGGAGAGGAACATGGGGATTCATTGTTCTGTTCTCTCTACTTTTGTGTATATATATATAATATAATATATATAATATATATAACATAATATATATAACATATATAATATATTATGTTATATATATTATATATATATTAAGCTTATTTATTTATTTTGAGTGAGACAGAATGGGGGAGAGGTAAAAAGAGAGGGAGAGAATCCCAAGCAGGCTCTGTACTGACAGTGCAGAGCTGTACATGGAGCTCAATCCCATGAACCGTGAGATCATGACCTGAGCCAAAACCAAGAGTCTGAAGCTTAACCATCTGAGCCATCAAGGTGCCCTAATTTTTGTATATATTAAAATCATCCATAATAAAATGTAAAAGAAAAGAGAGAATATGCCATTAAAATGCTCCCCTTCCACATACTGCCAGATTATATAAGTCTGATGACCTTATTTTGGGATTTTCAAAATACATTGGCAGACAACAAAGTGACAAGATGGCCTTCAACTCAAACTGACTTAAGTGTTACAAAATAATAAGATGGTTCAAATGTCTGTGAAGTTTCAAATAATACTGCCTGGGTTTTGTACAAGTATCCTGAATACCTTTTATGAACCCTGTTTAACATGACAAGTCAATGTGATATAATTTACAAGAATTCCCAGTATGTTACTGGGTCTCTGCAATCAAGATAAAGGTGACAAGAGATATTCACCCAGAGAGAATAATAATAATAATAATCATGCTATTAATTAATTAACTATTGATTCAGGGAAGTATGTGGTTATGATGGTGTGGTTAAGAGTAAAAGCTTTTGATTTAGACAGACTATCCATGATTTATTATTTACTATTTCTATTCACTATCTAGGTGAATTTCATTATCAGATTCCTCATTCCAAAATTAGGGCTAATATTGCTTACCTCGTAGGGATGCTATGACATCCCTACAAACTGTGTGGAGCTTACACAGTGCCTGGTATATATGAAAGTGTTCAATCACTGCCATAATGAATATCATTGGTTGATGATGATGATTGTTTCAGAAGCTGAAGCAGAATCACAGGCTCAAAAAAGGAAAACAGAGGAAAACCTAATATTCTCTGTGGAAGATACGTAATTTGGGGGTTTTCAATAACAAATGGAGTGCTTTTTATCAGGCCCACCTGGAGAAACTCCAAATTTCTTCTCTTCCAAGCAGCTCATACTTTCCAGGTAGGACATCTTGGAACCTGAGCAGATGACTCTCTGAGGAAGACATAATTTTGATGAAAATAGACGGCTTGGAGTGCAGCAGCTCTTAAATATTGGCCGTGAAAGACCTATTCTATTGCCAAACCTCTAAACATGTATTCTTTGATTAAAGATGCTACTAGTAAGAAAATCTGACAACCTGGTATTTGTGTTACTTCTTTTGCCTTAGGTATCTATGTAAGATATAAGTATGTATCGATGTAAGATACATAAGGGCATATAAAACATATATTAAATATATATAAATGAGAAGACAATATTATCAGATGTGCTCAGGGGTCATTTCACCCCTGAAGGATCTAGAAGGATAAGAGTCATGCTTATAGTAGTGATTCAGAAAGATTACTGATGGCCATCTGGGTAAAGGATACATATGAATTCTAAGAGAATAAGATCATGGAGGCAAATTAGGTGTTCACAATATTCCAGAAAAGAGATTTTATGTTTTCCTGGTGTGCCAATAGTAGCTGTGGTAAGATAGTGACCAATTCAAATTCAAGAGACCCTTGGGAGAGAGAATTGATAGGACTTGGATAGAATTCAGATAACTGTATTGTCTGAAAAATTTTATTGTCCAAAAGTTATATGTATTTTACAGAGACTGAGATTTTTTTTTTCTGCTTTCTTCTTTTGAGCTTGGAGCTCTGCTTCCGTTTCTCAGACAAGAATTGATAAGAGTTGAATATAATTCATAAAGATGAAAAAAACTCCTCTAATTTGAAGGAAGTGAACATTTTTCTATTTATCAAGATAGAGCAGGGATGGGAAGGCATATACTTTGATAGTAGACATGTTGATTTTGAGGTACACCTATGTTTGTTCTTTATTGCCTTAAGTATATTGACCTCACTCACTGGTAGGCTGGACATTGAAAACAGAGTAGGGAGGGGTTAGGTTGGAGACTGACCTGTAGTGTTCAGGTGGGGGTTAGGGAAAACAAATCAAGAAATTCCAATGAGTGGCACGGAAGGGTGGGATTTGAAATGCACAGAGTGCCATATCCAACAACACAAATCATAATTACGTGGATCAAACTCATGCCTAATCAGGGCTTCAGTAATAGGTATTCTGGGAAAGGCGTGTTTTCTATTATTAGGTACAATCTGAATTCATAGAAAGGATCTATATGAGGAAATTTAAGAGATTCTCAGTAGAAAATCAAGGTAAAGCTAGAGGGAATGCGGCATATGAGCCAAAGAGGCCCAAGCCTACTTTTGGAAGTTCCTCCTAGTATTCCATTCCCTAGAGATGCTGATGGAAACACTGAGTTCTGGAAGACAGGCCAATTTTTACCTGATCTCATTCAAAGGGAGTCAGGTAAAGGCACTATACTCACCATAGCACATATGCACTAGTTCACCGAGCTCACTGTACTCACAATCCCAGAGACACAGGCATAGACTATTTCCCAATCTTGCTAATTAGTGTGAGTGAACCACTAATATATCCCACCAGGCTGGAGTCTCACTTGTTTTTATTTTATTATTACTTAGAAGGAGTAAGTAACTTAGGCTGATTGAAGAGGAGAGTTGGAGGAAAGAAGAAATTGGAATCACAAAAACAAACAGAGGTGGTTTCCAGGTCCTGGAGAATCTCTACTTCTAGCCTAAGGAGCTCTGATGTTATATTTTAGTCAATGGGCATTGTTGAAGATTTTGGTCATGAGTATTTTACTATTTCTTAGAGCATATGCTTAATGAATTATTGCTGAAGGAATATGAGATTGCATAAAGGGCTAACAGAAACTCTCCAAAGAAGATTTTGAAGCAATGCAACACATCTGTAGGCTATTGAGAGCCCTATGTAGCTGCAAATCTAGCTAGCAACCAAAGGCCTGAGAGAAGCTATTTGTAGAGCCAAGGGCAAAATTGCGATCAATGACAAGCCCTGGAAGCAGAGGCCAAGGGGGTGGAAATGACTACTGGTTATAGACTGATGTCTTGAGCTCATTGAAAGAAATTGCCTGGAGCCTCTATATGCAACATGACCTTGGGGCATGTACCATGAGACCATTTTTGGTAAAACTACCTTATAAAGAGATCTTTGGGTGTTTAATTACATAATCCTCTTGGAACTAGTCTAGGCTTTCAGATGAATTTTTCAAGAGTCAGCAGTGTTATAGAGAGGTTCTAGAAATGTGTCTCTTTCAAACAAACAAGGTGTAATAAATACACCTTTTGCATGTTCTAGTATTGAGAAGACCTTGATGTTATAGCATGCAGCACTGATTGCCTCAGCTCATGAAGAATAGATCAACCGAAGGTGTAAATAATCCCTAGACTTTGCTAGAACATCAATACTTGGTTATCTAACACAATTTCTGAATTTACCTTCCCTTGGGGGTACTAATAATTAGAGAAATGGAGGAAGAAGGAGCCAAAACAGAGAACACAAGGCATTTAGAAACTAGAGCATTAACTGAGTGACCAGTACATTGCAGCATAGTGACAATACACAAAAGGGAGTGCTTCAATCTGTAACTCATTACAGTCAGATCATTTTCTCTTCTGTAGACTTGGCTTCTGTCCATGCAACAATTAAGTCCAAGTATAAAAGTGAGGCAGTAATGAGCAAGAAGATGGGTGCCAGAAACTCTTAGACTGACTTCAATGACCAAGCCTTTCTATGAAAGTCCAATTGGCTATTGAGACCTAAGAACATTTTCAGACCACGTAGAGACAAATGGGTCAATGATGAGAATCTACAACAGGAGAGGTGAAAAGCGCATACTCTGAGAAACCATTACAGTGACAATGCAAGGCACTCATTCAATGTTGTGTAGTAAACAAAATAACTGCAAGATATTTATAGTTATAAAAATTAGAGAGTTACTGTTCATGGAGGAAGAACACTATGCAGTCAATAAATAATTGAAACTGTAGTTCCTCTTGGCTTCTACTGACCTTTCAGTCAGGAAAATGAATGTAATTTAATTAAGCTTAAGATCATCAGTTTGTTTAATTCTTTCGGAAGAGCTATTTGGGACTAATGTGTCTAGAACTATCATTGTCATTGGTGGGAGATCTGCCAGTTTCAGGACAGAAAGAATAGAATATGTAATTAGAGACAACATATCCTGTTGGAAATCATTTCAAAGGTACAATCATTACCTTAAGGCTTTATATATAATGAGAGGCTTTAAATTCAGACTGCCTAGGGGCGCTCAGGTGGCTCAGTCGGTTAAAGGTCCGACTTCAGCTCAGGTCATGATCACTCGGTTTGTGAGTTCAAGCCCTGTGTCCAGTCTGTGCTGACAGCTCAGAGCTTGGAGCCTGCTTTGAATTCTGTGTCTCCCTCTCTCTCTGCCTCTCCCCCTGCTCATGCTCATGCTCTGTCTCTCTCTCAAAAATAAACATTAAAATAATTAAATTCAGATGGCCTAGGGCTTGAATGTATCTCTATTACTCTCTTCCTTGATTTTGCAGTGCCTCAGTTAGTTCATCTGTAAAAAGGGGATGATGTTTGCCTCTTAAGATAGCTGTGAGGATTAAATAAGGTTATACATGTGACATGCTTAGAACAATGCTGGGTATATGGGGAAGTCTCCATATATGTTAACTATTATTATTGTTGCATGATAATATTAAATCTAGGTTAGGGTGGGCATGGGTTAGAGAATAGGTGGGAAGCACAGATAAGACGTATCTGCCAATGCTATGATACAATGCTGGCCAATGAGACATTTTTCTCTTGTATATGAGTAGCCGAAGAATGACACTTGATTTCAACAAACCCATTTACTTTTTATTTTTTATTCTTATTTTCTTGTTCTTGTTGTTGTTGTTGTTGTTGTTCTTCTTCTTCTTCTTCTTCTTCCTTCTTCTTTTAAATAGAGAGAAAGAGGACAAGCAGGGGAGAGGGGCAGAGAGAGAGAGAGAGAGAGAAAGTCTTAAGCAGGCTCCATGCTCAGCATGAATCCCGATGTAGAGCTCAATCCCAGGACCCTGGGATCATGACCTGAGCTGAATCGAGTCAGATGCTCAACCAACTGAGCCACACAGGTGTCCCCCAAATTCATTAAGCATAGATTTTCCAATGTCATGGCAATGAAGATAAATAAATAAGTGAGTCTGGAAGAAATGTAAGACAAGTGTAAGACTAGGCAGAATCAGACACCTGTTAAAGAAGACTTCGGTGGTATAACTAAAGGAATGCCTCACAGGAGTAAGAAAATTTTCATCTGCCCTCTCTAGACTAGAAGCCTTTTGATACTGGGGATCATGTCTTATTCCAAAAAGAATTCTCCATACATACTGCAGTGTCTGGTTCATAATAGACACTCAATGGTTGAGGAATAAATAAATAAATAAATAAATGAGTGAGTGAACCAGACATTAAATTTTATGCAAATTCTAATTTACATGAATCCCAGTTGAAATGATATTCTTGAAATGATAGGGTTGTGCTAGTAATCTTTGAGGTCTCACAGGATCTTCACATATAGTAAATATTTTAAATAAAAAAAAGAGAAATTTCCCGAGAATTAAAGTCATTGTATAGAGCAGCGTGTCTCAAAATTTAACATTTTTTTAAAAACTTTATTTATTTTAAGAGAGACAGTGACAGTACAAGTGGGGCAGGGACAGAGAGAGAGAGAGGGAGACCGAGAATCTCAAGAAGGTTTGAGCCAAACATGGGGCTCAAATCCACAAAACCAGGAGATCATGACCTGAGGCAAAACTGAGAGTCAGATGCTTAACTGGCTGAGACACACAGGTGCCCCTGAAACTTTAATATTTCTACAACTCACTTGGCAATCTTATGAAACACAGTTTCTTATTTGGTGGGTCTGGGAGAGACCTGAAATTCTGAGCTTCTATAAAGTTCTCATGTGATGCTGGCTGGTGCTTCAGTTTCATGGACCACACAAGTCAAATAGCACAAGTTTAGATGGTTGTGGTGGATCTCCTCTCTCAGATTACAAGAAAGAGGGAAGACTGTCTTTGGACAGATACAAATACATTGCTATTTGGGTTCAGAGGAAAAATGGAGGATTCGTGTTCTTTTATTTTGTTTTAATATTTATTTATTTTGAGAGGGAGAGAGAGAATGGGGGAGGAGCAGAGAAAGAGGGAGAGAGAATCCCAGGCAGGCTTTGCACTGTAAGTGTGGAGCTCAATGGGGGGATCAATCTCACAGCCTTGAGATCATGACCTGAGCCAAAACCAAGAGTCAGCTGCTCAAATGACTGAGCCACCCAGGCTCCCCTCATTCGTGTTATTTCAAAGGCTTTGTGAAAGACGTGACATTTGGTCTTCAGCTGAAAGGTGGGTAGGATTTGTGACGTTATTTAATAATTTGCGAACTATTTTTCGTTTCATCTTTTAATGATTATTTACAGAGATTTATAGACTCTTTGAAATCTCACAGTAATCCAATGAGAAGTGGACACGATTTTGAGCTCCATTTTACAGAACAGGAGAAAAAAAACTCAGAGAGACTGGTGATTTTCCTACCCAGCGAATAGCATTTCTGAGGCTAGTACGCAGGGCAGGCCTTCTAAATCATACTCAGTGCTTTCATTCAAGCTCATCACTTTTCCTCGAAGTAGATAAGGCTTAAGACTATGATGCTATGAACTTGTCACTCATAAAGTTTGACATTGCTCACTAGGACCTGAATAGTGAGGAAGCTCTAATGAACAGCATCAACATATGATACAATGAAGCTATTAAAAAGGGAGGACAAGACAAGAAAAGCTATTTCTCTTCTCACTCACCAACCACACACAAAGCCTCAGCTCAGAAATTCTCATAGGGTTAAAAGGGACAGAATCAACAAGGCTTTGATACATCCATTATTTTCCTATGGAACGGTATCCATAGAAATATCAAGGAGTATATCCAGTATCTGCACAACCCATAGTTTGTCAACAGATCTGGTCTCCGGTCCTTACTCTATTAGTCTACACTAATACTCAGACTGTTGTTTTAAAAATTTGAAGAGGTTTTGAATTTCGCTATCATATGTTTTTCCCTCTGAGCATTCATGAAGGTCAAAGGTATAACGATAAATATGTCTGAGAAAACATCAAACATTAACAACGTATTAGTAAAGCATCATAGCTCAAGTATTTAGACATTACTTAAATTTTAATAAATGCTTTCTTCAAAACTCTTTGTTCAGCTCTGATTGATCTTAAAGAGCTTTGTCCCCATAGAGATTTACCAGTGGAATGAGTAAAATGTAAATTTATATTTTAATTTTTCCCTATGGTTCCAGGTAAAATTTTTCTAGAAAGTGAGAACAATTACATTAACTCTTACTGAGGCAAAGCAATTCCCATGTCCTTTGGCCAGTCCTAATTTTGGTTCACTGACTTGCCCAAAGATGACATGTCTGAAAAATAACATATATATTAAAAATAGCCAGGGTGGAAGCTACAAGATCTGGTGTTCTCGATGTAGTGGCCTATCCTACTCAAAAATAGGTTTTCCATCCTAACTTCTAATTGTCTGGGACTTTTCATTTGTACCAATTCCACTTTTGTGGGCTTGCATGTAAAAAATAATGCAAGCAGCTTCTTCAGAAGTTGAGAAAAATCTCCTATCCTTACAAATGCTCTCTCAAGCAACAGGGATGGTACCACAGGCTTCGAGACAGATGGTAGCCAATCCAAATTCAGTATGGTAAGCAGGCACCACTCAATAAAACTTTAATTGCTGCATATGGTATCTGCTAACTTGTTTAGAAAATGGATATGCAGCATTAGCTCAAAGCATTTAAATGGCCTCATAGCACTGGACAGCATGTCGGGCTGCCACCTGGAAGACCCAAATTTCAGAGCAGATGTAACAGTAGAAGAATAAAGCTGGTGGTTGATAGTCCTGGAATGGAGATGACATAGTCAGCACCCAGCTGTTCCCCCCACCCGCGCTGACTCCTATTGCTTTGGTGTCACTTCCCCCAAGTCCTGAAATCACTCATGTATTGTATTCTCCTCCCAAGGAGAGACAGACAGAGAAACAAAAACAAAAACAAAAACATGCACTAAGCTATACCATAAGGCTGGAATGGGATGGGGTTCGTGTCCCTACTACACCCTGGGAAACGTGGAAGATGCTTTAGAATGCAGTTCAGGGAGGAAAAAAAAAAGGATAAAGATCTGGATGGAGAATGCCCGACATATGTGCAAATTTGTGCCAAAAGATGGGAGCCAAGACAGAAGAGAAGGTTCCTTCTGAGAGTGCTGAAGAGATCTTTGCAATTTATCATTTGCATTTGTCTTGCCTGGCAAACAATAAATAACACTTCGCACATGCCAGCGAGGTCAGCTTATCGGTCACCTGACTTCAGAGACTGATAAGGAGTGAAACTTATCATTTCTCAAAACAGGGTCTCCTTAATCCCCTCCCAAGTTAGGTAGCGGAAGCAGTATAAGAGAAATAGAATCTCAAGATCTCAGTCTATTTAAAGACAGAGGATATTAAAGGAAGGAACAAAACTAATTGTTTTTCAGAAAGATCACGGAGGAATATTCACTTTTGAACATTAGTGCTTTGCGCTACCCCACCCCAATCTAAATTAAGAAAACCCACAAATGCACTTCCATTGATTTCTGACCTGTAAATTATTCTCCATCAAAAAGGTTTTGGTGCAGACTAGGGGTTTGGAGTAGCCTGGGTACTTCTCAGCTGCAATCTGCATAATGTTTAGTATTCAGTGAGTTAAAGCAGGCAATGAAAGGGAACTGTCAACGCAATCTAGAAGATATAAAGAAATGAAGGGGGGGGGAGAGCCGTATGCTAATAATCCACTCAGTAATTAAGTGAAGATCGCTGCCAAGCGCCACTGCCACTTTCAAAGGGTAATTTGTACAGGAAATCATAGAGTCATTGTCAAATCATTTCAGGATAAAAGGAAAGTCATCAACTGAGATAAGATAAATGCTGGGTGTCTGGCAGCATGTGCCCTAGGAAATGCCTTTGCTTTTTAATTTTTTTTTTCCTAAAAAAAAAAAAACCTTGCAGAAGTGGAGCTAGAAAAACTTGACAGGTTGAAATGTACATTTACTATTAATAATAGGGGCAATCTATGCATGGATGCGTTTTTAAATAGGTTACTTGAACAAAAAATAGTAAAATAAATCAGTTAAGGGGACTTAACTTGTAACTAGTATACTGTGTGTGAGTTTTCTGTTTCTCTCCCCTCTTTTACTGTGGAGAAGTTTCCAATCATTTCCCCTTTGCTTCCCTATTTGGCTAAATTATAGTATTTCAAAATTAAGCATCCTGTTCTCTCAGGAAGACAAAGCTTCCATCTCTGGAAAATAAAAAAAAAAAAGGGAAATTGAAGGATGAAAAAAAAACATGCTATTCCCATTACTTCCTTTTTATGCTGTTTTGATCTTGTTTTATATCACAAGAAATATTGCAGAATTAACTCATGAAGTTTGTTAGGTGGCTACAGTCTTCTTTCTATAAAAGTGGAAACTACAGGTTGTTTTTTAAAATGTGATTCTTATGGAAAAATCTCAACAAAATGAGAGTGTCTTCTGTTTGTCATTCAAATTTACAAGCTCCCTCATCGACTAATTCCGACTTAACCTGTATTAGACAAATGTCTCCAAAAAGAATAAATTGATGCATGCATTTGTGGGTAGTTATTTCTACACAGCTAAATTGATTCCTTGGGTGAAATGTTTCACCCAAATATTTCCTTAAAACTGATGTCTTCTGTCATACTGGAAGAAAAGTTTGTTTGCTCTAGGGAGCAAAATGTCGCAATGTTTGAGACTCACTCTTAATGGACTTCCCATTACGCCACTGCTCCATCCAAAAAAGCATGGATGGGAAATTCAAAATAACAGAGCTTCATGGAATACCAAAACAAAAGAAATTTGTGAAGTTTGTTCTTTACATAAGAACTATGTAAATCCCTCTCTCTCTTTTGGATTGTTTGACAAACCTTTTTCAGATGAAACCATACATTTTATACTATATGATTAATAAAGTTATCCATTTAACAAACATGTAAAGAGTAATTTCCTTTGTGCCAGGCATTATGTTAAGACACTGACCCCAGTGACAAAGAGGTTCTTTCTAATGAGAGAAGCAAACAAACAAATAACTAGTGAATTTGTGCATTTTCATTCTCTAGACATTGTCTTTATGAAGAGAACTTTGCATCACAGGATTTGTTATTTGGTTCTTAACTTAAAAGGACATTTGGCTAATTTTGTGTAAACTTCTAATGATTCCTTCAGAGCAGCTATGAACCCATAAATATGTCCTTCCTCCCTCTGTCCTTTGTCTTTCTCCCTCTCTCCTTGTTTCCCTTCCTTTGTCTTGCTCTTCTTGCCATTTATATACCATCCACCAACTACTGTTATCCATCTATCTGCCTAATTTTACAGCAACTACTATGTGACAGATGATGTGATATATGTCAGAATATAAAGCATTTTGTGCCTTTGAAGTTACAAAGTAATGAATAAGTGGCGGAAAAGAGAGTATAAAATTAAGGAAAACAACAGGCATAAAACATTAGCATTTTGTTGTGTGGGTTAGACAATGATGCCTTGGGCAGAGTCTATAGGAGTCACTTTGGGGATGAAATTGAAGTTATTGATTTAACAAAACTGATCATTTGATTCTCCTGTAAATATTGTCTCTTTCCTTAAATTTCTGTAATTCCAGGAAGCAATTGAAGAGGGAGATTATAATGCAGACATACTAAGCAGGCTGAGCTGACCATCAGAGTTAAATGTCCATCTATCTATATATCTATGTCTGTCTATATCTATCTATATCTTACGTCTTATGGTCGGATATATAGAGATATACTTCAACCATTAAAGCATGGTAGTCTGGGACCTCTTAGTCTAAGGGTACACAATTCTACACAAGGAGGGGAACCTAGGTGGCTCAGTTGGTTAAGCGACCAACTCTTGATTTCAGCTCAGGTCATGATCTCACACTTCATGAGACTGAGCCCCACTTCAGGCTCCATGTGCTGAAAGTGAGGAGCCTACTTTGGATTCTCTCTCATCTTCCCTCTCTGCCCCTCCCTCACTCATACTGCTGCTGCTGCTGCTCTCTCTCTCTCAAAATAAATAAATAAACTTTCTAAAAAAATAAAGTTTATTAGGAGAATACAAGAACCGATGTTCTTAACAATGACCTTGAGCTGTCACAAACCTCTTAAAATAAATAAGGTGTTCATTGATTATTTAGTGTAAGATCAAGTTTATTGGATAGCCCAAACTGAAATGTTACTGCTTCTTTTGCAGAAAAAAAAGCAAAAACCAAACAGGCCTCCAAGTACATAGACTATCCAGGCATACCTCATTTTAGTGCACTTCGCCTTATTGTACTTCACATGTGATGCGGTGTTTACAAATTGAAGGTTGGTGACAACACTGTGTAGAGCAAGTCTATAGGCACCATTTTTTCCCAACAGCATTTGCTCACTTCCTGTCTCTGTGTCACAGTTTGGTAATTCTCACGTTATTTCAAGTGTTCTCATTGTTATTATATTTGTTAGGGTCACCTGTGATCGCTGCTCTTTGATGTTGCTATTGCAATTGCTTTGGGGCACCATAAACTGTGCCCATATAAGATGGTGAACTTAATAATGTTGTGTGTGTCCTAACTGCTCTACCGACCAGCTGTTTTCCTGTCTCACTTCTTCTTCTCCTCTCCTTGGGCCTCCCTAAGGTACAACGATATTGAATTTAGGCCAGGTAGTAACCATACAATGTCCTCTAAGTGTTCAGATCAAAGAAAGATCCTCATATCTCCTACTTTAAATTGAAAGCTGGAAAAGAGTAAGCTTAATGAGGAAGACATGTGGAAAGCTGAGACAGGCTTAATGCTAGGCCTCTTACACCAGTTAACCAACTTGTGAATGCAAAGGAAAAGTTCATGAAGGAAATTAAAAGTGCTACTCAGTGAGTGCATAAACGATAAGAAAATGAAATGGACTATTTGCCGATATGGAGAAAGTTTGTGTGGTCTGGATAGAAGATCAAACCAGCCACAACATTCCCTTGAGCCAAAGCCCAATCCAGAGGAGAGACCTAACTCCTTTCAATTCTGCGAAGGCTGAGAGAGGTGCGGAAGCTGAGGAAGAAAAGTTTGAAGCCAGCAGAGGTTAGTTCATGAGGTTTCAGGAAAAAAGCCGTCTACGTAGCATAAAAGTACAAGGGAAAGCAGCAAGTGCTGTTGTAGATGCTGAAGCAAGTTCTCCAGAAGATGTAGCCAAGATCATTAATGAAGAGAACTACCCAAAACAACAGATTTTCCATATATTGGAAGAAGATGTCATCTAGGACTTTCATAGCTAAAGGGAAGTCATACCTGGCTTCAAAGTGTCAAAGGACAGGCTGACTCTCTTGTTAGGGTTTTGTGCAGCTGGTAATTTGAACTTGAAGCCAATGCTCATTGGCCAGTCAAAAAATCTTAGGGTCCTTAAGAATTATGCTAAATCTACTCTGCATAAACTCTATGAATGGAACAACAAAGCCTGGATGACAGAACATCTGCTTACGACATGGTTTGCTGAATATTTTAAGCCCATTGTTCAGACCTACAGCTCAGAAAAAAAGACTCCTTTCAAAATACGGCTGCGCTGACAATGTACCTGGTCACCCAAGAGCTCTGATGGAGACGTATAATGAGATTAATGTGGTTTCCATGCCTGCTAACACAGCATCCGTTCTGCAGCCCATGGATCAAGGAGCAATTTTGACTTCCAAGTATTATTATTTAAGAAATGCATTTCATACGGCTATCACTGCCTTACTGTACATAGTGATTCCACCGATACATCTGGACAAAGTAAATAAAAAGCTTCTGGAACGGATTCATAATTCTAGATGCCAGGAGGGCTTTCATGATTCATAGACAGAGGTCAATATATCAACATGGACAAGAATTTGGAAGAAGTTGATTCCAACCCTCATAGATGACTTTGAGAGCTTCAAGACTTCAGTGGAGGAAGTAACTGCAGACATAGTGAAAACAGCAAGAGAACTAGAATCAGAAGTGGAGCCTGATGATGTGAATGAATTGCCTCCATCTCATGATACAACTTTAATGGAAGAGGAGTTGCTTCTCATGGATGAGCAAAGAAAGTGGTTTCCTGAGTTACAATCTACTCCTCGTAAAGATGCCGTGAAGTTTGTTGAAATGATAACAAACGATTTAGAATATTATATAAATGTAGTTGACAAAGCAGTAGCAGGGTTTGAGAGGATTGACTCAAATTTTGGAAGACGTTCTACTGTGGGAAGATTCTATCAAACAGCATCACAGGCTGTTTGGCTCATGAAAGGAAGAGTCAATCTATGTGGCAAACCTCATTGTTGTCTTATTTTAGGAAATTGCTACAGCCACTCCAACCTTTGGCAACTACCACCCTGATTAGCTAGCAGCCATCAATCTCAAAGCAAGACCCTCCACCAGCAAAAAGATTATGACCTGTTGAAAGTGCAGATCATGGTGAGCATTTTTTAGCAATAGAGTTAATTAAAGTATATACATTTTTTAGACATAATAGTATTGCACCCTTAATAGACTGTAGTAAAAACATAACATTTATGTGTACTGGGAAACCAGAAAAGTCATTTGACTCACTTCATTGTGATATTTGCTTTATTGTAGTGGTCTGGATCTAATCCTGCAATGCCTCTGAGGTAATATCTCCCTGTAGAGCTGGTCGATTATTTCCAATCTCATGACTCAACTTGACTATTATGTATTTGGATTTTAGTAGAGTTTGTGGTAATGTTAAACCAAAAAAACTGAAGGATATTTCTTAATTTTCACAAACTATTTTAGATCCTTTAATACATATTATAGTTCTCTATGAGGCAATTAGGATATATAATATTTCCCAAATATATTTGATCATAACACCCCCTTTGAAAGGAGCACTTTGGGAGACTTGTGATCATTAATACATCTATTCCAATGAAAAAGAAATTTATCAAAGGTCCTATTTTATTGAGGCTTAGGAAAGTTGAAACAGTTTTTTTTACACCCACATATTTGACAAGCAAACCAACTAAAAATAGGTCATTTTTTTCAAAACTCTTGACTTGAAAGAGTTTAATATTAAAAGCTACCATTCAGTGAGGGTTATATCCCCTGACTGAGCTAAGAATTTCACATATACCATCGATTTCATCCTTTCTACATCTCACGTTGTAGGTGGTAAAGGAAGATCTAAGCCTGAATTAGTCTGGTGCCAAGGAAATACTCTCTTCTGTGCTTCATTCATTTGAAGAAGCACCAAAAATTGTTTCAGAGGAGAACCTGACAACAACAAGCCATTTATTTATTTATTTATTTATTTATTTATTTATGAAAGACAGAGAGACAGAGTGCAAGCAGAGGAGGGACAGAGAGAGAGAGGGAGACAGAGAATCTGAAGCAGCTCCAGGCTCTGAGCCGTCAGCACAGAGCCCAATGCGGTGCTCAAACCCACCAACCGTGAGATCATGACCTGAGCCAAAGCTGGACACTTAACCGACAGAGCCACCTAGGTGCCCCACAAGTCATTTATTTATCAATGAATTTATAAATGATTTTTAACCTAATCTGTGTAAAAGGTTTTGAGACTCCATTGAATAGACCTAATGCTAGAGTAATAACTTTTAAATCTTTGTGTTTTTGAGAAATAATGAGAACAGGCTGAGGCCGAGTATGGGTTTAAGAAACAAAGGCACTCTGGTCTTATCAACCCACACAATGTACAGTCTGAGAGAATAATGCGTTTTGCAACATGAAACATCTTGCAAAGTTGCTAATAAAAAAATCTTTAAGAAATGTAGACAGATATGTATAAAGGGACTAACATTTACTCTACAAAGCAAATATTTTTTATTTAGTTTACTCTTACCTATGATGGGTAACTAATGACATTAAGGAAATCAATTATATTTTGTATGCTTGGAATATTTTCTCATCTTGATCAAATAAACAAATGGTTTCTTAGGAGGTGTGGAGATACTTTCTAAAGGTGTCTTCCATTAATTTGTCCCCTCCCTAATTGTGCAGCCCACTCTACTTATTTGGGTAGACTCTGTTTCTCCTCCTCTTGAATCAGGGATGGTCTTTAGACTTGCTTTGCTCAACAGAATGCAGCAAGGTGATACTGTGGCAGATCTAGAGGACGGATAACTTCTTTCTAGGTAATTCAGCCACCATGATATAAGGAAAGTTGAGCAAGTCTACTGAATGAGGAAAGATCACATGGGGGGGGGGGAGAGAGAGAGAGAGAGAGAGAGAGAGAGAGAGAGAGAGAGAGGTGGGCAAGTAAATGAGCAATGAAATGCCATACTTGTGAGTGAAGCCTGCTTGGATGTTTCAACTCAACCCAGTGGCAGCTAAATGAAAGCTGAGTGAGTGACCTTGGTTAATGGCAGATAGGGCAGAAGAACCACCTGAGTCCTGCCCAAATTCTGAATCCACAGAATCGTAAGAAATAATATACTCTTGTTGTTTAAAGCCTCTAGGTTTTGGTATGAATTACAATGTCATAGATAACTGAGAAAAAAAAGGCGGAGTTAAAAGAATTAAAGAACATAGAATAATTTAGAATTTTAACTACATTTTGTAAATATATGTATTTAAGGTCTTCAAAGAGATTAAAATACAATTAATCAAAATTCAGGTTACCAAAGGTATTACCTGCCTTCTCAAGTTTGTTTTTTTTTTTAATTCCCTGCTCTCGTCAAAAAACGGGAAGTTTAGATAAAAGAAATTTATGAGAAAAGACTTTGGACTTTGCTAGAAAGTAAGAGTGAATTCTCAAAAAACGTTAGAAATACTTTCCAAAATGTTTATGTTTTTTGCAGCATTAAAAAAATACATTATGAAAGTGGACTTACCCAGCTGACTTTGACATCCAGGGCAAAATAATCTGATTTTAGATTCAGTTTACAAAGTGTTATCCTTAGTATAAATAGGTTTTGTTCATATTCATTAAAGGCATTTCGATTGGAAAAAAATCTCTGTATTATTTTATGGCTAAAAGATTTTCTAAAAGTCTTACTTACAGGAAGAAATTTCATTTGAATTTATTATGACCAATTTGCTTATTCAATTAAGTGGGTAAGCAGTCAGCTCTTTGAAGCATGGATGTTTGGAGAATGACAAGCATATTTGAGAAGAGTGATTTCTAGAAACCAAAAAATCCTAAGTAACTGTGCTATTTAGAACCAGTTGTCATAGTGTTGCTGGGCAATCACCAGTTTTCCCAGCAGAGAATTTTATTTAGTTTGGATGGTTTGTAATAGCTGGAAGGTCAACTTGCAATGTGACTTGCATTTTTTCATAGGCAGGTCATGACCCAAATCACTGAAGGAAAAACAACAACAACAACAACACAACTCTCTATTTTTCTAAACTTCCCGAGACTCACAGACTTCTTAATACATGGAAATAGCTCGGAAAGCCCGACTGTATGCGTGGTCCAATCACAGCCCTTCTTATTTTCTCCTTTGGAAATGAAGGTGATATTCACAACCCTACTGAAAATTCTCGAACACTAGCTGGTCCCAAACATATTAGAAAATATGAGTTAGTCTGGTACTTTCCTTTGTTTAAGTAATAATTGGGGAAAATTATTTTGCTTAATGTTAATTAATATTAAATAGGAGTGGGTTTAAAATAGCACCTTTTTTTTCCTCAAGGTATCACAGAAGAGATTTACAAAGTAATGAGTTAAAATACTGGGAGCAGCATGACTGCTGGCAAATGGTTCAGCCATTATGTGCCCAACAATAGCTCACACACGTATAAGTAATTAATGTCCTTCAGATGTACTTTATCATACTTACTTTTCACAGTGTTAAATTATTACCCTAATTTTTATTCCAAAGACTTTCCTATTTATCTGGTATTGAATTATTTTATTGAGCATATTACCATTTATTTTAAAAAATCACTATCATTTCTATTCTTCTTGAAGGAGCTTTCTAGTTCATTGCTCTGCATAGACTCTCATGTGCCACTTCTTGGGTATTATAAAAAATTTAAAATAAGATTGCTATAAAAATTAAAAAGCCAACTAGAATGAAACCCATTAATTGCTTTGTTTCTCTATGTGTGGCTATGAAGGTAAAGTAAATAGATCTCTCTTTTCAAGTTTGTTTAGTGCAAATGTATATTTTTGTGTGTGTGGGTGTGAAATATGTTGGTGATTATTTTTACTATCCTCTTATTAAGCAAAACCAGATAAATCTATTTTATTATATTAACTATTAGATATATAGTCTTTTATAAAAGATATGTAAGTTGAATAATTTGTTCTGTTCAAGTATTTTTCATGAATGAAATATCAGACGAGTTTTGGAGGTAAGTCACCGATGTTAACGATTCATCTTTCAAAATGAATGCAATAGTTTTATGCAACCAGTGAACGGCCAAGATTTCACAAAGGGTGATCACTGAATGCACAAAGTTGAAAACAAACCCCAATACACAGAACAATAAATGCTGTGGCAATGAATAATTATTGGTCTTACAAATCCTAATCGTTTTATGGTTTATCTTAATAGCAGTTAAATATGTTCTTTGAATTCCTTTATCTGTAACAATATTTAGGGTTTTTTCTCAGGCTTCTGTTGGTGATATTTTCCAAATCAAGTGAAGGAAAAGAAAACTCAGTCATTATAAAACATAAAGCAATCTGTAAAATTATAAAGCTTTTTCCTTTCTCTCCCCCACTCTCCTTCCCACATCAAATGTAGACCATATGCCAAGGCTACTCCTTAACTATAACTGACTGTTGTTACTGTAGTAATCAGTCTCTGTCAGAGCAATTACTTAAAATCATCCGTCCTGGTTGTTTTCCACAATCCACAGCACACTGAGCAGAACAATGCAGCTGACAATCCCAATGGCACAGATGGAATTATCATACCTCACACCCCGCCTGACTGACAGTTACCTGCAGGAAGGGGGAAGGACCCTATCATCTGGAGGGGCAGCTTTCTTGTTGCCAAAGAGGGAGAGAGAAAGCCCTTGCTGCACCTTTGTCATCTAGGGAATCAGCGGAGACTTCCTCCTGGCATGTGCAAAACAAACAATGACATTATTCTTCTGGATAGGCAGTGGGGCGGGCATTATCCGTGTGGAGGCACTGGTTTTAAGATATTAAACAGGTTAATCAATAGGTGTTCCAGATTTTGCAAGGCCCTAATTAGCAGACCATATGGATTGAAATTCATTAGCCTCCCCTGCCTTTTGCCAGATCAATATCTCCGGGAACTGTCCCAAAGTACATTGTTTAGAAATATGTTTGTTTCTTACGTTTCCTAACCAATAGCTGTTGGGGTGTTTGTAGTGTGTGTGTGTGTGTGTGTGTGTGTGTGCATGCATGTGTGACAAAGAGAAGTTGATAGAGTCTGACTCAATTGTATCAAAAGGTACAACCACACAGTTATATTTGGAGGAGCAAGTGTTTGACCAAAAGTCCTTTTAACTAAGCAAATAGTATCCTTTCTCATCCTGTCCTTTATTCAGAAACAAACAAACAGACCAAAAGATAAAAAGGAGAGTCTTGGGCAGGGGCGGAGGGTGGGCGGCAGGGTTCTACTAGGGTAGAAAAGTGAATCAAATAAAAACAGCATTTTCCCTGAACTGCTGATCCCAAAAAGACCTGCCTCTCTCCAAGTGGTGCCGGCTTCAATCAGTCGGCTTGGAACCTGCAGTCAAGCCGCTAGGGCGAGAGCGTCTGCTTTCATGAAAGCCCCTGCAAGCTTGAGGTGTCTCTATAATACTAAAAGCTAGAAATGTATTCATATTCCTTCTCGGTGAACTCAGCTCAAAATAATTAGAGGAAGGAAGAGTTCCCATCTTTTAGTCTTAAACTATCTATGCCAAACGAAGCACAGGGGCACGCGAGCATAATGGGGATACCTTTACAGCATATAGACATTAAGAATGTACCTGCACCTATATTCTTGTATATTCTTTTCATAATATCTTTGGACTGGTAAGATTCAAAACACTACCAGGGAAGGAATTCATTTGCTTCAGTCAGGAAAAATAGAAGAGCTGAATTCTCATGGCATGCTGATGATGAAACCTGCATTAATCATAAACATCGATGGGCCACCAACGGGCTTTGTCGAATCATTTTTAACCCATCGTGTGATGCGGCGGCTACTGTTCTGCTAGACTTCGTGAAAGTATTTCCTTATTTGGAGGTGGAATATTAAAATTACAGGATACTCCTGGGTCATCAGAATTTATTGCATTGCTATTTAGAAAATTGCCCGAGTTAGAGGTTGCTAAAGAGGCACCGCCAAATACAGGTCTTCTGGCAGTATTTGCTTCTGGGACGTTAGGGGATTTTAATGTGAAGCAAGTTCCACTATTTTGATTTTGCGTTCAGTTACATTTGGGCGGTGCGGTCTGGGAAGAGCTTCAGAACTGAGACCTGGGAAGCGTTGGGAGACCCCGTTCTGCAAAGGCAGGGAGCTCTTCTCTATCTGCATGTTTGGGAAAGGGGTACTTGACCTAAAAGACTCTCCACATTGACTAGGAGTCAGTGGCCTATTAGGAACGGAAGGAAAAGGGAGGATGTAGTATGAACTCCTAGTTTCCACCTGAGCCAGACAAGATGGTGGCCACAAACCACATGTGGTTGGTGAGCACTTAAATTGTGGTGCTCCAGAACTGAGAAATACTGTAATTGTAAGGTATGCTCCAGCTTTTGAAATCTTAAATAGAAAAAAGAATACAAAATATCCATTAATAATTTTTCATATTGATGACATGTTGAAATGATAGCATTTTTTGATATATTAGGTTAAATACACTGCATTATTAAAATTATTGTTACCTATTTCTTTTTACCTTTTTGTTTTTAGTGTGGCTACTAGATAATTTAAAATTATATGTGTGGCTCACATTGTATTTCTTTTGGACAGCACGGGCCTACATAATCCATACCCAATGCCAGTTACTTCACATGTGTTCTATCTTTAAATCTTTATAGCAACTTGATAAGGGAGTTATGACTGTTCCCTATTTATTGACAGGAGCGGAGTGTCAGGGCCATCAGGGAACTTGCTAAAAACATGCAGTAACCAGTAGAAAAATTGTACACAGAGCAGATTGGTTTCATTCCAAAGGCCCTCTTCTTTCCAGAAGGTCTTATTTCTTCCATGTCTTATTGCTAACCCCTATGAGTTGGAATGAGAATAAGGGTTTTGACTTTTAATGCATATGTTGTCACCTTTGCCTAATCTAGTGTTCCCCAATGGCGATGCTATTGTCATTAGGATAAGGAAAATTCTAGGTTAGCTGGGACTTCCCCAGGATCTGCACAGGATCTTCAGTATCCTTGGCCAGAATCTACTAAATGCCGGTAGCTTTTTCTGAGCTCCCACAACTGTGATAATCAAAAGAGCTCCCTCTCCATTTTCAAATAACCCCTAGGGGGATGATACTAGCCTGCGTTTGGAGATATTAATCTAGACTAGGAGGTCTGCAAATTATAGCCACAAAGTCACATCCTGTTTTTGTAAATAAAGCTTTCTCATAACATAGCCATGCCCATTTGTTTACATAGAATTCAGTCTGCTTTTGCGCTGCAAAAACAGAGATGAGCAGTTAAGACAGAGACTGCACGGGGTGCAAAGCTGAAAATATTTACAATCTGGTTCCTTACCAAAAAAGACCCTAGGCCCATCTAGATCCATCTCCATATATCATTCTCTCTATCAATGAACACTCTTGCTTCAGGGCTTGTTTCTTCCGGATTCAGATTCCTTGCATTTCCTACCTCTTGGGTGCGCTATTCCCGCTTCTCCCTTACACTTAGGCTTCTAAAATTGTGTTTGCTACCTCCAGCTCTTTCTGTGGTGATATTGTGGTTAGAAAGTCCACATTCCATTCTGGGTACTGCTACTTACTAGGTGTGTGTCCATGAGCTAGTCTGTCCTTACCTTTTCTGAGGCTCCCTTTGCCTATCTGTTATGGAGGGCTAATCATTCTTCTCTCTTAAGAACTGGGTTGACTAGGAAAGGATCTAATGATATTAGAGCATGCAAAATAATACCTGGCCCACAACAGGTCTCTCTTCTTTCCCTAAGCTGGGTCCAAGACCGCCTGGTTTTCTTCTTGTCCTCTTGGATGAACATACCTCCGTGGCTGTTCTCATCTGTCCCCCTCATGGGTTCTAATGTTACTCCGAGTGTTCCTTCTGCAGCCCTCAATGCCCTTATGTTGAGAGTATTTCTCTCACTAGCATTTGTTTTTCAATCAGGCTGGTCAATGACCACTAATACTAGTGATCTAATGAGAAGGGTCACTGAAATAGACTGCTCAAGCAAAGAAGAGGGCATTGAATTCAATTTGTAGTTGACCAGATGCTTAGAAATCAAAGAGGTGTCATGTTGTCTTATTGCTTAAAGCAAGTAAATAACCTTGCAAAGAAGTTCAGAATTAATTGGAGTTGAAATAATTATAGACGATGATAAGCCAACTACCAGAGAAATGCAATAGTCAAGCTGTGTGGTAACAAATGCATTGATTAACATATGTCAGGACAGCCCTGAATGTAGCTGAGAAACACAGAAATATGAAGGTGAAAAAAATTACTGGGTTCAACCACAGTTCTTAGTTATAGCTCCATTCTCTATTTCTGAGATCAAAGAGACCCCTTCTTTAAAAAAAAAATAAATAAATCCATTCCAGTGAGAGAGAATATTAGTCTGAAAGGCCAGCATGTCATATGCCTAGCAAAGCCATTGATTTATAATAAACAAATATATGATAATATTCGTAGAGATATCCTTTGATTTTGTGAACAACCGATTAGTGGATCTTCCCCAGCTCCTGTAGTTTGAACAAGGTTCATAAAGGTCATCTCCCTGCAAACGAGGACCTCTGTCCTGCTCAAAGCAAAAAATGACTTATTAAAGCTGAAATGCCTTCGGCAGGAGAACTTCAGAGAAACCACTTCACCTAAAACGGGCCTGGTGAGTACAAAAGGACCGGCATGTGACCCATTTATAGCCCACAACTGAAAAGGGATCCTGGAATAACACGCATTTGTGTGGCTCTGGATTTTTCAAAGCACTTTTATGTCCCTTCACTCCTATGTGAAATGACCAGGTCGATTAACTTATTGAGAGAAAACAAGATTGCTCTTTGCAGATATAAACCTCCTCCCACCCTCCTGATTTTTTTTCACAGAATTTAGGACATGACTCAGTTTCTTAACACATTGGGGGAAAATTTCTTCAAAGAATGGAGTGATGTGTGAAATTAAGAAACAGAAGGAGCATAAGGAAGACAATATGGTAACACACAGTTAAGTTTCCAAGACTTGAGAATATATCTCTTGCAAAATATCCCTGTATGCTAAAGTGCGTTCTGTTTATTCTAGCTCAGTGGCTCAGCTGGTCATGTAATATGTTTGCAAATGGCAGACTGAAAATGCAGAAGAAGGTTGGACTATCAGGAGGAAACTCTCGGCCTTACTGTTAGTTTGTAGAGTCTAGGGGGGCATCAGAGAATGACTAAAATTGCTTGATGGGGAGAAAAAGAAACAAAAACATGAAGAGAATGAAGTAACCCCTCCGACTTAATCAATGGTTAGCATCCACATCCCCTCACGGACTCTTCCATATTAGTAAAACCTACATATATCCTCGGAGGATTTCAGCTTAATTGGGACCCTTATTATCGTAGCCAATACGGGCTCACCCTAGAAGAGAAGTGTCATAGTAACTGAACATTCATTTGGTTTTGGACTCTGCTCGTCGAAGGGAAGATGGTGTTCAACACACAATACGTTCAGGGAAGAGAATGCCTCTTGGCCTGACCGGTTTCTAAAGAATCGAGCAAGCCGCATAATGTTATAGCAAGTGAGTTCTTGCTAGGGAAGTGATTACCAACATTTTCTATTTTGCAAAAAGCCTTATAAGCATTTGATGGGATATGCCTTCATCACTCTCCTGCTGTTTTTGCCTTCATTTATAGATTAGGAAACAGGTTCAGTGGCTTGGAGAGACTTTCTAGGGTCACATAGTAATTCTAACAGCAAAGCTTCATAATATCCTACAATCACAATAAGAGAAGTATTTAAAAAGAGCCTTTCAATTCACTTACAGAATGACTTATACCTACAGGCTTCTTTTTGGCCTGAAAAATAGACATGTCTCCCTACGTCCTTTACGCTGATCTCATACTCTTAGATAATAGACTTTTCAGGGAAAAAATATTTCACATTACTCACAAAAAGAAAAGTCCACTACAAAGCCCCATAAAGACAAGCAGAGCATATTGTATGTATTTTAATTAATATTCTTATGTCTGTAATTATCCTAATTTCTTTTTTCTGTTTAGGCACATTGGCCAGTGTTTATTTTCAGAGTTGTCATAAAAGGTCACATCCACCTGCCAGGTCCTCTGTATTAGAAAAAGACACTTGATTGCTAATTGTTTCCTTCAGATCTGCAAAGGCAGACGCTCCACGGTCTCTCCTGGAACTCTCTCTCCATTGGTTGTGTTTTAATATCATGGGCCATTTTTCAAATTTCCCAAGGACATCTGGAAAGTCATAATCAACCTCCAAGAGCTTAACATGATGGGTCATCTGCTAACCAAGGAGTCGACTCTGCTTAACAAAAAACGTCTCCTTTTTCAAGCCTAGAAAGCACCCCTACAACTGCAGACTCACTGTATTTGTGCTGATAACCACAGGACCACAAAAGATAGTTAGATACCTGAATTCTCAAATTACATATATCAAGACCCTTAAGTTCTTATTCTTTCTTGGTAGAATAAGGGCTACAGGTTTAGATGAAAAGTTTAGCAAGGTTTTAGAGCTCTACTCTCAACAAAGAAATTAAAATTTAAGACCAAACTCAACCAACTAGATCAGGCAAGGTGATTTCTGTTACAGTTCACAGAGAAAAGAATTACTAGAGAGGAAGAGTATGAATTGCCAGATCTCTATTAGTATGAACTTTCCTAGAATTTTGGGGGGAATATTTTAATAGCCTCATGGTTAAGTTTCTAATTTTATCTTTATCCCTAATATTTCCCAGTATAAATCATCTTGCAAATTAGTGATGGACTAATCTCCTTCTCATTTTACTCTCATTTTTCCTCCTCAGAAACCTCAGTAGTTCCTAAGTGCTTACAGGCAATCAAATTTCGGAGGAGGTTACCACTTAAGACCCTCCACTTTCTGGTTCCTTTCTAGAAGAACCATTTTTGTGATAGCCTGACTGTTCCCAGGATTGTTCCCAGAATCTATCAACAGCTTCTCAACATATCTTTTGTGTAAAACGCTCTTCCAGTCTTCTGCCGTCTTCTTTCTTCAAAGGACTGCGTAGGTCTCACCTTGTCTGGGAGACCACTCACAGAACGTTACACTTTAATAATCGCTTGCTTCGTGGCAGTCCTGTAATTTCTTTTACCTGTAACATTCATTTAGCACCGAATGCATGCCACACCGTATTATTATATACGTTAATCATTGTACTTTCAGGTTCTCTCTATGTCACAAGCCTTGTGACCCTAGACTCTCATACTCTGTAATGTTTGGTGGCATTGATGATGATTGCTAACACTGAACACCACGTGCCAGATAAACGCGGTGCTCCAAGCACCTTACAATTATTAAATCACTTAATTCTCACAGTAACCTAAGAGGGAGGTGCCATTATTTTTATCTGTTTAAAAGGTGACAAAACTGCGGCAAAGGGCAGGTAAGTGACTTGCCTTGTGCCACCCAGCTGGTAAATGGTGGATTTGAGATTTGAACCCAGGTGGTTTAATTTGACTCCCATCCACTTAAGTAATAGGCTATGCTGGTGATTATTGGGGAAAAAAAGGCATGGGATTTCATAATTATAAGCTAATATTTTTTGCAGCGTGAGAAGATGAATCATTCTAAAATAGGTCATATGTAAGTCAAAAAGGTAGTTTTTCATAGAATAAAATTCTAGGGATGAGGATCACTTTATTTTCTTAAAGGAATAAAGATGCATCTATTTACATAAAATTCTGTTAGGACTTGAATAAATATTCAAATGATTCAGATACCTAAGCATCACTGTTTAACGTAGCCTCCTGCTTCCCTAAAGAAGGGCACCCTTGTTCTGTCCTCTGGGTTCATGTCCTTGCTGCTTAATGAGAAACACAAGAAAACTGGAAGTTTTTTTTTAAAAAATCTTGAAACAATTGACATAATATTGAATATGTCTAACACATCTTTTCAAAGCGATAAGCATGGCTTCATAAAACTACAATAGTTTAATGATGAGAAATGGCAAGACATTGTTCTTTATTGTTTCCTAATTTCTCAGGGGACTCTAAGCAACCAACTTGTGTGTTGGACATATTATGTCAACTTGGGCCATGCATGGGTATGAGATCTCTTGCTTAAAATGAAAGCTCTCACTCATGAGGTATTTTATTGAGATGCAAACCGAATGAATATTTGAAATCTTCTGTAAATTTGTTATCTATGGATTCTTTAATGCACAAACTATTAAATGACATCTGTTGATGTTTACTATTTTTTATTCATATAGATTTTATAATCAATATTTTCATTAAAATTTAATCATGTAAATGAGTAGCTACCATCGTTCGTTTGAGAAGTCTTAAAACATTTATACCTTATGACCATGAATTCCACTTATAGGAATCTATCATTAGGAAATAATAAGAAGTGCAAAAGAAAAAACTGGAAGCAAGATTGTTTATTGCAGCTTACTTGTGCAGTGAAAAAAATCAAATCTCCTTAAGTATCCTGAATTGGAGAAAATAAATTATGGTACAGTTGCACAATAGAATATTTATGTAGTAATTAAAAATGACGAGTGCTTTAATGACATGAAAATGCTTTTAATAATCAGTAACGTTAAGAAACATGCAGCACGCAAAATTATATATACAGTGTGATTATAAATATTAAGAGAAGAATAGATAGGAAAGAAATCAGAAGATATGCTGCCATATAAATAGCAAAAGCAGAAAAAAAAGAAACCTGTAGAAAAAAGACAGCAAGTAATTATGAATTAATGTTTATAAGGGCATCACTGTGCAATGTGATTATGGTGACCCATTATTTTATGCTTTGTGCATTTCTACAGTTTACACATTTTTAAGTGTGGGTTTACTGCTTTTATTATTAGAAAACACCCTTAGGTTTAAAAAAGTGAACTGTGATTTCAATAGAGATGAGTAGGGATCCAAAGGAGATGATAAAATATGAGTTGTGACAGTTTACTTTTTAAAATGATTATTGACATTATTGATGGTCACACAATAGTATTCAGATATATGGCCAAGCAAAACCCTAAAAGTCTTATCCATTGAATGGAAAATACTAGCTATATATAGATAAACTCTGGCTGTTTTGGGCTACTTGCTTAGTATATCCTTCAAAGAGATTTTTAGTATATGTTTATTAACAATTAGGAATTGTGTAAAAGTTCTTTCTTAAAATACAGTTATTACTTTGAGCAACTGTTTTGTGAATAAACATCATTCTTTCTGAATATTAACTAAAAAGCAGGGACATACATATTTAACCACCAATAAAAAGTACACTAGAGCCTCTGTAGTATTTGCTTCCAGCCTAATTTAGTTTATTCAGGTGATTTTTTTCAGTACAGATATACATATACATATATGTATATACATATTTATATTCAAAAATATTTTCGCATAGCTGTAGAATCCAAGACATTTTTGGGGGGGTCAACTATTCTGCTCATAACACAGTTCATTCAAAAATACTACTTTTTGAACCAAGACTTTATTGTCATCTCTAAAAATCCAGTGAGAATAAAAAGGACAAGGGAATGGCCTGGATGATATCTTTTGGGCATCTGAGCGAAACACAAGGCTGAGAAAAAATATGCCTTACATGTGATGGGTCCACCTCTGAATAACTTTCATACTAGAGAAATCTATTTGTAAATCACACTGTCATTTTTCCATTTCTAATATGTTTCTAATGATATTCATTCCAAAGAGAAGTAGTGAAAAAAGATTTTTACATAAGACTTTGTAATTGCCCTCACGCATGTATGGGAACATATAGAAATGCAAAATAAAAATTTGTGGGAAAGATGTTCTTTGCTGTATTGTTTATAAGATTTAAAATGGAGAATCGTTATACTTAAAATGTTTTTAATGTTTATTTATTTTTGAAAGAGAGAGAGTCAGATCATGAGCAGGGAGGGGCAGAGAGAGAGGAAGACACAGAATCCAAAGCAGGCTCCAGACTCAGAGCTGTCAGCAGAGCCGGACGCAGGGTTCAAACTCTTGAGCCATGAGATCATGACCTGAGCTGAAGTCAGATGCTTAACTGACTGAGCCACCCAGGCGCCCCAAAGGAGAATCATTCTAAATACTCAGAGTTGGAAAGGGGAAAGTCCATAAAGACTTTAAATCATCATTTAAAAATATTATGGAGTTTTAAAAATGAGAAAGTAATTTTACTAAGTAGGGATGTAAAGATCCAAACCAGCTATAAGATTATTGATAGTGGTTAATTAATAAGTGAATTCTCAGATCTCTCAGTCCCTAATTATTCTTTAATAGAAAAGCAGAATTAACTCTCTTTCAAGGAAACAGTCTTAACTCTGGTAGTACTCCAAAGTCTTAATGGCTGATACGTTTCAAACTACATTTCTCAATACTTAGATGAGCATTAAAATCCTTTAGAAGAATTAGTTACAGATCAAAATTATAGTTCCAACTGAGGCTAACTAAAAATCCTTATATAGAGATCCATAACCTTTATAAAGTATAGGGAGTTTTGTGATTGTCTAAATAACTCCTTTGACAGATGAGGAAACAATCCCAGCTACTTAAAAATTGAGCTGAAAAGAGAGGCACATTCCCTCTTATCCCAGTGTTGAGAGCTCCTTCTCTGAGACAAACTAGTCTCTCTTTTCTGGAGAAATCTGTGTAACATTTCTCAGACTGAGAGTATTCTTTTAAATTCACAATTCCTCCAACTCTGAATTAAAAACAAGAACAAAACAAAACGAAATTGAACCCCAAACACCATGTAAAGGGAAAATACAAATGTAACATTTGATTGTTTTGATTTATGTTTAATTATCCTTTCTACCTTTTGTCTTAATTGGACAAATTTGTTCTATGCAATTAAAAGTAGCTACTTGCAAAGAAAATGGAGTCCTATTTTAAATCTTATTTGATCTGGCTCATAGTTCAGTGTGTTGCATGAAAATTAGAACAAGCATAATATTTAAAAAGCTAATGAGTTTTAGTAAAAATATCCTCACAGAATGAAGTGATGGGAAATTTTATACATTGAATTGGGATTCTAAGCATTTTTCCCTCTCCACACAAAGCAGAGTTTGGGAAAAGATTAAGTATTTTGAATTGAATACTCTTTGAGCTGTCATCTCAAAGATTTACTTAAAAAATAAAAAATCTATGGTAGAATTCTACAGAGCTTTTCTTAGAAGGAACTAAAAGCACATTAGAAGTACTATGACAATAGCACTTTTCCAGGAACTCAGAGAAATCAGGTCATGCCTAATGAAATCAGGCAGCAACACTGAAGTCAACTGGAATGTTCTGGCTTTTTTTTTCTTATTTAGTTTTTGTGGGAGTCAGAGTTTTTGAGATTTCTCTGACTGTTTTTCTTATAAGCTTCTAATTTCTAATCCAAAATATATTATGAGCGGTGGAAATACAACAGAAAGGAAAGGAAACCAACATATATTCAGCACCTGTTTTATGGACCCAATTTGTGCTGGGTGTGTGTATCACCTCATTTAATATAAATGGAGGAGGAGTTGCTCAGCAACTTAAACCACACACAGTGTAAATGTAAAACAGTAAATTCAATGATTCAATGTTGGCGGTGAGGGCAATAGCTCCTGGATCCTCCTCTGTATCTCTCGGTTATGTAATGATCCCACTTGAAAGACTCTATCTAATTCTATGTATATAAACTACATATTTGCCATGTGAATTTGGGACGGGGTTGGCAAGAGTGGAAAGGGAACCAGTATTTAATGGGCAACCCATTTTCATTTATTCAATGGATACTTATTGAGCACTTACTCTGTGCCAGGCACTGTTGTAGGTAGTAGGGATAGAGTAGTGAAAAAACAAAGTCATTGTTCTCTTGGGGATTATAGTCTGCTCAGATGAGACAGATAGAAAATGGATAAGTCCGCAAACAATAAATAGCCATAGTAATAAGTAGTCACAAACGTTCAGCAAAGACTTGAACCAGAAGGATGTATACAGAGTGGCTAGCCATCTACTGTAGACGGGATGGGTAGGGATGGTTTCCCTGTGGAGATGACAGCATACAACATTTTATTTTATCTTTGCTATAACCCCAGAGGTAATGAGAGCCTTATTTTACAAAGCTGTGTGAGGTTAAGCATCTGTCAAAGGTCACATAGCTATTACTTTTTTCATCCCAAATTCATGTTGGACTTCAAGATTTTTTAGCACACTTTGATAGTGGAAATTTCTCTTTTTCTTTTCAAGATTCTGAGGTTTTAAAGAAACCGTAGCTCATGGAGAGCAAGGTGGGACTCCCCCTATAATCACAGGAAAATGTCAGGACAGTATGGTGCGTGTTCTCTTTTAATCTAACAAAATAATTAATGGGGGAAATGATGCTTATCACCACTCTCAAACTTTTCCGCAGACATCTTCCCTGTGGTAAACACTTAAAACAAAGATCCATTTTCTGGCTGGCTGATTTGTTTGTTTGTTTTGAAAAATCTTTGCCTCTCTGGAAAGCATGTTTGTCCTAGAATGTAGTATTTTTGCCAAAGCCCCGCACTGAGGACTGCTCCTCAGGATGGCCTCGTACAGAATGTGTGAATTTCCATCATCAGCTAAAATGTGAACTTGAACAATAGACAGTTGGCTCCCCTCCAGTCCTAAATAAAGCTGTGTGAGAGCTATGTAGAATTCTCCCTGAATCCATGGTGGGAGGCGGGGCAGACAGCCTGCAGTTCTTCGGATGCTATTTAAAGACTCCCTTCTTAAGAGAAATTCGCCCCTTTCACCTGCACTAGAAAACTCTATTCCCAAAGTGACCTCTTCTCACACCGTATTCGTGGGTCCCAGGCAGCCAGGTGGCGAATGGGACCTGTTCCCTGTGGGCCCAGATGTAGGCTCTACATGTGTTTCCATTTCCACCGGGAATTCCTATCCACTTGATTCTTTTCTAAAATGAGCTTAGCCTAATTTTGTGAAATGTCTAGACTACTCTGCGATTGTTCCTTTGGTTTTCTTTTTCTTTCTACTCCTACCAAATACTGTCACATTTCACAGTTCTGGACGTTTCCTCCTGTTCTCCTCCTTCGAAGCAAGCACCAGCTGGTTGGTGGCGGGATTACTTTTGATTCACATTGCTGTCATTTACTGTAGAGTTTCAGGTACTGTGCTGGGGGTGGGGCTTATTTAAAGTGAATCAGACCAGATGTGTGCCCTATCTTACCATCCCTAGCTTTCTCCTGATTTTCCACCCTGCACCTTCAACTGCAGCAGGACCTCTCCATCTCGATGTCCTAGAATTTTCTCACATTCCAGTTCCTCACCCATTCCCTAAGCTGATTCTTTCTAATGGTTTTCCAGTTCTGTATCAGTGATGCCACCATCCTTTCAGTCACCCATCCCTGTTGGCAAATCTTTAAATGTGGTCATAGTCCTTTTGTGACATCTTTCCAAAGAACCTTGTTATCTATCATGGGACTCTTCAGAAAACTCTGGCTGCCCATTAGATCGGCTTTCAAGTCCTCCCACATTCAGACTACCTAATCTCTAAAGCTTCCCGCCCAATCACCCTGCACTGATGTCCCATGCCCACTGATCGACTTTATGCATATTCTCACTTTTGCTTTTTCTCTTCATGATCTGCCCCCCCCCCCACCTCCAGTTGTTTGCACTTTCACTCCTGTGCACACAGCTTAGTTTGTTTTTACAAAGCCTGGCTGAAGTCTGGCTTGTCTGAAACCTTTCTACCTGTGTCAGCCATCTGTGATTCATCTCTTACCTAGATGCTTGTAGCATTTGTCTTAATTGGCATTGCTATGTGTTACAGACTGGGTGTCTCTATGAACCCCCCAAATTCATGCTTTGAAGACCCAGCTTCAATGTGATGGTATTTGGAGAAGGGCTTTGCAAGACAGTTTTCCTTAGGTTAAATCATGAGAGTGAGTCCATAAAGGGATTAATGCCCTTATAAGGAGACAGAGAGGGAGAAGAGGAGAGGGGGAGAGAGACAGAGAGAGAGAAAGAGAATTCTCTCCGAATGTGTGCATGGAGGAAAGGCCATGTGAGGACACAGAGAGAAGTGGTTGACTACAAGCATGGAAGTGAGCTGTGACCAGGAATTGAATTGGCCTACACCTTGGTCTTGAACTTCCAGCCTCCAGAACTGTGAGAAATAAATGTGTTGTTTAAGCCACCCCGTCTATGGCATGTTGTACAGCCACCAGAGCTGACTGAGCCACTATGCTTATGGTCATTTGACTATCAATTCTACCACCTACCTCTTTGTTCACCTTTTCTAGCCACCCTGGTGTCCCGGTTGTTAATAGAACACATTGAGCAAGTTCCTTCCTGGAGGAGGGAGGGCTTTTGTGCTCACAGTTCCCTCTGCCTGGGACATTCCTCCTCAGTATGCATATGGTTCACTCCCACACTTCCTTTAGGTTTCTGCCCAACTTTCATTCCTCACCATTTTTGCTAAAATAGCAAACGCTATTAATATCTTTCCCCTTATATTGCTATCCTTTCCTTTACAGTATTTTCAGCATTTGACGATAGATTATTAGTTATTTGTTCCTCTATTGAATATCTCCCTCACTGGAATGGGGACTCCATGCGGGCAAGGATTTTATCTACTTTGCATGTTATTCTCTCCGTGCTTAATTAATTCTGGCACATAGTGATGCTCAATAAATATTTGTTGAATAAGCGAATGACTCTTCATGCCTGCCTAGTTTCTCCAGAGTCAGAAAACCTCTTAGGAACATGGATGTCTTAATGCTCTTTCTATAGCCAGCACCAAACAGGGATCCTGTTACATTGGCTGCCACTGTCCACTCAGCTGAAACCACTGCCACTGAGGTCGCCACAATGGAAGAGACACATTCTACTTCTCAAGTCTCTCCCCTTCCTTGGCCTCTCAGACTGTGGTATTTTCCCCTTTCTATCTGTCCCTGGACATTTGCCACCTCGTCCCCCCTCGCGTCCTCTGGGATTCTCTGCTTACACCTCTGGCTCTCTTATCCTCTTGAGTGATTTAAAGTACAGTTGATAATTCATTGATTTAATGTTTACAAATTTACCCTCTTGCTAAAATTTATTTAAAACCCCCAAATACACACTTGTGGTGCTTTCAGGGTTAATCGCCGGCATGCACAGTAGAGTGGCAAAAAATCTGAGTCACCCTCACGCCTGCCCATGTTTCAGCTGAGGCTGAACAAGGCAAAGCTCTGTCTTCTTCTTTCAGTTTTCATACCATATGCAAGTGTCCTTTCCACAGTCTATTGAGTGCCATGCTTTTTGTATTTTTGTGCTTTTTGTTGCCAATTTCTCTATTTATAATGGCCCCACGCATAGGACTGAGTGCTGAAGTTTTGTCTAGTATTGCTAGCACAAAAAGACGGTGATGTGCCTTATAGAGAAAATACATGTATTAGATAAGCTTCTTTCAAGCATGAGTTATAGTGTGCTGTTGGCCATTCATTGTTAATAAATCATAGATAATATTAAATAAGGTGTCATTAACAAAAACACATGAAACGAGCTTATGTATTGATTGGTTGACAAAAATATTATGACAAGAGGCTTGAAGAAACCTAACCATGCATTTCCCCTAGGAGTAACGTCTCAGCATTTACTAATTTAGTGTCCATGGTGGCTTTATAGAAAATGACGAGCACCTTCTTTATTTATTCATTCCATGACAACTCCCAAAGCCATATCTTCTGTCAGAGTAGTTTCTCAAACTCCTCCAATTTCCACCTGCTTCCTCATTTCTGTCTTTTCTTCTCCTCATTCTGGCACCGGGTTGTAGCTCTGGAACAGTGTGTCTGAGCATGTCACCTCTCTGTTTTAACCTTCATGAGGCACTGTTTTGAGTAGGACTGTCCAACCATCATGGCATAGAAAATAACTTCCAGGTGACTCATCCTAATCTTCCAGAATTCACCCCAACACCTTTGCTCCAACCAGACTTCTCACTCTGCCGCAAACACCAGGTTCCTCCGTGTCTCCACACCTTTGTACATGGCCTTTTCTATTTTTGAAGATCATTTGACTTTTCTCACTGTGCAAAACTTTTAATCATCCATCAAGGAGCCATTCAAGTATTACCTCCTGTGTGAAGTTTTCCCTTGTGTAGGCAAGTGGCTGTTTCCACTTCTGGTTTCTGACTCTTGGTTGTAGGACTTACAGTTGTGTGTCCTAGTTTTCTTGCATATCTTGCATATCCAACACCACCAAGTGATTCTCCGCAGGTACTGATTGTGTGTCCTACAATTTAGCTCAAATCTGACACTGTCTCCCTGCAAAGAGTCAGATCCCACAGAGAAGGGCTCAGCCCAACAAGACTGCGTTGTTTCCCCATTCCATTAATTGAACAAGGAGGCCGTTAGACCAATGTGGGTGTAATGCTGTGGTGGCCCGTGGAAGCAAATCAACATCGAAGCCTGTAAATGCCTCAAGGTTATGAAATTGAAACCTAAGAACAACCAATCACCAGCAGCCAGCTAAGCATTACGCTATAGCAAGTCAAATAATTTCCTTTCCTTGTTTCTACCCCTTCTCTGTGTTAAGACTTTCCTCTAGTTCCTGTGGTGAGTGTTCCTAACCACTTCTGTTTTGGCACTGCCTAATTGGAACCAATTTTTGTCCAAATAAATTCTTAATTTTTTAAAATGTTTATTTTTGAGAAAGAGAGAGAGACAGAGACAGAGACAGAGACAGAGCATGATTGAGGGAGGGGCAGAGACAGGGGAGACACAGAATCGGAAGCAGGCTCCAGGCTCTGAGCTGTCAGCACAGAGCCTGACACGGGGCTTGAACTCACAGACCATGAGATCATGACCTGAGCAGAAGTCGGACACTCAACTGACTGAGCCACCCAGGCACCCTTAAACTCTTAAATTTTTAAATACTCCTCAGTTTATCTTTTAACACCTCCCCATACTTCAGATGCCAACTGTACATTGTCACCCGTTTCTCACCAACAACACTATCACCTCACATTCAAATAATCTGCTAGATTGACTCACAGAACTCAGGAAAAAACTGACTTACTAGATCAGGGGTTCATTATAAAAGGATCTAACTCAGGGATAGCAGATGGAAGACATGCATAGGGCAAGGTATGTGGGAAGGGGCAGAGAACTTCTGGGTACACTACTTTCCTAGGACCTCCATGTTCACCAACCCTGAAGTTCTCCAAATCCCTTCCTTTGGGGATTTTATGGAAGCTCCATTACATAGGTACAATTAATTAAATCCTTCATCATCGGCAATTCATTTGATCTCCAGCTCGTCTTCCCTTCTCTGAATTGGGAGGGCTGGGAAGAGATGAGTGGTGGGACTGAGACTCCCAATCTTCTAATCGTGGTGGGTTCCCCTGGCAACCAGCCCCCATCCTTAAGAGATTTCCAAAAGTCACCTTATTACTGTAAACTCAGGTATGTTTGGAAGGGTCTCCGTGTGAATAATAAGACACTTTTCAGCTTGATGGCTCTGCAGCTATTTCAGGAACGGATGACAAAAGACCAAATATTATAACAAAAGATGTCCTTATGGTTCTCATATAGGAAATTACTAGGGTTATAAGAGCTATGTGCCAGCAACAGTAGATGAAGACCTGATCTATGTTTGTTATTATCGTAATTCAACTCCAAAAATCCTCATAGACAGGGCCAGATGATTCTTTTTCTCATTATGGTCATTTAGAACCAGTATCAAACACCTGTTAAGCACTTAACAATGCTTTTTAAAAAAAATTTTTAATGATATTTTTGAGAGAGAGAAAGAGAGAGAGACAGACAGACAGACAGAATCTGAAGCAGGCTCCAGGCTCTGAGCTGTCAGCACAGAGCCTAACGTGGGGCTCGAACTCACCAACCGTGAGATCGTGCCCTGAGCAGAAGTCAGATGCTTAACCGACTGAACCACCCAGGCACCCCAACAATGCTTATTGAATGCACTGAAAGAAAAAGTATTTATGAGTGATGCTGGGATGTACACCTGCTCTATTAAGACACTTCCTTGGACCTTGGCAAGAAAATTCTATTTCTAGGTTATCATTAAATGATGTAATTGCTATTATTTCTCTTCATCTTTGCCCTTAAAATTGGTCATACATAAAATACTCTGAGAATTCACATCATGTGATTACAGCTATCCGAAAGCCTCACCATGAAATTTGACTCTATTAACGTTATTTTATAGAATATGTTTGTTGAATGAATAGATGTATGAATAAAAAACAAGTGATTGAAAGAGTGTCGTGTGGTTTCAATTTAAAAATAGTGAATTGTGTGTTTGGATTTAAAACAGCTTAATTATAGAATCATTCACTTACCCTCCCTAGACCTCAGTTTCTCCAACACTGAAATGGCTTAAGAATGCCCAATCTGAGGGTTAGAGTGAGAATTTAATGATGCACTGTTTAAGAATCCTCTCTGTGAACAACAACGACAAACTAGAAATAATTATTTCCGCCTGTAGGTTTATTTATAAAAGGGATTTCTACTCTTGGTGAGATCAAGATACCTATCTCCACCTTATTATCATGGTAGCTTGGTGACTTGGCTCGGAAACACAATTCCACCAAAAAGGCATAATCTGTGTTTTGTTTTGCTGAAATCTCTATAAGCAGAACGTTTCATGATGTTTTACACAATGACAAATAGTTATTCACAGACAGATGCTGGCCATGTGTTTTCCAAGATCAATGAAAAATGCCAGCAAATGGGAAATTGGAGGGAGGGCAGAACAGATATTTCCCGAAGCAGCACACCTCCCAGTCGGAAACCTCAGAATCTTTGTGAGTTTCTACAACAGGGCTGCGGAGCGTGCCAAGGCTGTGGGTGTGGTTCTGTGCAGCTGACTGCCGCATAACTCAATTAGGGAATTCTCAGTGGCTGGGCATCTGGGTTCTAAAATGGTTGTTTATGTTCTCCAGATGGTCATGGACAGCAGAAAGGATACATTTAAAAGGAAGGAATACAGAGGGGGATAAAAAAAAAAAAGAGTTAGAAAAGTAGCTAAGCTGCTTTTGTCTTTTCTTTATTATAATCTGATTTTGTGGGTAGGGTAATAAAGCAACTGTTACAGAGAAAAATGCTTTTCACTCATTTAAAGGTGCCTAAACATCTTGAATCGTTTCCTGGTCACATAGGAAGCTCTGCTTGCACAGACACCTGCCCCCGGAAGAGGAGGCACAGGGACCCAGTGCCTGTTAGAGCGGCAAAATGCTTGGGCTGCAAAATTGTGTAAGTCAACGTGTATCTTAATACTGATGAGAAGAAAAAAAAATATTGATGAGAAGAAAAGTCTAATGAGAGAGGATTGTAACTAAAGATCGTGGAGGCATTGCCGGAAGCTAAATGGAACAATACTCAACAACAAAACACCAGGATACAGGGGGACGCGTTTGAGATGGCAGTTTTGTGCCCTGTTCATTATAGCCTCGGCACCTATCATGCGGGAAGGCACAGGACCTCAAAGTCAGAATGTTTGAGCTGAGGGATTCTACGATGGGGCAAGGTGCTTCTCTGCAGATAACCAGGGTGATTCGTGGAGGAAATTGATTCCCCCCAAACGGTGTTGAGCTACGATGCTGTATGAAACGGTAGCAGCCTGACCTACGTCCACGGAAGCTTTCAGTCCCCCAATAAACGCTGCTCCTTTGGAAATGATCGTTCATACATTCATTCAGTAAATATTCACTGCCCTCCAACTATGTGCCAGGCACTGTTCTAGGTCCTGGAGAACAAAAAGACGCCGTTCTCAGTCTCAGGGGAACGTTCATTCCAGTGTAACTAGAGCGCAAACAGCACCCTCACACCGAACACTTAATGCTTAACTCTACTCCAAGATGTCTTCACAGATTTTTCTCTTTTAAAACTCCTGCTAGGCCAGAGCTGTCATTATCCTCCTAAAGTTGAGAATATGAGCAAAAAGAGCTTAAATGACTCTCCCATGGTAATGCAGGTCTGTCTTGCTTCGAAGCTGTCTTTCTTCCCATGTAGTCTGCTGCCCTGGAGAAATCCAGGGCATTTCTTCCCATATTGTGGTTTTTAATGTTGCGATGATGGGCAGGACGCGTCATGCTGCTAACTGTTACGATGATACTCACTGCTGCTAACCACCACGACTACTTTATTAAAGCTGCTACTTCTACAGCCTTGGAAACTCACAGAAGGTAAAGGAGCGGTTTAGCTCTACTCAGCGCGTTCTGATTGTTCCGAGAGGAGACAGTTACAACGGACCTTGCCTGGTCCCGTGAATTGTTCTCCAGGGGATTCATTTATCCTGATGCAGCCTCCTCTAGAAAAGGGACTAGGTCTTGTCCTTTTCATTTTCAATAAATGAAAGGCCTGCTTCCTGCCAGTCCCTGCGCTGGGTGCTTGAGATACAATGGTGATTAAGCGAGACATTTAATGATTTAAAATATTTTCATCAACGTGATACGTCCACATAGTTTAGAAAGCTAAATAATGCAAGGCGCCTGGGTGGCTTAGTTGGTTAAACGTCTGACTTGACTTTGGCTCAGGCCATGATCTCACGGTTTGTGAGTTCGAGCCCCGCACCTGGCTCTGCACTGGTAACGCGTTGCCTGCTTGGGGTTCTCTCTCTCCCTCTCTCTCTGCCTCTCCCTCCCCTCTCGAAATAAGTAAATAAACATTAAAAAAAATTAATAACACTACAAAGTTACCATTACAGTATAGTGGTTCCCCACCCGTCCTGCCTCATTGCCACCCGGACCCCTTCCAGCTCGTTTGGTTTTTTTCTAGTTGTTTCTTTTGGCATTTATGCACCCTTGTATTTCTAAATAATGTGTGTCTCCTATTATCTTTGTTTTACATATTTTCCACTGAATCCTAGACTTAATCTTCTCAGACTAGCCACCCTGCTTCTCCATCCTCCCAATATAGTAATCTTATAATTTTGATTAAATAATTATTCATTGTTTATTACTCATTATTATGTCTATGCAAATATTCACAAATGAGCATGGTCATATGATTATGTTTCCTTTCTTATTTTTTGTTGTTACTCAGGTTAATAATTTCTCCATTTGCAATTATTCTTCCCATACTTTTTATTAATCTCTAAGCACAATTTCCTTTAACATTAGCACATTTCTAGTTACTTTTTTAAAGAGAAATCCTTCTTTGAGAGATTCTGTTATCTGAGCTTCCCAGATAATATTTTGAATTTTTACTTTTATATTTTTAAAAATATTTTTCTTTTATACTTTTATACTTTTCTTTAATATTTTTCTTTGATACTTGGAGTTCCTTTTACCTGCCTTCTGAGTTTCTTTGCCTGTTTCTTAGACTCATGCCATTCACCTTCTTGGTTTTACTCTCTGTTTAGAAGAGCACATCCTTCAGTAGTTTAGTCAGATTGAAAAGATAGCAAGGTGATAGAGGTGTGGGGACAGCCCCCAATCTTGTCTCCTGAATTGCACGACGCAGGTAGGAACGAGTGGTTTCGTGGCTTCTCTCTCCATTACAGATACCTTTTCTTTCTTCCAGTTTTGGACTCTCTCTCTCTCTCTCTCTCTGTTTCTGATTTCTTTTTATCCCCGTATTTTGGTGACAGTTTTCACTCCTCGCAAATGGAGTACATTTTTTTCCATATTGCATGTCTAAAAATGCCTTTCTTCTACCCTGGTACTTGATTGGATAGTTGACCAGGCACAGAATTTTAGGTTAGAAATCATTTTACTTCAGACTTTGGAAGGTATTACTCTTGCATGTTTTCCTACTCCTTCCAGTATGCCAGATTTCTATCCCTTTATATGTGTCTGGAATTTTCTTTGGATCAATTTGTAGAACTTTTTTTTTTCTCTCAAAGTTCTGAAATTTCACAATGACTTGCCTTGGTATGGATATGTTTTCATCGTGTATTGCTGGGCCCTCCACAGGCCTTTCCAATCCGGAAATCTATGGTTTGTTGTTGGAAGAAAATTTTCCTGTTTTTTTTTTCTTTGATGATATTTCTCCTCAATTTTCTTTGTCCTTCGTTCTGAGAGCCAATTATTTGAATGCTAGATCTCTTGAAATAATCATCATAGATTTTGTCTCCTGTTTTCAATGTCTTTGAAGTTCTTAACTTACTTTTCTGACGGTTAACTACAATGTTTTCTTTCAGCCCTCTATTGAGGTTTTTGTCTTTTTTGTTTTTTTTTTTTTTGTTTTGTTTTTTTTGTGGGGGTTTTCTGCTATGATATTGCTACATTCTAACAGTTTTTCCCCCTCAGTTCTTTCTTATAGGATCCACTTCTTGTTTCAAGACTAATATTCTCTTATCTCTCAAAGGGTATTAAGAATAGTTATTGTTATTGTTAGTGTTGACATTTTTCTGCCTGCATAGTTTGTTTTCTCCAAGTTGCTTTTTTGTTTGTTTACTTTTCTTTCTGTTTGTTTTAGTCTCCAGACTCCAAGTTAGAAGTTTCTTTCAGGTATCTGGTTATTCTTGACTGTCTGCTCATGATTAAGGTTGGAGCATTAAGGAGCTATCTGGAAGCCCTGAGGACATGAGGAAAGCTCTGTGCCTTTGAGCTTTATTGCCAGATAATGTGGGTGAGACTTTGCTTAAAGAATTCAGTGTTGATCTTTAGGTCCTTCCGTGGGGTGGAAGGGGAGTGGATTAGAACCTTGAAAGAAGTAACCTTCTCTTTCCTGTTTAGAGAGTAAAAAAGTCTATATGCAAAGGATCTAGCAACCAAGCAGAGGAAGGGGGCTGAGGGCTTTTAAGTATTCAGCACTTATGCGGACCCTTAATTTCTCTCTTTTCAGAATGACACCCATCTGTGCCCCTCTGCCAGAGACCTGCTCTCGCCAGAGACTAAAATTCTAGTCTCTCAAGTGGGGATGGCCATCTTGTAAGAGTGAGGTAAAGAAGGATCTAACTATTTCTCTAAAGCTTTTGGCAACCTTCGAAAGTAGAGACAGAGTTTTTGGTCTTTCTGTCTCCCTTTCCTTCCTCTTTCTGGGCCCAGGCAGGGAGCTATGGTCCAATGGGACTGATTCTGCTCCCTAAGAACAGAGAATGTGCAGGCCTCCTCAGCAGAGAGTATGGTAGGGGCAAGCTACACTTCAGGGCCAGGATATGTCCTTGTCACATAGAAAAAGAGGTATCTTCTCTATCTCATCAGTCAAACCTATGAATATGTGTGTTTATGACCCATTTGGAAGATCAATGGGAACTTGAGGGCTCTTACATATGTTGGCTTGCTCTAGGTCCCCACCTTCAGCCCAAGATTTGGCTGTCTGTCTTCTAGGTCACTTACTGCTGGTCTACATTCTTTCTGGCTTCCAACACTGTACTTCTCATATCTTCTTTCTAGGTCTCTGCATTTTTGTGACTTAAGTCTGTTTATAGAGAAAGCGCTTTGCTATTGTTTGAGTGAGAATGAAGGCATATATTTTTCAAACTGCCTGCACAACCCAGGACTTGGCATTTTTTTCCTATCAGCCCTGCATCTCCAGTACCGAGCACAGTGCCTGGCACATAGTTGGTGCCAATAAAGATTTTGTTGACCCCAACCCACATTACAATGTAATACTAACACTGTCACCACCTAGCCTAGCTATCTACCCTCTACCCAGAATTGTTACTAGCCTCCCATGCAGTGAAATACTGTATCTTTTTTTTTCAATTTTTTTAACGTTTTATTTATTTTTTGAGAGAGAGAGACACAGAGCATGAGCGGGGGAGGGTCAGAAAGAGAGAGGGAGACACAGAATCCGAAGCAGGCTCCAGGCTCTGAGCTGTCAGCACAGAGCCTGACGCGGGGCTTGAACCCACGAACGGTGAGATCATGACCTGAGCTGAAGTCGGCTGCTTAACTGACCGAGCCACCCAGGTGCCCCGGAAATACTATATCTTAAAGTGCCGCAATTTGGATATACAATTAATGATAAAGATCAGAGGGATGGCAATACTTCTTCTCTCTTCTCTCTCTTCCTAACTAGAACTTACATGCCCAGTTCTACGCTATTTGCTTTCCATACATCATCTCTAATATTTGTAAAAAATTTGTAAATTTGTAAAAAATTCCCATTTCCTTTTCCCCCTCGTTCTCTATTTCCATTGTCTCTCTTGCCAATCTCAAGTACAAGTGTTTTTTTTTTTTTGTTTCTGTTTTTCAAAGAGCAAGCCACATAAGAGTCTTGATTTTTTTTCTAAGACACATAACTTTACCATATATAGATGTGGGTATGGAGGTAAAGTCAGCTGCTAAATAACTAGAGTTGCACACACTCTAATTGTACTTCTTCAGTAAAAACACAAAACAAACAAACAAAAACCACTATTTCTCTTGTATGTGTGAAGCATTTTAAAAAATGCTCGAGTCATGGAGCCTCAATATGAAGCAGGTGATATAAATCAAAATTTTAAGTTCTCATTTGGGACACAAACTCTTACTGATTCAACTTCTATTTTAAAATAAACCTAGCCCTGGGGTGCCTGGGTGGCTCAATTTGTTAAGCATCTGACTCCTGTGGAGGTCATGATCTCATGGTTCCTGGGTTGGAGTCCCGCGTCAGGCTCTGTGCAAGGGCTCAGAGCCTGGAGCCTGCTTCAGATTCTGTGTCTCCCTCTCCCTCTCTGCCCCTCTCCTGCGCGCGCTCTCTCTCTCTCAAAAATAAATAATAAAAACATTTTTAAAAATTTAAAATAAAGCTAGTCCTAAACCAAATTTTATTTGCAGAGAACACAGGGATATTTGCAAGGTTTCTGGCAGACTAGATAGGTAAAAGCAGAGAGGAGAACATTGAGTTCACAAAAACCTACACTATAAAATAAATATACATGTGCTCCCATATGGAGCAACTGTGGGGTTCTAGAACAATGCAAACTCTCCACCACTTCCCTATGCTGCCTGGGTTGACTATGGCTGATGGAAGCAGAATTCTGGACTCAGGGAGAAAGTGTCTGCATGGTTTGGAAGTGCTCCTCCCCCAACGCCACTGCATTAGCATTCATTTCTCAAGTTCCCGGGTGAATAGTGTCGTGGTAATTACATTTTTGTGTAATCTTAGCAAAACTGAAAGAGCAATATACTCAGTTCAAATACAATGGGAAAATGCTATGCTTTGTGATAGCGCAAGCCTTTGTTCCTCTTCAGAGGCACTTTCATCCCCTGCATCAGAAGAGGAAGGTGAGAGCCCACACAGTACATCTGCTACTTCTGGAGGTGTTTGAGAAGGGGTCGTGCTCTTCCTGTAAGAGTCCCTCTTCAAACCCAAGCAATGGCGTCTCCACGCTTCCCTCAGACGCCATTCCTAAATTACTCTGCTCAGGTTGTCCAGATGGAAATTGTTGTGTGGCTCCTGTAAGATCAAAGGGAAGCTCAGCTCAACCCAAGCAGGTTGCCTTTGCCCTTTAATATGTAAAAAGCAAAACCCAACAAAACAGGTGCCTGTGTTAATTGCTATTCCCAAGGGGGTGAACTAGGGGCAAGAAAATGAGCAGAGCTTTAAAACTGTAGTCAGAGAAAAGACCTTGAGAGACAAGGTTAGCCAAGAAAGAAAGGGAAAAAAAATCACCTAGTTAAAACCCTCACCAGTTGAATGGGATGACAGATGAATGATGGATGCAGGTGGGAAAATGGGATTCCCTTCAAAGAAAAGAGTGTGATATGCAAGGCAATGAGGAAACACGAGGTCCTGGTGCATGTGCTCAGGGAGCAGATAATGCCTGTCTTGTGAGCTCATTGTATTGTCAGAAGCTGCTGGAATAAATCCTCTGGGGAGCTGCTATATAAAAGGCAAAACCAAGAGCAGTTTCCCACTTTGGTAGAAAGAGGAATTGTGATTGCAATTATGCTTAAGGTCAAGTTTTTCTGAAAGGAAGACCAATAGGGAAAGCTCTGAAGAATGTGGTCTTTTGCATCAGATGCGTTAAGACTCTGCACCAATGTTAACCAGTTATAGAGGGATTTTTAATCTCACTGAGTCTCAATATTTAAATCTGTAAAATGGGAATAACAATAATTCTTTTTTTTCTATTGTTATAAGGAGTAATGATACTGGGTTTAAAGTACCTAGTAGCTAGAACAGTCAGGAACAGAATAGGCCTCCAGGAATGGTAGATATCATTTGGGCCCTAGAAATAACCACGAAAGTATAAAACCTTGGATGAAGATGAAAATCTTCAAAACATGTCTTACCTTGAATAGCCAAAGACTCAAATGAGTTCTAATGATCTTTAAGATGAAAGAATCAGTCTTTGTACACAGATGGGTGAACATTATCACTCACAGCTGAAAAACAGAGGAACTAATAAACCAAAATGAAAGCCAGCATCAAAACAAATAAACACAAACGTTCTTTCTGATTTAAATAAAAAAATTTACGGAATCATAAAGGTAGGGGAAGAGCGTCTGGCTGGCTCAATTGCTTAAGCATTTGACACTGGGTTTTGACTCAGGCCATGATCTCACGGTTCGTGAGTTGGAGCCCTACAGCAGGCTCTGTGCTGACAGTGTGGAGCCTGCTTGGGATCTTCTCTCTCCCTCTCTCTCTGCCCCCCACCCAATAAATAAATAAATAAACTTTAAAAAATAAATAGAAAAGGAAGGCAGTAGAGCCATTCTTCTGGTTCAAGTGTTCCCTCTTTCAAACTAAATTACTTAGTCTCCTAATCTAATACTTAATGGAGTGCTTGGCACTCCACATATTTGTAAATGAATGAATGACTATGTGAATGAATGAATGGACTCCAATAAATCTTCATGCTACCATTTTCACTTTCCTGAATCATTATTACCACATGACCATGCCCGTACTCCAGAACCACGTGCCCTCTCTCTCCAGGGACGTGCTAGGGTCCCCTGTAGTCACGGCCATGACACCTTGGAGCAGAGTGAAAGAACAGTTTCTAGTTTGAGAGAAAACACCTCAAAAGATTTAGAAAAGAGGTCAAATTGTGTCATTAGCATCATTTTTTTTCTTTGTTATCATCATTCTTACATCAAATGATTTCTAGATTTGCAGCTCTGCCCTTCAAAACCACTCAGCTGCTGGCTGGGTTTTCTCCTCTCGAGCTGGTACTTTGTCCTCCTTCTCCTTAATGTGCAAACTTGACTGTCAGTAGAACCAGCTGAATAAGAAGCTGTCAGAAATTTCCACAAATAATTAAAGCATAAAAATAAATAATAAATGACTAGTGTGAGAGAATGTTCTTTTTCTTTCTGTAATACACTCAGTGAGGAGGGAATAGTGGAGACCTAAGATAATCAAAGCCCACTGCTGGTTTTCACATTTACATTCCCTTTTTTTTTCTGCTGAAGCATTTATTGCCTTAAAAACAGTAACATTTTTATTCACCAGTGTATTTGGTGAAAAATTGTAGTTTGACTTGATTTCCTTTAAAGGAAGAATGAGGCATATATGTTAAAGTAATTAAATTCACTTTTAGAATTTAAAAAGATCTATGCCATGAATATTCTGGCTCAACTTCTGGATGGTTTGTCTCTCTTTCTCTTTGTCATTCTCCCTCTCTCTCTCTCTCAGAAACACTTTTCCATCTTTCTCTCCTGTTTTACACGTATTTGTTGTTCATAAAAATAAGGAAAAAATACCTGGAATGGAAAAGGTAGGATGAAGTAGCATTAGCTTAGCTTCTAAATAGAACTTTGGAGCTATATGCTTGATTTCATTGTCATTTAGAGCTCTGAGCTCCAGACTTGGGTGCATAATATCTTTGGGGCGGTCCCCTCTGGTTGCTAGTACAGATATTCCCATGGGAGGAATGAAGTCGTATAACTTCGAGAGAAACAAACCAGCTCCCAAACAAAAACAAAAACAAAAACAAAAACAAAAACAAAAAATAGTAATTTATTCAAGAATACATTTTGTTTGCTTGTTTATTTGCCTGGTTCTTTCATACTGGAAGTGTCATCATGGTAGCAATCATATTTGTTTTGTTCATTAATGTATTCCTAATGTCTAACAAGTATAAGGAACTTAATATGCCGGAACATTCTTCTGAGAATAGACACTGGCAGATGCCATTTTTGAGCTCTTTCTGGTACTCTAGAGTACCAGTATCTCTTAGAAGGGAACTTTTATCCCATTTGGTGCCCAATTTTTATGGCTACCACCTAAGAGATGCCTCTTGATCACCTGGGTCTGGAGACCAGGAGAATTTGCATTCCTGGTCCCAGGGGGACCATAACAATCAGTGCCACCTAGAAAGGAGCACATACCCCTGTCTGGCACCCCAATTTTGCAGTTGCTGCCAGGGGTCCCCACTGCAGTGCCTGGATCTGGGTCAGTAAGGCTTATTCTGTGGGTCCCACATGATTGTAACCAATGGAGAAAGAGTTTTTAAACAGCTACCACCCCTAGGGTACAGTAAGAGGAAATAGACCCAGAGCTCAGTCTTTCAGTGAAGGAGGCCTATTAGCTAATTATTGTGAATGCAGTCTGAGGGGTAAGCTTCTAATTAAACATGCATCTTGGCACTGACTGTAATACTTTCCAGAAAACTTGAAGGGCAGGTGCTACCTTTGTGAGATATGAGGGAAAGGGGCAGAAATCTTATTTGAGGAAACAATGGCTAGACTCTTCTTTAACCTGAAGAAGGTAACAGACACCCAGATCCAGGAAGCCCAGAGAGTTGCAAATAAAAGGAGCTCAAAAAGACCCATGCCAACACATGCTATGCTTAAAATTTCTAAAGTTAAAGACAAAGAAAGGATATTAAAAGCAGAAAGAAAAAAAAAAAAAAACCCAGCTTGTATAAGGAAACTCCCAAACCCTATCAGCACATTTTTCAGCAGAAACTTTGTAGACCAGAAAAGAGTGGTGCAATACATTAAAAGTGCTGGAAAAAACAATTTCCACCAAGAATACTCTATTCAGCAAAGTTGTCATTCAGAAATGAAGGAGACATAAAGTGTTTTCCCAACAAGCAGAAACTAAAGGATTTCATTACCACTAAACTAGCCTTCCCAGATATGTTAAAGGGACTATTTTTCAGCTGAAAAGAAAAGAAAGTAATTAATAACAAGAACACATATCAAAGAATAAATCTCACTGAAAAGGTAAACATGGTACAACTATTGGATTGATTACTTATAAAGCTAGTATGAAGGTTAAAAGATGAAAGTAGTAAAAACAATCATTTAAGAAATACACAAGATAAAAAGATGTAAAACCTGACATTAAAAACATAAAACATGGTGGGGAGAGAGAGATTATGTTGAGCTTTACAGTGGAATCCAACTTAAGTTGTTATCGACTTAAAATAGACTGCTTTATATATATGTTAGCCTCATGGAAACCATAAAGCAAAAATCTGTAGTAAATACACAAAAGAGAAAGAGAAAGGAATATAAGCATACCATTGAAGAAAATTATCAAACCACAAAGGAAGAGAACAAGAGGAGAAAGGAACAGAGAAGAATTACAAAAACAGTCAGAAAATAAATAACAAATGGCAATAAGTATATAGCTCTTAATAATTATTTTAAGTGCAAATGGACTAAATTCTTCAATTGAAAGACATAGAGTGACTGCACGTTAAAAAAAAAAAAAGATCCATCTATATGCTGCCTACAAGAGATTCATTTTAGATGGAAGGACACATACAGACTGAAAGTGAAAATATGGAAAAGATAGTTCATGCAAATGGAAACAAACAAAAAAACCTGAAGTAGCTATGCTTACATCAGACAAAATAAACTTTAAAACAAAGACTAGTAAAAGAGTGTTACATAATAATAAAGAAGTTAACGTAACCTAAGATACAACATTTGTAAATATTTATGCACCCAACATAGAAACATCAAAATATATACAGCCAATATTAACAGACCTAAAGAGAGAAATAGACAGAAATACAATAATAATAGGAGAATTTAATAACCCCACTTACATCCATGGATGGATCATCCAGACAGAAAATCAATAAGGAAACATTGGTCTTAAAAGACATGTTAAACCATATAAATGGAGATATTTACAGGATATTTCATCTAAAAGCAACAGAATATACATTCTTCTCAAGGGCACATAGAATATTTTCCACGATGGATTATATATTAAGCCTCTGAACAAGTCTTAATAAATTTAAGAGGATTTGATTCATGTCAAGCATCTTTTCTGACCAAAGTGGTATGAAACTAGAAACTAATTATACAAAGAAAAGTGGAAAATTCAAAAAATATATAAAGATTAAACGATATGCTATTGAACAACCAACAGGTCAAAGAAGAAGTCAACAGAAATACCTGGAAAAAAATGAAAATAGAAATATACCAAAATTTATGGAGTCAGAAAAGCAGTTCTTAGAGGGAAGTTCATGGTGATACATGTCTAACTCAAAAAACAAGAAAATTCTCAAATAAACAATGTAACTTTAATCCTGAAGGAACTAGAAAAAGAAAAATAAATGAAACCCATTTTTAGTAGAAGGAAGGAAATATCATAGATTAGGGCAGAGATCAATGAAATAGTAAAAAGACAATAGAATAGATCAATGAAACTGAGCTAATTCTTTGGAAACATAAACAAAATTAGCACATCTTTAGCTGAACTTACCAAAAGAAAAAGAGAGAGGATTCAAATAATACATATATAGAAATACATATAGAAATACAAAGGATCCTAAGAGACTACTATGAATAATTATATGCTAACAAATTGGACAATTTAAAATAAATGGATACATTCTTAGAAACCTACAACCTGCCACAACTGAATCATGATGGACTAGAAAATCTGAATAAACTGAGTACTAGTAAGGAACCAGTCATCAAAAACCTTCCAACACACAAAAATCCTGGCCCAGAAGTCTTCAAACTGGTGAATTCTACCAAACATTCAAAGAAGAATAAATGCTGATTCTTCTCAAACTCTTCCAAAAAAATAAAAGAGGAGGGAACTCTTCCAAATTCGTTTCATGAGGCCAGCATTACCCTGATACCAAAACCAGACAAAAAAGTCATAGGAACAGAAAATTCCAGGCTGATATCCTTGATGAACATAGATACAAAAATCCTCAACAGAATATTAGCAAACCAAATTTCACAAAAGGATCAAACATCACAATCAAATGGGATGTATTCTAGAGCTGCAAAAATCATTCAACATCAGCAGATCAGTCAAGGTAATATGCCACATTAATAAAATGAAAGATAAAAATCATGATCATCTCATAGGTGTAGAAAAAGCCTTTGACAAGATTCAACATCCATTTATGATAAAAACTCTGCACAAAGTGGGTATAGAGGGAACATATGTCAACATAATAAAGGTTATATATGACAAGGTGACAGCTAACATAATACTCAATGGTGATAGTTGAAAGCTTTTTTCTAAGATAAAGAGCAAGACGATGCCCATTTCACCATTTTTATTCAAAATAGTATTGGAAGCCCTAGCCAGATAAATCAGGCAAAAACAAGAAATAAAGTCACACGAAATGGAAAGGAAGAAGCAAAATCGTCACCACTTGCAGGGTAACATGATATGATAATATAGAAAACCCTAAAGGTCCCATCAGAAACTGTTAGAACTCAAAAATGAGTTCAGTAAAGTTGCAGGATACAAAAACAATAAAAAATTTTGTTTAATTTCTATATATTAATAATTAACTACCAGAAAGAGAAATTAAGAAAACAATCTTACTTACAATTGCATCAAAAAGAATAAAATACCTGGAAATAAATTTAAATAAAGAGGTGAAAGTCTTATATATCGGAAACCACAAGACATTAATGAAAGGAATTGAAGAAGACACAAGCAAATGGAAAGCTATTTTATGTTCATGAATTGGAAGAATTAACATTATTACAATGTCCATACTATCCAAAGCAGTATATAGATTCAATGCCATGCCTACCAAAATTCCAGTGGCATTTTTCACAGAAATGGAACAAACAATCCTAAAATGTATATGGACCCTGAATAGTTGAAAAGACTCTGAATAGCCAAAGAAATCTTTAGAAAGAAAAAGCTGGAGAATTGTGGTCCTTGATTTCAAACTATATTACAGAGCTGTAGTAAGTAAAATAATATGGTATTGGCATAAAAACAGAGAGATGGGTCAGTGGAACAGAATAGAGAGCTGAGAAATAAACCCACACATATTATCAATTACTTTACAACAAATGACGTCAATAAATGATGCTGAGAACATTGGACAGCCACATGTAAAAGAATGAAACTGGACCACCATCTTATAGGATCCACAAAAAATGCCTCAAAATGTATTAAAGACTTGAAGGTAAGGCCTGAAACCACAAAACTCCTAGAAGAAAACATAGGAGTTAAGCTCCTTGACATAGGTCTTGGTGATAATTCTCTGAATCTGACTCAAAAGCAAAACCAGTAAAAGTAAAAATAAGCAATGGGATTACATCAAACAAACAAACAAAAAAGTTTGCACAGCAAAGAAAATCATCTATGAAATAAAAAGGCAAACTACTAAATGGGAGAAAATATTTGCAGTCACATGTCTGATAAGGAGCCCATATGCAAAATATACAAAGAAGTCATACAACTCAATAGAAAAAAATATAAACGATTGGTTAAAAAATGGGCCGAAGATCTGAATAGGTATTTTTCCAAAGAGGGCATGCAGATGGCTAATGGGTGCATGAAAAGATGCTCCAGATTATTAAGAATCAGGGAAATGTACATTAAAACCACGGTGAGTTATGACCTTACATCTGGTACATGGCTATTCAAAAAGTCAAGAAAGAGCAAGGGCTGGAAAGATGTGGAGAAAAGGGAGCTCCTCTGCCCCGTTGATGTGAATGTAAATTGGTGCAGCCACTTTGGATATGGAGGTTTCTAAAAAAATTAGAAATAGAACCACCACCAAATAGAAAAGTCATCCCATTTGTAGGTATTTACTTGAAGAAAATGAAAATGCTAACTCAAAAAGATATATGCACCTGCATGTTTATTGCAGCATTATTTACAGTAACCAAGATATGAAAACAACCTACGTGTCCACTGATGAAATTGTGAGATATATATATTATTTGGCCGTAAAATGTAATGAAATCTTGCCATTTGTGACAGCATGGGTGGACCTTGAAGGCCTTATGCTAAGTGAAATAAGTCAGACAGAGAAAGACAAACACAGTATGATCACTCTTGCATGTGGAATGTATATATAACCAAGCTCATAGATGCAGAAAACAGATTGATAGTTGCCAAAAGGCAGTGGGGGCTGGGGGTGGCTCAGAGAAATAGGTGAAGTGTTATTGTTTTTGTTTAAGTAGATTGAATAAATTTTAAAGATAGATAAAAGGAAACAATGCTTTAAATGTTTTTTCTTTTCAAGATTTTAGTGGATTTATTCATTGGTATTTGGTATTTGATATTGTTGGCACTCTTTCATTGATAATTTTAAAAAATCTCATATTCTAACCTTCTTGACTAGTATATAGAAATATTGATTTTTTACACTACGCTGCATCTAGTAATTTTGCTAAATTCAGACCCTTGTTTTAATAATTTATCTGTAAATTCTCTTCTATTTTTCTGTATACAATCTGCCTCTCCTTCCTTTGTCACATACAAGGGAAATGATAGCAAAGCCAGATTCTCTGTTTTCTAAATATCCTCTAGAAACCAATCTTTGTCACACACAGAATGTAATTTATGTCATGTGTTCAATACCTAATAATAAATATTAAATATAATGGGGCATCTGGGTGGCTCAGTTGATTGAGCGTCCAGCTCTTGATTTCAGCTCAAGTCATGATCTCATGGTCATGAGATTGAGCCCCACGTTGGTCTCTGTGCTGGGTGTGGATCCAGTTTAAGATTTTCTCTCTCCCCTCTGCTCCTTCCCTGCAGCTCTCTCCCTCAAAACAACAACAAGAACAACAACAACAACCACAACAGCAACACATTCCTGTGTCTCACCTGGTTCCTTCCATAGGTTTGGACTAGGGCTACAGCATATATATTCTGAAAAATTCCCCAAATGATTCTGTAGTAAAAACCTGGTTTGAACCAGGTTCCATACCAATGAAATGATGTGAAATACAAATCAAGTTTCTGATTTGATCTTGACATCAAGCCCTAAATATATTTTGCTCTCAACTATCTGAGTAACTGAGGCCAAAACATTCATTGTTTGCTTCCATTTACTTTTACCCTTGGTTTGATAAGGGTATGCTCAAAAAAAAAAAAAAAAAAGCAATGAATAGAAATGGAAACTTTAGATTCCTTAGTAAGAAGAAATAGAACTTTAAAGGTGAGATCCTTTGAATTTTTTAAAAGGGTCACGGTGGAGCAAACTAAGAAGGTAGATGTCTGGAGAAGAGGTGGCTGAATATTTGCTCACTCGGCTGAAATCTCAACAAACAACAAGCTACAATGAGTAAATCATTTTTAAATGGATGAGACTAGGAATCCAGATGTTTGGAAGCAAGATACTAGCTGGTAATGTGCTGTAGCCCATCATCCAGGCCCTTCCTGAGGGAAATGATAGCAAAGCCAGACTCTCTGCTTTCTAAATATCCTCTAGAAACCAATCTTGTTGTCACCAGCATTACAACTTTGTTTCGGCTGGCAATTTACCAACATCTGCTTGGCGAAGACTCTTTTCCCCTTCAGCTCTCAAATATATATTTTCCCATTTGGAAGAACTGAACCCAACACACAGCAAGAAGAGTATTGAAAAATCACAAAAGCTATCTTGCAATCCGTTTGCAGGAAAACCTTCAATCTTCTTATTTAAAGTATTATTTTTACTGGCGGAATCTTGGCAGCATAAATTATCAGTGAGGACATCCCTGTTTGGAGTAACGCAGAGAAGTGAAAACGATATAACGCATACAGCTACGCTGCTAGTCCTTCATAGTTACTTGGAGTTCTGTAAAGAAAAGGAGTCAGATGCAGCAGTTTTAAATCACAGACTATCAAAAGCTGCCTTTCGCTAGCATTTCAAGCCCAAGGGTTTATGAATTTTAAAAATAAAATGGCAGAGGGAATATTTCCTAAATGTACAAAATCGTCAATAACATCCATTACATTCTGGCTGGAACAAGATCAAGCACACCTTTTTACGTTTTTTGACCACTGTAGTGATTGCCAAGATCATCTGATCATTTGTTGAGTGCATTCGTTGTGTTTATTAGAAGAGGAGACAGAGCGTTTCTTTCGCTTCTCAGAGGCCAAGTTGGACAGATAGATCACTTCAGCATTGCACAAGCCAGCTGAGAGATAATTAAGTCATTTGAATGTGAGGTTTCCTGGCTTCTCTTTCCCATTTTTTCTGTTGCCTTTTCTTGGAAGCAAAAACCATGGCTCTTGTCCCGTGTCCTTCCCCCAACCCTTTTTAACATTCCTCCTCCTGCTTGCGGTAAGGGCACAATTCTCTTCCTATTGAAGAAAAAGTATTGAGAACACTAATTAGCAGAGATTCATACAAGGAATCTTAGATTCCTGTAGAGCCTTGTGAATATGTTTCCCTGAGCCGCATATTACCTAAACATGATCCATTTGTGAATCACTTCCCCCTTAGACTATAAATTCCTCCAGGACCAGGCTGTGTCTTACTCATCTGTGTACCTCTAGCACCTAATCTAGCAAGTGATAAAGAAATGCTCCTCAATCCCAAGGAGATTACCTGACCCCACTTCTTTATTTTCTGGAGAAGGAAACAGACCCAGAAGGTAAAGTGATCTGCCCAAGTTTCCAAGATAGTCAGTGGTAATGTCCTTCTCTGCAGAAGAGTTTAAAAAAAAACAGATTTATTTTTTCTACCAGACTATTTGCTCACTCGGTGCTGTGCAGACTCAGTTGGAGAGGAATGTATTAAACATATGAGGCCACTTGGAGATATCATAAGAGATTTTGGGCAGTGGGACCATCATTTGGCTGGTGATCCTTGGCTCTCCACATTTCATTCTCCTAATCCCAGATGGTAGCATGATTTCACATGCCCAGTGCCCGGCTACATGATTTTGTCCAAACTCAGTATCACGAAGATAAAGTGATGCAATTTGGGTGGGACAAATAATTTGGAATCTACCACATAAATAACCTGGGCTCCTTTAATTAATGAAATACATTTGTACCTTGCCATATAAAGTCTAAGTGCAGATCAACTTTATAGTTTTGTATCTTCAAATCTAAGTAACTTTTAACAATTTAAAACTTTTGAATATTTAACAGTATTTCAAACTTTCTTTCTTTGTCCAACAAAATTATGTCACTTGACCATTTGTACATAGCACATACACACACACATTCAAAAAGATTAATTGTTTTAATAATGTTAAATGTCTTAAAAAGCAATACTGTTATTTAGAGATTTCTCATACCTGTATTGGAATATCACTACCTTGTTAATCTTAGTCTTATAAGTGACACCATCTTCTAAGAAATTATTTTGGGGTATTTCATTACAAGTTTATTCCCCTTGAATATGTAAAATGCTTTGCCTACATAACTAAAGGTTTGGCTTACTTTCTAGAAAAATACGGTGTATTATTCGAAATAAAAGACGTTGGTTGTTTTCCAAAAAAATTGGTATCAACTGCTTTAGTTCACATCCAAGCTATAATACAGCATTGTTCCTGTTTTGACTGCTGTTTTGACTTAAACAGAATCATTCCCTATTTAATGGCCAACAAATGTAGAATTTGGAGATAGAATTACATACATTGGATTAAATGCGGTATACAAATAAATACAGTATGCTGCTGTTTAAGGACTGCCGGTGTAGTCTGCTGCCAATTCTTGAAACATTAAATCCTACCACTCTTCTACTAAATAATAATATAGGCTGGAGGTGCACTGGAGAATAGAAGGTGATGCAGCTATTGAAATCAACAGAATCAGGCATCCAGTCACCAATTTGGGCTGGAAACTTGCCAAGGTAGATTTTATTTTATTTTTTTAACTACTGTTAAAGCTGGCAGAATTAACACATATGGAAACCCACACATGCACCCTACAAATAGAGACAAAAATGAATACCAGTCATGGGTTATGGACTTTGGCACTCCACTTTCTTCTCATATAATCCATCCTAAATTACTATCTCGATCATTTCTTTGTCTTCATATCAAGATACCTATTTGAGTGCAGTGGAAGTGCTTTTAAAGATTTTATGCAATGTATCTTTTTCTGGCTAAAGGCCAATAGATATATATATATTAAACATATATATGTTCAGGTCTATATTGTAGTTTCCCAGTTAGTAAAGCTCAACTTCAAATGTGAACAATTTAAAACCAAGAGAAATCTTTATAGAAATCAAAAATGTTGCAAAAATATGTCCATGTTTTTTTCCTCCTTAATAAGCAGGATATAATAGATTCAAAATGTGTATCACCTTGGTACTTTGTGGTATTTGAGTAGGATTTAGCACAAACAGAAATTCTTGGCATTTCCATGAGCTTTTATTTCTATTATCTCCAATACTTTCAGATTTCAAAGACAGTTTTGGTGCTAATTACCAGATTTTGACTTTTATGAAAACCCCACACCACATGTCCTGATTTTATAGTTGCATGTGGAATCTGAAATGTGGTTTTATCAAAATAAACTCACACTTTGGTGTGTGGAATTTCACTTGTAAAGTAGAGATCATAATTTCAAAAACAAACACAATTTGCACTTGGTTTTGCTTGAAAAAATAAAACGCTTGGCTGTGATCAGATGAAAAATGTTTTACTCAAGTACTGGCTTTTTTCTGAAAAGCATCTCCAGTCAGAGCCAAGTGGTCGTGAACAGAATCATCTTCCATGAAAGCACCTTGGCATCGCCCTCCTTAATCAGTATTTTAAGATGGATGGTTTTTCCCCCTCCCTAACCATTATTTTATTCTTTTTCAGAAATTTAAACATCATTATAACACTTTCTACTTGTTTGGGTCAAGAGCGGTGTTTGTAAGAACCCATCATGGGAAGAAAAGCAGAATATTAAATTACTAATTAAGTCAAAGAGAAGAATTGAATACACTATTGTCTAATGCAGAAATGCCCGGCTCTTTCCCCGGGAGGCATCGGTGTAGTGGCAGACAAATCCGTATTTGAATTCTAGCTCTGCCACTTTGCTAGCTCTTTTACCTTGAGCCAGTTACATAACCCCTCCATGCCCAAGCTTCCTTACCTGCTAAGTGGCAATAATTAAAGTAGGGATTTTGAAAACAAAATGAGAACTGAGACCTGAGGACTCTCTGGTTGAATCTCTGGAATAGCGGATACTCGGCGAAGCTTCTGGTGCAGGTTCTGATCGCAGTTGAAGTTCATGGAAAAAGAACACAAAACAAATGTCATCAAAACACTTGAGTTACTTAGAGTTCCAAGTTTTTATATGTAAAATCTGAAAACTGTTTGTGCCCGTTGTACCTGTTTTAAACTCTATAGAAATTCTTGATTGCGTATGTATAAAAGCTGTTCTTAAAGAATGAGTCCTCCTGATCAGGCCGACCCACGCCCATGAAGAGAGGAATACAAGAAAAATTCCTTCAAGAAAGGGACATGCATTTGGGATTTGTTTTGTAGTTTTTAAGGTACACACGGCATCCCTGGAGGCCTCTGAGGGGGAGTACAGAGAGCAGAGAGGTAGAGAGTGGGGTCCTGTTGTCAACAGGTTTGGGTTGAGAGCCACTTGTACCACTTACTGCTGTAAAGCTTTCAGCAGACCAATTAACCTCCCAAAGATGAATAGTAGCATTTATCTCAAAGAGTTATTTTGAGAATCAAATGAGATAACACATGTAAATTCTTAGCAAGGTCCCTGGCAGGTGATAAACACTCAAGAGATGGTTTCACTCTCAATGTGATTATTAGCCCTTCTTTCCTTTATAGGGCTCTTTCTTGGAGGCATCTACTTACCTTCCTGGAGGGAACACAAATGGAATAGAATACCAATTATGCTTTGAAGGTTTCTCTTTCTATCCAAAACCATCATCATTTTACATTGATATTGTTCTAGGAAGCTCATGGCTATATGGAGAGGTACCATCCCTTTCAAGAGGAATTATTGGGTCTTAACTCATCGAATTATTTGAACATGATAATCAACCTTCAGTTTCTTTGTATTTCTTCATCTTGGACATCCTAGAGCAATGTATACTAGTAGCTGTAGGCCTTTGGACCTCATCATGAACAAGCTTTTTATGAGTCTGTTGTTAAACTCTTTATCTTTATGAGATTTATCAAAGTGAGTAACACTGCTAGTTCTGTAAGAGTCTCTTACTCCATGAATGATTTATAACAAAGAGGAGCTACTTTATTAAAAGGTTCTTGTGCTCCAGAGGCTCTTGTGAGCTCAGAGAGCTAAGAGTTGCCATTATTGCATTAGAAGAAATACATGTTTATTCATGAGAAACAAAGAAGCCATGGGAAGTTTATCAATTGGTGGGGTAGTCCCAGGTTCTCTTCCTTTGTTTCTTTTCCCTAAGTGCTTTCATTTATTCATTCAACAAATATTTCCTGAATGTTATAACATCCTAAGCCTTGCTAGAGAGGTGAATTGAACTGGCAGAGTCTCTGCTTCAACCTGTTATTAATCGTTCTCAAAGTGAGCTGCACATTCGAATCATTGGGGATTTGTTTATAAAAAGACCCACACCTGACAATTATGTCAGAGTCTAGGTGAAGACCCTGATCCAGGAGGAGCCTACTACCTTAGACGGTCTGAACAGGAAGTCAGTAGGTTGGACTGCCGTGGTCAACAGAGAGAGGGTAAGAGATGGATGTAGTAGAGAAGCGGGAGCCTGATTTCAAGCCAATTTTCCCACATTCAGAACTGTTACTTAAAATAAAACTGAGTTTAACAAGGCATTTATTCAGATTATCGAGTGCAATTCTCTTTCAATTTTATAATGAGTGGGATATTAAAAAGAGATTTTTGAAGGACTCGTGCCTCATTTCAAATAAATGCTACAATTTGAAATTTGCATAATGTGGTCTTCACATTAATTTTTCAACGTAGGGAAAAGGGAGTCTCAGATATCCAGAGTGAAATTTTCTTAATCACTTGAACTACAGATGCCAATCCTTTTATCACCCTTGCCTTGAAACATTTTGCTAGTAGAATATTTCTGATATCCAAATGCCATCAATTATTAACTAAGGGCTGTGAGCACACACTTCCCTTTTACTTGGCTCTTTATACATAGTTTTCCAAGTCCCTTGGTTAATTTATCATGTGGCCTCAATGTCATCACTTAGTTACTATGAAGATAAGATGATAAAGTCGAATAACATGACTGTACTAAAAGAGTGGGATGTGGGGGATTCATCAGTATCATTTTGCTATGTACATTTCTTAAATGTTACTTAAAATTATATCTGGATAAAATTATGAGTTGTGATGCTTTTAATCTGCAGCCATGATGTGGCTCTGACTTTATTTGATTGTATGTTTAGAAGGATGGATGCATGCATGAAAAAGTCATCTAGTGGTCTATTAGAACATTGATTTGCTTGATTCATTAATACATAATGAAATCTACATTGCAAGGAACTACTGAAAACATAATTCTTTGGCTATAATTCAGGAATGCTTATACGATTGGAAGGATTATTTTTTCCAGGAGAATACAGTTTAATAGTAATCAGATGTTCATTCTGGAAGCACAGGGATAGTAATAATATTGTTGGAAATGATATTTAAATGTTTACCCCAGCCTGTTGTTTTTGCTGGTGCAGAATCACACTGCTGTCTAGAATATTTAGAAGAGCAAATCTTGTTTTTCTGTGCTTTCTAATGAAACTTCTTCCTGTGGCCTGAGAAGCCAGAGTAATATTCAATAAAGAAGCCCAAGGAAGTCATGAGAATACCTACTCAGTGTTCCACCAACCTGAACCCAAGAGTGGTTCCATTAGACGGCTCCACTGGGCATGTTTGAAGGATGTCCCCATTTGTGCCACATAGCAGCATTACTTAAGCAAAAGCATTTGATTTCAGTAATATATTCCAGTCTGTGAGAATTTCACACTATTGATGAGAGTGTTTTAATGTATTTTTAAATGTTGTACTGTAGTCAGTTGGTGATCAGGTAAATCTACGAGCCATATTTCCTCCATTTAACTGAAAGGAAGTGTAAAACAGATACACTTGATGGTAGGTTTTAGAAAAATAAATGGAAAAGAAAGTCAAGGGGAAAAAATATCCTATGCTGAAAACTGACAGCAGGAAGAAGAATGAATTAAGTCTTGTCAATTCTGTCTCCTTAAAACTCTTGATTCTGTCTGTTTCCTCTCATACCTCCTTGCAGCCACTGCTTTAGTTCTTTCATGTTTTTAATCAACTGTGTAATTGTTCTTGCAATCTCCAGTGTTAAATCAATCTTATTTAACCTACCCTCTGCTTCCAGAGTAATCCTCCAGGATAAAATCCAAACATATTAGAGGTTCACTGAGGTTCCTTTATGACCTGGGTCTGGTTGTCTTTATTGCTTCTTTTGCTCCTGGCATTCTAGGCTTCAGGAGTATTTACTCAGACTTTTACCTAAACTCATGCTCCTTCTTCCTCCCAGTCCTTTGCAGACTCTGCACCCTTAGTTAATATGACTAGAACTTCAGGACTTGGTTTTGACATCACTTCCTCTAGGAAGTGTTCCTGCCAACTCCCTTACCTCCAATAAGAGCTCTGTACAACCTTACAGTAGCATTTGCTAAAGGTCATCTCAATCATCTATTGACTGGTGTGTCATACCTTACTAGATTTAATCTCCTGAAGTCATAGATTGTGTTTTTTTAAATCTTGTATTACCAAGGTCTCACATAGAGCTTGACATCTATTAATTGCTTAGAAGTCATTTGTAGAATGAACGAGCAAGTGAGTGAGTAAATAAATACATAAATAAATAAATAATTGAAGAGTGAATGAAGGAACAAGACAGGAATAGGATGGTTTTGGAAAGCTAGAGAGAAGGTAAGAGACAGAGACAGAGCAGAGAGAGAGTGCACAAGAGCAAGAGAATAGGTTTATTTTAAAATTAAATTTTCCTCTCAATTCCTTAGTTTGGAATTTCTTAACATTTTTTATTCTGCCCTGCCAATTATAATATCTTCCCCCTTGTCTCAAGCTGGTAAAAAACATGTAGGCTAGATAAAGCCTATATATACATTATATATATAATATATAATGTATATATAAAGCCTATATATACATTATATATATAATCTATATATATATAATGTATATATATAAATTCTCTGTTATCAGAGGCTTATTCCATGAGCACCATAATAGTTGCATTGATTCCATTATTTTCTTCTGAAATAGTTTTTCATTGTTTTCTTCTGAAATAATTTTTCTAGGACTTCTGTTATTTCTTAGCTCAGGAAGAAGTATAATATTCAAGTTTCCAGATTACTTCCAAACAGAAAATACAGGACCTTATAATAAACCAGTATGCCACTATGTCATGTTTGGGGGTGGGCTAATCTAGACATAGGCCCCAAACTATACTTACGGTAGTTGAAGAGGTAGCAATCAGTATCCCTCATTTTTATCTTGTCCTGTCAGAATCCTACAATATTTATATATCATTTGTTTTGGTCTACATGAATCTTAGTATAGAATTATTGTTTTAATTATTAAGTATTTACTGGTAGAACTAGATTATGGGGTCAGCAGCCTGTGAAAAGGTAGACAGGGGTGCCCCAAATGGTGAGAGACATCACTGAACTCTAAGTCATGGGGCTATCCCCATGGTCAGCAAAGATTGCTCTTTACAAAAATAGACTTTTGAAAAACTAGACTCAAGAAAGTTCCTGCTGATAAGAACATGCAACAGATCCATTTATTGGAAGCTGCTAGTTGAATATGCTTGTGATGTACTATGAAAGCCAACAAATGGCAGATTTGTGCATTTGGATGGAACCATGACTGTGGATTCTACCCTGATGAGGGTCATCTGGCTGTTTGATTGTGATATTTTGCATGTGCTAGACAGACCTTAAAGGACAGTCCTAATATAGAGGTTGACATGAGTAGACTCTGACTCAGATAAACATTGTTTTTACTTCAATTTGCTGCTAGACTGGTAAACAAGCACTGAGGGGGAAAAAAAAGATACATGAGAATGGCCATAGCTTTTCAGTGGTCACCTAGGTCCTCTGCTCTTGGAGGAACACCTAATATTCACTGATCAGTGTATTTAGCAAAGAGGAATTTGCTATGGAGATTGGGATCAAAGATGGCTGACTTTGCTCTCTGTAGCCTGAGGGTGTAGCCATGTCAACATGCAAGGGCTCAACTTACTACTTTATAAAATAATTCTTCCTGCTTGCAGCTGTAGACTTCTGGGATCCCGTTTTTGCTGTGTCACTAGTGCTGGGGCTGATTTAACTATGGCTATACACCTGTCTAGGTATTTCATTAATATGTTTTATTGCTAAGAAATTACCCTGGGTCAGTGTATAGGACAGACCAACAGAAATTGACCTGAGATCCTGAGATGAAACTAGCCAAAGGGAACTATATTCATTATATTTTTATTTCAGTTGGGTTTTTCTGGTTACCTAGTATGCTTACTTCTCAGTTTTTATTGCAGTATCTTGCTCGTCCCCAATCTTGATCCTGGCTCTGTGATGGTTGCTTTAGAAAAGGAGCCTGTGATGCTGTGTGATCGGTAGGACATTAAGACTCAGTCTCAGAACTTTCATTGACAACATTTCACTCACTTTTTTGCTGGCCTTGAACAGAGGGTGATGTGAAGCTGGCCGACTGATCAAGAGGATGGAGGCTTTTTGGGATTAAAGCGAGCACATTGGAAGATGTCCAATGATGGAGATAGAAGAATAGTATCCCTGTGACATCATTTAAGTCTTGATCTAGCCAGTTCTACTCCTGTGCTTATACTTACCTGGGTTGATAAATCCTACTGACGTAAGAAAGTTTGGGCTGAGTTTTTGTCCTAAGGACTCTCCTTGTAGAGTCCTAACATACCCTGATATTCTGATAGGTACAGAATGCCCAACTGAAAGAGAATCAGTGGGTCTGGTTCTTGCACAAAAGTATTGAATGTGTGCACTAACGATATGCTGTCTTATCTGTGACCCTCTCCACATTCCTCCCCTCAGGCAGTGATCATATCCCCCCCATCATAATCAGATATATGAACTTTCCAAATAAATGTGTCTCATGGACTTTGTGACTCCTCGGTCTTGCTGGTCTGCTGGTCAGCAGCTTGCTTGCTGCTGCCATAAGTTTTCAGAGCTTTAGGTGGTTTTACTTCCTATTAGTGCTGCCATGACCAGCAACCAAGGCCTCGGACACTGCACCGCAGAGCAGGCTTAGGTACTAGTGTGTGAAAACTCCAGTAATCATCTGTGAGAGCCAGAGATGATCCGAGTCATCTGAACAGTCCTCTAGTGCATCTGTCTCACATGCTGCATACGATTTGTGAGAAGTATCCCTCCAGTTTTCCTATAAAACTAACATCAGTGTTTACCTATAAACAGACACAGAAGTCACTGCTGACTGTACTCTGCTTTGTATACAATCCTATTATATAAAGAGCTCAAGCAGCATGTCTGTCTGCCTAGATGTGTGTGTTCTCCTTCTCCAGCTGCCAACCACCTAAATTATTCAGCAAGCCCTGATCATGCCAAGTTTTTAGTCAACAATGGAGATCCTGCCAAAGAGCTAATAATGTTAAAAAAAAAAAAAAAGCAATGTTTGTGACAATTAACAGAGCCTGCAGCCTGCAATGTGCGTTGGACTCATTTGTAAAGGAAAATTTAAATGATATGCTTCATTATAAATGGTCCCATGCAGCACATTGCTAATCAACCAAAGCAGCTTCTTCCCCCCCCCACCCCCTGTCCCCACCCTTCTCTTCTATGTGATAGACCTAAATGGTAGCACTATGTCAAGGCTCTTGGCCACTGCTTGCTATAGCTATAAACGTGGTGTGGTTATCTATCAGTATTCTAATCAGCTTAGATCAAACTGAGTAATTAGCTCTAACGTGGATGAATAGAGCACCAGCCTCTTATCTTGTCTATTAATAATCACAAGTATAACTTCACAGCCAAATCAAGAGGTATGTTACTCTTCCCCTGAGAGCCTGTTTGGGTAAAACCCCCTGTGACTGCACCAATCTAAGTAGTGCAGATGGGACAGTGAGCCCATAATGACGGGCTGACAGCTGCCAAAGAGAGCAATTCCTCCCCCATTCTTGGCAGAGAGAGAAAGAGAGAAAGAGATTGATTGGGGAAGTGGGGCTGATTCTCCATGCTAAATAACTATTATTTCCCAAATAATGGTTTGAGATAAAGAGAGAGGAAAAGGGAGGAGAGGGGGCAGAAGACTGTTGCTAGATCTCCAAATTCCAGATTCAGTGAATGAAATGGAACTCCACAGCCCAGCCCAGCTCCTGCCCCACACACGAGCACCATGTGCCTTTGTTTTTACAGCTCGCCCCAGTTCCTGCTGCTCAGATACCTCACATCACTGGGTCTTTTGGGCCATGAAGATGTTTCATTTATAGACATGATGTCTCTGGAAGTTTCCTTTTTTAACATAAAGGATCAAAAGAGTTTGTGAGAAAGAACACAATATTTTTAGTATCTTTTACTTTCAACAAGTTCTCGTGTTCACTGTGGTACCTTTCCGTCCTTCCTTTAATTCGTATATGGCAATTTGTTGAAAGCTATAGGCCTTCAACTCAGAAAAACAATGCTTATATATATATTTATACAAAAGTTTGCATAAGAATTCATGGGGGTGTTCACAGTCTTAAGACCATCTATGAATTTTTAAGGGGTCTATAGGCACCAGCTTAAGAACTGCTGGCTTAAGCACAGAAACCAACAACAAAGAGTTCCAGAATAGAAGTAGGGGCACCTGGTGGCTCAGTAAGTTAAGCATCCGACTCTTGATATTGGCTGAGGTCATGATCTCCCAGTTTGTGAGGTCAAGCCCTGAGTCAGTGTCTGTGCTGGCAGTGTGGAGCCTGCTTGGGAGTCTGTCACTCTCCCTCTCTCTCTCTGTCCCTCCCCTACTTGTACTCTCTCTCTCTCTCTCTCTCTCTCTCTCTCTCAAAATAAATAAATAAACATTAAGAAAAAGAAATGGAGGGGCTCCTGGGTGACTCAGTCGGTTAAGCATCTGACTTCATCTCAGGTCATGATCTCATGGCTGGTGGGTTCAAGCCCTGTGTTGGGCTCTGTGCAACAGCTTAGAGCCTGGAGCCTGCTTTGGATTCTATGTCTCTCTCTCTGCCCCTCCCCCAATTGTTCTCTCTTCCCCTCCCTCTCTCTCTTTCTCTCTCAAAAATAAATAAACATTAAAAATTTTAAAAAAAGAAGAGTTCTTAATTGTGGAATGAGCTATATTTTCATGAAGATATTTGGTCCATGTAGCATTGTTAAATTTGTGTTCTGTGGGGGGATGAGACAAGGGCTAGGACTTCCTATCTTGTTGATGCCCCTCCTAGTCAACTGTGTTTTAAATGCTCATGTGTACTGTGAGTTTTGGAAATTGGGAAAATACTCCCTTGAAACAATACTGATGAAAGTCCATTCATTCACTCATTCCTCAACCTTTATTTTACTGCCCCCTGTTTCATCTGCTCCCCACTCTATGGTTCCAATGTGGATTGTGTGCTGGGAATACAGTGCTGAAAGTCTTGGTTCTTAAGAACTTCACAGCCCAGTGGAGTTTAGCAACATGTTTAAACATGTGTAGAACATATCATGAGAAACACAATCACTCTGGTAGTGTCCACCTATTACTACACAAAGGAGGAAGTAATTAATTCTGCTCAATCATTGGTGAGGAGATAGAGAAGGAGACAGAGAAGAACAGGGTGGGGGGGTGGAGAGAAAGAGAGAGAGAATGAGAGATTACCATGTAGGGATTTGCAAAAAAAAAAAAAAAAAAAAAAAAGAGCTAATGTTTAAGTTTCCTTTTAAGGGATGAGCGGACATTTTCCAGGCAGGCCAAGGGCATTCCACACAGAGGGAGCTTATGGACATGCACAAAAATGTGGGAACATGACACAGCCTGATGTGCTCGAAGAACTGTAGGGAGCTTGGTTTTGCCAAGGTGCATGAGGTGGTGTAGGGTGTTGAACAGTGACAGGATTAGGCAGCAAGGTCTAGATTGCAAAGATCTCATATGCTCATACCCCAGAAAGCCACTGAAAATTAACTGACGAGTGTGAGGCAAATGGGCGACAAGGCTACATTTGTCTTGGGAAAATTACTTTGAAAACTCTGTAGAGAATATCTTGGAGGCTGTGGGTCTTTAAAGAGGCTTTGCTCCAAGTTATTCCCACAAAGGTCTATTTAACCCCAATAAATCCAAATGGGGTATCAATTCTATGGACTCTACAATCATGTTTGTTAGGTAAAAGAGTATCTATATAGTGTGCAGCAGATGATTATACCTGGCAAAATGAAGGTGGTTAAGGGCATTAACAGGTTTTCAGTGGCTTGGTGGGAGAAAAACCTGACTTAACGTGGGCTGAGGAGAGAAAGGGGGTAAGAAAGTAAATGCAGAAGGGAAAAATGATGGTGAGATGAGACAATAGAAAGGGAACAATTATGATGCACGAAAATAATCTATTTGTAGGAGAACAAACCTTGAATATAAAGGGGGCAGGGCTAGAATCCAGTGTGGTAACATAAGGATTGATTTTACATGGGCCGTATACATACATTTTTCCCATTCCTTATAACTAATGGAAAAGGTCCTGTCTGGAATTATAGATGATAGAAATGGAGAGAGAAAAATTAAGCATGACAAGAAGTCAGTCTAGAAACTGCAAGTGACTCTGACTTCCCCAGGGTCTGGCTAGTCCTTCAAAGTCCCATGGTAGGGCCTGTCCATGCCTGGGGCCTCCTTCAGACCAGGACAATTGCCGGTAGTTGCTGAGATTACATACTTGCTCCGGAAACTTAAAGGCACAGTACCATGCACTTCCAGATTGAAGTACATTGTGGAGAAACCGAAGGCTAACCTCAATTCCTACACCTAAAGATGATTTGATCTTTTAGAAGATGCTTAAGGGGGGTCTTCCTTTATATGTCTGGTGGCTTTACCAGACAATGACCGTTTGTATTGTTATTTTCCCTGTCTGGAATACAGTTTGCCTTTTCTATCTGAAAATGCAAACCTTTTTTTCCCAGAAAAATTCCTTTTATTAAACTTTTTAAAAAAAATGTTTATTCAGTTTTGGGGGGTGGGGGAGAGAGAGCACAATCAGGGGCGGAGTTGAGAGAGGAGATGACACAGAATCCAAAGCAGGCTCCAGGCTCCGAGCTGTCAGCGCAGAGCCCGACACGCGGCTCAAACTCAGAAAGGGGAAGATCATGGCCTAAGCTGAAGTCGGAGGCTCAACCGACTGAGCCACCGAGGCGCCCCTCTTTTATTAAACTTTTGACATTTCTTTTTCTATTTCATTTGTTCAGATTTTAATTTTTATGAACATCAATTACTCATATATTGAATCCCCTTTGTCATATTTCATAAATATTATTATCTCTTTAATAACTTTAAAATCCAAGTTCATGTCCACTTACTTTGGTTCAATTTTTTAATTTCTGATTTCTGTATATCTAACTGTATTATCCTCAGTGTTTATTTTCTTGTGAGTTGCTTATCATGTGACCGTTGGTTCTAGTTCGCTGTTTTTTCTTATCCTGGCCTTTGTTGCATTGTTTATATACCCTTTAAGTATTATTTTATACTATCTTTCCTAAGTTCTTCTACTGAGTTCATGGCAATATATTTAGTTATGATTTTTATTTGTTAAATGGTAAATATGTATATATAATCATATATAATATATACATAATATTCTTTGTTCATTATATACATTATGTTCTTTGTTTATTGCTTTGTAGTATTTTCATATAGATACTGTTCTGATAATTTTGGATAGTCATTTTTAATTGTAACAATTCTACCTGAATCTTTTTATTTATGGGATCCTGATGAAGGGGATGGGTTTATGGGATGTTCTGGGCTAATGTTCTTGGCTTGAGTCTTGTGTGTATGTGTGTGTGTTGGGAGTAGCGGGTGTCTTATATTTTATTCCCAGCCAACACAAATATGTGACTCTAGGGCTGCATGCCTTAGATTAGAATCTAATCCTCCAGGAAGACTCATGTATAGACTGCCTCCTGAAGAAATAGGCTGACCATACATTTCCTCACTCTACACCTAGCTACTTTGTACACTAGCAGGATGTTAGGAAAGTACCAAGTGCAATCCATGCACACTGTGTCACTGGTCCAACAAGTACTTTTGCCTCCTTGTGTTCATCTTCAGGGTACACTGACTATTTTGGAGAATGGGACTCCCCTTTTTGTTGGTCTGAAATTAGTAGTTGGAAGTATCGCTCTGTACCTCTACTGGAGCTTTACCTTTCTCATTATTATATTTGAGAACAACACATAACAATTTTGTTGAAGGTACATTTTGTCTTTCTACTCTTACTTCCAGAGAACCTTAATTTTATAGAAATAAAAATGTCTTTGTACATACGTTTTTTCAAAAGGCTTCTAATTGTTTAGGAGGATTTCCAAGAGGGGAAGAAGGCAACATTGTATTTACTCCGCCATCATCAAGCCAGAAGTCAGAAATCCTTCCCTAATACTTGCTTATTGTAGGCGATATTTATACTTGAACTGGAATCTCAGGGTTTTCCCAGTGCCATGGAAAACTGAGGGAGGAAGAATTGGGGGGCACTTCTAATCCTTTTAACTTGACATCTGGCAGAGAGCATTAATTAGATTTATTCATTCATTGGCTATAGGGTATTGTTCAGAATTTGTTTTGCTGAAAGAGAGAGAAACCCAAGTCAAAATATTTAAGACAAAATGAGGGATTTGTTGCCTCATACAACCAGATTATGGGAAGATCAGAAGTGGACTGGGCTTCGTGAACAAATGGAACTGGAGACTTGAATGCCATCGAGCTTTCTTTTGCTTCCTCTCTCATCCTTGTTCCTTTATGTATCAGTTTCAATTTCCCAGACCAGCCGAAACCACTGTGAGGGGATTCAGTTATTGGTAGTCCAAACTTGCATCTTTATAGTTTCTTGAATGTAAAAAAAAAAAAAAAATTCTTTTTTTCTGTCAACACCAGTATGAAAAACCCCCTTTGGGAGCAATCCTGATCAAGCTGGGTGGGTGAATACTGGTGCCTATCTCTTAGAGCTATTACTGTGTCCAGGCTTTGCCTTGTCTATATGTCCAACTCATATTCAAGAGCAGCAGTATCTATCATTGGAAGAAGGTAGTGGGGAGGAAGGGCTGAAAAGGCCACAAGCAATAGCCACTGAATAAATCTAATTATGGTTAGAAGGCGCTGTAGAAGTTTCATTTTTTTTATGTTGCTTTTGCAAGAACTATGTTGTATTACTTACAAAATATCATAGTCAAGTTTCCTTTGCGTACTTATGCAAACAAAAACACTTGAAGGAACATACACTTCTGTTATCTCACGCAAATGTGACAAAGCCATTTTACTTTGAGCTGATAGAAAAAGCATAAACACATAAGTATGTCTTCATTTGACTACTTCTTTATTCTCTTTAAAATCACTTAGGTTTGTTTCTGGCTGGACTGACCGTTCATTACTTGAGACAAATGCTGAAGAGGCCCCTCTGAAAGGGCTGCTTGATCCCTAGAAACTTAGAGTAAGCCCTTTATTAAATACACACACTTTAGTTTATCTCAGGAGATAAGAACTGAGCAGGAATAAAATGACTATACCACTGGAAGGGGGAAAACACTAATGCAAAATCCCACTCTGATGAATTATCCAGGATGGGTGCATTTCACTGAGAGATCTGAGTGTGTCTTTACTTTTTATACTATTAATGCAAAAGATGACCCATGGGATTGATAAACCCCCTTATCTTTCTAAAATCTCTTTAAATACATTTCCAAAGTATTGATGCTTACATGAAATACTGTAATTTCAAAGTGTGTGACAAATCAGCTGCCGAAAGAAGGCGAGATGATTGCTAGCTCTCAAAAGAAAGAAATATTTGAATTTTATTTTATATTGCTCCTTTGAATAGCAATGTAACTTCTTCCCAATCAGTCATGGAATGGTTTCATTCTATTTATCAGGGTAATGGAAGTCTCAAAATTTCTTCTTTCAGGGAAAAGCAGCTGGAAAGAAGTAAAGTGAGCAATGGTTTCTTGTTCTTTTGTGAATGTTATAGAGATAGTAACTTGGCACAGACCCATGTTTCCAACATCTTACCCCTAAGGAGCTAGTTAGTGTAAAAAAAAGGGAAAAAGAAAAAGAAAAAAAACCCACTTGGGCAAACGCAAAGCACCAATTCCCTCTCTCAAAAACAAGGGAAGGGGAAAATAATCCATTTTTTATGGTATATTACCTACAAGTGCAGACATGACTTTGGTAATCACGCTTTTGTTGCACACAGACTGTAAAATATTTATGGAGACAATGTGATTTGGGTCAAGACATTAAATAAAGTAAAAGTTGCTTTATTCAATATGTGATGAACAGTATCCATATTAAAAACCATTGGGAAAAGTGTTCAAATGAAAAAATATGCTTAAAACAAATTCATCTGTTCAATGTTCATAAATGTTTTAAGAAATGCAGACAAACAAGTCTTGAAATCTATATTTACTGTACACAGTTGAGAAACTAATAGTATTTATTTAATCCAGAGGGGGAAGTGACTCAAAATTTGGCTTTTAATGATCAACAGGAAATACTTTTCCTAAGAAATTACCAAAGTGTTTGTTGTCAACCGAGCTACAATAGGGTTATCACTCTTCTCTTGGCAAATTGCTAACGCTATTAGACTAGCATTGATTTACAAAGGAAAGGTTTCTTCCAGACCTGCAGAAAATCTTAAGTCTTAACTAAAAATCCTGTCTAGATAGAAGGAATGTGTGCGTGAGGAATGCAAAGCTGAGTGTTTACTTGAGATTTGGGTATTGCTCAACGGCTATTATGCAGCAAATTAAGTAATATATTCACTCAGGAATATTATCTAACGCTGATTAGGGTCAAACTGTGGGGTCTTGTTCTGCTGGGTCATTCTCTATGTGTGTTCAGGATGAAAAAAAAAAAAAAAGCTTGATAATTTAAAGAGAGAAGTGAAACGCAGCTACCCAGTTTACCTGTCTGTGAAATCTTCCCTCTGGCGCCCGAGCTCTGGGTTCGCTAGTGAATTTATGGGCAAGTTGATTGTGACAGTTTCATTCACTCACTCGCTCAATGTTTGCTAATTATTTATAAATCCCTTCCTTGAGAAAAAATAGTTATCCATTTCTACCAAAGCAAACTTCACATAGGTGTGAATCCAAATTCAGTCTTAAGCATTATGCACATTGGTGCATGCTTTTCTTTCTTGTTTGTGTAAATAAATATATGTGGAAAAGCTTATATGACTTGGTTCAGGCAAGCTTGAGTCAAACTTTGAGAAATCATATCAATAATAATAGCCAACATTTATTAGTAGCCAATCATATAGTACCTGTTGAGCCCATCCTACCTGTCGGCCATTGTTCTAGGTGCTTTCTTTAAGTTATCAGATTGGTTCAAATAATTTTTGCCTTGAGCGAGTCATGAAATTTAATATAATGTAACATAACAAAGACATCTTCTGTTGTTGATTCTGCTGTTTATGAGCACAAAGCTTTGTGAGACGTTACCAACTAATCATAGGTATGATGCCTATCTGTGAGAGGGTTTCATGGAAGACTAAGGTAAAAAAAGTCTAAAGAATATATGCAAAAATAATTAACATTATTGGAAGTCAAAGGTTATCTAAATATTAAATCCTAGTAATTGTGTGCCAGCACTCTGGACAATATAACAGGCAAATTGAACACCATAACGATCTGAGGCTGAAAAGTGAAGAGACAGAAAATTTTTATATTCTGCTTGAGAAATATTTCCTGTCCCAAATCCTCCATGTGCCTGTGGTTCACCCAGAATAATTAGAACAAAGAGAACAAAAAATAAACTAATATCTTTAAGTTTCCTTTTTGGCAATTTTTTTTTCTCTATCCTGGGGGTTGGCAAGCTATTAGGGTTCACGAACCAAATCCAGCCTGATGCCTACTTTGTTTTTATACAGCCTGTGAGCTAACTGTGGTTTGAATTTTTTTTAATTGAAAAAATGGTTGGAAAAAATTTAAGAAAAATAGAATTTTGTTACATGTGAAATTACAGAAAATTCAAGTCTTATCCATTAATAAAGTTTTATGGGAACACAGCCATGATTATTCATTTATATATTGTCTATATAATATAGACTTTTGTGCTATCACAGCAGAGTTAAACAGCAGCAAAAGAGAATATAAGGTCTGCATAGCCTAAAATATTTTACGCTATGGCCCGCTCAGAAAACATTGGACAATCACTATTTTAACCCAATCAAGTGATAGGTTCATTACTAACTTGTACTAAATCCAATTAGTTGTTTGGGACTCATCCTCAATGTGACACATCTGGTTGTCTAGAACTGTGAAGGGTCTGATATTTTATTCCACTTGTAAACTCGTAAGTCTACCTGACGTATTTCATTAATGCAGGTAGAAGCCATGAAACTTCTGGGTCAGGAACAAAAGACAGTTTATTCCTCACAGCATTAGCAGTAGCCAGAGTATCAGCATTTCTGAGCTGGTTCCCGGAGCTCCAAAGGGTCCCGTGGAGTCTGCATGCACAGTGGGTGGGTTGCATTGCAGGGAAAGAACTCGGAGCTTAAGGAATCAGAATCTATTATAATTGGTAGTAAGGACACCTGAATTTTACTTCAGAGAAGGATGATATTTCTTTCTTCCAAGGCTGTTCACACTACAACCATCCCTGAAAACAAAGGAACAAAGGGAAGTCACTGCCTTACTTGCCAGACATAGAGAAATACAACAGAGCTATTCTGAATCATTTCCAACACTGATTATTTTTGTTATCTTTAGTGATAAGATCAAATAAATATTGCAACACTGTTTAGGAAATTAATTTAAAAATTTGAATTGTACTTGTATTTTAACAATGCAAGTACTTTTAATTTTTTCTGTAAACGTTTACTACCTACATGATAGGTAAAGCAAAGTGGGAAATGGAGGATTTTATCACTATAATTTGGGAATACACTTTGAGGCCAATAAGTGCTCAAAATCGAATGCCTCACTGTTTCTAATAGGTGGTGAGCTTTACAGTTTAGGTTATAGTGGAATTGTTTACCCTGCCCCTCGCCCCACCGTGGTTTTGTTTTCAGAATGGAATTTTATTATTTTATAGAGTTTAGCCGTCTTCCAAAAACATGCAGATTACTCACACTATTGTGTTTTCCTGAGGCTATTAGAATCCTCAGAGAAGGGTTTCAGTCCCTTAGCTCATTGTTTACCAGTATGCAAGGGCACAAAACTACAGCCCCTGACTGGCATCCAGGAGTAGGGGAGTCAGGCTGGCAAGGAGGCTGTATCAGAATCAGAAAATTACAGGAGACGTGTCTTTCCAAAGTACCAAATACACCCCTTCCCAAACACCACCTTCTGTCTTAAGAGGAAAATAATCTTAAAACTAGATAGGTAAATGATATTAAGGGCTTTACAAATAAAACAACCCTGGAGATTCAAGTCCATTTAAAGGAAGTAATTATTGTTTCCTAAATATGTTGAAAAATTATTTATTAATTGAACATTTAATAGAATGTGACTTTGTTAAACATGACTTTGCTATAATATAATAGAATGTGACTTTGCCAAACATGTTATCTGCTTATTGTTTAGGAAGTAGTCCTTCCTGGAAGGACCAGCCAATATGTTTGGATTCCTATCCATTGAGGCATCCTAAGACTTTAAAAGACTGACTGCCTTGGGGGTTGCTTTTTTTTGTTTATTTATTTTTGATAGAGACAGAGTGTGAGCAGAGGAAGGGCAGAGAGAGAGGGAGACAGAGAATCAGAAGCAGGCTTCAGTCTCTGAGTTCTCAGCACAGAGCCCGGTGCGGGGCTCAAACCCACGGACAGCTGACCACGAGATCATGACCTGAGCTGAAGTTGGATGTTCAACTGACTGAGCCACCCAGGCGCCCCAGCTTTTCTTGGATAGATGCTGTCCGGGTATAACCCCAAACTTTTTATATATATTTTCTTCTTGGTCTTCCTTTTTAACCAGCATTTTCTTTTCCGGTTAATTATTACTAAAAGTAAATAAAACAATTTTTAAGACATTAGTCCCAATGATGAATAACTTACTACTCAAACTGTCTTTTTAAAATGGTTGTTTTATTTTATTTTTTCTGCAAGTTCAAAAAAAATGTTAAGAACTGAAACTGCCTTAAGTCCTATAATTGGTGATACAAATGTATTTTCTTTCTTATCATTCTTACCGGATGGAAGACAAGTTTTGAGATGCTTTAAAGTACAAAGCATTTAAGATATGCTGAATTACATTTGGGTCACCTTGGTGACAGTGTTCTGAAAGGAGTTTTATATCATTAGTTCTAAGAAATGTAGTGTTAGGAATGGGTTCTTATCAGTTATTTGGAACACTGACAGGTGAGGGGTGGGAGTGAGAAGTCTAGGAAGCCATGGAATCTTTTTGGGGTAGTTTTCTTAATCTTGAAGTTGAACAATGTCACTTTTACATAACATCTTGTATTTTGTGGTAATGAGAATTTGTGGTAGTATTTTCCGTTCAAATACATTGACCTCCTTCAACTCCCAGCAAGCCTGCTTCATCTGACTGATAGATATCAGAAGTTGTATGACTATAGTTTCATGTATTTCACCTTCCAAAAGATACAGGCTATTCTACCTGAAGCTTGCTGACAGCATCTGAAACTTTTTCCCTCACCTATGTTTTATTGGAGGGATATCATTTTGAAGTTAGTGACAATAGGGAAAGGGTCTTAGCAATGTTATGGGATTAGAGCTGTTTTGTTTTGATATTCATTTTGGCTTGAGTGCTAAATAGTACACATTATTTTTACCCAGAAGACATTACACTGGTAGAGTGTGATATATGGGAGCTTAACTATTCCAAATGGATTCCATTTTAGTCTTAAAAATTCTGCTATTATTTAAAGTTTAAAAATGACTTACAGTCTGGGGTGCCTGTGTAGCTGAGTCAGTTATGTGTCCGATTCTTGATTTTGACTCAATCATGATTTCATGGTCATCAGGCTCCATGCTTATGCTCTCTCTCTCTTTCTCCAAAAAAAAGAAAAAAGTGAAAAATTAAAAATTGACTTTTAGCTTAGTTTTGGAGCTTAGTTTTCAGCTCCACATAGAGAACTCTAAGATAAACAAAGATTTAAAAATATTTCTAGTTTACAGAGATAAAGACAACATTTTCTTAATAAAATATGAGATGGTGGAATTCTCTTCCCTTCCATTCTTAGCTAAGTTTTCAAAAGAAATCAAGGTACCTTCCAAGACGTACTTAAAATTATGTAATTATCTTTGTAATATTCCAGTGCCAGAGATTGGACATAAAGATGTCTGAGAATCAAAAAAGAAAATGAAATAGTAAGCAAGTATATTAAAGAATTATGCTCCTTTGACTCTTGATTTCTTCTGATTTCATATGGCTGATTTTATTATTCAGTACTATTGAACTGAATGTTAAAATATTGTATTTTAACTAACCATTTATTACGACTGTGTGACTAATTTCTGCAATACAAGGATTAATCAGATATGGCCCTTGCCATTGATGGGCTTATAGTCTAGAAGAGTAGACAGATACACAGATGAATAATTGCAATATATTAAATGTGTGCATTGGCAGATGAATTCCCTCTTCTATATTATTAATAAAATTGTAGACACTCAAAAACAGGTATTTAGGGACTATTTGGGAACTTACTAAAAACATTGTCTAATTTGGCATGGATAAGGGAGTGTAGCCCAAATAGTCCTCATAGAGGAAGTGCTGATTGAGGTCATTCTTGAAGACTGGGCACAAGCTAGAAAATATATAGATGTTGATGGGGGTGAGGTGGGCTGGGAGAGCACTACGGGTAAAGAGAAAAGCAAAGAAAATGGCAAAAAATAGGAAGTAGTAGTGCAAATCCATCCAAGAAGTTTAGTACAGGTAGAGCACAGAGTCTGTGTGTGAGAGAGAAATAAGGCCTGAAAGGTAGCCAGAGACAATCACTTAAAAGGCCTTGTATCCCTTTTAAACCTTTGGACTTAATCTTGAATGAAAAAGGAAAACATTGAATTGTTTTAGGTTGAAAAGGGATATGATCAGCTTTATATTTTAGAAAGTATAATCATACTATTGCTATGTGAAGGAAAGGTTAGAGGAGTGGCAAACTGAAGAGCTAGAAACTAACTGGGAAGGATTTGTGAAAAGTCTGGCATGAACCAAAGTAGCACCAGCTACAGTGGAATGTGTAACTCATATGAAGGTATTTAGGAGCTAGAGTAAAGGGGGTGGAGGTTCCATGCTTGATTAGATATGGGTATGATAGAGAAGGACTGAGATGAATCCTAGTGCACTGGCACCATTAACAAATTTGGAGAACGAGAGGATGATCAATTTGGAGAGGAAAATTGTATTATACTTTGTGGAACATCAAAGTGCAGATATCCAGGCTGAAAACAAAATTGTAATTGAGACAGTGTTGGTCAGACAGTTTAGGTTATGCTGCAGTAACAAACATCCCCAAAATCTTTGTGACTTAAAAACAAGAGTTAAATTTTCTTCTCATGTTACATATCCCTTTAGTCCTCACTCCAAGATATCAGATGAAGGAGGCTTCATCAACTGGAAAGTTGCTGGTCCTTCATAGGAAGATAGTTTTATAAAATTGCACACTGTCTTTTAGAGACCTCTTTCTAGAAGTCACACACGTCTCTTTTGTCTAAAATTCTACTGGCCAAAGCAAGTCACATAGGCAGATGTAGCTTCAAAAGAATGGAAAAACACAATTCTATTCAGATACATATACGCCTAGAAGAAAAGAGCAGAGCCAGAACATAGATGAACAGTGACATAAATTGTAAACCATCAATAATAGTAAGTGTTATTTGAAGATATTACAGTCAATAAAAAAAAAACTCAGGAATTATATATACTGTGAAAATGAAGCCAAAAACAATTTGGGGGGCACATCGACATTTAAGTACAAAAGGAATCCTTGGTAAAGGTGACTAAAAAGGAGACACCAGAGAGCTGGGTGAAAAATCAACCACGAAAACTCAAGTAAGACCATCAATTAGAATCAAGAAAGCAATTTTATATACAATATCATTTTAAAATCCCCATTATGTAGTTTGAAACTCTAAGAGGTTGAATAATTAAGTTCTATTCTATGGAACTGAATTCGTGCGTTTTGATATTCAAAAGAGTGACTTGTTCTTTCAGAGACTTATGATAAGTAGGTATCATTAGTAGGACAATGACGCTTTTTGTTTTTCTTTCTTTTTTATAAATGTTTTTTATTTATTTTTTGAGAGACAGAGAGAGACAGCATGAGCAGGGGAGGGTCAGAGAGAGAGGGAGACACAGAATCCGAAGCAGGCTCCAGGCTCTGAGCTAGCTGTCAGCACAGAGCCCGACGTGGGGCTCAAACCCACAAATGGTGAGATCATGACCTGAGCTGAAGCCGGACGCTCAACCGACTGAGCCGCCCAGGAGCCCCTGTTTTCCTAAAAATATAAAAATCAGGTTTATCAGAGGTCAGAAGGCATTACTGAACGGGTCCAAAACAAACAAACAAACAAACAAACAAATTCCAGATAAGTAAAGAAATATGCACAAGAAAGGATAGCTCTACCATCTTGTTCCTTATATATCATTTGTTCTTCTGCTCAAGAGTGGCCAGTGCGGGGCAGACTCTTGGGGGTCGCTCCATGGCTATATAGGCAAGTTCTTACAATGGTGGTAAACTTCCAGTACTATTTCCTTAAGATAACTTCGCAGATGTGAAATTACATAAGGTAAAAGAATTGTGTATTTTTAATACACTTGATATCTATATTTCTGAAACCTCCAGAAAGATTATATTCATCTATGCTTATGTTAGTGGTATATGGAATTGCCTATTCTTGAATTGTTATAACACTGATTTTCATGTTTTAAAAACATAAATAATGGTATATAATGTTTTGCATGATATTTTCCTTGGCATTTCTGGTGAGGTGGGACATTTATATATATGCTTTTGTTTGCCAATACTTCTTTTTTTATGAATGAAATTGCCTGTTCATATTCTTCTCTGATTTTCTTTTGGGTTTCCATCATTTTTCTTATTGATTTTTTAAAACTTTGATAAATATGTAGTATATGAGGCAAATACATATATATGAACACTATGTCTAATAATAGGAAATATTAAACATTAATATGGTATAAATTTCATACAGTTAAGCAAAATATGTTTGGTTCACAGATTTCTAGATATTGAGACAGATATTGGGGATATAATGGTGAACAGAATAGACACAACCCCTGTTCTCGTTGATATGATGACCAAGAAGGGTAGATAGATAAGAAACAAATGAGCAATTAAACGAATCGATTGCTATTGTAACAAGTGCTAAAGAGAGAAATAATAAAGTATCTGAGAATGAGGACAACTAGGGGGTTGAGGGACTCTTCTGTAGATAGTATGGTCAAGAAAGCTTTTTTGAGTAAAGGATATTTAAGATCAGAGCCGTACGATGAGCAGGAGCTTACAAAGAACATTCCAGGCTAAAGAATACCCTGTTCAAAGGCTCTAAAGTGGGAAAACAATGTTTAGAAAAGGTCAGTGTGACTGCAATGTGATACATAAAGGAGAAAAGCCAAGAAATAAGGCTGGACACGTGTAGGAGTCACATATCTAGGGTTTATAGGCTGTACTGAGTTAATTGAATTTTAATCCCAAACAATGAGGAAGCCATTGAAATGTTTTACACTGGAAAATAACATGATTTGATTTCCACTTTAATAAGATCACTCTGGTTGATAGGTATAAAATGATAGAATAGTCAAGAATAAATTTAAGGGTGCCTGGGTGGCTCAGTCGGTTGGGAGTCTGACTGGCTCCGGTGATGATGATCTCTTGGTTCATGGGTTGAAGCCCCGTGTCAGGCTCTGTGCTGACAGCTCAGAGCCTGGAACCTGTTTTGGGTTCTACGTTTCCCTCTCTCTGCCCTTCCCCCACTCACGCTGTCTCTCCCTCTCTCTACAAATAAGTAAACATTAAAAAAATTTAATAAAAAGAATAAATTTAACATGCATATGCCTGTGTGTGTATCTAGCCATTATAGATGTTGTGTTGGTTTGCTATTGCTGCATAATATGGTACCTCAAAATCTATTTGCTTGAAACAATAAGACGTCTCTCAAAGTCTATAAAGAGGTCTGCTGGGAAATTCTGTTGACTTGGGTCTGTTTGCTTCAAGCTTGCTGCCATCTACTAGCCTAAGCAGGTTGCACGGCCAAGCCTAGAATCAGTGTGCAAAGGTACAATGGAAGAGCACAAAGATAGGATGCCATGAAAAATTTGAGCCATATATTCAATTTACCACAAATAGCTTTAATTGAAAAGATACACTATACTAAATGAAAACAATAATAAAGCAATGCATATAATGTGATATTTAAAAAAAAACTACTGGAAAGATATATATCAATAGGTTTACTGTGATTAACTTTGGGCAGTGGGATGTAGGGTAGTTTGAACCCTTTATTTTTCTGACACATTTTCTACATTGAGTTTGTATTATTTTTGTAGTAAATTACTACTTTAAAATTCTTTAAAATGTTTGTTTTATCATGGGGCGCCTGGGTGGCTCAGTTAGCATCAGACTTTGGCTCAGGTCATGATCTCACGGTTGGTGAGTTCGAGCTCTGTGTGTGTTGGGCTCTGTGCTGACAGCTCAGAGCCTGGAGCTTGCTTCGGATTCTCTCTCTCTCTCTCTCTCTCTCTCTCTCTGCCTTCTCTCTCTTAAGAATAAATAAACATTACAAAACTTAAAAAACAATTCGTTTTATCATAACGAGTAGAGGTTTGGGAATAAAAAAGGAAAAAAAAGAGAGGAATTGAGTTCATTTCTCACAACAGTCTCAGAGGTCACCTTGTACCCTGACCACATCCCAATTTCCTTATCTGTCAAATAAAGCGACCCAAGTGTAGGTATCTCTGTATTATGTCAGCTTCTTATTTCTTGCAGGTAGCCCTACAGGAATCTGCTCAACCCATACCTTCCCCTGGGAGCAAAAGGTGCCCTCTAACCTACAAGCCATCTTTCCTTTTTCTGTCTCCCTCTGCCAGAACCACACGTTTTGCTACTTTCAGATTTCAGTGTAATACAATGATTCTCGGATGGATGCACCGTCGGTGTTATCAGCATACAATTTTTTCACTGTCTGCAAATCAATTTGTCCATTATCTTGTTCTCAAGTTCCCCTGTGCCTCATCCATTAGTAGCTGGAAGTGGGCGGTGTTCGTGGGAGGAGAAACTGGTCAGTTTATAGTGAGAAAAGTATGACCTATGGGGTGAGAAGGTCTGTGTTTGAACTCTTTGATTACATAGACACTATTTTTATCTCTGGGATGTCAGTATTTTTGTTTGGAAAAAAGGGGGATAAACGAATAATAAACAGAATCTACATATTGCTACTCAGAGGAATACATGTGATCTCACACGTAAAAGTTCTTTTTAAGTTAATGCTTTCAAAACCCTTAGTCTCCTTTGGTGCCACCTATCCCTTGAATTGAACATTGATTGACCTTTTTGTTGTCTTCTTTTAAAAGTCAAACAACCCCGAGAGGAGTTCAGATCTCACGATGAATGTTACATAACACATATACGTTATACTAAAGTCCTTGTTATCAGAGAAGGAAATATGTCCCATAAGACATTGGATTCAAAAGCTGAGCAGACAGATGGCGAAGTCAAACTTTGATCTAAAGTTTTCTTGACCAAAACTTTTCTTTATTTTCTTGACCAAAAACTTGGGGTGTTGCTTGGGGGCACATTCAGTAGAGGAGGTCGGTGAATTTTACACTCTTTTTGAGAAACTTGCTCTTGGTCAGGGTTGTCTTGGCTTAGAGTTAAAAAGTAATGTAAATGTCAATGGGTTTAGCAACAAATAATGTTTATAATTGCCATTACAATTTGATGAAAGTACACAATACATTTTGAGGCTTGATCCATGGGAACAGAAAAGGTACAAAGTATACATTGTACCATGAAATATATTTGAAGGCAGTTAAGTCAAACAAGTACACTTTTTATTTTGACCTTGTTCTAGGTAAAAAAGAAACTCCAGGAGCCCTGCTATTCCCCATGAGCTCTGACGAAATGATTGATTTCTTTTCAGTTGAACTGAACGCTTGTTTTAATTATTTTTAAAATTGTCCAGACAATCATAACTTTCAATCTAAGAGAAAGCAGCACTGTGACAAGAAAAATAATACTTAGTTCCGATGTTCTATTGTGTGTAAGTGTGTGTGTTTCTGTTGTCATGGTGTAGAAGGGAGATCAGAAGTACTTTGATGATGAAACATGTGAACTGTCGATCTAAGCCCAAATGAAAACTTTTCAGTGAGGTTGCAGGCAAGCAGACCTTTGGCAGAAATTAAATCTCCATGTGAGAAGTTCACTGTTGAGGACCTGCACTGAATGTAGCATTAGCATAGTGTCCCTTTTCGCTTCTCATAGGCTGAGGTCTCTTTTTGACTCTGTTATTCAGTAGCCTTGTGACATAAGTCAAATATTTAATTTCTGAAAAAGTCAGCTTCCTCTCCTGCAAAATTACTTACGGCATTACAAACATACGCTTAGTGAGTGCCTCCATACTAGGCTCATGACATACATATATTATTGCTTTGGATTCTCACAACAGCCCTATGAGTGCTGAAGATGAGGCAGAACAGAAAATAAACTTGCGCAAGATCACAGAGCTGAGAGGTGGCTAACTTGGATCAATCTTTTTTTTTTTAATGTTTATTTATTTTTGAGAGAGAGAGAGAGAGAGAATGAGCATGGGAGGGGCAGAGAGAGAGGGAGACACAGAATCCGAAGCAGGCTCCAGGCTCTGAGCTGTCAGCACAGAGCCCTACACAGGGCCTGAATCACAAACCGTGAGATCATGACCTTAGCCGAAGTTAGACGCTTAACTGACTGAGCCACCCAGGCATTAATTTGGCTCAATCTTAATCTAAATCTTAGAGTACTCTACTACATCACACTGCCCATCAGGACCTGGCATAAAATAAACACTTAACCACATGTGGAATCTCTTTGTTCCCTCCTACAAAGTACACTGATATTGAAGTGGGATTCTCCAAAAGATCCTCTGAGGAGAAAAATCTGTAAGGATGAGGAAAGAACACAACTTCCCAGGAGTCTCTGTGGGCTTTCTTCCAGAGTAAGCTATTCGAGGATGATGGTCAGAGGAGTGATCAAATACTCTAAGTACCTGAGAGTGGTCCCATAGGGCTGGTTGGTGGATGAAGAAAACCCTCTAGAGAAGGAGAGGAATCATAGGAGACATGGAAGAAGTGAAGGGGCAAAGAAAGAGACCACTCTCTTTGGGGTAGAGGGAGATGGTTAGGGATATGGGGGTAGAGGAGGACAGTCAGGGATAAAAGAAGTTTTTAGCAGAAGCTTTGAGTTTAAAATTCAGGAGAAAGGAGTAGTGTCTAAAGAGAAAATGTAAGAAACTTTTCTGTGAGTAGAACTGTGTGAACCCCCTATAATTCCATTTAAGGAAACTGAAAACAAAAATCTGCCTTATTGTCAGAGAATATGGATTTGAATTTCTGGGTTTTGTTGTTGTTGTTGTTGTTTAGTGACATTTTGTGCAGACACTGAGCTAAGCTATTTATGCAATCCTTCTGCTTCAGGAGGGGGCCACTGTATGGTCCTGATCCCTGTCCGCAATATCTAAAGAGGTATGATCTGGAAAGGACCATGAGGTAGTGAAAGAGCAGTAAGGAGAAGGGTAGAGTTAACTGCCTTTAACTGCTTAACTGCTGGAGCTAAATAATACAGTCTGTCGTAAACGGGGTTCATAACATCTGTCTCAGAAAGATGTGAGGCTCAGGTGAGGTAGTAGTGCTTTATGCACTGTATCAACTCCATGAATGTCACCTAGGATGACTATGCAGCACCTACATTTGTTAGCTTTCAGGCAGTTCTATGATGGACAGCGACCATCTTACTTAATGTACATTTGGATTTCCCACTTTCTTGCAACTTAGTGGTTTTCTGTAAATTACCAGGTGTCATATGTGTCTGTCTTCAATGAGGCTTGGAGAGGCAGGAATGGTGGGGAATTGCTCTCTGGGAGTATGTTCTGATAAGTCAGATGGCAATGATCGTATTTTCCAAACTCAAATTAATGACATATGGTCAGACAACAGGACAGAATATTTGAACCGGGTGTATCTGGAAAAATCTGGGCTCACTGGTCACCAGAACTATAAACTGGCATTGCCAGCAAGGACTCTACAAGGCCTTCATTTTCAAGGTCTCTGCTGAAGGGCAAAATTCCAAGTGTACAAAGGAGTGCACTACAAGGCTTTTAATTTCCCCTTCTGCACCCAGGGGGACAAATAATTAATGCTTTCATAGGTCTAAAGAGGAGCCCAGAGCCCAGAAATTCTGTTATCAATGCTGGCTTACTAGGAAAAGACATGCTTCTGCCATGCATCACTAAGGATTATAACAGATTAGCAACTAAATTTGAGTTAATTAAAAATAATCAACTATAATAAGAAGAGAGTTTCCAGAAAATTACCATATTGATCAAGTTGCTGTCTAAACAACTTGGAAAACACAGAACAAATTTTGGAGGCCCAATGCCAAGTATCTGAAGAGGCTCATTAAAATTTGCTTAAAAATATTACAAAACTCAATTTTATTAATAATGATCATAAAAATACATAACAAGTAAATAGTTGGGGGGATGTTTAAGCTTTAAAGTCTACATAATTTTTAAAACTTAAAATGTAAAATGCGACATGACTTTAGTACTGAATGTGAAAAGGAGAGTTTTTTTTTTTAATGGGAATAACAACGTTTGATGTGCTATGTAAATGGTTGAATGGTGACCTGCATTTTTGAAGTAGATTGTACTTTTTTTTTGAAAATAAATTCTCTTACAGTAAGGGGCCACAAAGCTTATCATTAGATTACTAAGGGAGAAAGCCTATAAAAATGACTCTTAAGTGCTTTGATTCCTAGTTATGATCTAGTTACAGATTTTTTAAAAGTCTTCCCTGAAAACACAATCACTTGAGAAACTCCTAATTTGTCATAGTGAATATCTTCTTGGCAAAATAAAATGTTTGTCACATGAAGCTTTCAGGGTCCTGAGATGAATGAAAGTAGATTTAGTGAAATGGATTTCCTGGTTTAGTTTCACAAATTGTCACAAAACACATTGGATGACACAAATTAACCAAAGTTAAAATGTTTCTGCTGGTGTGAAATCTATTAATCTATGTTTCATTTATTGGATTTACTCATATCCATCTATCTTCCCAAAGGATTTATGATGACTGCTTGCTCCCTTTATAGGTATGTCCTGAATATTGTAGGCTGCTCTCTTGTTTTATTTTTGTGCCGCTAGTTCTTCTGTTCCATAAAAATATACATGGACAAAATTGATTGAAAAAGCAACCTATCTTGCGAAGAAAGGCAGAATCCAGACTTGAAGGATAACCTCTGCCAAAAGACATAAGCAAACTTTTCTTTCGCCCCAGCGGCTCTGAGCTCACATATAACCCATAAAGTGAAGATACCCATCACTCAGCTAGGCAGTACCTGAAACAGTGGGGGGGTGAGAGCCGGCGATTGCTATTACTGGATGCTGAGCTCCGAAAATAATCTCACAACTATAATGGGAGTTAGGTGCCCAAAGGAGAAAAAGACAAATACAGGCCCTGGACACCTCAGTACATTATTTCAGAAATAAGATGAAGACTGATACAGAAATTAGAACTCATGAACAGATGAACAGTCAGTTCTTATTCCTTCCATGTTGTCTAGGTGATTTCAGAAGACTGGAGAATTGCTTGATTCCCCTTTACTTTTCAGAAATAGACGAAGTAATTAAAAATCTTCCCCAAGAGAAAGTTCTTGGCCCTGGCGGAGCTACAGGAGATTTTTATAAAACCTTTGGCTTAGCCCTCTCTGTACATTTGCTTGACAAGCTCAATCACTTGAGAGACTCAGGTGGATTCATCCTTGCCAGCCCTTACATCCAGATTATCTTAATTGCTAAAAGGGATAAAGATACAGAAAACTGTACCACATTTAGGTTCAAACCCCTGATTAAAGTGGATATCAACTCTTGGAAAGGATCCTGACAGTTCTCGTGATTATTTGGAACCTGGGGCATAGTAATCAGGCAGTTGTTTGGGGATGGGTCATTCTTTGATTAAGACGACTTTTTCCAAATCTCAGTTCAGTTAAAATCATAGGGCACTGGCCACTCTACTTATTGTTTTTCTACGAAAGGACAGTTTTTATTTTTTGGCAGACCAGTGAGCGTCAGGTAGGTACTATGGGCTCGGAAATCCAAGGCCTTCATTACTTAATAATAGCTCCTTTGTTGGTGTTCCAAATGAGCAGGACCATTTAAATTTCTCTATTTCTCAATGTCCTTAGGGCTGAAGTGGGGAAGCTGATATTACATTATACCATTAGCTTATTGTTACACACACACACACACAAAGGTGTGGGAAGGAATAGATGAAAATACATCTTGTAGTATAATTCCAATTATATGATATTCTGGAAAAGGCAAAACTATGGGTATAGTAAAAAGATTAGTGGTTGCCACGTGGTAGGGAGAGGGAGGGATTAGTAGGTAGAGCACAGAAGATTTTTAGGGATGTGAAACTACTCTGTACGATGCTATAATGGTGGATTCATGTCATTATAAATGTGTACAAGCCTGCAGAATGTATTACACCAAGAGTGAACTCTAATGTAAACTATGGAGTTTGGGTAATTATGCTGTGTCAGTGTAAGTTCATCAACTGTAACAATTGTACCACTCTGGTGGGGAACATTGGTAATGAGCTAGGCTATGCATGCGTGGGGGCAGGGGGTGTATGGGAAATCTTTGTATCTGCTGCTCTAAACTGCTAGGAAACTAAAACTTCTCTGAAAAATAAAGTCTATTAAAAATATCCTGCAAAATTTTTATTGTTGTTGTTCTTAAAAGTGAAATAGACCCTCTGGCAACTTTCTGGGTAATGAATGTCAAAATATGCATTTGCCAGGACTATCCAGATGATTGAGGCAAACACTTTTTACATGAAATTGCCACTTAATTGCGGTTTTTTTCCCTTCAGCATGATGCCCTGGCCAAGTATTCTAAAAATAATTGCTTCTGGGGCGCCTGGGTGGCTCAGTCGGTTAAACGTCCGACTTCGGCTCAGGTCATGATCTCGCGGTTTGGGGGTTCGAGCCCCGCGTCAGGCTCTGTGCTGACAGCTAGCTCAGAGCCTGGAGTCTGTCTTCAGATTCTGTGTCTCCCTCTCTCTCTGACCCTTCCCTGCTCACGCTCTCTCTCTCTCTCTCTCTCTCTCTCTCTCTTTCTCTCTCTCTCTCAAATAAATAAAACATTAAAAAATAAAAAAAAATACTTGCTTTACTAAAGAGGTGTCTCTAGCTGCCTACCATACCTACAGGCCTCTCCTCAGACAAATCACCCCATCTACTCGTGAGGGAAGCTCTGCTAAGCAACTCCTAACACATGGTTATCATCTTCTATGCCACGTTACCCCACCATCCTGACTACATGTCACTTGAACAGGGAATTGGTAACTGACCCAAGGACATTCAATGACCAATGGTCTTTAAAGAATTGAGGAACGAGGGGCACCTGGGTGGCTCAGTCCATTGGGCATCTGACTTCAGTTCAGGTCATGATCTTAAGGCTTGTGGGTTCAGGGCCTGCTTTGGGCTCTGTGCTGACAGCTCAGAACTGGAGCCTGCTTTGGATTCTGTCTCCATCTCTCTCTGCCCCTCCCCCACTTGTGCATTCTCTTTCTCTCTCTCTTTCTCTCAAATATAAATAAACATTAACAAAGTTAAAAAAAATAAAGAATCAAGGCACAAAAGCTTTATCCAACAAAAACAATAGAGGAATTTGAATGCAAGAAATTCAAAGAGAAAGTGAATGGTTGTAATGGAAACATAAGATACATGGAAAAGGCAAAACAGAAGAAAACCTGAATCAATTTAATAGCTTACATTAGAGATCACTGACTTTCAGCTGTTGATGGCATGACAAAATAAGTTGCTAGTTATGGTGGATTCTCAATTATATCCAAAAATATGCCTAGGTTTTCATTACAAAAAAAAAAAAAGTAAAAACAGTTCCTATTTTTTTTAAGGTCTTTTTGTGGCTGTCCTGAGCTCTTATGTGGAATGGTCATTCATTCAACAAATAATTATTGAGCAACTGCTGCATCCTAGGCACTTTGCTAGTAGCTGGAGGGACAAAGAGCAAAACAGACATGATTCCTCCCTTACAGAGATTCTAGTCTAGTAAGCTTTTATAAGACACATGATTAACTAGGAGACTTAGAATGGTGCTAGGATGAATAACTATATGCTATGAGACTGTTGGCAGGGTGCTCTAGCAGAGTCATGGGGCGAAGAGCTTCCTGTGGTTGACATCCTTGTCTCTCTCATTCCCATGAGATTCTTAGAATAAGCTCTCTTTTACTTGAGTACAAAGCAAAACCATCACAATTGTGAATAAAATCATCAATAAATATAAAAATGTACAAATCAGCATTTTGGACGACTTGGTAGGAATACCTCTGTCTTCCAAAGATATCCAATATGGAAACATGGGAAGGATCTTTCTCCTGGACATCTATTTTCTTGTTTTTTCAAAGTCAACAGGAGGTTATCTTCAATGAAATAATCACCTTTCCCTTAAACATATCAACTCCTGTTTGATTAAATGTTTCACTAGAATTAGCATTTCCTTATGTTTCAAACATGGCATTACCTTACTCCTTCTAGACTCTGTTCTCTCATGCTCACTAACCACATAGATTCCACGTCAGCAATGAAACTCCCAACCAGCCCCTCCTTTCCATTCTTGCTATTACTTGTATCTAGACCAGAGGCTGACAAACTAGAATCAGGCCAATTCTGACCCAATGCCTGTTTTTATAAATAAAGTTTTATTAGAACCTAGCCATGTCCATTTGTTTAAGCATTGTTTATGGCTGCTTTCATACTACAACAGCATTGTTGAGTTGTTGAGATAGAGGCCAAGTGACCAAGAAAGCCTAACATATTTACTGTCTGGCACCTTACAGAAAAGTTTCTGGACCCCAATGTAGACACATCATCTTTTGCCTCAAGTATTAAAATAATGTACTTTGTTCCTGTCAGTTTCTTTCCTCACTGTAGTCTCTGTCCTACACTATAGTTTCTAAAACACTAATATGATTTTCACTTACCTTCTTCCAGTTCGACCCGAGCACACTTTTGCCACAGGAAAAACAACAAAATGGGCATGCGGGCCTTTGCAAAAAGCTTTAACAAGCCAATTCAGCCTTAGCACTTTTCCACCACCATGTTCCTACCACGCCGAACCCTTCACACACACCATGCATACTGCCAAGAATGACCAGCCCTCTCTCCATCTCCACCCAGCCCTGAACCTTCACCTGGAAAATTCATATTGTTTCTTAAAAATCAGCTCAGCTGCTGTTTCCCATGTGAAACTTTTACATCTGTCCCCGGGCTCCCTCCTTAGGATCCCTTTGTCTTCTGGGCTTTTACGGGGCTGAGTTCCCACTACTACAGGCTTACCATGCTCTATTGCTATTTCTCTGCTTAAGTGCGCCTGCTTGCATGGATCATGTCTCACTTAGTTTTGCATCAAGGGCATTTAGCATAGTCCCTAGCACCCCTTTGGCATTCAGTAAATAGTTTCCACTCTAGTGTGTTACTGATAGTACATCTTGACAGTGTTGAGATTCATATTTTTCTTAGAATTGTAGAAAACCTGGATAGGTCAAAAGATTTATATAGATTTTCTATTTATTTTTCCCATTATCAATTACTGAGGTATAGTAACTCTCTTCAACAAGGTAATGATCTATTTGCAAAAATGAAATGGATCTAGATGTAAACAGAATATAATGTAAGGGAGAACTCAAATAAGAGGTGGTGTGTGGGTTTCAGTGAGACTGGACCAGACAAAATCGTTTTGCAGAGGAAATAAGACTGGTTTTTCAGTGCCTTAAATGATGGATAGAATAGGACAAGCAGTCAGTTTAGGAAATGCTTCATCATTCATTCATTCATTCATTCACTTCACTTCACTGTTTCCTCCTTGTGGACCTTTTTGCTTTCCACACCTGAAAAGTATCTCTCTCTCTTAGCTTAAACCATGAGTGTGTTTCTCTTCACCATGTTTATCCTACTGTGTTATCTGATTAACTTTCAATTTAGGGTCTCCTGACTCCAAGTTTGGGTTTGATACACTTTTCCCTTCACAGGGAAATAAATGCTTATTTGTTTGGTCATAATCTCTCTAAACTGTAAAATGTGGTCAGGACCATAATTTTTCTAGTTTACCTAGAGTGACTGGCACATAGTGTATACATTTGATTCTTTGCTTTTCATTCTTTTAACAGACATTAATTGGGTACCTATTATAGGCCAAGGTACTGGAGTTAATGTTGGTAAAGTTTTAGGGTAGAAACTTAGAGGACCTGGAGTAGGAAGAGATACTGGAAAACAGTTAAGTAGGTAAGACGCATGTATGACTGCAATGTAATTCCCTTTAAACCAAGAAGAGACGCACCTTGCAGGCTTAAAATCATATTTCTCTTTATACCCTCTTTGGGGGACTAGGAAGAGCCAGTGCTGGTAAGTGGTGGTTGAATGAATTAATTAATACATGAGGGTAGGTTCTCAGTCTTCCATATTCCTGCCTCTAATGTGATATTTAGAGCTCTGTGTTTTATATCCACTCTGGAACAGCTGAAAACTGGTAGAATTCTAACTCAGTATCTGAGATTTTAAAGTTCTTGTCCAATCTAGCCATCCTAGGGTTAAGGAGGGGATGCTACTAGATAGTCAAATGTTCCCAACTCTGTTTACTCCAAAAAGGTTTGGTGTTTTGTTTTAAAACTAGAGTTAAAACACTGGTGTAGAAATATGAATGGAAGGGGAAAAGAATAAGCTAACAAGAAGAAAGGCCCACGGCCACCAACAAGCTGTTAACAATTTATAACTCATCTCAAAATTTGTAAAATGCCTATAGCCATACTATTTGGGGTTAAGACTTGACAGATTTGGTATCTAAAAAGTATTTCACTTTATAAGTGTTCAGGGGGGAATTTATCCAAAGAGAAGCACAAAATGCAAGGGGTAGAGTCTTGGTTAAAGAATCTTTAGGGATTTGGACAGTGAGCTACACACACACACACACACACACATATTTTTTAGAAACTATCTTTCAGATTGACATCAAATGGGTGTCAAGTAGGTGGATGTGGAGATAATCTCAGTCTTCCGTGCAGTCACTAAGCTCTCCGGATGTTAGCTTACAAAATGATTGTAGGCGCTGCTCTGAATTCCCAAAGTGGAGGGCTTTGTCCAAGGCTCTGTGGTTTAATAAATTTGGTTCCAGAAACAACATAAGACTTTTCTAGTTTGAAGACATAAGAGGCTAATAGCATTAATAAAATATTTATTTTTTAAAAAGTGAGTTGGTAACACAATCTAGATTCTCCTTTTGTTGTAATATTCTGATTTTAATTATTTGTGTGAAACTCAGCTGGATATAAGATATAATTGGGCACAGAATAGACAAGGACACAAATTTCAGGGGTGCATGGTATTCAGAAGTTGAGGCTAAATTCCAACTAGGGGAAAGACTCTAAGGTAAGAGTTTGGGACAGAAGATCAAAATTAGAGCACAAATCAAGAGAGCCAGTAAGGGAGTGATAGTCAACAGAAGAACTCAAAATAAGGGTGCAGTGTGGGTGAGTCACACAAAATGCAGGGAGAGTTTTGAGGAACCAAGTACTTATTGTATCTAGAATGGAATGAGACCAGATGAATTTTGGCAATTCAAGACTTAACTGGAATGTTAGGCTCATTTAAGTGTCCAAAGTAGGGTGAACAGTAGTAGACTTCTTACATATTGCTAAGTAAGTATCCTGAGGATATTCAAGGTTAAGAAGGGGCCTGTTTACCCTTGGTTTTTCTCTGATCACTTGGTATGTAATTTTTTTTATGGACTATTCTGAATGTATGGGAACCTTGGGATCTTGTCTATTTAAATATGAGCAAGTATGGACTACCTTGTCCTATTTAGTCTCTTTCTATTGGACTCTAGTTTGTATGTTGCTGTCAGGACCTCTTCCATCATGGTGCTGCTTGGTTCATGAACTTATAGTGGCTTCCTACTGCTTCAAATCCAATATTCAGATACCAGGATTTCCATGAACTACAACGAGTCTTTCCCAGCTCATTTTTTACTACTTTCGGATAAGCTCTTCCATTGTAGTAAGGCAAGTCATTTTCTCTCCTCCAGCTCCTACCTATTCTCACAATGCTTTTTCAGTTGCTCGCCATCAACCCAAAGTCTCCACTTCTTTCAATGCTCATAGCAAAGTTCATAAGGTGCAAGAAAGTTTTGCTGCTTACGTTTACTTTACTTAAACTTGGATATTTTATTTTGCCATAATACATAGTCTCTTAAATCTTCATGTAGCCTTAGAGTTATTTCAAGTGGATTCATGTATCTGTAGTTTTTTGTAGAGTGCCCTAATACACTCCAAATTCCTGAGAAACATCCTTTACTTCTTTTATATTCTTCTTCAGCCTCAAATAGAAGTTTGGATACATAGGAGACACTCAAGTGATGCTTATAGAAGAGATGAAGATATCCTCCTACATTACTGTGACTTCCTAACATAGAGTGATAAAAATCGGTTTGTAATACAGCAAATGCTTAATTTTTGTGTTCTTAATAATGTGGATATAATTCTATAACTTATAGTGCTCAAAATTATAGTTTACTTTGTCTTAGCATAGGAAGTTTAAATTATTTCAGCTTTACTAACATTTTTGCCCTAAATATCTGACTATCTATCTATTTATTTATTTATTGAGAAACAGAGACAGAGTGCAAGTAGGGGAGGGGCAGAGAGAGAGAGGGAGATGCGGAATCCAAAGCAGTGTCCAGGCTCTGAGCTGTCAGCACAGAGCCCGATGTGGGGCTCGAACTCACAAACCGTGAGATCATGACCTGAGCTGAAGTCGGGCGCCTAACTAACTGAGCCACCCAGATGCCCCTCTGACTACCCATTTATGTGGGGTGAAAAAAAGTCAGGTGGTTGTTTTGGTGGCAGTGGGGTACCACTGGTTTTAATGAAATTGGACTGCATATCAGCATGAATGCATTTTAAGTTAAATCATTGGGGCATCACTTTCCAAAGCTAGACTTGTGCATAGAAGAAGCAGCTGTTAATCTATGGAATCCTATTATAGGTGTATAGATTTATAGATAGGGATAGAGATAGAAAGATGGACAAGGAATATAAACTCTTATAGAGTCTTATGAGTAGAACCTCTTTTTCATATACAGCTATCTTATTTGTTGTCAAATCTTTGATTAGGCAAGAGGTTGTGGTGTGGTCTTTTATCAATGTCACTGGGATTCTACTAACTTTTTAAGGATGACTTGCTTCTATGCCCCAGATCTTATTTCCTTGTGTTTCAACCCAACACTGAGTATTCCATTAATGACTGTTCTGCATATTGAATAGAGAGTGTTTTGTTGAGAAAGACCTATTTTTTTTCCCCCGAACCAGTAAGGATATCATGTGCCAGATGGTTAATTCCCATGGGTTAATGAGTGTACCCACACACTTCATGATTTGAAATATCCTGCGGACATTTCCTTTGGTGAAAGGATTGCTAGATTTTAATTTACATTTGTATGAAGTACACATTTGCTTTTTTCTGTTGATACCTAGAAAAATAGATTTTTAATCTTCTGATGTTTGGGACTTAAATAATTTACAGAAATATAAGTTCTGGTCAAATTTTAATATTATATTTTAATTATCAATTGCATTTAAATTCGAGAGAAAACAGCTTTCTGATGTGCATGTAAGGAGTAATAATTGGTAGTATTCAAATGAATCATTCTTGTGTCCCTGTTTCAATAAGATTTATATTTTTAACTGATGGGAGTCCTTTACATTGTCATGTCCAATTAATAGGCTAATAATTTATAGCCATTTAAGAGGAAGGAGATTCTTGTAAAGCAGTAATGCTAAAATATCCAAAGATTGGCATAGGCAGAAAATTACATTTGGAACTGCTTTGAGAAAAGCCCCAGATAAAAGCCATCACAATTTTATATATTTTCAAGTAGTTGGGTAATGATAATTCATCCATATAGCTGAGTTTATATAATCGTTTATGCTTTAGGGATTCTAAGATATAAAAGGTAACCACAGAAACCAAATAAAGTCATAACACAAACTATTTGTACCAACAATACATTTATAGGTTTTAGAACATAAACAATAAAATGGTATTTTTACAGCACTCTATAAACAACTATAATTTGTATATGCAACAAAATTATATGGGCCATTAGCAGTTCTGCCATGACCTCTGTTGCTGGGCAAGTTACTCAAAAGTTGTGAAGACTCAAGGCCAGAGTTAACTCTGGAAGTCACTTCAGGTGTTCCATCCAGAGTCAATTCATGGTAACTTGTACTGAAGGTAACTCCTTCTTTTGTTAGATGAGAATAAAGAGGTGTCATCTTCTCATGAGACAGGGATGGGGTTGGCAATACACTGAAATTTATTCGGGGTGTGCAGACCAAGCATTCCAGATTGTTGCTAGTAGGAGGAGTTCACGTAACCAGCAAGTGCTAGGGGTCGACTGGTAGGTAAAGCAATAGCTGAAGATGAATCAACAGACAACATCTGGAGTCTTTCTTGGGTAAGTAGTTGAGATGTAAAGTTCCTCCATCATTTTGCATGTATAGTACAAGCTCAAAATGAGAAAAAGTAATATTGCATCCTGTATCTCATGTATCAGAAAGTAAAAGAGAAGAAAGGGATAATTTGGGGACAGAGTTTGAATGACAAAGTAAATATAATGTAACAGAACTTTTTCAAAAAAGAGGGAGAGAACAGCTTAATGAAGAAAGTAAGTGGTTCTCCTAAATATTTTCACAGAGACATGGTAAGGAGTTTATCAAGGGTATTTAATAAGATAAAGTAATATCAAGTAACATTTAGAGTAAAGTACAAGAAATATGCTTCACATTAGAGAACTTTAAAGTTATGAAATGTCATTCAGAGCAAAATGAATGAAATGGGGTTTTTTGGTATCCATTTAATGTTAGACTTTAAAAAAGATTGGTTAATAACTGGCTGGGAGATAAAACTAGAAGCCACATGAGTTTTTTGACTCACCCGTATCTCACATATCATGTAAGAATCAATTCACATATCTGCAAAGAGAACACATTATGATATCAAAGGTTTTTTTTCATAGTTTTACTTTGCATTTAAAACCAAAATCAGATTATAGATATATCACATTAAAGAATCCATTTCCCACTGGAGTCTGGCTATTTCGCTCTAATATTTTCAGCTATTTTATTCCTCCTGTATTACATTTTACTTTTCTTTCATCTTCCCAACCCCCAATCTGTACATTCCTTTGCTTCATCTAGTTCAATTTACTCTGCTAATGTTTAGAAAGAATATTATAACTCAACTTCCATGTAATGGTTTATAACCTCTTGATTTTGTGATCTTTTTAAGGGCAGTTATATTGACAAGTAAATTATACTTACTTCTGCCAATTGTATGTACTCATGTCACTTTACATTTAACTTTATCACTATTTGTCAAATTCTCCCCTGTGGCCTTTTTAATGTTATGATGTATTTGGCAATATATTTTTTATTGACATTTCAATTTTGTTTTGTAGTGTGCTAAAGTTACAAGAAAACAAACGACTAAGAGGCGAACCTGAGCCAATCTTGGCTACAGTTAACTTTTAGGATTCTCTGGGAGGATATGGCTTTTGTTGGATGCACTGACCTCTGGACCCACTAGGCCCCAGAACCATTCAGTCAAGATCTAGATGGTGACCCCTATTTGATAAAGCATAAGAACAGGGAAATAGAGCCTCACAAAACAAATTCAAGATTTAGATGTCCTTACTAGATTTACGCTTTCATTGCGTGTTTTGTGGTCAGTGAAAGAAACCCCAAATCATTTAAACATTAGGTTTGTTAGTATTTGGCATTTTAGTTTGGTGTGTTAATTATTATTTTGCTTAAATGTTTGTTTTATTTCTTATTCCTTGATCAATTCATCCCAGATACTATAAATTGTTTTTATTTTATCTTATTTTATTTTATTTTAAATGTTTTTTATTTATTTTTGAGAGAGAGAGAGAGAGAGAGAGACAGCATGAGCAGGGGAGGGTCAGAGAGAGAGGGAGACACAGAATCCAAAGACAGGCTCCAGGCTCTGAGCTAGCTGTCAGCACAGAGCCTGACCCAGGGCTCGAGCCCACAAACCATTAGATCATGACCTGAGCTGAAGCCGGACGCTCAACCGTCTGAGCCACCCAGGTGCCCCTATAAATTGTTTTTATAGCCTGTCTATCTTGATCTCTGTTATTTTCTCCTGCACCTATACCATAGTGCCTCGTATACACTCGATATATGTTTGATGACCTATGGCTGCTATGTCTCTGACACAGACAACTCACACATAGCATTACTATTTAATTTTTTTAAGGTTTATTTATTTTTGAGAGAGAGAGAGACAATTGGGGGAGGGGGAGAGAGAGAGGGAGACACAGAATCTGAAGCAGGCTCCAGACTCCGAGCTGTCAGCACAGAGCCCCACGTGGGGCTTGAACTCATGAACCATGAGATCATGACACTTAACTTGACTGAGCTACCCAGGTGCCCCAAGCATTATTATTAACAGAAATATGGATGCACACTGTAGATTATGATTGGTGTATATTTTTCCCTTAATTTTATTAATTTTGGAAAACAAAAGCAATGAACTCTTTTTATTTGATACTTAAATTGGCTAACTATACTGTAAACTCCTTAGAGCTTCACTAAGATACTAACATTATTAGCCACGTGTGGCTATATAAGTTTAAATTTAATTAAAGTTCAATGGAATTTAAAAGTCATTCCTTCTACTACACCTGACACATTTCAAATACCCAGTAGCTACATGTGTCTATTAGTCACCATGTATTAAAGAATGCTCATTACGGAAGATTTTTATTATAGTAGAAACTTCTTTTGGACTGTGTTGCCATAGAATACTCTCTTGGAAGAGCACCCCAAGTAGATTACTACAGAATGACAAAAAAATTCTTTCCTGTGTGATTTCATACTGCTTTAGGAAATGTCTGTTAGCTCAGACCTACAACAATATAGGCAGAACCACTCCTGGTGCTAAATGAATCAACATGACATTAAGTTGACTGTTACCAAAATCACAGAGTAAGATTAAAATGCCAGGAGCTAGATCTGTCAAATGACTTTGTAGTGTCTCTAGGTTCTTTTCCTAGCGGTCTGAAACATACACCAATGCGTTTCAATATTGGCTTGGCCCTTCTCTATAAAGAATTGCTGTTGGACAATGGAGAACTTCATATATATGGTGTCTTTTCCAGATAGTCTGTCCTTAAATAGAGACAAAAACACTGAGTGTCCTGAGAATACATACCTCATCACTTACCCTACCTCTCTTAGCTGCTGTAGGCAAGTGTTCAAAAGGAAGTGTTCTGGTATCCGTGTCTCTGCCTAAGGAGAGGCTCATTTTCTAGTTTAGATCTGTATCAGGAAGTTATGTTTCCTGCCAAAAGGAGATTTAAGGACGGCACCCTCCCGGTATCACAAAAAGAAAACAGATCACCCACAACCTAGACAGAGATAACAAACAGATCACTCTAATTAGGAAAAAAAAAGATGCAGCATTCTTCAAACACAGCCAAACACTTCTGGACTGTAAAAGGAGTGAACCTTTAAGAAGCTTCTTGTTGAGGCCTTTCAAATGAGCTTTTAATAAATTATACATGATGACTACGACTAAGGTCTTCGTATGAAAAAGTGACTTTCTATGACAGGCCAGCAAAGGCCTAGAAAGGTGTGGGATATTGAAAAATCAAAAGTAAGAAAAGATCCAGATGGAACGAGAACATAAATGTTTCTTTCTGCCCTGCTCGCTGAAGGGGTTTGATTGGTTCTCAGTGAGTAGGGGCTAGAGGTTGAAATCAGAATTCCACTGTTCTATTGTTTATATTTATGTTGCGATTACTAAAATGTGTTCTGCAGAACTATTAAATGGTTATGGGAGAAAGGTTCCATGGAAATAAGTTTAGGAAATACTGGGTTAAATAAGATTAACTTGGTTTTAAAAAGAATCATAAGACTTCTCAAGGCTTTTACTATGTTAATGTGTGTTGTGATTCTCTAAAAGACTGTGGGAAAGGTAAAGAATTTGTTAAGCTTTTATAATAAGTATTTGGGATTTTAAGTAAAACCCCAAGACAGAGAAAAATTGGTGCAAGTAGCTTCATATTATAAGGAGCAGTTACTAAACACACTGCCATAGGACTTAAGGGGTGACAAGATGATGATGGTGTGAACAGTTAATGAGTGAATAGTTACAAAACTCTTAGAACAGTGGCTTGCATGTAGTTACTGATAAGAAAGCATAGTTGTTGTATTACATTGGGACTTGGTGGGCTGTTGGTGGTAGAAGTCACTCTTGGACACTCTGTTGGTGGTAGAAGACACTGAGACACTCTTGACCAAGCAGGAGCAAGGATGCTGCATAAGCCCTAATTACATGAAGTCCAAGATGGCAGAGTGTCCTCACAGGGTCCAGAGAACTGGCTCATGCCTGCTCGGGTAATGATCAAAATGTCCCCTCCCACGTGTGAGTCTGAGTGAGCGTTGTGGATCACTTAAGAAGCCAGGCGTGGAGTAGTGTTTGGTGGTAGTGTTTGGTGGTAGTGTTGGAAGGAGCTCGCTGGGAAGGAAACAAGGCAGAGGGTGTCACCAGAGGTGAGCTTAAAGCCTACAGAGTGACAAGCCTTGACAGTAAAGGTGAACTCATCTCCCAGCAGCAGTGAACAAACTCTCACTTAGTACTTTTAATATTGGAGCAAAATGAGCATGCCAGAATTTGGTATATATTCGTCACATGTTGAAATAGTTGGGGAAGAAAATCAGATATAATATCTAAAATTTTTTACTTTGATTTCTCAGTTATAATTGCACGTGAGAAGTCTGCCCCAAGCTTTTAGTCCTGAGTCCTTCTCGATGAGCTCCTCCAAGCAAGATGTTTGGGGAACCAAGTTTTAGTTGAGATAGATTTTATGGGAGAGGAGTAGGCCATGCTCTGAACAGAACAGGATCAGGCTCTGAAAGGGAAAAGTGAATGAAGTAGAAGGACCCCACGGGAATTCAGTCCCAGAGGGAAGAAGGGGAGCAGGACTCAGAGGCAGGTTGAGAATTAGGCCCATTAACCTCTCCCTCTTTCCTCCTCTCTTAAGCCCCCCACTGTATGTCTGTATGCTCCTGTTGCTTTCGGTGTTGACTTTGGCCTGTACTATAAGATTACTCCATCAGAGACCTGGGAATTGGTGTTGGCCCAAATTGACTTGAGGAACAGCAAATGAATTACAAACATACACACCAATCTAAGAAATACAATTAGAACAATAAGATAACCTGAGAGTATTTTAAACACATGAAGTATATCTTCAGAATGCTTTCTAAATGAGGGCAGACTTGCTAGAGTGAAAATTGTATTGCAGCATCGACTATCTGGATAAGGCTTGAGGCATAGATGATTTAGATTTTAGATTTTTAAAGAAACAGAAAATGCAATGTGGCCCCAATAAAGATAACATTTTGACACTTAAAAAAAGCATAAATACAGTTGTGTAAAAATGAGTGGTATAGGTATTTCTACTACTATCTCATGGATAGTTTTTAAATAAATGATGGTATTCCTTCTGTGGATTCTCTGTAATATTTTTGAGCCCCATATCAGTTATTTGTTGCAACACAGTCAGCCAGTCCAAACCACAGTGGCTTAAAATGTCAACATGTTATTACTTGTGTTGACTGGGCAGTTTGTTGCTGTCCTCACATAGCTGCAGGGAGCTGCAAGATTGGGCTATGGGGGTGGGGTGGTTGCAGGGGCTGGGAGTCTCCACATGTCCCCACATCTCTGAATCTTCACTGTATGGTGGTGTAAGGTTCCAAGGCAGCAAGGACAGAAGTTGCAAGGTCTTTCCCAACGGAGTCTTGGTATTCACATGACATCACTTTCGCCATGTTCCATTAATCAAAGTCACTCACAGAACGGGCCCTTCAGAGGGAAGGGAAATAGATTCTACCTCTTGATGAGAAGGGTCACCGCACTGCAGAGTTACATGTAAAGAAGAAAGACTTTGTAGTCATCTTTGCAAATAGTTGATAGCAATCTTGAAACCATTTACTGAGGAGTAAGAAGGAGACTTAAAAAGAAAGGGATGGGGGCACCTGGGTGGCTCAGTCGGTTAAGCATCCAACTTCCATTCAGGTCATAATCTCACAGTTTGTGAGTTCAAGCCCTGTGCCGGGTTCTGTGCTGACAGCTCAGAGCCTGGAGCCTGCTTTGGATTCTGTGTCTTCCTCTTTCTCTGTCCCTCCCCCACTTACAATCTGTCTCTTGTTCTCAAAATAAGTAAACATTAAACAACAAAAAGAAGGGGATGGTAGACACAAGACTCTAAACAACCATTTTGCCTCTGTTTCTCATTAAAGCCTGAAGCTTTAGACCTTTCCCTTCCAGAGGGCCATCCACCTGGTCATGCTGACTATAATTTTTATGTTGATGTGTAACCAGTAGAATGATGTAGGATGTAGATGAATTTCCTCCAAATGTATGCTGGCTGCCTATGTTGTATCAATATCCTGCAGTGGCACAGTGAGAATGAGGGGAGGAAGAATGCCAAAGGCAAAGCTTCTGAAAGTGGGGCACTCATCACAGGCATTGAAGTCACTTGAGGTGCTTTGTTGAGAACCTTACATCCTACTAAATCAGAATCATAATTGACCCACCAGCCCATGAGTTCTTAAGCAGAAACTTGAGAATGTGTGCATTATGATGTAGTTCTTAAGTGTAACACTAAGAGAATTTTTAATTTAACATACTTCAGGTTAAGCAGAATTTGGAAAACGATGAGCATTACAAAGGTACTTGTAAACTTGCCTGTTAGTGAATTTTATTAGATTGAAAGTTTCTGGAAGGAAAAACAGAAACCTTGGCATCATCTAAGCTCAACAACATTATAAAAGCCCATAAAATCAACATTGAATGACATTGTATTTTGATTTAGTAGCGTTAAAAAGCAGAAATATCAAATAGGGCACTTGCTGTTTATACATTAGACTTATAGTCTGGTCCTAAAGGCAATTTCTATAATCAATTAGTGTTGTCCAAAGACAGAAATTCCAGCAAGTTCTAGCTCTAAGATTAATTGTATGTATGGTTTAAGCAATTTTATAGCATTGCTTTGGGAAGCTTACCTACACAAATTCCTGTTTTAGGGGTTTACTATAAATGTTAACTGTGGTTTGATATGGAAAAAAAGTTTAAAAAATAGCTTTTCTTAAAATACATTTTATAATAAAATCTGTACCAAAGTATCAATCACTTGTTTATTTTTTGTTCAGAAGCATTTAGTTAAGTGGGTGCTTGTTTAAAATCTGTAAATCTTTTCTCCCTTTTTAGGCCTTTAATAACTATCTAGTTAATGAGTGAATGATGTGATGTTGGACCCATTTCCTGCAAAATATGCAGCTGTTTTCATGGTACTGTGAGCCTTATTAAACTGATATTCTGAGAGCTATTTCATATTGCTATTCAAGTACTATATAGTTTTAGAAAATATACTTTTACTTTATCAGTATTGTTGCTAATTTATTTTTTCATGACAATAGCAACATTAAAAAAATTATCCACTGCCATTAGGGTTTAATATCAAATTTATAACCTTATAAGTTAGGTTATAATAAGTGTATGTTAGATACCATCTTTAAAATTTCAGCTCTTCAATTTTCCCTGTTTATCTTGTCTTTTATTTTTTACAGGTGCTTGTTTGTTGTCCTTTCTCCCTTACGTCCACCATATTTTTCCCCAGGCCAAGGCTGAAGAGGATCCGATGTTATGCCTTCTGTCTGATGAGGAACACAGTTGGTCTGTTTGGAGTCTGGACATTTTCCAACCCCTTATACACTCCTCACATGCGGGGCTGGGAGAGGAAAGGGAGGGAATGCAGTAGTGGGGGAGGAAGGGAGCAAAGTAACAACTTCCACAGGGCTCCCACTTTCCCCGGTTCCCTTGCTGATTGAAGAAGGTTGTTTTCTGGCCTCATCTGTTGGGCTGAGGAAGTAAGTAAGCTCTTAGGCAATGTGTATTCTTCACTCTTCCTGGGGAATCACTGGAGGGAGTGCATCTCCTGGCATGGGACTTGCTGACAACCCATCACTGCTAGTCTCTGGATGAATAAGGAAGGGCCAGGGGCATTGAAGCAGGTATCCTAGTTCTAAACTGCTCAGGATTGAGAGAAAAAGAAGGAAACTCATCAGGTATTCTGTTCTGCTATTGCATTCATGTTCTGCTACTGAGTAGATACTCTGTTAAGGACCTTACATATTTTTGCCACAGCCCTGTGAAGTGGATATTGATGCTTTTTCATTGGCAAGGAGTTAATTTAAGCTCAGAATTTAATCACTTTGCTTAAATCACACAGCTACTAAGAAAGAGAGCTACAATTAAACTAAACAGAAGAGCCAGAATCAAACTCCATGTTAAATGACTTAAAATTCATAGAGATAGGAAGGAAAATAAAAACTTAAAGAGCCCCCTCCCATAATTCAGATATATATACCCACTGCAAAATGACCCAAGTAAGTTCTAGAATTGTGCATATACTCAGTGGTTAATAGGTACTGACCAAGGGCCAGGGTGCCTCTCCTATGAATAAAGCTCTCATCCACAAAGAACAAAACCAACAAAATCAAACGAAACCTGTAACTTTAGAGCTGCATGGACTTTGGGTTATTGACCATGTTTTCCATTTCAGGGGCTGTCATGACACTGAGTCCAAACAATTTTTTTGTTTGTTTGTTTTAGATTCATTCAGGGATTATCAAGCTTCTTTTTTACTATACCCAGTGAATATTTCAGGGTGTGTTACCTAACTATCCCCCTTTTGCCACCACCCTAAAAACGAATTATACTCCATGTGCTATACTGTTAGGAGTGAATTCAATTTCAAAACCTGTTCCAGTGTAGACACTTCTTCTGTTCTAGGTCTCCTGACTCCTATGCAGTCTTAGTTAGCAATGTGTACTTAATGATTAATACAAAGCAAGAGTAGCATTGATGAAAAGAAAGAAAGTGTTTCATCCTCCACGTATTGAAGCTCTACACAAAGAAAACCATGCAGTGTAAAGTGTTATATAATTTAGAATACGCTTAGGATTGACCCTTGGGGAAATTATGAAGGGTGGAACCTACCTTTCAACATCCTTAGCTCCCACTTTCTGAATTCTTTGTAGCATCTTATACCAGATATTATTATCTTTAATGACTGCACATTGAAACAATCAAATGAATGAATCTCCACTTGTGAAATGCATCAAACAGAAGGAGATATCTGGGAGATGGTTAATTTGTTCTGAAACCACAGCCTGGAGGTAGAATTTGTGAGAAAGGGTTATCCCTCAGCCCATGCCTCACACCGTCCTACATGTAAGATCCCATGTTTAAGTGACTAGAGTTAGATACGAGGTAGACAACCCTGAAACAATTCTTTGGAAATGGGAGCCAGACAAATAGGATGACTGGTGTTCCTTCACTTCCAGCAGAGCTCGAGACCAAGGCCCCTCCCACGTTGGCTCTGTTTGTCAAGACACCCAGTTATCTCTTTACAGTTGCTGTCAAAAATGCATGAAAAGAAACTCTGCTTTTGTCCAAAACATTTTTCTTCTTACCAAGGTAAGAACAGAAATCTTAGTTCAAGGTCTTCTATTAATATTCCAGAATAAGCAGGCAGAATTGTGAAAGGTTCTATAAACCTTTAAATTGCCATTAGCTAATCAGAATCATTGTTCAGTGATCATTATCTTTTATTAAATGACCACTGAATCAGAATGTTCATACTGCTTTTCAATTAAAATGTAGAATAGCCAGAACGGACTCAATAGCATACGAAGCAGCAGCAATATGACCCAGCGAAGCAGCCATTACCCAGAGGTAATTGACCACTTAAGAACTTAAGTTAACTTCTTGATGCAGCCAGTTATTTCTGCTAATGTCATTTCTGAAGGCTTTTCCTACAGAAAGAGCACTCTTATAAACAATATGCCCGGTAATAGGGTGTGCAGATAAAAACTGCTTGTGATTTTTAAAATTTCATCAAACATGACGCTGTATTTTTCCTTGTCATTTGTTAGGGGTTCATGCAATATCTTACAGGGACCAAATGAAGAAAGGTGATAGCAAAATAGAGGTGACATAGATCACTCATATGCTTGGTAAAGGATTTTATTTTGAATTAAAATGTATTTACACACTTACCCACACACAGACACACAGAACTCTCGGAAAGATCAAAGCAATTGATGGTAAAATGAAAAATTCAACCCGTCAATCAACTCAAACATGACAGCAGATGATGTTTGGCTATTTCTTTTTCTCTCACAGAATTATCAATTTTTGTTGTTGTTATTGTTCCAGGAAATGTAGAAAGAGCCCAAAGACAAGATAGGATGGACTAGTTACTGAAGAGTTAAGTTTTCCATAAGAAAGAGAAACACAGTTAAATACTACATCACAAATTACCATTTTTATGTCACTACCCCACCGTGACTTTAGCACTAAGCCTGCTACCTCTTCACACTCTCATTAGGATATAATGCATATTCATGGTCCTGATTATATAGCCACTTTCTTGACTTGTTTTAATTGTGCATAAAGACACTGTGACAGGAGACCTGACCTTTTCAAGATCATTTTCTCTCCATTGCTTTTCACAAAGCTATTAACTTGTCTCCTTCCCAAAGATTGCAATAATTTATTTCCCATTAATAAAAAATTCCTGGTGCCATGCAAATTAAAATTTATTCAGCAAATAGAATTCTTTGGATTATTTTCTAATGGCTTTAAATACTTCCAGCTTAGGAAGAAAAATAATATTAATGGGTACAGGCTGAGTGGATAATTGCATACATTGAAGAAAAATGAATATATAACCAATGCTGTAGCTTACCTTACATCAATTACCTAGAAGAGTTGCTTTACTTCTTTTTTCAAAAAATATATTAAATAATTTATTTCAGGGGGTATCATTATGGTCTTGAAATTATCCCTATTATATGAAAAGCTCAGCAACTTACACGTATAAACAACACATGTTGGTATAAGAAAACCAGACCAAGTTAAAAAAAATGTGTGTAGGTGTAAATGACATTATTTAAGGGGGTCACTTAGCTAAAGTGGCAATGAATTACAATATAACATGAGCAAGGGATAAGTGAAATGCAAGGAACTAGGTTTCTTTTCTTACTAAGTGGCACCTGTCTTTCTCTTGTAATCAGTACTCCACGAAAGAACCAAATTTCTAGAGGATGTTGCTTTTGAACTTCATTATTCTGACAGAAGTGAAGAATATTGTCGTCATGCTCTGTACTCTTTTTCTTTTCTTTGCATTTTAAGTTAATTGATGAAAGTCAGGTGTTAAAATGTTTATATACAAAATGTTTTAGGCCTAAAGCTTTGTGGGTAGCACATAATAATTACTGTCAACCTATTTGCTCCATATAAAAATAATACCAGTGCCTAAAGGTTGACATTTTAACTTCGAGCCCTCATAAACATAACTCTTTCTGGTTCTTGACACACTAATTGCACTGGACAGGAGGGATTAGAACACCCAAGAGAACTTTGTGGGTTTGAAATTTTCCAATGGAAACAAAGCTCTTTGAGTGTTCTCTTCATCGTCTAGGAAATTAGAAAGGGAAGGAGTGGGTGGGCAATCTAGTTAACCTGCCAAATGGGGCAATTTTTCCCTTTAAATAGAAGACTTCATTGTCTGTTCCAATCTAATTTTAAAGACTTCTTTTCCTGTCCTCTCTCATAATCCAAATGAGTCAAAATCAGGGAGAACTGCTATTTTGATGCTATGCAGTGTACAGTCAGATTTTTACAGACATTATTTCACTGGACCCTCCAGATGAGTTTTTGAGCCAGGTCGGGTCATTTTTCACACCTTGTTTTACAGAAAAGGAAACTGAAGGCCCATAGAAATGAAACTATGAGCTCAAAGTTATAGGCTAATAAATTAATAAGACAGGATTCAACCTAAGGTTCTGTGGCTCTTCCTAAGCGCTTACCAAATTAGCTCAAATAAACCAGACTTAAGAACCTCTGTAGCAGTGGTTGTCAACTGGGGACAATATTACCCTCCAGGAAACATTCAACATTCAACAAAAGTGTTTTTTGTTGTCACAACTTGTGTGTGTGTGTTGTAGGAGGCAGTGGATAAACATTTCACAATGCATAGAACAGCAGTCCTCCACAATTCAGAATTATTTGGTTCCAAATGTAATGGGTCCATTGTTAAGAAATTCTGTTCTGCAAACATGAGATTAAAAAAGTAAAATAGAGGTAAAAAACTTTCTAACCAAAATACTTTACAGATCCTTGAATTTTTAGTGTGAAAGCAATGATGATATCTCCCCACAACAACGGATAGAAGAGTAGGAGAAAACCAAAAGCAAACAAAGCCAGAAAATAAAGCAAAACAGTTGTCAAGAGAAGACAAAAACTGAAATAAATAATATTAAATTATTGATTATTTAATTAAATAATTATTGGATAATCAACCATTTAATTAAATAATTAAAATAAAATAGTAAAAAGAGAATGTTTACATTAAGGATGGAGTAAGGTCCTAGAGCACACAGCAGATGAGAAAACTCTAAAATTCATCTAGAAATAAAGATCAAAGATGATGTGGATCACTAAGCATCTAGAAAAGGACACTGACAGTTATGAGAATACAACACTTGATACTTGCCATGAGATGCCCAGTAACAGGAAATATTATTAGATGAGCCATTTGGAGAAATGCACAGAAGGAGAGGAGAGAAACTCTAGGAAATACTCTTGAATGCAAGATACAGAATCGGAATTTCAAGGGTGAAAAGTTTGGGAATTAAGTGAAAGAAAGAGAGCAGTTCATTGGACTACCAATAAAGTGAAAGTGGAAAATCAACCAAAATAAGAGTTGAAACTCAGCACAAAGCATTCTTTCTGTGGGAATTCATTGTCCTTGTTGTGAAATCTTCATACAGTGTGTATTGTAATCAACTTAGTAGGAGGAGTATATTTTACCCTGCTCAGTCATTTTAATAAAATGAAGTATTACAGAATATTCTAGTGTTTTGTGAAATTTATGGCAGTCCTGGGATTTCCAACCTTACTAGGAAATCAAAACTAACAAGACTCAATAAAATAAAATTATGGTGTGTGTGTGTGTGTGTGTGTGTGTGTGTGTGTTAAACAAGACAGATCAGCTTTGTTGAAAATAAAGATTCTCAACAACGTGCAGCTCTTTTGGGTTCTTGGACCCAATTCCAACATGTTTGTGGGGGGCTTTCCCACACCAGCAAGCAATTCTTTTTCTTTTTTTTTTTAAGTTTAGTTTTTAATAGAGGGAGGGGGAGAGAGAGAGAGAGAGAGAGAGAGAGAGAGACAGCAGGGAAGGGGCAGAAAGAAAAGGGTGAGAGAGAATCCCAAGCAGGCTCTGCACTGTCAGCAGAGTCTGATGTGGGGCTCAAACTCAGGAACTGTGAGGTCATGACCTGAGTTGAAATCAGGAGTCTGGCGCTTAACCGACTGAGCCATCCAGGTGTCCCATTAAGCAATTCTTCATCACCAACAGCAAGGTAGCATCACTACACTACCAGAAGATAGCATAGGATTCCACAGGTTAAGGGCTCAGTCTTAGAAGACTGGCCCCCACCGGCCCCATTTCAAAAGCCAAGCACAAGCCCAGGTGGTTACTTACACATCTCACCAACTGACTATAAATCAGAGGTTCCGACAATCCTCTCCAACTCAACATGCCCATCTCAAGTCCAGGTTGTTACCTGTACTTCTGACTCACTTGCTATAAATTAGCACAACCACGGGGCACCTGGGCGGCTCAGTCAGTTAAGTGTCTGACTCTTGATTTCAGCTCAGGTCATGATCTCATGATTTGTGAGTTCAAGCCTCAGGTCTGGCTCTGCGCTGACCACACAGAGCCTGCTTTGAATTCTCTGTCTCGCCCTCTCTCTCTCTGCCCCTCCCCACTCACTCTCTTTCAAAAATAAATAAACATTGAGGGGCGTCTGGGTGGCGCAGTTGGTTAACTGTCAGACTCTTGAGCTCAGCTCAGGTCATGATATCACAGTTTGTGAGTTCGAGCCCCGCATCAGGCTCTGCGCTGATGGCGTACAGCCTGCTTGGGATTCTGTCTCTCTTTCTGCCCCTCCCCACCTTGTGCTCTCTTTCTCCCTCTCAAAATAAAAAAAAAGTTGAAAATAAAAAAACATTTAAAAAATTAGTACAGCCCAACTTTCTCCTCCTCTGGTTTGATTAATTTGCTAGAGCAGTTCGCGTACTCAGAGAAACACTTTACTTACTGGATCACTGGTTTATTAAAAAATAATATAAGCCAGGAAGAGCCAGATGGAAGAGATACATAGGGCAAGGTATGGGGAAAGTTCGCAGAGCTTCTATGCCCTGTCCAGATGCACCATTCTCCCAGTACCTCCACGTGTTCACCAACCCAGAAGCTCTCTGAACCCCCTCCTTCTTGGGTTTTTATGGAGGATTCATTAAACAGGCACAACTGATTAAATCACTGTCCACTGGCGATTGAGCTCAATCTCCAGCCCCTCCCCCTTAGCAGGAAGACAGAAGGCGGGACTGGAAATTCCAGTCCTCTAATCTCAAGGTTGGCTGTCCTGGTAATCCCACTTCCTTAACATAACAAAAGACACCTTTCTTGCTTTTATCACTTAAGAAATTCCAAGGGTTTTAGTCAGGCTGTGCCAAAAATGGGGACAAAGACCAAAAATATGTTTCTTATAAATCACAATATCACAACAGCCTCAGCTAAACCTTTTTGCCTCTTAGCAATCTTGTTGAAAACTATCAGAAAAGGTTGATGAAAGATGAATAGTTTAGAATTCAGACAACCTGAGAAGAGAATATGAAGCCTATCTATAACTCTTACTGGCTTATATATTGCAGAAATTCCCAAACTTTTCAAACATTACGTTCCTATTTGACAAACTAGGAACAAGAACAACTATCTCTTGGGGTGATATTAAAAATATTTCCCAACTAGTATAGAATGGGTGCTGAAACTGTCCCCAAACAAACAGAACGGGTGCACTGACCAAGCAGAGTGGACACTAGCTATAAACAGCCAATATGACCAGACCAGTCCTGATGGTCATCCCTTCCTTGCTCACAAGGTTCTGCGGAGACTTATATAATTTTATTTATTTATTTATTCATCTATGTATTACACATGTCCTAAGCTCTAGGTGCTGTAGTGGTCCTGGGCATATAGAAATGGTCAAATACAATGTCATGCTTTTGAAAGACTAATAGTCTACTGAGACAAATAAACATATAATTAATATAATTGCATATGGGTCAGGTATTATAAATATTGAGCTTTTTTCACTTATCATGTACTTTGAAGTTCCACTGACTTGCAAGTCTCCAACCTTAACTTTTCCTTGGTATCTAGTCCTACACTTTCTGGTGCCTGCTGGCCATCTATGGCTAGATGCAGATACTTTCAGACAAAATAACCTCCAAAACCAAATTTACTACTTTCTGTACAAGACAATTTTCTCTACCTTGTATTTCAGAATGATGCGGTTATTTCTCTTTGTTGCCAGGCCTAAAATTGTGAAGTCATCAATGAGAATTTCCTATCATTTGGGGCTCATATCTAATTCCCAGCCAGTCCTGTTGACACTTCCTGGTCTGATTCCCCCTGCTTCATTTCTCTGGCTCATATTAATTCACACTTTATTACCTCCTACCTGGATTCCTTTCTAGGCTCTCTGCTTTTGCTCGTACTACATATATTCCTAATTCCTAACTCTTTTCCCCAACTACCAAATGTCTAAATCCCATTTGTTCTTTAAGACCTGTCATGTCACTGTGTGCTATCTCATGGAGTATTACTTTCTTTCTTTTAATGTTTGTTTATTTATTTATGAGAGAAAGTGTGAGCAGAGGAGGGGCAGGGAGAGAGGAGACACAGAATCCTAAGCAGGCTTCAGGCTCTGAGCTGTCAGCAGAGAGCCTGATGCTTGGCTCGAGTTTAGGAACCATGAGATCAGGACCTGAGCTGAAGTCTGATGCTTAATCTGCTGAGACACCAAGACACCCCATTTTCTTTCTTTCTTTTTTTTTTTAAAGAGTTTATTTATTTATTTTGAGATAGAGATAGAGATAGCATGAGTGGGGAAAGGAGAGAGAGGGAGAGAGAGAATTCCAAGCTAATAGCTCAGAGATGGAGGCAGGGTTTGATCTCATTAACCATGAGGAGATCAAGAGTCCATTGCTTAACTGACTGGGCACCCAGATGCCCCTGGATTATTATGTTCTAAAATGAACTTGTTCATGTGTTTTCTTATATGGATATGTCTTCTCATCTTCCTTCCCTTCCTGACCTTTCCTGACTATTAGCTACATGATAGCAAAAAACTTGGCTCATGATAGACATTCAGTAAATATGTGTTGAATGAAAGGAAAGCCCAGGTCTGGATCCTCACAGGCTAGTGCCTCTATCATCTTGCCAATCATTGCTTTTAAGAGCAATCAAGAACCACACCCAAAAGTCAATAGTGCAAATAGTAATCCCTATAACTAAAAAATTATGTTGTCTGAGCATGATTTTTTTCTACCTATATCACCTCAGTATTGCTGCTAAAACACAACTCTGTGACTTTAAAATTTGTTTAGCTTTGACATTTAAAAGAAACTTTAGCTTTAGTCCATTAGAACAACCTCCCAAAACCTCATTTTCTTCTGCACCTAGATGAAAGTAAATTAAAGAACGTAGATTAAAACAAAAGTATGTAAACCCCGCTGTTTCTCATTTGCTGTGTTAATCAAGGCTGCAGGAAGAAGTTTCTGCCTCCATTAGCCTATGTTTTCATTTTCTGTTTCTCTCTCCCTTCTCTCTGTTCTTATATTCTATCCACCCATCTGAGCCTTTGGTACCTTTCCAGGATAAAAATGAATCTTATTCAAATATAAACTATTCAACACACTTGTGTTATTTGTAGTACAGTAACAGAATCAAAGTAAAGGCATGGACTAAACAGTTTCATTTTATTAATTTTTGTTCCTGAATGCAAAAAATACATGTTCATTTTTAGCAAATTTGAAGACTCCAAAAAAGGAACCACCTTAGATGGTACATCCATAGTGGCAGATTCGTGGTGCTGACAACAAATATTTCAGCAATATTCTAATGATTGATTTCCAAATAAATCGAACGTGAATTGATGCTCTAAAGTTCAGAGGAAAGGGAAGCCTGACCTGTATTACCCAAAAGGAGACACCTCTGCCCTCACAAATCTTAATTTATCTCCATTTTAATCACATTTCAAAAGGATTCTCTATTCAGCTCCGTTTCTTACTCCACTCTTCCATAGTTTTTGACTCATCACAAAATTTTATGTTAATGTTACATAAAATGCCCCTTATCATAGAAGCTGATATGGAAGATATTGCAATGACTCAGCAGACCTGTTTGGGGAATTTATTTTAGCAAAGGCAGAGCTACCATGTAGCTGAGAGTGATTTTTCAATCATTATTCAGGAGATAGTCATGGAATTTTTTTTTTCAAGCAAGGCTCTTACGGTGACCTAATTTATATGGCCATTTAAAAGTATTGATTATTGCCTAGTGTCACTGAAGATATGCATCCTGAAATCAGGACTGAGTTACGGATAAGTTAGCTGAAAATTTATGCTGTGGATGCATATCTGCTTAATTAAATAGAAGTCATATCCTCTTATGTGAGACACTCAGCTTTGCCTAACAAAACAAGAATGAAAACTAAAGATGGCTGCTTGTGAAGGGGAAAGGCAACTTCTTACAGCAAGACTGTAGCTGTTGGTCAGCCTCCAGCACAGAAACACCCCATATTGTTTGAGGTACCCAGCTGAGTTACTACTGTCTGAGTTCTACTTTTCCCTCTGCTGGGAATTGTCTTAGCACTTCCTGATGTACCTGCATAATGAGGTTGTTGCACCTGTGAAATAATCATCACACAACCCGTCGCCACCCATGGGATGCTTGGCACAGCAGATGCTCCAAGTCATCATCTACTGGTGGGCTGACTTCCCCCTCAGACCTTGTCCTGCTCCTTCTCTTCAGTGCGAGCATGCTATTTAATCAAATGAAGTCTAACTCGGCAAACAGCACAAAACTCATCTGCACCTTCTTCAAATCAACACTGAATTCAAAGTTCCCCATCTTCAATTTTCTGCTTGAAATATGGAATAAGCATAAGACAGTCATGTCTTATGGGAACCCAAACGGCTCTGCGGAGAAAGGGATGTAAAAAACTGATGGGAATACCCATGAGTCTAACCCTATTATTTGTAAAGAGAACCAACAAATAATGAAACCATTTGCTTTCTTACCCTGAGAAAATGGCATTTTAGTTTAAGACAGAGTGATATAAAAATTTCCCTTTAGTTTTCGTGAAAACCTTCTATACACATATGCATGTGTGTATTGGGATATTTTTGAACTCCAGGACACAAAAAACTCCATTGTAAACTTAACTGTCGCATGTACACTCATAAAAAATAGCGATCTTGATCTTCTTGACTTCTTAATTAAAAAGATGGGTGTCGATTCTCTAATTTTGCTGGATGTGAGAGACAGTTATACCCCTTGCATTTATGTCTTGTGTTCAGTGCAGTTCTAGAGGCAGACTCCAAAACAGGAGTTGCCTTAGTAGAGTGCATGTGTTGTTCCAGAAGTCATTTGAGGAAGACTTGCCTCTTCTGTCCTTCCTATAATCTCGTGAGCATTGGCCTATATTGAACACTTTCTGCTTCAAATATCTAGAACAGGCTCTGTTTCTTACACTAAACCATGACTGAGACATCCTCTGAGGCAGTTGAAACGTGGCCCCAAATTCTTTGAGCCTCTTCTCATTGAGAGGTGGAATGTCTGTGCCTTTGCCTTGAATTTGGGCTCTGTGACTACTTGACCAATACCAATACAGTAGAAGTGAACCAGTGTTCAGGTTTTAAGAAATTGACAACTGCTACTCCCTGTCTCCAGGGACCTCAGCTCTTGTAACCCAGACCCTAGCCTGTGAGGAAGACAGACAATATCTAGCTACCAACTTACCAACCATATAAGTGAGCCATTTTGGATGTGGATTTTCCAGCCCCAGGCAAGCTGGCCTAGCCGATGTTACAAACAATAGAGATAAGCTTTCCTGGCTGAGATCTGCCCAAATAGTAGACTCATGAGTTAAAAAAAAAAAAAATTGTTCAGTTTATAGCAAAAACCATCTTTCCAATTAAAGAAGTCTGCTATTCTTTGATTTTGCCTTTCTATTATGATTAATTGCAGGGTTTTGTAATGGACATTACACTTAAGTAAGATGAAACTAGCTAAATGTGAATAATTGGTTCCTCTTCTTTGGAAAATGACATCAGAAGACCCTGCTGTTGTTTTAAGCCACTAGGTTTTTCCAAATCTGGATATCTGGAATAGTATCTAAGCCAGAATATTTGTAGAATAAGAACAAAGATGTCAAGTCTAGGCCAAAGTGTTGTCATAGTTTGGATTTCCCTAAAGCAGACCCAGATGTGAGGTGGCTGGGGTATGATGTTAAGAACAAGATAGGAAGGAATTTTGAAGACATGAGGCCCTCCCATCGATTTCACATCACATCACAGAGCTAGTTGTAATATTTCTTCTGTTTAAGTTTGATGGTGTAAAAATATTGCGTTTTCTGCCATGGAGGCACCTATATCGAAGAAGGAATTTATGATTTTGGTTTTTAACTTTCAGCTGATTTAAGCATGAATGTATATTACTAACCACTGGAATTATGGGTAATAAAAGGCAAATTAAGGAATGTCAACTTCATCACCCACAAGATGTCATTTGCTGTAACCTGAACCACTTCACGTCAGTTAAGTCCTACAATGTCACATTTCCCTGTGTAGGACTTGGTGCCTTCCTAGATTCTCCTTTGTAGGCAAACATCTCACATATTTTCAAGAAGGCATGATAATTTTCGTTTCCTGATACAGAAATAGAAGTGCAGTAAAGTGAGATAACTCTCAGTAAATGAAATGATGAGTCACCAGCTCTGGCCTTTCTACATTCCAAACAATATTCAATCATACAGAACACAGCGAGGTGAGACTTGACCTTTCTTATTGAAACTGTAGATTTTCTTAGTGTGACCAGGCAAAGTAAACAATTCAATCTTATAATAATTAAAACAAATTATTTATATTTATAAAGTCATCATTTTAAATAGCTCACACATATTTTATTTGGTTTTTGCAAAAACTTTATGAGATGAATAGGGTAGTGATAGAGCTTCGTGTGATTTTTTTTTTTTTTTGGTAGTTTAGAATAATAAGATTCAGGATATATAAGTGATTTGTCCAAATCAATGTTTGACCTGAGTCATCTATTTTGATTATGAACATGGAGGAAATTTCCGGGGTAATTTCTAATTTTCCACTATCAAGGCATAACAAATAGATCATTTTAGAATGCTTTATTAACAATTCATTGTTCTATATTTTAGTGACCTTTCCTTTGAAACTTTCTGTTTAATTGACTGAAGTCAAGGATTAACCATAATGGTCATTTTGAACTCTTAATTTCTAAAATTAAAAAAAAAAAACAACAAACTCCAAGAAGCTTCGAACTTTGGGACTTGCAGAAGACCTTTAAGAAAATCTTTGAAAAATTTCGTTTTTACCAGTGAAGAAACTAAGACGCTGAGAAATGAAACGTTGTTTCCATAGTCATGGCTAGTTCGTGCAGAGGTGCATCTAGGACCCACACTTTTTGACTGTTCACCTTGAGACTGAACCCGCACATGCAGTGTTCTTCAGCACTGCATGCAATAGCGCCTCTCACAGCATGGGGTCTGCAATGTATCCAAACTGACTTGGTTTCTTTTATTTATTTATTTATTTGTTTGTTTGTTTGTTTAGAGGACGTGAGCAGAGGAAGGGCAGAGCGAGAGGAAGAGAGAGAAAATCGAGCCTGACACAGGACTAGAACCCACAAACTGGGAGATCATGACCTGACCCCAAATCAACAGTCAGACACTTAACTAACTGAGCTACCAGACGCTGAACTGACTTTTATTTCTATCATAAGCGACTTGAAGGCAAGGATTAGGCTTTATTTACTTTGTATTTTCTACAATGCCTAGGACAGTTTTAAGTTCAAGCCAAATTCCGAAAAAGATGGGTGGAATCGGGTTTGGAAAGGAGGATGACAGCATCAGTCAGATGTATGGTATACAATGGTAAGCCATTTTCTCCCTTCTCCCCTTCAAGAAATTTGCATGGTAATGTAGGCTCTCTCCATAAGCACTTGCAGTTGTCACAAAATAGTAACAATAAATATTTGTATGTCTCCTTCCCAAGCACTCTCGCATACCTGCTCTTACTTGATTCTGTCACAACCACAGGAGGGTTTTTATTTGAAGGGAGCACATTTTGGAGAGGTTAATGGGTTTGTTCAAAGCTATATAGGGAATACATGTAAAGCAGGGGATTTGAACTTGGGCTTCCCATTCCAGAAGTCATGTTCTTTTCAGGTCCTGTCTTGAACCTAGGGACCACCTAGAAGATGGTTAGGACAATGGTTAAGGAAACAAGAAGTCACATTTGAAAAATAGTTTTACCAAACATATTCTGTAACCTCAGGCAATCTTTGATGGGCCTAATTTGTTCACGGAAAAACATCTCTTGAGACAACCCAGGAGGAACAACAATGACAAAAAAAGTGTGGAATAAATACTTTCCCCCTTTTTATGTAGTAAATCCCATCCTTTGTTTCTAAACACTCTAGTGCAAGATGGGAAACCCTAAGTCCCCTGAAGTGGCTTGACATTTCAAACTATTAGCGAACACAGATATTCAATTCAATTTGAAATGGGAAATAATATTTTGTATGGGTATTAGATTCCAGCCAGATACTTTTTTTTAACAAAATAAAAATGTGAGAATACTAGTTCACAGTTTGTGTTGAGAGAATATTGCTTTCATTTCTTCCCGAGGACAAATAGGGCACGCCCGTGTTCCATCTACTATGCCGTTATCACTTTATTTGCAGTATATAATCAAACCCAAGGAGACATCTCTTTTGTTCACAGTGTGACTCTGCAAAAGAGAGAACGTATCTGTTGGCCAGTCTGATATTCCAATGGAGAAGGGCTGTCATTAAAATCTTGCATACTATCAAGTGGGAAAGCAGACTTATATTGCAATTACTTTCCTATTAGCTGCTGCCCATTGCTCCTGACAGGTATAAATTAGATCTCGCTAGGTTGCCTACAGATTAATGAGTTCCAGAATTGGCATTCAATTGTTTGGGAGTGAAAGGCAGAAAAGGGAGGTAGATGCCAAATCTTTATACACCTGTGATTAGAAGATATTTTCTTTCATTTCATATTTTTCTTCCTTCCTCGGTATCGCTTGGGTGATAACTGACACTTCTATCCAAGGATTCCTTTCCGCACAGCAGAAACTTGCAGCTGAGACGAGGCCAGAATTAATAATTTGCGTGAGCAAACACACAGCTGCTGTTTGTGGAGAGAGATTCTATTAACGAACAGTGAATTCTCATAATTAGCCGAGCGGTTTCTGCAGCTGCCCGCCTGACCCCCAGACTACACAAATTGTGGGTGGTGTTCGGCCTCGAAATCAATCTTACCTAATTACTATAAGCATGTTCCTCCAGTCCTAATGACTGCAAAAAATTAGACATTTCTTACTCATTCAAATGCTCTTCTTATTAGATTTTCCTTTGTACCTAAATTTATATTTGTCTATTAGCATTTCTGAGAGTGTACAGGTGTAGTTATAAATCAGATGCAGAGAAGTGTAATTCTCTACAAACAGGAGCAAGATCTGTGCTCCCCAAAAGCATCATTTCCCAAACAGCATTTAGACAACGCTCTGTGAGTTGGTAGTCACTCAAAGCCCTGCTTCTCTTCTATGCCTGAACCTCCTTTCACTCATCTGCCTCTGTTCTCTTTTCCTGCTCAACTCCCCGAAACTCTATTCAATTAAAAGAAAAGAAACTGTGCATGCCACATAAGCCCTGATCTCACGGGAGCCGGGTTTCTATTTGCCATTCTGTCACCCTTAATGCAAGCTGACTTATTTGACATTGAATTGCTTGACAAGGGTGTGGCCAAGGGTCCCATGCTCAGTCTCGTCCACCCACATTGCAGCGATTCATAAGACATGTCTAGTATTCATTTGCTCAGGTAAGTCGCTGTGTTTTCTTTGCAGAAGAAACATTGAACCAAGTCCTTACTCCACAATAATGGCACCGGGAGTTAGTTTGCTGCTACAGTGGGGGCGTGTGCCCATAGCCCAGGTACATTTCAGCTACAGTACTTTTCCCTGAACTTTCAGATATGTAAAAGTGCTATTCTGAAGGAAGGTGATCATCCCCAGGCAGTATAGTGCAGTTTGGGCTGTATCCTCCAGTCTGCACTTAGAAAATGGGGTTTGGGTTGTTTCCTCCATGGACAATATCATCCAGGTCTTAGATGAATAAAACTAGTGTGAATGCTACTGGAACTATAACCTCTTTTTGATCATCTACCAGATCACTCAGTAGTGACTTAGTTGGTTTTTCTTCTCCTTCCTTCCTCTCTCCCTTCCTTCCATCGCCCCTTCCTTCCTCTCTCCCTTCTTCCTCTCTCCCTTCTTCCTCCCTCCCTCCCTTCCTCCCTCCCTCCCTCCCTTCCTTCCTTCCTTCCTTCCTTCCTTCCTTCCATCATCAAGTGCCTAGTATCTGCCAAATATTGTGCTAGGTAAGAGACACACATTAATGGGTTGAATCAATAAAATCCCTCACCTTATGGTGTTTCTACTTGAGAAGGAGAAGACAGTCAATAAACAAGTGAGTAAGTACATACATATACAATTACCAATTGCAAGAGACAGTAGTGTCATTTGAAGAGTATGAGTTTAGAATCAGACTTCATGGGTTCAAATTGTGGCTCTAAAACTTACTTGCTGTTTGATTGTGGACCAGTTATTAAACCTTTCATGCCTCAGTTTCTTCATTTTTAACATAATAAAAATAGGTACACTCATGTGGTTAAGATGAGAATTAAGCTGATAGCTGCAAGAAACTTGGAACCTGGTCTGGTATATAGGAAGGACACACTACATGTTACCTATTATTGTAATTATCATGTAGAAACAAAATAATCTATAAGAAGAAATGTGGGAAGATGCCTTAACCCAGATGGGAAGGGAAAACCTTTTGTTGGGGCTACCATGAAGCAGAGACTTGAAGGCTATGGAGAAGCTGACCATGAGGAGAGTAATAAGTATGTTCTAACCAGTGAAGCTGCATATGCAAAGGTTCTGAGGTAGGACAAGCTTGGTATGTTTCTGGAACTACCTGTGGGGGATTACAATAGTTGAAAGATTAAATGCTCCAAAGAGTAAGCATGAGGAATGCTTTGGGATATTCTTTTGAGAAGTCAGTGTTACAATTCCACGTTTATTATATATCCGATTATAACCTTTGGTCTAAAGATGAAAGACAACAGAATCTTCTAAAATGGCGCCCTGAGGAAAATAGATGTGATCTGATAAACCAGGCAGTCAAGTTATTATTATTTTTCTTCTTCATTAAGCCCTAAGTCCATTTGTCTTAATGACAGCTACATAAAAGGAAAGTTTGTGTGAGAAGCCTTTACTGAAGTCAAGAGTTGAAAATCACATCAGAACTCAAAGGGAAGGAACAGAAGGAATTTTGCAAATCAGATCTAGTTAACTCTGGGTGTGAAAGACAGAACGTCCCTGCCCCCAACCCAAGTCACAGGTTAGCACTCACATCTAAGTCTGAATCTTCAGAGCAACCCTGATATAAATAGGCATAAGTGGATTTAGGAAGGACTACCTCACATATGTCAGGTAGGGGGAAAGAAAGACTTTCATATTTCACTCAGAAGGACCAGAAATGAAGGAGCACTGGCTTCCAATTACTCACTTTGGAAACAGTCAGAGGCTAACAAATGCTGATATATAATTGCTCTGCGAAGGAAAGGCCACAGTACATAACAACCTAATGCATCTCCCTCCTAGCCTCAGGGATTTGGGGCACCAGGTGAGGTTATTTCCTGTGGCCTTATGAACAGAAAAAAAGTATATTTTAAAAGTAATTAATTTACCATTAAATATAGAGGCAGTTTTACGTAATGTTTTTAAAGTATATGAACATTCCAAAATCATCAATTCATATTTGGTCATAAGCCAAAACCAGCTCTTTAAAGCAGAATTTAATTAACTGTTCGGTAAACAGTGGTAAGATAAGGGAAATTAGGCCTGAGACTTCCTTTGGAGGTAATCTAGGAACTAAGTTGCATCACTGTCTGGCTCCCTTCTACCAAGAGGGCTGGGCGTGACTGAAGGTGAAAGACAATCAGGGCTATGAAGCTTCACGTAGGAGGAGCCATTTAAAGGGTTTTTACTGCGGGCTGTGGTACCTGGAATTTATGGCTAGGGCTTGAGTTTCCAAGGATGATTCCTAAAGTGTGAGTTTTGTATTTGCATTGGAATCCTTTGAAATGCACACAGTTAAAATGCAGATTTATAGGCCTACCACTCACCGCTTAAGCCATAATCAGAGGGGAGCCGGGAAGAAGGCTGGCCCAGGAATTCCCAGTGATTTTGATTCTCGCTCCAATTTGAGGATACTGCTTGGGGTTAGAAGATTGGGTTCGTATAATTTACTCAAGAAAAATGAAGGAAATGCAATTCTAAATTTAAGAGCCACTTGGTACATTACAGAAGTTGAAAATTTTTTATTTTAAAGGGAATATTTAAATATTTAATTTTTTAAATTCAGATTTTAAACTTATCTTGCGTGGGTGATGCATATAGTAATCACAAATCTGGATAACAACCGTTGAGCTATCTGGAACACTGACAACCCCAAATGCTGGTGAGGATGTGGAGTAACAGGAGCTCTCATTTATTGGTGATGGGAATGCAAAATGGTACCACCACTTCGGAAGACAGTTTGGCGGTTTCCTATAAAACTAATCATACTCTTACCATATGATCCAGCTATCACAGTCCTTGGCATTTACCCAAAGGAGTTGAAAACTTATGTCCACACGGAAACCTGCACATGGATATTTAGAACAGCTTTATTCATAATTGCCAAAACTTGGAAGCAACCCAGATGTCTTTTGGTAGGTGAATGGATAAATAAACTATGGTGCCTCCAGACTATGCTAAAGAGAAATGAGCTATGAAACCATGGAAAAAACATGAAGGAACCTTAAATGCACATTACTCAGTTAAAGAAGTCAATCTGAAAAGGCTACATACTGTATAATATATGACATTATGGAAAAGGCAGAACTATGGAGACATTCAAAAGATCAGTGATTGCCGGGGTTTGTGGGGAGGCTGGGAGGGATGAATACATGGAGTGCAGAGGACTTTTAGGGCAGTGAAACTACTCTGTATGATATTATAATGGTGGATACATGGCGCTATGCATTTGTCCAACTCTGAACATTATACTACTCTAAGAGTGAACCCTAATGTAAAGTATGAACCCTGGGTGATGATATGTCAATGTAGGTTCATTGATTCTAACAGTAGCACCACTCTGGTGGAGGAAGTCAATAGTGAGAGAGGCTCTGCACATGTGGGGATAAAGGTATATGAGAAATTTTTCTGTCTTCTGCTCAATTTTGTTATGAATCTAAAACCTCTCTAAAAATAAAAATAAATGAAAAATTTACAAGTCTAAAAACTATTGAGCCACTCAGAAAGAGTTATTGGGTCTCTGTTATTTGAGACATCATATTAGGTGCTAATGCCATGGGCTCTCAGATGCCAGTCCCTCATACAAGATTTTGCACCAAGTGGCATCAGCAAGTATTGGTTAAATTGAAGTTGAGTGTTTAGGTCTGTGATGCTTCAACATCTGAATTAGAAACTAGATATTTCATTGCTTTATGGACTTTTTTTAATTTGGAAAATAACTGTGTAAGTTGGGATGCTTTCCTGCAAAATGAATATATTCTTGGTCAAGCCATGCATCCAGTTCCGAGCATGAATTTCTCTATTTTAAATGAAAGATGATGATAATTCCATCATGTGCTGAGAGCAAGAAATAAAATAATGTTTGTAAATATGTTTGGCTGAACATGTATAAAGGCATTGAACATATAGATAATAAACTTTGATCCCTTTATAAGTGCCAGCTTGCTTTAATTAGGATAAATATGTATTCTTAATACTTTTCCCAATTGGTATAAACTTTTAGAAGATGGTTCAGGCTTCCCATATCTAAAATTGAGGTGGGCTGTGAATCCCTTAAGGTTTCTCCCATAAAGTACTTAAATATTAAGGGGGAAGAGAGGGAAAACTGATAAAAACTATGAGTTTTCTTTTTCAGGAAATGCATGTATACCTTTCAGGTAGCTTACTCCAACCCCCCCTCCCCCCAAACTCTATTCAGGGAGCCCTGGTGAAGAACACCTGCATTAAAATGTAACTATACTAGATGAATAGATAAGGAAGATGTGGTGTGTGTGTGTGTGTGTGTGTGTGTGTTATGTATATGGCACACTCACACAGGAATATTAGGCAGCCTTTAAAAAGGATGAGATCTTTCCATCTGCAACAACATGGATGGACCTAGAGGGTATTATGCTGAGTGAAATAAATCAGACAGAGAAAGACAAATACCATATGATTTCATTTATATGTGGAATCTGAAAAAGAAAACAAATGCATAAACAAAGAAACAAAAAGACAGAATCAGACCTATAAATACAGAGAATATACTAATGGTTGCCAGAGGAGTGGAGGATGGGGAATGGGCTAATGGGTGAAAGGGAGAGGGAGATACAGTCTTCCGGTTATGGAATGAATAAATCAAGGGAATAAAAGACATGACATAGGGAATATAATTAATGATATTGTAATAGATTGTATGGTGACAGATGGTAGCTACACTCCTGGTGAGCGTGGCATAAAGTATAGACTTGTCCAATCACTATGTTGTACACCTGAAATTAATGTAACACTGTGGTTCAACTATACTAAATTTTAAAAAATGTAAAAATGTGGAGCTCCTGAGTGGCTCAGTCAGTTAAGCATCTAACTCTTGATGTTGGCTCAGGTCATGATCTCACGGTTCATGAGATAAAGCCCCATTTCAGGTTCTGTGCTGACAGCTTGGAGACTGCTTAGGATTCTCTCTCAACCCTCTCACTCTCTCTTCCCCTCCCCTGCTCTCTCTCTTGCATACACTCTCTCCCTGTCTATCTCAAAGTAAGAAAATAAACTTTTTAAAAAATATAATAAATGTAACTATACTCCTTGAGAAGAGTGCATTTATTCATCAATTCGTTCATTCACTCATTCATTCAATTAACTAACATTTATTAAAGCTTAGTACTTGGAGCACTAAATTCTTTTTTTTTTTATTTTTTTAACATTTATTCATTTTTGAGAGACAGAGACAGACTGTGAGTGGGGGAGGGGCAGGGAGAGAGGGAGACACAGAATCCGAAGCAGGCTCCAGGCTCTCAGCTGTCAGCACAGAGCCCAACATGGGGCTCTAACCCAGGAACCGCAAGATCATGACCTGAGCCGAAGTCGGATGCTTAACTGACTGAGCCACCCGGGTGCCCCCTGGAGCACTAAATTCTTAAAAGGCAGTCAGTCATGGCTCCACCTTCCTGGAGTTTAGAGTTTGGTGGTGAAGAAAAATAACATCTCAGTGAATGGAAAAGTGCTGTGGCAGAGGTAAAGGTAAGAGGAATATGAGGTCCTGACAAATCAAGGAAGGCTTCTAGAGAGGCTAATCCATAGAGATGTTTGGTAGAGAAACAGAAATTGGCCAGAGGGAAGGTGCGGGGAGATTAGAGTGAAGCCAAGAAGAAGGACATTCCAGGGAGAGGAAGGCAAATAGGCAGAGAACATGGTCAGGTTATACTGGGCAAAAGGGGTGGGGCAGCAGAAGGGGAGGCGAGGCTGGGTAAACTGGTGGGCTGGTTGTCACTCCAAGAATCCCAGATGTTACCCAGAAGGCTTGAGGAGACAGCCAAGAGGATTTGAGGCAGAAAGCAACTTAGGTTTGCATTTAGCATCTTTGTGAAATATGGATTGAAATAAGCAAGATGGCCACCAGTTTGGAGGATATTACAAACTATCCAAAAGAAAGAGAATGGAGGTTGGAACTGAGGTTGTGAGCCTGAGGCTGGAGAGAAGGGAGAAGTTTCAGAATATGTTAACAAGATTCAATCCAGCAGTCTAGAGCAGAGATTGGGCGAAAAGTCAGACTGTCGTAAGCATTTAGAAGGACTCAAATTTCAGGCTTGGGTTGGGCAATAGAGTGAATGTGTTGACACCTTTCACTGAGATTAGGAAACAGAGGAGGGACAGCAGGTTGGAATAGGATGATGTGAGATAATGAGTTGAGGTGCCTGTGAGACCCCCTGAGGCGTGATGTGTATTTAGACATCCCGAGGTTTCAGAACAAGATACAGGCTAAAAATAGAAAATTAGGAGACGTTAGCAAGCAGGTTAAAAGAGAAGGAACCAGAAGGGTTAAGTAGCATACAAATTAGGAGTTATGATGAGAGAAAAGGATCAAAGACAGAAATTTGGAGAATAGCTTCATTTCTGGGGTGGTCTGAGGAGGACAAACTCACAAAAGTGGCAAGACCAGAGATAGAAAAAAAGCACCAATTTCAATGATAGACAAAGAAAGAAGGTTCAAGAAGAAGGGTGTGGTTGATAGAACAGTCGTTTCAGAGATGTAACAGGAGATATAGACTAATGGATGTCCACTCATTCTCAAAAAAAAAAAGTCATTGATAAATGAAGAGAAAAATATTCTGACAGTTCTTTTAAAAATTTTTTTTAACATTTATTCATTTTTTGAGAGAGACAGAAACAGAATGTGCACGGGGGAGGGGCAGAGAGAGAGGGGAAACACAGAATCCAAAGCAGGCTTCAGGCTCTGAGCTGTCAGCACAGAGCCCAATGCAGGGCTTGAACTCATGGACCGCAAGATCATGACCTGAGCTGAAGTGAAGTCAGCTGCTTAACCACGAGCCACCCAGGTGCCCCTGTCCTGACAGTTTTGAAGGCACTGAGAATAAGTGCAGAGGGCACCACATATGACAAGGTCAGTGTCTGACATACAGTGAGTGCCCTTACACCAGGGTATTTTGCTAAGAAATTTTACATCTCTGACACTTCTTGAAGCCTTTTAATTATTGTTGAGCTTCATTATTTTACTTCAGTAATGATCATATCCATATGATTTTAATAATCAGATGTTTTAGACCTCACTCTTTGGAAAAAAAATTGTGCATTTTTAAACACACTTATGACCTTCACTGACAAAAAGGTGATTTTTGAAAGTTTGCTCATGTGTTTTATTAAATTTTTATGGCTGGGGGAGGTGCCTGAGTGGCTCAGTCAGTTAAGCGTCTGACTTCAGCTCAGCTCATGATCTCATGCATGGCTCATGGGTTCAGGCCCCGCGTCAGGTTCTGTGCTGACAGCTCAGAGCCTGGAGCCTGTTTCGGATTCTGTATCTCCCTCACTCTCTGCCCCTCTCCTGCTCATGCTCTGTCTCCCTTTTGCTCAAAAATAAACATTAAAAAATTTTAAATTGTAGGAAATATCTTTTCAAAATCATGTAGCTAGAATTTTTAATTACGAAGTATAAGGACCTAAATTATGGGGTAAATGACTTTTGAAATGTCCTTTTTTTTAGTGATACTTTAAAAAAATAAGCATTTAGAATGTATTTGATGGAGAATAAATAAGGGATAGTGGCATTTGTTTCATAAATTTCATGTTTTGAAGGCCCCCACACCAAGCTTCTTTCTGACTCCAAATTGATAAACAACATGATATTCAAGTTTGAGGAGTTATTTCCAAGTTTAGAGAGATTTACCTAGGACACTAAAACCTAAATGAATCTTTACTTCAGATATTACAAAAGACCCAAAATTTAAAAAAGGTAAATATAGGATTTATTATGAAAAGGGACTGGAAATATTATTTTGTTTCAGAGTATTAATAAAAAGGTCCTGGCAGTTCACTAATATTTTTCCTTGAAGTGTGCTTCAAAGACTGCGACCAGACAACTCATTTTTAAAGTCCTATTTATTGACTTTTACATCTTTTATTCTAGAGTGTGTTGTTGGGGGTGGGGGCATCACTGACTATGTAGAGCAGCACTAGCTAGCTATTGCGGGTACCCTCCTTTTTTCACTCGTCACCAGTCCCCAACTCTCACTCTTTGGGGCTGATGGACCAAGGAGATACAAAGTTCTCAGAAAGAAAATTCTTAAGCCTGGCTGTACATTACAAATAACTGGGGAGTGTTTAAAATACTGAGGCCTCGACCCCAACCCTAGGAATTCTGATACATTTGGTCTGCAGTAGGACTTAGGCAATGAAATTTTTTAGATGCTCTCTAGATGATTCTAATATGTAATGGGATTAAGAACGATTGTGCTAAAGGTAGTTTTCATCTATTTCTCAAAGAGAAGGATTTGTCCCATAGTGCCATCAGTTAGGCTGAGACACAAGTAAAGCTGCTGGGCGAACTTGATAGTTTCTGATAAAGCAGCAAACATACTTCACTTCAGAGTTATGCAATCATTTTTCACTTTTACTTAAAAAATGGTTTCCGTTTCACCACATCCTCGCCAGCATCTATAGTCTCTTGAGTTGTTCATTTTAGCCACTCTGACTGGCGTGAGGTGGTATCTCAGTGTGGTTTTGATTTGTATTTCCCTGATGATGAGTGATGCTGAGCATCATTT
>CM053569.1:40564559-41111044 GCA_028646485.1 Cryptoprocta ferox | reverse complement strand
TGAGGGGGGAAGGGGAAGGGGAAAAGGTAAAGGGGGGTGATGGTCTTGGTGGAGGTCACTTGTGGGGAAGAGCACTGGGTGTTATATGGAAACCAACCTGACAATAAACTATAAAGTTTAAAAAAAAATAAATAAAATTAAAAAAAAATGGTTTCAATTCCAAGATACAAAATAGGAAAAGGCAGGCTACCTAGAAGAGCTTTAGTTCTCACTTTAAAAATTATTAGTGCTAATTTACCAAAAAACGTTAAGTGAGGGTTCTTGTTCAATATTAAAATCCTAAAGCGTGTGTATGTGTGTGTGTGTGTGTGCGTGTGTGTATTTTGCAGATTCTTATAAAGATTATTATGGTGCAAGTTTTCTCTTTATTGTTTCTGCAAGATGATTTTGATGAGTGAATTTAATATCAAGGGGTTAATATTAAAGCTACTGTTTTTTGGAACAAAATGTTCTGTTTTAAAATTTTTTTTTCACTCTTGAGATGATGCCATGACAAACACACATTAAGAAAAAATGACTATCCAATGGTGGTTGGTTTGTGTCCATTTGAAAGAGAGGGTTTGGAAACGACTATTGTGGGGTTTTTTTCTCTGGTTTTCTTATCTGACAAGGAACAGTGTTGTTGATCATCCTTCTTTTTCCAAGAGTTTCTCCTACAGAGGAAAGGGCATCATCTACTTCTGAGCTGACAAGCACAATTTCTTTGGGCGTCTCAGCCCATGACCCCTATGTAGGAGAAGTAGGGAGAAAAAACATTTCCTTCATCCTTATTTTTCAGCATTAACCAAAGCACTAGAATGACCCTACTTTTTACATTTGAAGCTGAGTTCCACATGTTTCAAGAGTCCTTTAAGGGCTCCAGTTTGAGGGTGTATTATTCACAGTAAAAACATCTGTAAAGCAAACATCCACCGATTAACCTAAGAGTAATTTGGTGGGCTAGTTGTGGATGTTTGCTTTGCAGATTTGTACACTGGGCAGACATTCGTGCATGAAAATCAGTTCTCTGTGATGTTTTGTGGCAAGAAAGAGAATGTATTTTTCCTGACCATGAGAAGATGGATGCTAGCTTTTATGTGCATACTGCTTTAGGCTTCAGGGCAGTCTAGGATTTCACAAGATCTGTGAAATCCTTTTTTCCTCACCCTCTCTTTATTCATGGGAAATAATTCATTGAGTCCTCATCCGATAGCCTTTCTTTCAGTGGAGGTGTTTAAACCAATGGTGTTTGATGACGGGACACATTGCCTTGGGCCAGAGTATTTTAATCATGTGGGCAAACCAACATTTATCATTCATTTCCTTCCATTTCAATCCCAACGAAAGAAAGGCAAAGCAAGGTAGAGGATTTCTCCTGTGTATATCCCAGTCTCCAAAACTGCTGGTTTCCTTTATTTTAAATGGTAAAACAAGAATTATAAAGACTTGCTTAAACCTCCCCAAACAAGTTATGGTTCTATATCATTTGTGGGTCCAATAGATGAGCAATAGAATTTTTATTAGTAGAGTGGCAATGTTATTTTTTCTCTCCTTGTATCTTCAATATGGACATGCCCTCCTACGAATGACATGTTTCAACAAAAGTTATGTGGATTTTTATCTCCTGCTTAAATGAAATCAGATATAATTTTAAAGGATAGTTTTAGATTTCATAAAATGTATCTGCAGCATAATTAAGGTTGGGTTTGAAACGAAAGTAATATTAAAAAAGACTGACCTGAGCAGTCTGAGCTATTATACATGTCCTAACCCCCCACCCCCCGGATGACTGAAATGTGTTTGAATGAGTTAGCACCCACTCAAATCCTTGGTACATGGAGCATGAATCTTTGAGACCCACGTGTGTTTACACATTAAAAAGCAAAATACTATTTCAGAGGGAAAAATCGCAACCATCAAAAAGCTTTTGGACATCAAATAGATTTTAAAAATCAACAATTTGATGAGTTAACTCAAATGAATCCAAAACATATGGATTAAATTTCTCTTACCAAACACATGCGTTTAAAAGGGAAAGAGAACTTGGAAAATGTGTTTTGAGTTTACTCAAAACCAAAATGTTTGAAAAATAATTTGAAGCAATCGGTGGAATCAAATGTGCTTGACTTCTCCCAATCTTGAGCACACCCACTTACTGAGTCTGCAGTGATAACAATTCATTTTTAAAAAGAGTCACAAATACTAAAGGAGATTCAGATTCTCTTGGATTTTCCCACATGTGAACAATGGCATTGAAAATTGTCTAGCCAGTATTTTTTAAATAATTACTAAGAGTTATTTTGAAATGTCTATAGAATATAACTCATACTTTTTCTTTTGAACACATTTTGTTTTCCATATGGATTAGGAGAAAAGGAGGAATTAAATTTTGCCGATGTAGCTGTGAGCTCATAAGGAACCAACTTTCTAAAAGATCCTGTGCTCTGAGTGTTTGCATAAGTACTCAAGGTGATATACACACGTTTATGTGCTAGGATATGTATACATCACATTAAACATGAAGCTCTGGAGTTATAATCACAGTTTTTATGTCATTTTGAGAATTCTTTGGTTTCTGAATGAGTTCTAAAGTAACTACACAAGATTATTGAAATTGTATTTCATGCTTGCTCACAGTGATGTCTGGATTCTTGTCTGTATTGAACTAAGGCAGAAATTGATTTTTTCTTCTTTGTTTTCATTTTCTTATAGCAACCCTACAGAACTCATTGACCCACTGAATGCTTCACATTGTTTGCCTTTATCATAATCATAAATGCTATTGATGGCTTTATGAAAGCCAAAGGGGAGTTTTGTATTCAGATTATGTGTCTTATTATAGAAGAACCATGGAGTCATCTTTACTCAAAATAAAGACAAGTGTGGCTGTACTTCCTTTCAAAAGTCTCTACCTTGGTACAGCTCTTGTCCTGACATGCACTGTGAGCACACAATGGAGTCGCGAGGTGACCTGCCATGTCAGGTGGTGCTTAAAAGCATGAGCACTGGGTCCATCGCCTGCATTCAAAACCTGGTTTCATCACTTAGGAGCTGCATGCCCTAGAGTGAGATCCCTCACCCTTTCAAGCTTCAGCATTTTTCATCTGTAAAATGGAAATAATAATAACATTGATTTTTGTGGCGATTGTTGTGAGTGTCAAAGAAGATAATGTATGAAACATGCTTGTGTTGTGCTTTTTAGGTAGCTCTGAAATACACAGGTTAGCTATTAATATTATTGACAATAAAAAGAACCTGGACTGTAGGAATTAAATGAGCTAATATGCATGAGAGAAGTAGGTTTAATTTCTACATGACTAAACAAAATAATAACAAATATTTTCTGAGAATTAACTACAGGCTTGGTTTCCTGTTTGGGGAGCACACGAGAATGAATGTAAGAAAGAACAAATAAGAGATTTCTGATGTTATTGAAGCACTTCACGCATCCCTTCTAGACCACTTAATACAAGACACTTAGCTGTAGAAAGGGTAATGAATTCTGGTGTAAATTTTAATAATTGCAGCAGTGATTACCTTTAGATCCTGTGAGTTCATTATTGGCTGAACAATTCCAGAGGCTCTCGTTAAATGGCCCATGGAATGAATCAGGCATGGAATTAACCTATCTTTAGTTCCCTAAAGCTTATGTCCCATGAAGGAGTACTCATATTGCTTTGTGCCTATACATTCTATACTCTTGATCCTTTTGAAAGCAAAATTATTTAAAGGGGTTAAACCCAGAATTCTAGGTGAACTGACCCTTAAGTGATTAAAAGTGAAAAGGAAAAAATTCCAGTGGCAGAAATTATTTTAAATGACTACCATCTTTCTCTTACAGCTACTTTAACTGCAAATCATTATTGGCTATGCCCTGTGGTTTGGATGCCAATTGCAAGGCGGCTGCCCTGTCCCAGCCTGGGAATTCTCTGCAGGGGATTCTTCAGGAAAAGAAGCATTTTGTGCAATGGAAAGATAAGTACTGGGTTAATAACCACTAAATATATCTTTTTCCAAAGCTCCAGTGAAATTCAAATAGCATTTTAGTTGCTTAAAGTGTTGCCGTTTAATGGGAACACTGAATTGGGTTCACTGAATTATTAAGAATATCCTTTCTCCATATAATTTTTATTTTTATTTTTTACCATGGAAGAAGTGGGCATTACTACTTTAAAAGTGTTGTCCTGGAAGCATCTTTAAATAAATTTCTCTTTTACAGAGTTGCATTTAGACATTCTGGAATTTTCTTTCTTTTTTTTTAATTTCTTTTTTTTATGTTTTTATTTATTATTGAGACAGAGAGAAACAGAGCATGAGTGAGGGAGGGGCAGAGAGAGAGGGAGACACAGAATGTGGAGCAGAATCCAGGCCCTGAGCTGTCAGCACAGAGCCCGATGCGGGACTCAAACCCACGAACCGTGAGATCATGACCTGAGCTGAAGTGGGCCGCTTAACCAACTGAGCCACCCAGGCACCCCTGGAATTTTCTTTTTCTTAGTCCCTTCTTTGGGGGCTCTGAAACGTTGTAGATTCACTGAAGCTGAGGGTTTGCAGGTCATCTCATCCAACCTCTTGAGCCTTGCTTGAGTCTTCCATCAACCCAAATCACTTTACAACCTGCACTTTTAATATTAGAGAACTCACAGTATCCCAAGTCAGCCTATTTAATCTTCAGATAGCTATACTTGTTAGAAAGCTCTCTTTTCATGTTCAGGTGAAGTTGATTCCTTTATAACACTCACCAACTAGCCTAATTCTATTCACTGGTACCACACAGTTCAGTCGAATCCCCTTTTCACATCTCCAGTACCTATTCCTAAGTCAGTTTAATTCACATACTGAGACTGTGTGCAGGCAATCATTGCTCGTTTATCATTTTAGCTCTCTCACTATCCCATTTCCTCTTGGGATGCCCTAGTTTATCCCTGTTCAACCTAAAGGGTAGTGCTCTGCATACACAATGATATGCCAGGAGTAGTGTGACCAAGGATTATAAAGGCCTGATTATTATCAACTTTGGGCTAGCATCTGTATGGACCAGTGAAAAACAAGTTTACATTAACCTTATGAGAAGTCTTTGTAGAGTTGACTCACAATGAGCTTGAAGACTTTCCTGCACAAAGCAGAGAAGCAAAGAACAGACCCCGTGCCACCAATCTCCACCGCATGCGAGTCTGTTAGCATCAACCTCCCTCACAGACAGCAGGATGTACCAAGGCTGGGGGGTATTTGGTGATCCCCAAACTTCACCGGGAAGCATCTTCTTTTGTATTTGCCTCTTCTGTCTTTTCCCAACCCTATATTTCTATGTAATATTCTCCAAAGAATCAAATGGAGCATTGCACATTTATGACCATTGTCATTTTGTTAGATTTAGACCATTGTTTTACTTATCAGATCTTTTGGAATCTTTACTTTGTCGTCTCATGTATTCACTAGACTTTCCAGGTTGTTGTTGTTGTTGTTGTTGTTGTTGTTGTTGTTTTTACCAGTTTGAACTGCTTATTATCAATTAACAGCCAAGGTTGTACATACCCCACATTTAGCAATACTAAATAATTGGCTCATATTCCACCTTCTGGGGCTGCCAATTATTTGATGGCTTCAGAAAGAACAAGTTTCTTAGGATAATTATTTCACTTCTTTGAAACTACCAATCTCTAGGAGACATCAACACCTGGCTTTATCGATATTTCTTATAAATCACTTAAAGGCATTGACACAAATCAAACTGATGTAAAACCAACTAACAACCAAATACGCTTGTGATGATATGAATAACCTACCAATAAACTAATATACCTCGTTCCACCACATGGAAAACTTGGCCAGACATCCTTTATCTTATTTGTCATGGATTGTTACTGCTCATAAGCTTCAGGTAGGTAAAAACAGGACAACAAATTAGCTCACAGTTTGAAGGACCTCATGCATAATTTCATATTAGATTGATTTTATGGAGGATAAGTATGGACCACAGTATCAACATAATTTATCTCCTTTGAGAAACGGGATCAAATAAGCAGTAATGGAATTTAAAAAACTTAAAAGCTTCAGAGAATTGATTAAGATCCTCCATACCTGGGGTAGAACTGTTGAACCCAAAAAGACTCTTACACCCCCTCATCACTAATCTTCTGGAGGCATTGATTTATTGGATTCTTTCTACCAGCTGTTTAGAGGTTACAGCAAACGCACCAGGCTTTGCTGGTGACCCCAAGTGCTTTAATTCCTATGTATGCATATTTTAACATTATTACAGAAAGGTTTCATTTGCAATTTACAGGCTGAGTAGCAATGAGTCCGTTTCAAAGAGGTCAGTGCTTTCACCATCCCTCTCAGTGATGGAATTATAGTTTAAACAGCTGGAGTACTGTCCCAGGAGGGACACTGGGGTATGGCTCCTTAACGGCAGAATAAATCCATCAGACATATTTCATGTGTCTGATAACATTAATAGATACCAGGGCTGTTTAAATATTTAATGAACTCACTCCGAGGCTGTTTACCGGGAGTGGGGGGAAGGGGGGAGAGCTATCAGAAAGGATGATCACATCCTTTTGATCTATCATGACAACAACAAAACCGAAATCTCAGCCAATGATGTTGCTCTCTTGCTGCAAACTCCATCAAGGGAACCCGTTTGCTACATGACATGTTTCATTTCCACAGTGTGCACAAGAGTGTTTTCAGTTTTGCAGTTCAAAAGTTAATCATTTCCATGCGGCTCACTAGTTAATAGAGATGCCAGAAGTCATAGAAAAGCTTTTGGTTGGGATGGAGAAAACAGGAGAGGAAAGACAATCAGAGACACATAGAGAAAGCGAATGGTGTGCAGTGCACAGAGCCCCAGAGGCCCTCGGGTGCTAATGAGGGGGCACCCAGTAGAAAAGAGGGAGCAAGCCTAAGGTAAGTTGTGGCTCCTGGTTACCTTTGCTAATGGTCTTTAGAGGATTGCTTGCTACGTAGTCTTTTTTTCTGAGGGTGAATCATGGTCATTAAAAAAAAAAAAAAAGAAATCACGGATTTGGCCTAAGTTTATTTTCGTCTGAGAGCAATTTTGTTTTGGTTTACAAAATTTCACTAAAAGCGGTCTGGCGAAGCAGAATAAAAATGGTTTTATTCTGTGGTTTCAGATGCCTGTTTGGTCATGCAAAAATGAAACAACAGCTAAGTTTCAAATGGTGGGCAGTTGCTGGCCCTCCGCCCTTACTGTCAGTTGGCAGCAGCAAATCCTCAAGTGGAAAAATGATCTACCGCACACTTTCCAGAGCATTTTTTCCCTCAACTATATTGACTATAACCCTAATCCAGTTCTCTTTATGGGATTAAGGCTATGCCTAGGCCTCATGTTTACCCTCTTGGTCTGTTCTGACACCTGAAAAACTCAGCCTCGATTAGAAGGAATTAAGGACACTTTCTAGACCTGGTTGAACATTTCTGGCCATGTGGCAATTTAAGTCTAAACCCAAGTGAAGAGAGCAAAATACGTCGTGGCAATTTTCTGACATTTTGGAACATCTCAAATGGATGCCATTAGCATTATTTATGCTCTGTCTCCTCTCCATTCTGTTTTGCTATTGGTTTGTAATTTGTAATAACAGCATAAGAAAGCAGATGGCGAATTTCCTGAGTGCATAGTGTTGCACTACTTTTTTGAAAGGCTGTCATTCTCGGAAATGAAAGACTTACACTAGACCCTACCTTTTCAAACAAATCATTTTCGAGTATATAAATAGCATAATTAATCACAATGGAAATATAAAATGTTTAATCAGTAGCAGATGGACTGAAACAAAGAAATCTTATGTCGAAGACTCTTTGAAACATTCAATTTTGCATACTTTTAATATGTTTGTAAAAATGGATTTGGGGGACCATGTTTTTATTTAAACTTTATGGTTAAAAGTTTTTTCCTTTTTTTCCCCCAAAAGAATTAATCAGTCTGTCCAGCTGCTGTTTTAGGGAAGCAACCTGAGTCACTACCTGGCAAGAGGGAAAAGCTGGCTAAAATCTACATTTATAAAGGAACAGTTTAAATTCTCCAGATTCTTCCTTTTATAGTAACTAACGGTAGAATTTCTTCATGTTCTCAAAAAGAAGTAACGTGGGGGAAGCCCTCTGTGGGAAAATGTAGTTGGGATACAACAGGCCCAGATCTTTGATGTTGATGAGTATTTTAAATCTTTTAAGTGAGGCATTTTAGAGAGGAGAAAATTGTGATAGCAAGGGAGTCGGGACCTCCTTTTGGAAATTGGGTCTGGTTTGGACTAAATTCTGTAGCAATAAAAGCTGAAACTAATTTCCAGATGGAATAAATTGGTTCCAGGGTTGCTGCAATTTTGGCCAACATGTTGCATGGCTGAAGTCTGATCCTTGCTCAGAACTGTTACCAAAGGGAGGGGATCTGTTTCCCAAGAGATCACAGGGCTGGGCAGTTGGTGAGCTCCTGCTTCCCTTCAGCTGTTGTTTCTTTGTGTCTCGAAGGACAGTGGTTCAGATCAAGCCTCTGAACGTTATGTGGACTCTACCCCTGTCCACACAGTTGGTCAGACAGTCTGACAGACACAGTTTGTCAAGGTCATTCTCCCAGTAATGGAAAGTCTAACACTTTATACACATGCACCTGCCATGCATTTGGTCACTTTCTTAATCTGCTGAAGTGGGATGATGGGCTTGAAAATGGACAGGTCCTTTCTTTCTAGTAAAAAAGATGGAGGATAGCCATGGTGCCATCCACCTCAGAAAATAATTTTGAAATTTCCTCAAGTAGATGCAGGCTGTACTTGCCTAGAATTGTGTTCTTCTTCTCCCATTAACATTACATTACATGACATTAAGACCTGGAAGAGCACCTGATGCTCCCTGTCACCACCTGGTCTTAAGGGAGAGGGTATTATAGCATTCTATGGTCAGCGTCATGGCAATGACAGGGGATGACCCCAGGGCATAGCCTTTTACCTCCCACACAAATAAGCCCACAAAATGAAATTTTCATTAGTGAAATCAAAGTATATTCCCTTTGGAAAATTCTTGAGATCTGGACCTGAGAATTTCTTCTTGCTTTTTTTTTTCTTTTAATATTCTAAACATTCTTTAATGGTTCTCAGTGTTTCAATTCTCGACTTTTTCTACCAAACTTCGTGGATGGTTTTGAATGGTCCAAATCTCTGCCTCTCTTTTCCTTTCTACTCACTGTGAAAAAATCTTGAAATCTGAATTTTTTTCTCACAATTTTGTAGAATCTCCTCACCTGGAATATGGCCACATTTTCTCTTTATCTATTATGGTGCTTGGTGGATTTACTTCTCTTATAGTTCTTCTCAGGAGGCGGTTTCAGGGAGGGGGGAAGGGGAGGGATAATAGGAAAGATTATATAAAGACTTCTGTCAGAGACTGGCACCATGAGGCACTCCCTGGCCCAAACCAGGCACCTGAAACTCATTCGGTCTCTCAGCTCTGATATCACATTGGCATCCAGGTTCAGAATGTTGCATATAGCATCATGTGACTCTGCCCACTTCCCTTTTCTTCCCATGGCCTTGGCCTTATTTCAGGCTTTTATCATTTTTCATCGGGAGAATCACATTATCCTCTTGACTGGTCTTTTCGCCTCCATACTTCCTTTTCTTCTATCTATCATCCCACAGGGCTGCTAAATTAATTTTTGGAAAGCACACACCTAAAACCTGTTAACCATTGTGTACTATCATCTACAATGTAAAGCTCAAACTCCTAGTTAGTAAAGCATATAAATCATCTCCCGTCTCAACTGCAGCCCTGTCCCACCCTAGTATATGATCCCTCCTAAAAATTCCTTAGAGTGTCCACCTGTAATCATTCCTCACCTCACACCTTCTCACATGTTATTTCATCTACATGGGTACTCATTGCTTTTTTGCCAACCAAATAGGCCTTCTTTAACCAGTCAAATGGATCATGCTCATTCCTATTACAGTGACATTTGAGCCATCAGGGGAAATTGTGGCAAACAGTTTGCAGCTCTCTAAGCTTTCATTTTTTAAAAATTTTTTTAATGTTTTATTTATTTTTCAGAGAGAGACAGGCAGACAGCATGAGCAGGGGAGGGTCATAAAGAGAGGGAGACAGAGAATCTGAAGATAGGCTCCAGGCTCTGAGCTAGCTGTCAACATAGAGCCCGATGCAGGGCTCGAACCCACGAACCTTGAGATCGTGACCTGAGCCAAAGTCGGACGCTTAACCGACTGAGCGACCCAGGCGCCCCTAAGCTTTCATTTCTTTATGTAGAAGTCGGGAAGAGTTGCAAGAACTAATTGAGGTAGGATCTGTAAGCTTTTAAACACAGTGCCTGAAGTAAAAATAAGCCCCCCAAAGTTGCTATTATCTTGTGTGTGGTTTCATTTATAGGGTTAATTGTATGTTTTGTTGTTTGGTTTAGTTTTGCTTTGTTTTGTTGGGGGTGGGGGTTGGGGATTGTTTGTTTAACCTATCTGCCTCTCTCCCTACAATAGGAGCCCTGGTGGCCGCCACTTGGTGAACGCTAAGTACATGTGGAAATGCTCTCTGTGACATATTCCACTACGAACAGCCCGTCCTTCCATGGCCTGCTTGATGCTACACCTGTCAACAATCAAGTATGTTTCAGTTTAATTTAGACAATTATGTTCTTCCTTCTGTCTTCTAAATGTGGGCATTTCCCAAGTCTTCACTTTTTAACTCTGTCCTTCCTCCAAAGTAGATCTATTATTTGTCCTTTCCACCTGTTTTTCTTACCTCTAACCCCCAAACGATTTTTCAATCACCCCAAGATTACTGTCCTTAAAATACTGGTTCCATCATGTTGATTACTTTGTCAAAGGCCATTAATTGACTTTGTGCCTTCCCCATCACCTCCTGAAAAAGCTCCATTTTCTTTACACCAGCATGCAGGGACTGTCTCCCACAGTCTCCACATTCAATTGCTCACCAGGTCTTGCTGGTTTAAATGTAGCTCCAGTCCCCATCATTTCTTCCGTCCTTCTGTCCACTTTTGACTCCATTCACCATTAGTAGAGTTGTGTTTCTAATCACATGACCCTAAAATTTTTCAGGGACTCTATTGCCCACAGGATGTAAAATCTAATATCTTAGCATGGCCCTCAAGGCCTGTTATGATCTCACTACTGCTCATTGCTCTGGCTTCACCTCCAATTATTCCACCATATTGAAAACAATCGCAGAGCGTGCCACTCAGCCAACCCTCCTCTCACTATTTCTCGGCCCTTGTATGAAGCTGGAGTCTTATCCTCCGCTCTTCACCACCTCATTTGCTGGCAGACTCCCTTATATCCTTCTGGTCTTAGGCTTACAACAAGAAGCCTTCCTAACTCACCAAACAAGAGTTAGGTACCTTGCTAGTACTTTCATATTACGTATTACATTATACTTTCCTTGTCTCTCTCATCCTGAAAAGATGACAAGATTTGTGAAGATGGGGGATGGTGTCTTTTTTTTTTTTTTTGTCTCTTGTTTGTTTGTTCATTTGTTTGTTTTTTTAGTTGTGTTCTCAATTCCCAGGTTGGTGCCTCATCGATAGTAGTACTCAAGTAAATATTTATTGAATGAATTCCAACCCCTTCAGAATTTGTCTTCAGCCAGACACGTTTCTTAAAATGAGCTATGGTTGCATTCACTTCTTTCTATTCCCCAAGCACATCTTGCTTCTTCTTGCCTCAGTGACTTTGCTTATTCTATCCCTAAATGAGGAATCCTTATCTCTTCTCTCACTCTGTCTGGCAACACACCTATGTAGGTTCTGCTAGGTAAGGAAATACTTAAGTTCTTCTTCACCATGGAGCTTTAGCTGAGAATTTTGTGACTGTGCTCTCCACAAACTTCCTATTTATGATAATTCACTGCCACTTAATCATACCTTGCTGTGGGTTTTAACTTTGTTTTTGGTGGAGGAAAGACTTCCGATACAGAGGATAGATTAATCATAGTCCATTTTAACCCTGGGTGAATTTCCAATTTACCTCTCCATGAAATAGCAGGATTCTTAAAGGTGAGAATCATTGGTTTATTGATAGCACACATAGCCTGAAGCATTGTATTAGGCACATAGGAAAGAATAAGTGTTTTTGTATGAATAAAATAATTCAATTTTGAATTTATCATGAAAATGTACTATGTAAGAGGAAAAATACATAAAGTAAACAGAAATGATTAAATCCTTACCAGTTGATAACAAAATATTTGATCCAGATTTAAACTAGTGGCCATGTTGTGGTTGACACCAAATGACTTTTGAGTATAGATCCTAAAGTGAAAACTCTTCTTTTCACTTTAGAGAAGGCATTAAACTCTTTGAAACCACTGAGGCACCAGGGCCAAGAATTTGCTACGCAAGGTTATAACATACGGAGTTGTATACAAGTAATCTTAAATAATTGATATTCCTCAATGTAGTTTATTTAAACCAAACAAGTAAATTATTCACCTGAAAGATATGGAATGATTCACTCCTTTCTTGCTCCCTCCTCCCTCCATCCCGCCACAAACACTGATGAATGATTATGTTGGACAAAGAGGTAAGTGCCTGTCTATATTTATGCCCAGGGGCTTCTTGCAGAGTTGCATTTCTGTGTCATGAATAAAAATAGTAAAAGTAATTTGAAGAAACGAGTTCTTGGACATTAATGATACTTTCCAACTTGTGCATGACTTCTTCCATTTGCAACTGTCATTAATAAAGGAGTGTGTTTTAGGTTTGGTAAGAGTGATTCTGTAGAAAGGTAAATAGTTTAAAGGAGGGTGTAAACTGTTCACTTGACATCTCCCAATTGTGCTCAGATAAGGCAGTAACTTTTTATCTTGAACTGAAGCTGTATATATACATCCCTATTATTTGAAGCCGATGTACAGACACACAAACACGATACAACTCATCTTTCATGTTTAAGAGATATGACATATTGTACGTGTTTTGTTTTCATTATGGAACCCTCTAGTCTCTCTCTGCTCAGAGATTACTTCCTAGTGTATACATCTCAAGTGGACTCTACATAAACAGCCAAATTAGTGAGAACACTCACCGCAACTCATTAACTTCAGCTGCATTATTGGACAAAGTCACACTATGAACTGGAGATTGTCATGTTGGTGTTCTAAATAATTATGATAAACTTGTCACACCATTTGATATAACGGGTAATGATATCACTATACACGAGGCTGCATTAGTAGAATTACATCTGTTAATTCGACTTACATGATTTTTGGTAGTGAATGTTAAGAGTGACAATATTAATACAAATGTGCTTATTTTATTTTATTTTATTTTATTTTTCATTATTCTCTTTGGAAGTAAGTTTTATTCGCTTCCCTCTTTACCCACCCATGAAGCTCTCACACCCAGTATCTTCTCTGATTTAAATCCAGAAAACAAACAAGCAAAAAACTGACATACAACAAAAATATTTTGAAGTTAAATAAGTCGCTAAGTGTACCGGAGAGATAAACATCGTGACTTCAGTTACTTCCACAATTGTATCTCTCTTCATCCCAATTGGTCTCAATTCTGTGATTCAAACTCACATCATGGATCCAATTTGTGAAATCATTATATAATGACAATAGATTATGTCATGTCACTAACTCAACAGCGATGCTGAACTTCTTCAGGATTTGAAACCAGGTTTTGAAGAAAAGAAATAAACACACTAAGGAGGCAGCATATGGTGTTTCCATCACAGATATAGAAGTCAGAAATTGTGGGGCTTCCATTAACTTTCAGCTTACCTTGGAATAGAACAAGAGAGATAGAGGGGCTTATTTTTTAAAAACAAAGCACACGCAATACCATGCAAGCAGGAAAATAAAAAACAAAAACAAAAACAAAAACTCAGCCGAGAAAACTTCATCCCAGGAGAGGTGGTAAAGCGTTGAGGTTAAGGGCACAGGTCCTGGAATCACTCTGCCTGGCTTCTAATCCTCCCTCTATAACCTTATAACTGCTAACCTTGAAGTAGGTGTTTAATTTCATTTGCATCTCAATTGCATTTATAAAATGGGTAGAAATAGATTACTTAACTCACAGAATTCTTGTGATGTTTGAATAAGTTAACATTTTATCTCATAGAACATGACTCATTATATTAACCAAATAAACTATACCAAGTAATCTGTGACTTCCTAGAGATCGTCAGGCACATCCCAGTTTTTGAGATATTATATGTAATAGAAAATGAGAATCAATAAGAATATGGCTCATATGGGCATCTGGAGCAGTGTCTACCAGTTTCATATAGTGTATTAGATGTTAGCTGCTATTACTGCTTGAACTGTAATATTCAAGTAATCTTCATACAAGAATAATCAGTAAGATGTATTTGAATCGTTTCCATTTTTCAGCTTCTGGAGAAGGGACAATTGTGTTCTTCCACAAAACACGTCCCTGGAAAGGTAAATATTTCATCTTACAATATGAGCTGGCCCTGATATTAAGGGTGACTCAAAGGAAGTTCTGATTGAATAAGACTACACCTCCCAAAGCCATAAACAGCTGACAAGGATTGAGCCTTCCCTTGTGGGTAAAGGACTATCTTTTAGTCAAAGTTAGTTGAGGCCCTGCAATTATTAATAGGAACTCCAAAATACTCTCAGGGCTCCTGTATAAAAAATCCATGATAGATAATACAAAGACCATTAAAATCTCCATAAGAGTGGTGCCTGGGTGGCTCAGTCAGTTAAGCGTCTGACTTGAACTCAGGTCATGATCTTGCAGTTCATGGGTTCAAGCCTCACGTCGGGCTCTGTGCTGACAGCTAAATCAGAGCCTGGAGCCTGTCTTCAGATTCTGTGTCTCCCTCTCTATCTGACCCTCCCCTGCTCACTCTCTCTCTCTCTCTCTCTCTCTCTCTCAAAAATAAATAAAACATTAAAAAAATTTAAAATAAAATAAAATAAAATAAAATCTCCATAAGAATAACAGTTCAGAAATTCAAAAATTATAGAAAATAAGATACTCTTTTTTACTAATGAAATTAAAATTTTATGAGCTATGAGTATATGTGTATTACATATATATATGCATATATATATATACATATATATATATATATATTTTTCTTCACCCATATAGGCTCAGACTAAAACTTGGATGACTTTAATAAAGAATAAAATGAGCACCTGAATACAGTAGGTTCCTAAGCCCTTCTCTTAAGTAGGATGAGATAAATATTGTTTAGTGAATGAATGAATTAAAAATAAATGAAAGAAACAGTAAGCTCCAATGAAATGGTCAAATGAGAGATGTCACCTTCAGTAAAAGTGCTCGCTTTGTCATCTCACCCAGAGCCAAGGTCACAAGACTTTGGGAGAGAAAAGCATAATGCCTAACAGAGTAACTCAGAAGAAAAGGGTTCAGCTAAGTCACTGAAAGGCTAAGCTAGAGCATCTACTTAAATGGAGGGATTCGTTTCCCTGACTCATGGTGGCAAGGTCAGGCATTTCCTTTGCTAATAGCCAGTGAACCAACGGATGGCACACCATTAATGGATGTCTTAAGCTATGGGAAGGAATCGGGTTTCCCAAATGAATGTTCTTTCAATGCACTAAAAGAAAATGATCGGCAACCTAGAACTGGAAGAGCTTTTACATTAAATAGCTTCCTTTACATCTTGAAATGGGCATCGGTGGTTTTGTTAAAAAGGAAGTGAACAATGACTAAACTTCTAAAGGAAAAGAAAGTAGCATCTTCTTGGCGACAAGTTGGGGCAAATATTCACTCATGACCAGCAGCTGTGTTCCCAACTCTGGAAACAAATAGAAATCCAAAGTCCAAAAAATTAAAACAAAGCGTATTATAGTAAGATAGGAAATGGCAAGTGAGAAATGAGAAGATCTACTTGTTTAAGGTCAAGTAAGCCCTTCTATCTGTGGCTAAAAATTTACCGATATTTTTCCAAGGCAAAAGGGACAAATTTGGTTTCTTGGACTTCCACATGTTTAGTATTATCATGACACAGCTAGACAAGAACAGTATAGCTGTAGAAATTCCCAGGGGTTGGAAAGGGATTTCTGACCTTCACGTAGGATTTCTCGGTTGACTAGATATGTGATATTATTGTGGGATTTTCTCTTAACCCTTAAGTACCTGCCCCTATTGTAGGCACAATAAAACTCATAAGAGCTGTAACTTGGACACAAAGCCCAATTTGTCACCCTATTTAATCACAACAGGGTTCTCCTTATGAGGAATCAAGTCATGATCCCTTTGTCAATCCCCTCAGCCTACAGAAAGTGAAAAATATCATTGAGGAGGCTATTTATTGCACTATAGGCTAATGGTACTTGTCCTTCTTTGATAGAGAAACTACTTGCTTTCTCGGGTCATTGTTTCGTCTTTCTCCATGTCCTGTACGACTGATGCAAGTACAGTGATACTGACTTCAAAGGGAGCTTAATAGGGCATGGAGAAAGACAGGAAACATGGCGGGAATATTTAAGAGAGGACTTCACAAGGTCAAGTTTCCTTTCTGCAATTGCCTTATGCATATCTCAAACCGATTTATCTTTCCATTTCAAGAACCAAGGGATGTTTAGTCCATTTCTTATCCACAACCCTCATTAAAGTCATTAAAATGTTTCATTTGAATTCTACATACACCACAATTAATACATGAGCTCTGCCAGTCTGTATATGCAATTCTATTTCTTTGCTTGAGAGCTCTCTCACCAGTGTTCTGTGGATGAAATCAGAATTTTGATACCGACTTATAGCATCTTCCTCAGATGTAAATACATCTGCTAAGATAATGAAAACCAGAAACTAAAATGTTGTTTTTTTTTGATAGAGCATCAAATTCAGTGCCCCTCACACGTGTCTTTGAGTCCTCTTCTCTCTCCCCACCCGATTTACTAATGCGATCATGTCGATGATGGTGGAGTGAATGGATTTAAGCCCCTTTTCTCTTTGAGCCTTGGTATAAAGTGCTTCCAAAAACATACTCCATTTATATAAAATGAGTATGCATGCAGCCACAGTCTCCACCTATGCCAAAGCATTTTCTTTCTTGTAATGAGATGCATCTTTCTGGGTTTTCTGCACAATCAGACTATAATTAGGCATAGGAAGATACAGGTAAGGGCATGAGATGCATGCTTAATTAAAAGAGAAAATGCTGGTTAAGTATCCATTTGTACGACATTCAATTTACAAGGAGGATTCCGAAAGCTACTCTGTCTTTCTCACATACTTCCTTTGATGTGTATGTATGTGTTTACACACATGTATGTTTTCACACTGAAATCATCTTCTCATTTCATATGCTAGAGTTCCTGCCACATGTACTGCCCCCATCCAAGAAAATGTTGATATATATTAAAAATCCCCATGAAAAAGAAAATGCTTGCATAAATTCATGTAGGGCAAATAAAAAAAGCAGCCAGGACCCAGCAGGCTGAGTCAATGTATAGCTTTCATATGGAAACAATGACATGATTGTTTACTCACTGGTTTAATGATATTCACTTTCTCCTAATGGCAACGTGGAAAATGTGAGTGCCAGATGCTACGCCCAGAGCGGAGAAGAGAACAGGGGAAGGTCTAGAGTAAGGAATTTATCCTGACACCAGAATGTAGTGTAACTCTTCAGTTTATTAAACGCTGTGTTGTTTTTTCTTTTTTAGAAAAAAATACTTTGATGTCTGCAGCTTAAATTTCCATATTTTTATATCAGTTCAGCAACAAATTTACATATTTCCTGGAATCTGCAGATATAAAAGCGGTAAAACACTCCAGGCATTATTAGACAGTAGATTATAACCCATTACTATTGTTTCAATTAGCAATGTAAAAGTGACCTGCAGTGTTCAGATGACCCACTAATGGATTTAAACGCTTTCAAATATTAATGCAGGTTTTCTAAAGATGAATCCCAAACCCATTATTCCTGGAACAACTATGAGCTGAAAAGCTGGCAATGATTGTGCATTATGTGGAAAGGCTCATGGTTAATTAAATGAATACCTAGCATTACACTATTCACTTTAGTGCTACAAAATTATTTCTCATTGATTTTTACATTCTGAGTCTGTGATTCAATTTACTTCTGCAATTTGTGTTGCTGTGTCAATAAAAGGGAACTGCTTGAAGATAGGAGCATTAGAGACTGATAAATACATTAAGATCCAATGAAAATGGCAGTTTTTCTATTGTTTTCCTCCATTGAAATATCATTTGTAGCAGCACTCTGTTATATATTATTAATACAATTTTTGTTTGCTTCCATCTGCTCTCTTACCCCCTTCTCTATTCAGGAACTGGAATATTAGTGATTGCTTGAGGGTGAGTAGCTAATTTTTCAGTAACAAGTTCTCTCACTATCAAGAACAAAAGCACCATCAACACAAATCTGTTATTTCATGTTAAATGAACTAGAAGGCCAGATTCCTCATCAAAGACAGTGTGGGGAGTTGCTGTGTGTGCGTTTTCATTTCAAGCACTAAATGACACTGTGTTTGTTAAACCATGAAAGCTAAAAAATAACAAATAGCTCAAACCCCGTCACCCAATTTGTGCAATATACCCACAATGTGATGCAGTTATGAAGTGTACATTTTATTCAAAAACTTTATTGCTTATTTTACGATTGAATCGACATGTGTCTTTTTGCAAGTCACCTGCACTCAGTTCTGTCAAAGTCTAAAGTTGTACGTTGAGATTTGCTTCACCACTCTTCTTGACGCCAAAATGTTGTAAACTTCGGTTTCGTTGTTCTCCATGTCTAAAGAAACCTTAGATGTGAATTCTTAGACCTCCTTGCATCAGTTTTAACTCCTAACCTAGGAGATGTTCGGTATGTACTATGAATTTAACTTTTCCTGAGAAAATTAGATTTACCAGTCAAATGTAATCACTAATATGTTCTCCCTAGGATCATCTCACTGGAGTGTCTTGTGCCCAAATCATCTCCATGAGGATGATCAGTTAACCTCATTGCATCATATGTCTGAATTTGTCTGCACTCTACATCAGACCCAGTGGAGAATCCAATCTTAGCAAAGGTGATATGCCCAGCCCCAAAGGAGTCACCTTCCCCTGTCTACGCTCCTTACAAAATCTATCTTCAAGCCATTACTTTCCAGATTGAGCTGCATTGCCAACTTGAGTTTGAGTATTGATTTAATATAAAATGTACAACATAGAAAATTTTATATTGAAAATTGTTCCTCAAAAGTTTCAAGAAAAGATCACTCTCGAGACATAAGAAAATTAACAAAGGGAGAATGCACATGACCAATAAATACATTAAAATTTCAACTTCCCTATTCATCAATGAACACGGATTTAAAATAATTAGGTGTTTTTGTCTATCCTTCTCAGAGATGATAAGAAGGAATAATTCATATTGGTGAGGGAAAATGGAGCTATGCATGCATCTGGTGGGATGCACATGATGCAGTTTTTCCAAAGGTGGTTTGAGCATATGTGTGTTTAGATTTTGAGAGGCTTGCATGCCCTTTTCACTACGGAATTCTACCTTTTGAAATTTAATCTCGGGAAATAATTATGAATGTGTACAAAGAATGTGTTCACCTAGACTTTATGGCGTCATTTATGAGAGTAAAAAAACTGAATACATCCAAACTGTCTAAAATGAGGAATTAGCTAGTAAATGATGATGAATTAGTACAATGGAATAATATTCAATAACTTAAAATGGTATACAACAATATTTAATGATATGGAAAGACATTTACAATATATTGTTGATTGAATAAAACACAACACACAAACATGCACACTCACAAGTGACCAAACTGTGTATCACCTATATGGAGTTTAAATAGTTACGTTATATAATTTAGCAATTTTGAAGATATTCCAAAGGATCCGAATTATTGCTTCAAATATTTTTTTCTTATAAAAAAGTAACTCATGTTCATCGCAGAGTAATTTAACCAACACGAAAGTAACACACTCTACGTCTACACATCCACGTGGAGGTGTACGAAAGGAAAGGTACATGGGTAAGATATACAACAAAATGTTCACAGAGATTATTTTTTAGCCATGCCTTGAGCTATTTTTTCCTTATATTTTTACTTCTATCTTTAAATAGGCCTACCAATAATATGGATAATGTGTTTTAGGAGTTAAAAAAAAAATGATGTGAATTCTCTTTTAGTTATCCTACACAGAAACCAAGTGGGAAGAAGCACTTGTAACTTTTATGGGAAGAAAGATAAAATAATTAGAAACAGCCATGACAGAGGGGAAAAAAATACTCATTTACCTGTCAAAAAAATTCTAGTTTAGAATCCTAGCTCTCTGAATTACCAGCTGGGGACCCTGGCAACTCACTGAACTTCTCTGAGTTTCAGTTTCCTCCAAATACACTTCTATACCCCAAAGCATCAATGGTCTAATGAGAAGAGCAAATGCCTGCCTAGGGGTATCTGCATATTGAGACACAGTGACTACTGAGAGTGCTGCAAATGGGCGTAAATACCACCGAACCCTTCCTCATGTTCTAGTTCACTGCTTCGTTCACTCTTCAGAGCTTCGTGCGCACTTAACAGCCGGTCGGACTTTTCCCTTGTGACATTTGCTCCAAAGGACTTTCTGTCGTTAAAATGAAATCCATCTTTTCAGAAGAGGACAGAGCTGTAAGTAATGCAGCGATGTTCCTAACACCTTGTCCCCAATAATTAGTAAAAGTCATTCTTACTGTTGTGGCCTTTGCGTGAGCTTCGCAAGCACGGGGCCCACGCTGTTTTTTTGCTCACTATTGCATGCTCTGTGTCTGCACGTAGTAGGCTCCTGTCGTCCAGTGAATACATACAACCTACCCAGGTGAGAGTTTCGAAATTTGAGGACCGCATATTTACTGAATACTTACCTTCGTTGCGGCAAAATTGAAACAAGTAATTAGAAAATGATTACATACCACTTTGCTAATTGTGTAGCTGCTAAATAAAAATTGTGTGATATTAGAAAGGAACAGTCGTTGCTGTTAGGAGCTGGGGTTATCGCATTCGGTAACTGGGGAACTAGCTCCTTCTTTTGTCAAAGTTTCCAACTACTCCCGGCCCCCCCAAGCAGAACGGAAAACCTGGAACGGGTTCCCGGATGGTGGCACTTAGTGTCTGTGCTTGCTGATGTGTTGCTGGCTGGTGAAGAAGGCCAAGCACAGGCCTTTGGGCTATGCACGTGACACCTTTTCTTAGGTAACTGAGCAAGGGGATTTAAAACAATTTCTTTATAATACAACTTTTCAGTATCCAGACCACTACGTAATCACGATCAGTAAAGGTGGGCTCCAAGGATAAATACGCTTTTAAAAGCTGGTTTGAGTCTATGCCGTTTCTCAGCTTGCCATATTTATAGGAGCGGAAAACTTAGGATCCACTTCAGCTTGCTCATCTTCGAAATGGGACTATTTACAGTGTATCAATTATAGGGTGGTTAAGAGGGATGTGAGTTAGTACATGGAGAACACTTTCAACAGTGAAGGCAGAATGCGTTTTTAAATACTAGTTCCTAAACTATTCGTGCCTCTCTGCTTCTGCTGGAGCCTGGAGTAGTGTTCAAGAGGTCTTGTCCAAGGTAAGACAAAGCAAGCGGGAATCCCTACGAACTAAATGGTAAAGTAAGAAAATGGTTCAGATGACTCAAGCCATGAAGATATTTGACTAACACTCCTTTATAAGTTCCTTAATTTCTCACTCAGGAGGGACGGCCACAGCTATATATATTAAGAAGACATTGTTTTACAGCTGAAAGTAACCTTGCAGGATCTCTGGTGTGGTCACCTTAGTTGCCTCTCCCACCAGAGAGGTGGGATGGATGGCTAAGGGTTGCCCAGCCAGATGGCAGTTTAAACCTGGTACTCATGCTGTCTAGACTCTCCACCATATTTATTTTTTCTTAATGGCCTGAAATAGACTATCTTTATGAGACTGACGCGCTACCTACTGCGCTAACGAGGCACCTAAAATATACTATCTTTAAATTAAAACAAAACTCCCACAAAAAAATTGTTGTACTCTTGTCTTGAGGCATTAAACATTTTTACAGTATTGCATTTTACAAATTACCTTATGTATTAGACTGTACACACACACACACACACACACACGTGCGTGCGCTCTCCCCCTCCTGTTCATTAACCAATATGCTGCTAGATCTGGGGCTTACAAATACATTTCTATAGAAAAAATTCAAGGTTGCCATGTGTAACTGCTTTTTCAGTAGTGTTTTGCAAAGGAATGACTGGAATGATAATGGAGTCTGTTAGGCTGATATCCCGGGTATGGGCTGGCTGCATGGCGGTTCTAGAAAGCACTGGAGGATGATCTTATTGTTTGTTGCAATATAAAGGGAACACTTGATTAGGGCATGTCACTCCCATTCATCTTGAAAATAACATATAGAGTTAAATGGACCCAGTGCTGAGGTATGTAGTTTTCCATGCTATAGGAAGGAACATTGTTATCAGCAGATACAATGTTATTCTGCCCTGACAGTTCAGGACAGTGTCGCCAATAACTTCTTGGACAAGTGAACTTAACAGAGAATGTGGCACTTTTCGCATCTGGCCGAAATTCACATGACATTAATTTTGTTTTGTTTTTGCCAAGATTATCTTTACTTGCACCATTACCTTGATTAATGCACAAGCAGATAATAACATATAAACATTGAAATAACCACAACATAACTATCTAGGGGAAAATAGCTAAATGAAAATAGAGTGGAATGAAAAAAGAGCATTTCATGATGGAATAGACAAGAGCACATTTTAAACATGCATTCTCCTCTAAATGTTTTCACAAATTTGATAATTATATTCATTTTATTTAAAGTTAGCTAAGATTAACTTACACCAAGAGAAAGAATATATCCTCTGTACTATACTATAAAACCTATAAAATCTAATTAGATAGTGGGAACTCAATAGAAATTATTATAGCCATAACGAATTAGAACACAATAAATAGTATAGATTTTGGAAATTTATTGTCTAGGTAGATAGTGCATACATTATTAAGCTATGCAGAAGTCACCTGGAGAAATATTTATTCAGAAGTGAGCTAAATGAGGGTGCTGAAGATTATTAAGGTCACTGTAAAGACATTAGACCACAGAGGGGTGGGGGAGGATTCTGGGAACAGACTCAATGGAAAGCTTAGTATCAGAAAACCACAAAGAACTGAGTATGTTTGGGAAGACACACTGCATACCAAAATACTTTTTGAATAGTTATAGAAATAGCTTTATTTTTTCAAAAGAAACAGGAAATACATTTTACATAATCTAATCAGAACAGGGAAACTGCATTTTGTGCAAAGCTTAATATGAATTCATTTTCTTTGTTATGGCTTAACTAGCCTTAGCCTCTCACGTCCAATCATAACAGACTCCTTCTGGTTTAATTATTTTTCTAGTTCTGAACATGAGTTAACCACTTATGCAGGGAATTTGACTTTCATTGATTAGGAAAAAAAAAGTTGATGTTCTGATTAACCATTTAACTGACTACCATTTTAGTTTCTTATGATAGTTCTCTCTCAGACATGGGAGTAAGGCACCCAACATATAGGCAGAAGCAAGAGGACCCCTCAGATACTCTAAAACAATTGCAAATTGTGTTATACATTACTTTTTCATTAAATGCACAGTAGAGAGCCTGAGACCTGAAACAGGAGAGGACTTACACTCCACTAGAGGAAGATGTACCTTTCGAGACCAAATGGTGAAGAAAATTACTAGAACGAGCAATTTATCTGAAACTTGACTATGCATCGGATCCTTTGATCCAGCTAAAAAGTATCAATTCTTCAGTTTACCATTGCCATTTTAATTGCAAAGCCAATGAATTCTCAAAAAAGCAAAAGTGAGATTAGATCTGAAAATACGTATCTTACTTAGGCAATCAAATAACAACAAAACTATTGAAAAGACAGCATCTTTTTCACTTCTGTATGGAGCATGTGTTTTTTACATTCTGAAATGAATGTTCACTATAGACACACATTTTATAGTTTTTACAGAAAATAATTAAAAAACTTAACTTTCATTTAGTCTAAATATCAGGGTTCTGAGCAGAGGCTACTGAATCTCCCACTGTGTTTTGTAACATTGTTTTCCCTATTTTGTGGCTGTGGGAAAGTAGATTTGGTACTCAGTTTGTTTATCTTTCTTAGATTTTCAGGATATTATACTAAGAGCAGTAATGTATAGGTATTGAAGAGTTTGCTATGGAGCAATCATTCTTGAAAACTGTCCATTTTGGTGCAAGCTTGAATTAGTTCCATGGATTTAACTAGTGTCTACTCTCCAATGTAAGACTTTCTGGACCCTACCTCAAATTTTCAAGTTCCTAATGTTCAGTGAGAAAATATAACTTCCTATGATCCAAACTACAGTATACCTCTTAATACACGCAAAATAATTTGCCTGCCTTTAAAATGAAAAAGGCAGGGAAATAGTTTAAAAACAGGGCAGAAAAAACAAAAAATAGCAAAGTGTTCTTTAAAGGAATCACTTGATACTTAAAAATAAAATTGTGCAAAGGCTATGGAAATCTTAAGTCCACAGTCATATATATATATATATATATATATATATATATATATATAGCAACCTCATTTAAGATTTCGCTAAGATTCTGCAAGCTGAAATTCACTATTGATAAGAAAAACGAGAAGTGTTTGACTTTACTGGACCTTAACTTCATTGGAGCTTAGTATATCCATCTGATGTAATAAATTCACACTTTTCTGTGTTAAATTCATTCATACAATAGGAGCTTATAAAAAAGAATATAGACTAAAGAGTAAGTTGCATAATGAGATTTAATCTATGTAAAATATGTCCCAGAAGAAATGTCCTTTACTTTGATCATATCCCTTGAAACAAGATCCCCTGCTGGAAACCACAATAAAATGAGAGCTTGGGAAAAAAAACTCCTCTGGCAAGCAAGCTTGCTTTTTAAAACAAAAGTTCACCAAGCCCACCAAGCCCATGATCCTGGGGTGGGCTTAATTAATGTCAATGAAATCTCAAAGGTTCCCTGAGGCTTAAAGGGGAAATAAATCTCAATGGCTTCTCCATGCCTTCCTCTCTGAGATTCTCAGATTGGAGACACACACACAGATGTGCACATGTGTGCATACGCACACATGCCACACAGCATACACACACAGTAGGTGTCTATTTCATCATGAAATGTCCTTTTCAAATTTTATTTATTCCAGAGAAGGTTTATGTATCACTTTATCATCATTTTCAACATGGCTCCCGAATGTCAATCGCTATATTGTCATCTTACAATCAGAATGATTTAGCATATTTCTCTACGTGGACATGGTAACATTTCTGTCATGCTTTTGGGTTCTGTCACTGACTTATGTTTATATTGAATCCATGGGGCTACCCTGTCAAGCTCAACTGAAAAGGCATTTCTGAGTGGAATCTCTAGTTATTGTTTGTTGAAATTTTACTCCCTGTTAGTCCCTCATTGAATTGAAAAAGTTTCTTGTTGTTGTTGTTGTTGTTTTTCCACATGTGCACTCTCCATTCCATTTTACTCAGAGTCAATGAGGTTCTGATGCTGATTACAAATTTTTCTCAAAGAAATAAATAAATACAAATGCTAACAAAATGTTTAATTTTCTCTTATATTTGTTATGTATGCCAATACTTGTCAGGGGCAGGTTCACAGATCACAGAAAACCATGTTGTCCCTGAAAAATGAATGAGGAGGTTATAGACCAGTTTTCGTTAGTACCTAAATGCACGGTTAATGCCAATTCACTGGCTTGGAAGTTACAATTCCACCCTGTAAATAGCACAGGTGACTTTTAATGTGAAACACACACACACACACACACACACACACACACACACACATTCGAGTTTCAGAGACATTAAGCTGCTGAACTACCCAGGGAAACACTCATATTCACTCCTGATCCACACACTGAAAAATGATTATTTTTATGAAAACTCTCTTCAGTTGTTCTTCTCCTATCTTTCCAATTATGTCAGCCACATCATTTTGAGCCTCTGAGTCACTTTAAAAGTTTTGTTATGCAGACTTCAATTTTCTAAAGATCTCAGAAATTTACAAGTGGTCTTAACAAATATGGTGTGACTGCCGCATGGTTTTGTGTTGCCTTTGTAGTTTCTAAGACACTGTAACATTATTTAATTAGCTAAAATTTCTCCTCTCTTGAGAAATGGAAACTCAATGAAATGTCAACAATGCTGTCAGTCTGCTTCAGGCTAAACTCATTACACAAAAACTAAAGGTAAAAATAGTCCAAGGCAGAATTCTTTGTCACAATTTTGAGGCCCACACCTTATGCCAATGAAATCCATATGTGATTCTATAAAAATGCTAAACTGGGAAGAGTAGCTAATAAATTATCTCAACAGAAGCAATAATTGATCAGTCCTTGCATAGAAATTTATCTAATTAGCCAAATAACATATCAAGTTCTGTTGGGGATTATCTGAATACCACATTTATTGTTTGATGAACCTTTGCTTTTCAGCTCTGGGAAGGCTGAAAAATGCTCTGAGCTGCTTTTTACACCTAAAATGAATTTTTCCCCCAAGAAAGAAAAAAAAATCATTGTCTTTTTAAGCCAAGTACAGCCAAGAATGGAACAAAAATGCCTCAATTTATCTGAATTATCATGGAGGGTTTGGGATCCATGGACACATTACTAAAGATAATAAAAATTTGGCATTTTCTATGGTCTAAGGGTTTATAAAGGCTAAGTTTCTTGATTTATTTAAATAGATTATAGGAAAGAGCAAAGTACAAAAACAAGTGCTATATACTAAAGGTATGTGAATTACCTCCTTCCCAAGGATAATGCAAATTAGGAAAACGTAAAGCTTTGTCTGCACCTGGGATCTTTAATGAGGATAAAGAAAAATCAGACAGAGATTCTCCTGGGGAAAGAGAGGATCGTTATTTGAATAACCTGCAGTGAATTCTAATCAATGCGACGTGACTTTGAAAATGAATGTGGTCTTTCAACCCGCTGTACTTGAGCTGTAATATTAATCATAACTTCATGGTACAGTAAAGCTTGTGACAAATGCTTGTTCAGTAGACTCAGAAAAAGACTGGCTTAGATGTGCCAAGGAAATATGGAACCATGGAAATACAAAGGCTCTTCTTTTTTCCTCCTTGCTAGCCCATTTATTGGCTAGTGTTTTCTGTTATCTTTCTTTAATTATCTCAAAAGAGGTTGATGCAAATTGTATATCATAACTGTAATTGTTTTCTTTTTTTTTTCCAAAGGTGACATTTTACACGTACTTATTTCCTGACACAGTTTTAGAACATTAAATTATACCAGGAAACCGGTGTGCCAATCTGCTAAGGATGCATTAAACAGCACAGCAAACCTCTGCAACACAGGAGGAGGAGATTTTTAGCCCTGCCCCGGTAGAGCCTGCATTTGTTACAAGTGCCTCCTGGACCGGAAGAAGGTTGAGCATACACACAGCAGACTTCCTGGAATGCTAGGTAGAAAAGTGATGCTGACTTAAATAATAATTTTCAAAAAAATCAGCTATCAAGTGTTTTCGACCTCCAAGAAAATGCAATTAGCTTTTGACAAGTTGACATTAAAAGGCTTATATCAGAGGAACATAATGTGTTAAAGCTAAACGCTCAAGAATCACATGAGGAAGGAAGAAGATGATAAAATAAACAACTTAAAATAATTTAAATCATTTTTTGTCAGAAAGTAATTCCAGGAAAATAAGAGGCCTGGCATATTTGCACTGGTCTGATGCAAATAGTGTTTTGTGATCAGAGCCGCCATGTTGGTTATTGTTGCTGCCTTAGTGCTCTGATGTGAACTGCAAAGGCTGTGACTCAGATCCACTCTCCAGCCTATGCCTTTACTGCATGATGAAGCAAAACAGAAGTTAATTCTTCAAATGTGTATGTTGAGAGGAAAGCAGTTTCTGGATTTCAGTTAAGAAATAAAAGGGAATGTTAGGTGGTACTCACAAATCTGAGGGTAGCCAAAGTGGACAGATGCTCTCCAAGCTTACTTTTTTTTTTTTTTTTGCTCTTCCAGTGTGCTAAGAAATTACATGCTGTAGGAGACAGACACTATTTTCATCCCCATTCTAGAGATGAGAATTCAGGGTCTGAGGGATATTGAATTACTTTCTCCACTAAATCAAAAGTTTCGAGTGGCAGAGCCAAAAATGATATCTATACTTACAGTATTAACACCTCATGCTTTTTCAAAACAACTTTTTTAGGTTATAATTGACATGCCACAAAATCCATTCATTTGAAGCATACCACTCTGTGATTATTAGTAAATTTACTGAGTTGTATAGCTATCAGCATAATCCAGTTTTGGAATATATTCATCTCCTCGGTAAGATCCCTCATGCCCATTTACAGTTAATCTGTTCCTACCCTCAGCCCTAGGCTACTGTTAATTTATTTCTGTCTCTATAGGTTTGTCTTTTCTGGACATTTCACATAAATGGAATCATACAACATGAGGTCTTTTGTGTCTGGCTTCTTTCACTTAGCATAATGTTTTGAGGTTCATCTGTGTTGTTACCTCATGCTTTTTATAATGCATTTGTCTACTCTTCACTCTGCTCACTGCTTCTGCTCTATTTTGAGCTGTTTCTATTTTGATCTCACTTAGGATGAGAAGCAAAGAGAAGCAGTGCAGTACAAGAGAAAGAACACTAGCCCTGAGAGGAAGATCTGGATTTGGGGCCTATGACCAAGGCAATCTGATCTCTCAACTACCTCACCTGTAAATTTTGCTTACTCAGAAGACCAAATGAGATAAATACAAAACAGTGTGTGTAAAACCATATAAAATGGCAATTTATTAGTGTTATGTTTATTACAGCATCATGAGGTAAACAACTCAAGTTTTCAAGGTGCCCTAATTTCTCTATACACAAGGAATTCTGGATCTAGGGTGAGAGAGGCTGATTAACATAATCTCAACACTGATAAGGAAATCTAAGTTCCTTCAGTTCAGGTCACTGTTTCCTGATTATAAAGCTGATCTAAACTCAAGTTTAAATGTGCCTGCCAACAGTGGTAGACTTTAATTTTTCAAAGCTTCTAAAGCATTCCTAAATTCTATTTACCCACAGTGGTGGCCACCAGTCCCAAATTGTGGAAACTGCATACATAGAAATCATCCATGGTGTCCTTTAAAAATGCTGATTCCTGGATTTACTAGAAATGGAGCTTAAAAAATTTCATTTAAAGAAAAACTCTTGAAGGTGATTCAGTTATATCCTAACATTTCAGAATTAAACTTGAGTGAAAGCTGTTAGAAATGGGTAACATTACCCAGAGCATGGTCAACATAACAATATTAGACCATTCTAGAATCATCACAAATTCTTATTGTGCGGAGGTTGCTGTTGGCCTCCAATATCCATGTTCCCTTCTCTCATCCCAGAATTTTAAGTGAGTGCATGGTTGCCCAGCGTTCCTTGCTACATGGTGTGGGCATGTGACTCATTTCTGGTCAATGACATGTGAATAAAATGACATGTGAACAAAAATAGATGTATGCTATTTCTGGGTTATGTCCTTAAAAGAAAGGGATTGGCTTGCCATTTCCCTCTTCCTCCTTGTCACTAGTTAGTCTATGGACAGGGTAGGGGTGAGCCCTCTGTGACCATGTGGAAAAAGGCAACATTAGTGAATGGCAAAACGGCAGGATAGATGAGTTCAGGTATCAAATAATCTTGCCTACTTCCTACCAGCTCAGATTCTTAAGCTAGAGAAATAAATTCTTATTTTGTTTAAATTATTGTTATTTTGTTCTTTGCTAAATAACTAAACTGATGTCTAAATCTGCTTAAAGATATTGGATATTCAGAAAAGTCAGGCAAGTTGCTTTTTAATGTCTCGATTCCTAAGGCTGTTCCTTTTCTTAACACATTCACTTCACGTAGTTGAAGATATGAGTCTCTCTGCTATTCCGTGCAATAAGGTGTTCCATTTGAAGAGCCTGAAGTTTTGGTCAAAGGAACCCTCCAACATACAAGCATATGGAGGAGGTGGCATAGAGAATCTAGTTTGTATGGTGGGGTTTACATTTGGTCCTACATTTTCAGGCTGGGTAAGTTTGAGATCGCTGGTAGGAATGGAGGCCAGGTAACTAGTCTTAGTAATCTTTGGTTTCTCCTGAGAACTTGACACACAGTAAGCACTCAGAACTACCTACTGATTTACCCTACGCAAAAGACTCCAGTACAGCATGCGTTGCTGGTATAATGAGGTTTGTAGGGTTATGCATGGGGAATGCACAATGACGCTGGGGCTATTTCTTTAAAAGGGAGAGAAGAGAGTATACAATACCAAGCAGGTGGAATTGGTAATTGCTGAGTTCTTTTCAGCTCTAACACTTCACGGCTCTCTCTCCCTTTCCTAAAATTTGTTGCTGATTCTCTACTACCTTAAGGATAAACTATGCAAACAAAAATTCCACACACTCCCTAAATGTACTTCTCTTAGCTCTCTTCACAGCTTTCTCTCTCTACATGTGCCCCCAATTCTCCCTGCATTCTCCTGACCTTACATTCTACTCCACCTGTTCCCTCTGCTTAGGGACATATCTACCTATCAAATTCCCATCCACTCTGCATGAGTGAATGTCCTTCTGTGTTATGTGAATACACAGATCCCCTGATGGCAGGGGAGATAAACAGCTCTGACAGCTCCTGGACGTCATTCTAATAGATTTTGAATGATGATCTCTCACTGAAGAGACTCCATGCAGCACGACTCCAAGTCAGGAACCAGAGCATGGAAGATGCCTACTGATCAAGAAAGGGTCATCTCCACATTCTGACCTCTAATGTCTGTTGTAGGTGGACTAGCTCAGCTGAGTCTCCAGAATAGTCCTTTCCTGCTTCCATTTGGGAAGTCTTATGGGCACACTATCACCAAAATGCCTTCTAAGCACCTATCACCACCTCCTCATCTGGGCACCACCCGTGCCTCCCCGACTACTATTTTAGTCTGAGCCTCCGTCAGCTCCCATCTGAACTTATCTGAACTACAGCAGCAAACTTCCCATGATTCCTCTTCTTCCGCTGAGATCTGCCCACCCCAGTTAATTCCACACAAAAGAAGCACAGTGATTTAAAATCCACCAGTGGTGTCCCATTGCACTGATTATGAATCTAATAGCATCTCTCCTGATCTAGCTTCTGCCAGTCCCTCTGACTTCATCTTGTACTATCCTCCCCGACTCCTCTACTCCATCTATGCTGGCCTGGTCCTCAGAATCCTAAGCCCTCCCTGTTTCACAGCCTTTGTACTTGCAGGATCTTCTACTGGGAACACATCACCCTTTCAGCTTGGCCTGGCTGGTCACTTCTCATCAAATGGGTCTCAACTCAAAAGTGAACTTGTAGAGTGAACATAGGTGGCCCCCTCTAGCTGGTGTTCCTCTCTCTCACCATATCGAACCACTTTCTTCAGATCACTTCACATTATTTGAAATTATTTTACTTGAACACATCATTAGATATCATTAAATTGTTGTTAAATGAATGAGTTTAGCATAGTGATTATGAACTCAACCAGGAGCGAGTCTTCCTGAGCAAGTCTTGGCCCCGACATTTGACATCTTTGGGTCTGTGGGCAGATTACTTATCCTTTTTGTGACAGTTTCCTCAGTTTCTCCATCTATAAAATGAGTATACTAATAGCACCTAATTTTAGGGTGAAGATTAGATAAATTAATACACGCAATTAGAGAGGAATAGTGCTTATGTGACACATCATAGGCACTCAGAAAAGTCTGTTTACAACTTAAAGAATTACATTTAAATTCCTAACTAGGATTAGAGTTGAAAAGCATTAAGGTAACTACATAGGTTTAACAAATGCTTAAGGTTTTAGGTGGAACCAGAACACTTAATATTCATTTGATGCCAAATTTTTAGGCCCCTGAATTGTTAAGGCAAATTGTGTAAAGCCTAACTTTTTCTTTATTAATCCACTCATTTATCAATAAAATTTTACAGAATTATTATATGTCATGGTCTGTACCAGGTTATAAAATGGATGGATTGCCCATAAACTTGAGAACAGATGTAAACAAGCATTTACACTACAGTGAGCATCAAAAGCTCTGTATTAGGAATGATGGGAGCACTGAGCAGGGAATGTGGAGGAAGAGGAATCTACCCCAACTCTTCTTGGCGGGTGGGGGGGGGGAATAGGTGGCCAGAAAAGATCTGTGGTCCTTTGAAGGAAAGCTCTAGCTTATTTGGGGAGCACCTGTGGGCTCCCCATCATGGGTGAGAACAGCATGCGGGGAACATGCAGTCACTTCTTGACTGCATAACCAGGAAAGAATGCAGAGTCATTTGCTCTACCCAGCAGCATGTGAATAAATATGCCACACATATGTATTTACACAAATGCAGAATTATAGGCTTGCTCCAGAGGGGGGAAGGAGAAGAGTGTTGAAACCTGATGGCATATCAAGCATTTCCTGAGGGATGTTGTCTGTCAGTCTGTTTGTGCTGGCTGATTGAAAATCACATGTGGCTTTCAGATGTAGGAAAAGGAAAGTATTTGCATATAAAAATGGGAACATTTTCAGTATAATGCTTGACAAAAGCCATCTGAGCAATTATACAATATTTCTGGGCAATTCTTTGGGCACAAGTTTCTGGAAAAGCTTCTGAAGACCATCTTCTTGGTTTTCCCCTTTCTTCTTTGGCCCTGGTTCTCTTTCAGGTAGGGGGTTCATTCTTGCTGAGACCTTCGATACCTCCCATCCTTGTTTACCCCACTCTACTTCTCTATTGAGGGGGAGATGATAAAGGTGTGAAATATATTTTCACTGTTTTCCCTTCAATCGGTATCAAATCTTACTACAGGAAAGGTGAATGGGAACCAAAATTCTGATAAGATTCATGTCATATAAAAAGATCTGAAGTTGAATTTTTAAATGGGACAAGGGGAGGTCTATGAAAAGGGCACTAAAGAAGTGTAAGGCGACAAGTGTAAGGTGATCTGTCCAAACAAAAAAGTAAATAAAGCTTCAGAATAGGAAATATACAGCACTTTAGCTGAATGTGTTATAGAGTCCTCTAGACGTAGATAGGTAGGCTGCCCCCACTTACTAATTGTTTTACCTTAGTGAAAGAGCCTGCTGGGGCTTCTCAATATCCATCTGCTCCTCTTCCTGGACACATGGCCAGCTTACATTTCCCAGCCTCCTTTGCACTATGTGTGGTCACATGATTAGATTCTAGCCAATGATCACCTCCAACCTCTTCCATGGCCAAACTAAATTGGAATGTCACATGAGATAAAAAGGAAATTTTCATGGATTAGGCTGCAGAAATTTTGAGGTTGCTATAGTCACTAGTCTACTCTTATACACTTGGATAAGATTCCTAAACTTTACTTTAGTTTCATAGGTAGAGTGGGGCTAGCATACTTATTTTATGTAGTTGTTACGAGGACCCTAAAGGGGATGCCTTTCTTTTCTTCTTCTTCCAGTTACTTTCCTTTTTAAAAATGTATTTATATTTTTCCTCCTCACAGCAAAAAAAAATTTTCTAGTTCTCATTCTCGGATGTCTCCTCTGCTTGCTAGTTGGATAAAAATTGTAGGAAAAGTAAAGCAACCCAAGAAATGGGCCATAGCTAGGAAGGAGTGACAAATTGCTGTATGTCCTTAATTCAATGTAAGAGAGAGTCTGGGGCTCTGTGGGGCTGGTCTCTGAGCAGAGTCACATTAAACAAAAACACAAGGAGCACTCTAAAAGCTTTGAAGGTTAATACAGATTGTAACTAATTTTCTCAAAGGGGATGACATAGGCATCTTACACATCTTTCTCAGAGTTTCGGAGAAATGCTTTCTAGACATCAGATTCTCATGATATCTCATATCTCATGATAACTTCCAAAAACCTCTTCCATGCTCTCATCTACTTGGTTTTCCTTTCCATCTAAATCGTTAGTGCCTTTGCTCTTTCTTCCCCTTTCACTGCTATCTCCTTGCTGGAGACAGGGATGACATATCTGAACCTACCCACTGGTCAAACACCTTGCCATGAGCCTGAGGTCCTGTCTCTTACTTCATGCAGGAAGGTATACCTGGGAGGTGTGGATATAATTTCCTCCAATAGCTTACCTTGTAAATCAGTCTCATGGAACATTTTCACAGATTTGGTCTAATGACTCATATGACCCGAGAAAGGAAAAATCAGAATGGGGACATTCATATATTTTTTATGGATAATAGGTACTTATGTAGAGGTCTCTACAGTCAAAGCAAAGCCAAGAACTCATTCTAGGGCAAGGAAGGATGAATGGGGCTGGCCTGAGAGGCCTGGGTGAACAGTGTTAATCCTTAAACTCTCTGAAGGGGTGGGCAGGGCTGGCCAGATGGGAAGGAACTGTGCAGTCCAGATATGCTCTGATTTAAGTCACATAGGGGAAAGACTCTCTTGTTAATAGCAGTTCTTTCTTCTGGTTTCCCATGGTTCCTGAAACAGCTAAGGTTAAGACACTACGGAAATGCTATTTTTATCTGTGAGAGGAGAAGATAATAATAATTGGTATTACTTAAAACTAACCTTCAGGTGTATTTATTCAGCCACCAGAGGAGAGCCTAGGAGAGCCACCTAGGGAGCCTAGGTAAGTAACCTTAGTTGAAAAGCGGATGAACAAATAATATGCGTCCCAATGGAGTAGGCAGGCAGAAACAACCCAAGGTCCTGTGATCTTTCATTCTGCTTGTCTTGTGGTTGTTAAGAATTGTGAAGGGTCTGAGATTCTATCCTACTTGTAAGCTGTCATGAGATTCATGATTGCTGAGTGAGAGACAAGTGACTTTATTATTCATAGCACAGCAGACAGCTTAGGTGTGATATTGCACTGGTTCCCCTTGTCCCAGGGCCCATGGGGCAATGCACATGCAGTGGGTCTGAGTTATATCTGCGGAACCCTGAGCTTAGAAAATTCTAATTTTCCCTCATGGGCTGTGAGCAAAACTGTCCACATTTGGCCATGGATGGAGATATTATCTTTATTATACAGGACAGCAAACAAATGTATCCTCTTCTCTGCAGAGAAGTACTAGTTCTACTCCTTAGGGATGTTCACTCTAGAGACATCCTTGAAAAGATTGTTTAGAACAAAAGGTGGTCAGTGTCTCTGCTCACCAGCTGTGTAGAACTATGAGAATTCTCTCCCAACAATGGTGGCTGTGTGGACAGGAAGCAAGGCATATGGAGAATAGGCGAATCTACCAGGGTCCAAATCCAGCCCCACCATTATTATTTAGCAGCTTTCAGGAAGTTGCTTAAACTCTCTGGAGTTCAGTTTCCTCATCTGTGAAATAGGATATTACCTATCATATAGAGATACTATAAAAATTTAATAAGATAGTCTGTAAATATTAACTATGATTATATATGTATATTGCATAAGTAATGTATAACATATCCTAAATTTTACAATATAATGCTATATATTACTTTATTTTGCACTTCTAATTAATGTAGATCATATTTTTGTTTTGGCTAACAAATATAGTTCACTTTGGGTTGATATTTACCTGTGTTTATACTGAGCACCATAAACAGCCCTGGACAAGAAGGCAGGGTACCTTGGTTCCAAGTCTGCCACAAACCAGCTGTGTAGTGTTAGCAAGTCATTGAAACTAATTAATCAAAGAAGGAGATCAGAGAGAGCAATCTCAGGGAGATCAGGGAGAGCAAAAAGATTGTCTCAAGGCCAGGCCCGAGCATTGGGTAGTGAATTCCCAGAGAGTTGGGTTAATAAAAAATCTGAGCCCATATCTAGGCTGAGAGGAAAGTATGCCCATGGTGAGCTAGTCATGTCTTCAGGGTGAAGACCTGAGTGGGCCTGGGGTGTAAAGAGCTGAAGGAGTAAAAATGTGGCAGGACCCTTGCCATTTCTTTGCATATAACAGGGGCTAAGTTGATGCCTGTTCATTCACTAATTGATGAATTGAGTAATGTGGTTTATGGAATTTGGAGTCAAGGATGAAAAATGTGGAGGACATGAATTGATGGGCAGGGGAGAGGGATGGCGAAGAACCACTTCATGATTTCACTTTGGAATAAAGGGAGACCTACTTTTAGTTAGGCCACGACCTCTAAGCCAGGTTAAGTACTTCTGGAAATCCCCATCTGTTATCAGACTGTATGTGGAGCCCAGGCGGCCTTTTTTCAAATGACCTGGTATGTTGCTGCCTCTGGTTTCTCCTGGGCTCCAAATTACTGCTATGAAGCAGCTGCTCAAACACTTTAATGGCCACAATTAAACCGTCCCAGAGGCTGACCTTTAGACATGGCAGTGGTTAATTGAGCCAAGTGCCCTGGGGTCTGCCATCTTTGGCAAAGCCTTGCAAAAGTCCAGTGTGGCTTGATCTTTTGTTTGGTTTCCCCACACATGTTCTAAGGGGAAATCTTACTTCCAGTCACACTAGTAGAAATGCCAAAAACCTGGGGATGAGACAAGACTGCTGAAGGAATTCCAAAGTCTTTATAAGACAAAGATCTTGTAAATGGAAAGTTTGAAGGTCTCTAAAATTGTCTGGATTTATTAAATCCTTTACCAGGTAGAGCCAAGCTTTGCTGGGAAAAGGCAGAGAATTAGTGACTAAAACTTAGTGTTTTCATCTATCATTCAATTAGCATCCAATTACCAATAAACGAATGACCAGTAAATAACAGGGAATGCTTTGGATATGGGGAGATGGCCTTGGAAAATAAGCTAAAAGTTATGTTCAGGAAAGCAGAGACTGAGGTGCCTGACTGGCTTAGTTGGTAGAGTGTATGACTCTTGATCTCAGGGTTGTTAGTTCAAGCCCCATGTAGGCATAGAGTCTACTTAAAAAAAGAAAAAAGAGCAGAGACTCCTTTTGTTTGGTTCATGACATTTCCCTAATGCCTAGAATGCTGCCTGTACATAACAGATGTTCATTTAATAATTTTTAAATAAATGAGTGGACAAAAACTCTGCCCTTATTGAGCTCACAATCTAATAAGTACACAATGATGTTCATCATTTGTGATGAGTCTTTAAAGCAAAGAATGTGACATGGAAAGAAGGAAAGAAATAGAAAAAAAGAAATGGGCTGGGGAGGGTGATGAGTACATTGGCTAGAGAGATTCGGAGGGTCTCACATACAACAGGGAGCCATCTTCTCATGAGAAGACCGTAGGGGTGGAGAGGAGACTTCGAAGCAGACAATGGCAACAGGCAAAGGCCCCAGGGAGGGAAATGCTGGAGTGTTGAAGAAACAGAGGGGAGAATGTGAGGAGAGGCTGCTAGTGAGGTGGAGAGTAGTAAAATCTTAAGTCTGAGGGGTATGCAGGAGTCCAGGTATAGAGTCTTCTAATCATGTTAGGAAAATACTGGTTATACTCAATGTTTAAGTTTCCTAGGGCTGTCAACAAATTACCAAACTGGATGGTAAAAAAACAACAGAAATCTATTTTCTCACAGTTCTAGAGGCTAAAACTCTGAAATCAAGGTATTGACAGGATTAATTCCTTTTGGAAGCTCTGAAGGAAAATCCATTCCATGCCTCTCTTCTAGTTTCCGGTGGCTTTTGGTAATCCTTGGTGTTCCTTGGTCTGTACATACATTACTCTCATCTCTGCCTCTGTTTTCACAAAATATTCTCCGTGTATCTTCTCTTCTCCCTACATCTTCTCTTCTTGCCAAACACTCCTCATTGGATTTGTGGCCCACTTGGATAATCTAGGGCGAGCTCATCTCAAGATCCTTAACTTTACATTTGCAAAGGCCCTTCTTCCAAATAAGTTCCAGATCACAGGTTCCTAGTGGACACTTTCAGTGGAAGGGCATCATTCAATTCATTATACTTTATTTGCACTGCAAAGCCATTGGAGAGTGTCATGCAGAGGAGTGACAAAAGATTTATACTTTTCTGGATGAGGAGTGGACTGGAGAAGAGCAAAGCTGGAAGACCTTAGCAGTGAAAGATGGTGTTTGGAGATTATCTCATCCATGTAGAAGCAGGTGAAGATAGGACTGGGGCCAGGGTGTAAGTATCAAGGCAATGTGAGAGTAGCTTCTGGGTTGAAATGGAGGCAGTGGCATCCAGGTGACATCTCAGTCCCAAGTACAGTAAGCTCACATAGATGTCAGGTCTTTGGCTGGAAATCAACCAGGCGTTTTCCTTTTTATGCTCTTCATTGCCCCACTTTTGGCCACTGCAGACCTCCTTTTTCTCTGGGCAAAGTTGCACCATACATTCAGAATTTTCTGCTTTTGTGCCCGATAATTAGGGCTCTGCTCTTTCCTAAATAGAACTCACATAAATCTCAATGCTCCACTACAAATGGCCCTGAAACTCTAGCTTCTTTGCACCATGTTGGCTTGTAGGGTCTCTATATGCTTTGCCTGTCTGTTGTGGGTTGAGATTGCTATAGGCAGGAAACAAGACCCCCTCCTCCCATTTTTTCACTAACCGAAAATCAGATCTTGGCTAGGAATTCTTCCTTTCCCTCTATGGAAACATTTATAATAGCGTGCCTAGATAACTTCCTTTGGAAGGGGCGGGGGTGGGAAAACCCATACCCAATAGTATGGACCAACACTTGCCCTCCACAATTTGGAAGACTTTCCCAAAGGCATGGGAGCAAATGTAGGATTTATGACTGAGAACTAAATGTGAAATTGAAATATTTTCTTTGGGAAGTCTAAAGTGCAAAAGTGTTAGCCTAAGACTATTGAGAATTCTATTTGTTATTCTACCTGTCTCACTAGTGAAAGAAAAAGCAACTTTTTGAAGTGCAGCAAGAGTTTGAGTGCTCTGGAGATACATAGACCTTTCCTAAAAATGCAAGTTTCCCTGTTTGCAGATTCCCTATATTGTGCAGGGGATCCTCAAATGATGGGTGTTTCTGTTTTAAGTCTTTTTCCGTTGTAAGTGACAGAAAAAGCTAACTCAAATTTCCCTAGCCAAAAAGGAAATTTAATGGGTGACATAACTGTAAAGCTGAAGTAGCCCAAGACCCCAGGCGCTTAAACACTGTGTCTGGAATCCAATTTCTTTCTGTTAGTTTCACTCTATGCTGACATCAGATTTAGAGAGCTCCCACCTCATGGTGGCAATAAGGATGCCGGACCTCTAACTTCACAGTCAGCAATGTCGTTGCTTCTGATTGATTCATTCTTGATCCATTACCTCTGTCTAGTGGGAAACAGTGCTGATTAGCTAGGTTTGAGTCACATGACCTCCCCTGGACCTGTGCGGTAGTCAGCACTATAAAAATCGAATAGTCTTCGTGGGGAAGGAGCGAAATCTCCGAAGGAAATCAGGCTAATGTTACCCAAAAAAAGAAAATGAACAAGGTGAAGCAAAATAGCAACAACAGCAGTAGACAAATGTCCCTTCACTAGGCGTGTGGCCTTGGGCAAATTGTTTAGTCCTTGTTCCTGTTTCCTTATCTTTAAAGTGGGGATAATGATATAAGTACTTTCTTCATAGAATAATTGAGAAGATGGAGTTGGTACATGTGATGCACATAAACCAGTGCCTGGTCGCATCTGTTTTAGCCTTATTATTTATTTATTTCCTTATAGTGGGAACATTGTCTCTGCTGAGCTTCATGAAGACAGAAGTCAGGCTATTTTACTGAGCAGATCTGAGCCAGAAAAATATGGTGAATTCATACCCAAGCACCCAGAACTAGAGAACAAGCAGAGATCTCAAAAGAGAGATGCAACATATCCTGAGTCCTCCCACTTATCACCACCTCCACTGCTGCCCCTTCATCCAAACAACATAATCACTCAGTGGACTTCTGAAGCATTCTCTTCTCTGATTTCCTGGCCCTGCTCTTGATCTCTCACAGTCCAATCCTCACACTACAGCCCAAGTAAATTTTTTAAGGCATAAATGTCTAGCTTAGTGTCTTTTGGTATTTCCCCAATAGAGACCAGAATAAATGAACTCCTAATTTGCTGGGTCTTGCCCTTTTCTACCTCTACAATATTGCTTCCTTTCATGGTACCATGGTACTTGAGTTTGGAGCCTTCTGGTCTTTCTTCTATGTGTTACATATGCAAGCTCATTCCCATCTCTTTTCAGAATTATCTCCCCTTAGGTCTTCAAGTGATTGCTTTCTTATCACCATTTTGACCTCACTTTGACTGCCAGCTCTACCAAGATACCTTTTTCTGATTAAGCCAGACAAACTACTTTTCCTTCCCTTAGTAATTTTCTATATTATTTTGCCTCTACTATATCTTTTAATCCTTGAATTGGTCTTGTTTATTTTTTGATTCTCTCTTTTAGAAGCAAATTTTTGAAGAAGTAATAAGGTGGTGAAGAATTACCTAAGACAGAGATGTAGAGAATGAGCCTAGTGTTTGTGTCTTCTTTTCTCCTGAGGACATTTGCTCATACCTGAGAAGTCAGCTAACAGTTTGAGAAAGTGAACAAAAACTCTGCCAGTCTGTGAGTCATAGGAACAGAGAGAAGCTTCTTGCTTTGAGTTGGGGCCCTAAAAACTACATAATGGGAGTAAGTGTGAAGTGGAAGAGAGAGTCATTCAGCTTTAAGTCACCTCCATTACTGAGATTGAATTGAGGAAATTGCTTGTGCCTGCAAGTGTTCTGCAGACAAAATGTAAATCCAATCATGAAAGATGATATCATCTTAGGGCTCAAATTATTTCTACAAACAATTTTGTGAATGTAATTTCTATTATCAATAAAAAGTAACTGGGGACATTAAGAAACATGATAACAGGAATGAAAACCAGTAAAGAAAAACAGACAACAGGAAAAGGTTCAGGAGAGCTCCAGATAGTCAAGCATCAGACACAGACTTTAAAATATCTTTTACAATGCTCAAAGAAATAAGAAAAGATTAAAAATTTTCAGCAGAGAATGAGAAACTATTTTTTAAAAAAGAAACATGGACATGCTAGAACTCAAAAGTAAAGAATTCAATAGATGGATTTAACAGAAGATTCAGCTAGAGGAAGAATTAGTGGACTGGAAGACATGGCAGAAGGAAATGGAAGGTAAAAAAAAGAATGGAAAATACAGTAACAAAGGTAAGAGCCACAGAGGATTAATTGAGTAGATGTAACATTGCAGTCAAAGTCCCTGAAAGACAGGAAAGATAATGGGTCTTCATTCTTACCTCAGTTATTGGGTTTCTCTGCTTTCAGGTTGGTTCCTACTTTCATTTAAAACAAGGCTGGTGTACAGTTTTTAAAATGATACCCTAGTACTTAAAAACATGACATTAGTTTTATATAGTTTTAAATTATTTATTTACATTTTTTTAAAGAGAGAGAGTGTGTGTGTGTGAACAAATGGAGGAGGGGCAGAGGGAGAAGGAGGAAGAGAATCTTAAGCAGGTTCAATGGCTCAATCTCACAAGCAGTGAAATCATCACCTGAGCTGAAATCAGGAGTTGGATGCTTAACCAACTGAGCCACCCAGATGCCCCGGTTTTATATTTTGTCTTCATCACTAATTAATTGAATGACTTTGGTCAGGTTGTTTAATCTCTTTGTGCCTCAATGTACTCTTCTGTAAATGGTTACAATTACATCTAACTCCCTGGATTATTGTAAAAATTATGTCTATATGTATCCATTTATATAGCTATCTACGTATCTATTTAGATCTAAATATCTAAATGGATACATATAGATATATAGTATTTGGCTTAATATAACTGCTCAATAAATTACAGCAGTCTGATGTTACTCATATTTAAACAACTGCTTTTATTCAATTTATACACCATTACTATATATATACACACACACACATATATATGTGTATATATATATGAAAATAACCCAGGGTCTTCATATATATAATTTTTTTCTTTTCCTAGAATATGTTTTATTAGTTCATCTCCACTCTCAAATTTTATGTTACACAAGGTACTTTTCTCTAAACTTTTCTTTATATCAATGATTCTCAATCTTATCTGTAATCAGGCTCACCTATGGAATTTTATAGAAATACAGATGTCAGGGTTCTACCTAGAAATTCTGATTTTGAATGTTTGGATATTTACTTTTTGCACACAAAAAATTCCCCAGGTATGTCTGAATAAGTATCCAGAATTAAGAAGCTCTACACAGTTTCTTCAGGTGGTCTCATCCATGTTTATTTGCCTCGAACATCAAGAGACACCCACTTTACATTTATAGCCTTGGTATTTCTTCGTGATCTTTCCCCTGAGTTCCATACTTACATGCACAGCTGTGTCTACTTGGATGCTCAAAGAATGGCCGGACTTTATATACCATAACCCCTCCATCTAATCTCTTTTTCCTATATTCCCAGTGTTGGTAAAGGGCACCATAGTCCACCCAGTAAGTTACCAACTTAGACTTGAATGTTATTCACAAAGTAATACAATTTATATGTAACAATGACCTCAAAGGAAGGTTGTAAAAGGAAAAAAATCACCCATAATCCCATCTGTTACATGCTTTGTTCACATTGCTATATGCATTTTTTTTAAAAGTGAGGAATTAGAGTGTGTCTATGTTCTTTTTCTAAAATAAGTCAATTCATTGCTTTTGAAAATGCCAGATTGCTAGGGCACGTACATATAAAATGTATATGTGATAAATGAGCCACTAAAATTAATTTGAAAGTGATGGATTATACAATAACTGATGTGGGAGTGAATGGGTAAGCATTTGGAAAAAAAAAATCATTCCCCGGTGACATTCTATACTGTAATATATTTTAGATAAATTAAATAGATAAAGTAGACAAAAATTCTAAAAATTAAAATACAGTTGCTCTGAGCTGGAAGAAACTTTAAAATGATACTCAATCTAGGAATCTTAAGGTAAAGAACTAATAGATTTGACCATATAAGAATTGAAACAAAAAGTTTTTGCTTGACAAAAATCACTCAACATTAAAACAACAAACTGGTGAACACTCAACATTATGACTATGCTCTTTGAGGTAAAAATAGCTCATATAAGAAACATGTATCCCACAATAGAAGAATGTAAAGAGTCAAATATGCAGATACATAAAACTAATCGAATAAGTGAAATCTTTTTTTTAATGTTTATTTATTTTTGAGAGAGAGAGAGACAGAGTGCGAGCAGGGGAGGGTCAGAGAGAGGGAGACACAGAATCTGAAGCAGGCTCCAGGCTCTGAGCTGTCAGCACAGAGTCCTATGTGGCTCAAACCCACGAGCAGGGAGATCATGACCTGAGCCGAAATCGGACGCTTAACTGACTGAGATACCCAGATGCCCCTCAAATAAGTGAAATCATAAAAACAAAATATAACATTTAGTAATCAAATTAGCAAAGATGAAAAACAGGACAAGAATCTGTTTATGAGCAAATACTCACTGTAATCTGATGGGCATGCCAAAGAGTACAACCTTTCTCGAGGACAATTCAGTGTTATGCATCAAATTTAAAACATACCAATATATGATCATGCAATTCTACTTATGAAAATTCAACTAGGGGCGCCTGGGTGGCTCAGTCAGTTAAGCGTCCGATTTTGTCTCAGGTCACGATGTCTTGGTTCACAGGTTTGAGCCCCGCATCGGGCTCTGTGCTGACAGCTCAGAGCCTGAAGCCTGCCTCTTGGATTCTGTCTCCCACTCTCTCTGCCCCTCCCTCGTTTGTACTCTGTCTCTCTCTCTCTCTCTCTCAAAAATAAATTTTAAAAAAACACATTAAAAATTTTTCAACTAGACGTAAATGGCTAAGTGAACAAAAATATAGGCACAAGAATATTCATCAAACTTAGTTTTGAATATCAAACATAGTAATAATTGTGCTTTGATAAAGAATTGGTAGAATATGTTTCAATTAAATAATATGAAAACAGTAATCATAATTTCATAGACATGGAAAAAATATCTTTCATAGATGAAAGAAGTAAAAAGAGGTGGTTTGAATCCTGTTTAGAAAATAAGTATGGTACACTCTATAGTGTTCCCAATGATTTCCTTTGTGTAGTGGTGTTATGTGAAGGTTTTACTGAATTCTATTACTTGCCTAGGTTTTCTGTGTTTTAGTCCAATGAACATGTATTATCTTATATAAGAAAATACAATAAATCTGTTTATCAGAAAAATAAAGGGAAGGGTTGGTCAATCTTGGAAGCTGGATCTTCTTACTTTTGTTATAATGTTGGTAGTGGTCGCTAAAAGTTTAGAACATTGTTCTATCAGACTGCCCTAACCATATGAGGTTAGATAAGATGTAAAGGTAAAAACATAGCTAAGTTTCAAAGATCCATTTATTTTTTGTGCTTGCTTTCTGGAACAAAAGCAAAGCCCATGGAAGGCAAGTTGATACATATTGATTGTATAATATGTGGCAGGTATTGGCCATGCCTAAATAGTCATTTAGTGTTTGCATTATGGTCACATTCAGGAAATGGGCATTGCCTGCTACTGGAGCAGGAGGAATTAACTCATTGGGCATATTCTCCTGCAATCCAGAAAGGATTTTCAGTAACTACTGACTGGAGTCAAAAGAGAATCTCTGCAATAGATTTTTGAAAGGATTATTATTGCACTTATCTAAATGTGGCATATGTTTTAATTGGCAATTAAGGCATACCTCATGCACTGTGGGGCAGGAGGATGACATCTGGGAACATGGGCAGGTGGAATGCCTGAGAAAACCATTGTTCTTTTAATCTGGACCCCAGGAATTACACAAGGTGTGTGTCAATTTCCTTAGGAGAACCTTGAGTCCTTTAGTTGTGTTTTAATCTAACCTGTTCACTTGACACATTTATTCTAATTGGTATTACTTTGCAAATTGCTAAAAAAAATGTGAAAATACTAGTGATTGGCTCATTAATATTCAGGGACCTCCTGTGAGGGAGGTAAAACTCAACAGCTGGCTTCTTCCCACCTAGGCTCACAAGAGAATTGTCTAAGTATGCCTCACAAGTTATTCATAGTTGTATAGAAGACCCAAATACAAAATTAGAATACTGCTTTCTTACTTCAGTCATATCACTCAGAGCAGATTGTGTAGACCTAGGTAGAAAACTGACAATTGACAAAAATATTTTTTGACTGAAACTGGCCTCTTCTTATGGCCCACCCCAACAACTGTGGATTTATTTTGGGCAGTGGGTACCCCAGCCTTTGAACAATAGAAGCCATCAAATCAAGACACTTTGACCTTGGAGCACATGGGTGGTTCAGTAGATTAAGCATCCGACTTCAGCTCAGGTCAAGATCTCACAGTCCATGGGTTCGAACCCTGCGTCAACCTCTGTGCTGACAGCTCAGAGCCTGGAGCCTGCTTCAGATGCTGTGTTTCTCTCTCTCTCTCTCTCTCTCTCTCTCTCTCTCTCTCTCCCTCCCCTGCTTGTTCTCTGTCTCTCTGTCCCTTTCTCAAAATAAAATAAGGGCATAAAAATTTTATAAAAAGACTCTTTGACCTGAAATCAGAGTAAAAATGTCTTTGAACCTTGTCCCCAAATCTGTAAGTTGAGGGTGATGATAGTACATACCTCACATGGCTGTAGAGAGGACTAGATGAAATAAATCATTGGGAAATGTAAATCAAACTAAAAATTTAATTTCATGTTCTCCAATAACATTGGCAACATTTTAGAAGACTAGGCCAACACAAGACTTTCAAGACTCTATGGAAACATACTCTTAAACAGCACTGCTGGGACTAGGAATTGGTATAAAATTTTGAAAGGCATTTTGGCAGTGTATTTCCAATGCACTTCCTTCAATCCAACATTTCACTTCTGAGAATCTGTACTACAGAAATCCTACATGATTAGGTAAGGAAAGATGTACAGTATGTTTATTGCATCATTTTTTTGAAGCGAAAAATTTGAGACCATTTAAATACCCATCGCAAAGAAAATAGTTACTTGTATTAGAGTAAAACCAAGGTATGGCATTCTGTGTAGACCTTAGGAACAAAACATATGTATATCTATTTATCTATATAGTAATATCTATATATCTATATGTCTATATATCTCTTTATATCTATATGCAGATACATAGATATAGATACAGATACACACACGTTATCTGTGTTATATGGAAGGTTGTTCAACATGTATAGTTGAAAGAAAAAGTCTAGTTACAGAATAGCACCTAGAGGATGACACCATTTCTGTTGAGAGAGAAAGAGAGAGAGAGAAAGGAAAGAGCGAAGGGAGGGAGAGAGGAAGCATCTGTGTATATAGCTTGGAAAGCATGCCACACTATTACCAATAACACCTCCTGGACTGGTATTGGGAGAGGGCTTTTAACATTTATTATATATAATTCTCTAAGTATTTTTTAAAAGGAACATTTATTATCTTGTAAATAAAGGCATAAACGAAAAATAAGATAATTATGTGAAAACACTAGTCATTCAATATTAATTTCTAATTTCCTTTCCCCCCCTTACCACCTCTTTTGAAAACTTTTTTCCCCCTCCTTCCCTATCTCTCCTTCTCTCTCCTCCTTTCTCATGGTTCATTTTTCACATGAAGTCAAAGCCAGATTATATTTCGGTGGTTTTTCGATTCTTTCAGGTCCCTGTTTGTCTACTGAGAAAAATCCTGGTGCTTAATAAGGCATTCAAGGCCATCCCCACTTTAGATGATTAAGGTATAAATGATGGGTATAGGAAAGATTTCAGAGAAGTGATGAATAAAGATAGAAAATGGTAACATTGTTTGTAGGTATTCTGCTAACTATACAGTATGTGATCCTTTTTATTCCTGGTATCTTACCATTGGTGCAATTTGGTAAAACTCCATGGAACCTATGATGGCACTTGGCTGAATTTCACATCCTCCCCACACAAGGCACTTACTCTTATACCATAAGCTATATAAGGAATTACCCTCCATATCATTCTGTCTCGTTCATTCCCCTAGTATAGCCCATGTAATAATTATTATTAAAAGAGTCTATAGCCACCTCATTCAAATCTAGGCATTTAATAATTATTATTTGAGCAAATACACCAAAGTTAAGCTCTGTCTGATTCATGTACTGTTGTGATTCATGACCATCTAGAATGGTGGCAACATGCTAAGATCATGAACCCTTGCCAGACTGTGGCGTAGAGTCTGAGTGGATATTAGTGAATAAGATACCTGCTCTTTTGTGGTATTGTAATCCAATATGCTTTTTCCTTTCTTTTGGCAACCATATCCTGATTTTTCTTAGGAGGACACAGACCTACTTCCGGATTACATGTTTAGATAAATCTTTCTTCCATAGCTGGATCTGGAAGGCAGTAGGCATCGAAGTAGTCTTAGCCAACTGGAGGCATTATATTCCCCTAATTGTAATGATAGTCAAAGATGAACATGGGATTCAAATGGAGAAAATCCATGTTAAACTGGGGATTTATAATGGACAGGCAGGAAGACTCTTGGCCTTTTCACTGAGTTTGAACTTGGGGATATTTAAGTATAGAGCTACCAGATATTTAAGTCTAGAGCTGGTTATATGCTCAGATTTTCACCACAAGGTAAAATAAAGCCAACACGAAGAAGAAAAGAGTGGCAAGATGGAGGCAGCCTATGCTCTGTGGTAACTGTCCGAGCCTCTGGACCAAGTCATATCTGAAGCCAATTATGCCTCAAGGGTTTTCCATTAACGATTCATTAATTTCCTTATTTGCTTACTTGCTTAGCAAGTTTGTTATTTTTGTAAATGTATAATTTGAATCCCAGAATTCCAATACCTTAGGTTGTGAAAAGTAGTAGATTGTGCCATGACTTTAAGCATCTGGCAAGGAATTACAATTAGCTATAATTTTTTAAAGATTCACAAAAACCTGGAGAAGTTTCCACAAATAAAGAAATCTTGAAAGAGTTTTAACTTGTAATTGAAAAGCCTTTTTAAAAATCATGTAAATATTTATTGTTTCCCGTATACAAAAGATATGTCAAATGTCTTCCAGTGAAGACAGGCTCAGACATGTCTTTATGATTCGGTCAAAGAAACATCTCTTGCTTCTTACTGTGACCATAATAGCCTTCAGGATAAACAGGTAATGATTGTACATTGCCCTGATAATCTTTATTCCAGCATCACGAGTAAGGTGTTCTCACAAACAGGACTAAAAACTAGGGATCTGTCCACTTTGTAGCATTGGGGGTGTTGCTTTTTCTGACCACAGAAAGAATGCATCACTCACTCATCTTGGAGGTTTGTTACTACTTTACACATGGCACATGTTTAATACCTTCATCAAAGTAATCACCATCATTATAATCAATACGAGATCATATTCACTCACGGTGTTGAATGTTATCATTGCCTTTTTAGAACTTATGCGTTGTGCTTAAAAAGCGATAATATATATTGAGGATAATTTCAGTGAGCTGCGCTAATGTAGATGGACTAATTTCTGTAGAAGAGTGTAGTGAAAAGATACATCATATTAATAAAGAAATATTTAACTGTGTTCAACCTTTGTGATTATGGTTTATGTGGTGATTTTCAGAATCAAAGAGAGAGAAGAATTTAAGAGGGAGGACAATTATATTATTGTCCTCTAAGGAGAGATGATTTTGAAAAGTATTTGGAGAAAGGGATGGAAGCCAATAAGAGTATAATTTTAACAATCTAGGCATAAGATGACTCGGGGTCAATCCAGTGTACCTACCAAATCTCTAAGTGGTACCCAAAGCCACAGTTTGTTTAAATTATTTGAAAAAATTGAAAATATCCATCCAAAATATATGCCCACTTAGAAGTCCTTAGTATATTGTTTAGTGTCATGGTCATTTCTGTATATTTCATAAAATACCACTATTTTGAAAATCGTTTTTTGTTGTTGCTTCTCTAATTTCAAATTTGGAAGAGTTGAGCTGGCAACATCATATTAATATATTTACAAGATGAAATATGTAGATGCAGTGCAGTTTTTGCAGATTGTAGAATTGGAGACTATTGATGCACCAGGAGGAAAGCCTGATATTTGAAACCTTAGGGAACTATTTAAAAAATATATTTCCTGATTGTTTTTTCATTAAAAGTGCTGACGTTCTTTTATTAAAAGTATTTTAACATATTGCGTCGAGCACATTTGTGTGCGGAGTTCCAAAAACAAATCTTAAAAAGGAGGTGAGGTTGCAGACCGTTTAAGGGACAGGAACGAATATATGTGTGCATGTTCTCCTTTACTGACCATTTTGCCATTTAGTTCTCACAGTGAGGTAGGTATTAATGCCCCCATCCTAAAAAATTGAGATTACAGAAGATAGATTGCTTAGCCAAAGGCCCTAAGATAGTAAGAGAATCAGGAATCAAATAAGAGTCTGTCTAAAGGAAAGCTCACTTTCTAAATCTTTTTTCTTACAGTTCTAAGATTCTAGTCTTTCTATTTTCTGGTCTTCTGCTGTGTTACAATGTGCACTTCTGGGTTCTTGTTGCCAATATGCCCATTTCCTCCTATCTTCTGGTTTCTCCACTTCCTTCCAAATTCTACCTTGTATTCTTCAAGAACTCTTGATGGAGCTGAGCCCTACTTCTTCATAATCCATTGCAGGAGTCCTTCGAGGAGGACCAATTGCGATGTCTTATCTTACATCCTGAAAGCTGTGATACAGAAAACATAGCATGTTTCAGAAATAGTGATAGTGATAATGCTAGCTAAACTAGCAAAATCTTTAAAGCCTTACTATGTGTCAGTCATTAGACTAAGCACTTCACCTTAATCACCTCATTTAATATTCTTAAAAATCACACAAGTAGTTACTATTTTGCCCTGCTTTTAAAGATGAGGAAAGAGAATTTAAATAAAATCCTCAGGATGACCCAGTAAAGGGATGAAGACCAAGTATACTTCTGGTGGTGTTGGTAGACAAAGGCAGGGGTGTTCTTACATGTTGTGTCTCATTGGAGGACCCATCTCTCTGTATCAATAGAGTTACCTTTGCCATGTGGACAGGAGGTTTTGCTTAGTTTCATTTGTTTCCTGACTCCAAAGAAACAATATCTGACCCAAAGATTTCATAATTGTTCAGTTCTTAGTGATCGTCAGTGTCTGAAAAGCACAGCTAAAATAATTTCACTTCTCGTTTCTGAAATATTGGGTATTAAAAAGGTGTCCAGTTCTCAACGATTAGTTTCCAGTTATCATTGTAAAACAGTTGTGTCACCTTCGAAGTTATTTTTAAAAGATATGCATTATGATGATGTTTCAGTTTGATTTGTGAAAGATTGGCATTTGAAAATGTAATAGACATTCCAAAGATGACTTGATTTTAAAATGCCTCATGGAAAAGGAAACACATTGAAACTAGAAAGGGAAATTTGGCACGTGTGAGTTGTTAGCTGGTAAAAATAGGTGTCTAATTCCGGAGGAATCCATTATTAAGTGCTTCACAGGGAGAAGGTAGAAATACAACATCCTACCACCCTTTGTGTCTGATATCTTGCACTGGCTCATAATGCTAATTTTGATGTGGAAAGTTGGTATTCAACAATAAGCAACCGAAGCTACTTTTTCTTCTCCTTTTACTCTCAGGATTTAATTCTTCACACTGCCATCCACAACAACATGTGCACGTGCACACACACACAGAGTAATAAAAAGACGTTGGAGGAAACGCAGCGTGCATTTGCAGGTCTAGATGGACCTTTCTGCCTTAAACAACGAAAGGCAATGCTACTGAAGCAAATGGTCTTGCATTCATATATATTCTTTTTAAGATACAGGCAATTAAAAGTTTTAGAACTTTACATATGCTGTGTAAAATTTTAAACCCCCTCCTTCCACAAGAGAACACTGGAAGAGTCCCAAGATTTTCTTTCAAGAAACATCATATTAATATTCTCGTGTATTTGAGATTTAACATTTCATATTCTTTCCCCTGCACCTTTTATTGTTCCTATTTACAGTGCACCTGAAACACATTGTGTAATTGGCAGAGAGCCCAGATTTTCCATTTAGGAACAGTTTGATGATTTCACTTTTTCTTCTTCCTTTTTTTTTTTTTTCAAACAGCAGGTGCTCTACATTGTAAACAATGCCAGTCGCCATAATATTATTAGCTTTTGAATTTTTATTACATTCTTGCCTCCGTACATATTTTAAACTTCAGTGCAAGGAATTTTTGGCATCAGCTCAGGAAGCTTCTTATTTCATAAGGAAGATAGATTCCAACGAAGAGAGTGCCTCATTGTCATTTATAATTAGAAAGCGTAAGATTTACCTAATCATAAAATCACCCAATATTTTCAAGTTTGTTTCTAATTTTCTAGGCAATACATTCACATCTGTCCCATGCAGAATGCTAATTCCCTTTCAGTTATATTAGTTTCTCAAATGTTTAACCCTTTTTTCACCTATTTTTAAAAATACAACTCTCTTTTGGCTTGCCTTTCCTATGAAGGCTGTAGTTAAAAGCTATTTTTTTAAACACTTCTAAAATGGCCAAACCTCATCAGAATCAATGCATTCAATTGAGTTGTTTTAGCAATCAATACGTATCACTGTGTGATCGATTTAGCTTCAGCAGTCAGCACACAATAAGGAGATGGCTGAAGTGATACAATTGACCGTGCCTCTTGCCAAATGTAATTTATCATATTCCCAGTAACGTGACCAAACGTTCAGCAGGGAGACAGTGTTTTTGCACATAGCAAGTGCTCAGTAAGTATTTGCTAAAACAAACAAACAAAGTTGAAAAATACAGCCAGTGTCCTCAGACGTTAATATGTTATTATGTGTAATACATATGTTTATGAAAATTTTAGGGGGAAAAGTGGGTTTTAAGAATCAGTGCAAAGCAATCTTGGAAATACTGAATCAAGCAGCTCAAAATGAATTAGCTGGATAGTTGATACATTGCAAAAACTGCTGTGTGTAGACTGATAAACAACAAGAAATTATTTCCAGCTCCAAATCTGGATATTTGTTTCACTTGCTGAGATGAATTTTAAGATAACACTTAGCATAAATAATATTTTGAATTTTTCTTCACAGGTTGTGAGGAACCTTCCATTAGCAAACCAAAAGGGAAAAAAAAATCAAGCTATTTTATTTCTACAGCTATGCTCTTTCCTGCTAAACTGCATTTAGAGCAGCATTTTTTCCAGATCACTTCAATAAGTGAAAGCCCAACAGAGAACAGATGCAATATAAGAGCAATAAAGGAAGAAAAAAAAATTAAAAATCCTTTGTTCTCCCTGCAGTACATCCGTAAATCTATTAGCATTATTTTCCTTTCTTCTCTCTCTCTTTCTCCTTTTTTTTTGTTTTTGCATCCCAAGCCAGATCTCAAGTTCTCTGAAGCAACTCTTAATCAAGCTCCCCAAAGGCCTACGACTGCATGCAGCAATTTCTCCCCTGCTCTCAGCACAGATGTTTCGAGCACATTCCATTACACCTACATGCCATTACAGCTAATGGCTTATTCTGATGAAGAAAGCTGCTTTCTGCTCAGTGCAGCAAAGGGGAAAATTTCCTCCTGTACAGTTCAATCCCTGCAACAATGAAATGTGGGGGCAGGTGGTACAACAGAACTCTCTAATGTTAATTACATACTGTATTACCCCCAAATTTGGCTGGTCATTAATTATGCTAATTTACCTTCCTGAAAATTAGCACCATCAATGTGAACATTTGAGCAGATTATAGCAAAATGTAGTCTATCATAGTTGCTTGTAAACCTGAACCTTCTGAGGCATCCAAAGCAAAGGTGACTGTTCTTGGATATAGCTAACTTAGAAGAAATGATTTATGGTTACGCTTGCTCTCCCTCATAAATTTCCTGCCTTCTCAGGAAAACACCATGAAAACAAAGCAATTTCTGAGAGTCCTGACTAGAAAGGAATTTTATTAATTTTTAAATTGATAAAATGCGAAATACAGAAAAAATAAGAAAAGAGCCTCAAAAAGGCAAAGAAAATAAGCTAGTATACTTTGCCCTGAAAAAAATCATAGCTATTATTTTGGACTAGAAGGAGTGGAGGAGTGTGGAAAATAAAAGTTCACTGGTGCTCTCTGAAGTTTTCATGCTGTGGAGTGTAGGGATTTTCTTCTATACATTTTTCATACTCTTGATAAAGAGAGATGAACATTGTCCTTAACAGCTACTGCAGTTATAGACTGTATTTTTTTTTATTTATTACTCTATAAAAAATTAACACATCTCCCCTTCCCACTACAGCTCAGATTTTACCATATTGATCATAATTTAATAAAGTGTATGAATCAGGTTAGGCTCATTTTCCATATGAATTAAATAAGTACAATTTCATTTTGGCCTGTAGAAACTGATTGGATTTCAGAAGTAAATAGAATATCTTCTGTATGGAGTGAACAGTCTCCTTTTCCTCTTCAAGGCTGCTGTTTCCTTCTATCCATCTCCAAGAAGCCATCATCATATTAACATAGATGACAATCTGGCAAGGAGGTGCTGATCAAAGATAAATTTCACACTCGCACTTCGCATTTTCTAATTACACCATCTGTGTCAGACTCTTTCGTGGCAGTTCTGCCCAATCTGTCAAATGCTGCGTGCCTATGGGAATGCAGAGGAGCTGAGAAAATCTCCTCGTCTCCCCCTTCCACCCTCCCAGCCGATCCATCACCCCCAATCGGAGCTGGGCAGATATATTAGTCTAATTGGGGACTGGAATGAAGGTTCCAGGTTGAATGGGAGATGAGGTGTTTGGGGGATGCAAGACATGAGATTGCAATTTGAATCATATTACGGGGCCTGCCCTGGCTTGTCTGGGAGCTGGCTGAGAACAAGCCATGCATGCGATATCAGGATGGGAGGGGGGAAGACAGGGAACAGTTTTTAAAAGAATCATGAATGAGAAAGTGTCTCCTTTCATTTCTCTCTGTTTCTTTCAGACACATTAAGGATAAATGATTGTGAACAGGCACTGATGGGAGGCGCTCAGCCTTTTATTATAATGTTATAAAACATAAGTATAAGGAGTTAAACACAATGACCCAGTCGATATGGCCAGATCTAATCTAATCAAGGCCAAGTAAATAAATCCAACAGCTTTCCCCAAATAACACAAATTAGTTCTTGTGGAATGTATATGATAGTCACAAATGGACACAATAGACTAAAACTGGGAGGCACTGGAGGCTGCTAGCAACTTTAATGAAGAGTTCTCAAAATATATTAAACTTTAAGATCCACTTTAATCCCTTCTTTTTTCAATTTAGGATGACAGAATCCATGAAATACCAAAGAAAAATGAAAGGACTGCCCTTTCAAACTAAAGCCATGGCATAGTTAACTATTTCTAGCTATTGATTTCTCTCTGCCACATGTCACTGCCTTTAAGTCATGTTGCAAGTGACGCCAAGGTAAGCGAATAAATGTAATAACTCATTTTTAACTCTACCAGGGTGTACATTTCTGTGTGTTTATCCAAAAAATGGTACTGCTATGGAACCAAGGAGAATCCGTCCCTTCTTTTTCTTAACATAAAGGATTCTTGTGATAGTACTACATCTGCTGCCCTTAAGAATTTGGAATCACATTTTATCCTAGCCACTCTCCAATGGGAAGGTGTGCAGTGAAATGGAAACAGAAAAATGATGAGTTAGAAAATTTGATGGTTCCATTCATTACTTTCCTGATTCTCTGTTTTCCATAAACTTAATTCTTGCCATTTCATGTTTGTGGCATATGCATGTGAAAGCATGCTAAAGATCATAAAATATCCCCGAAACGATGTTATATTGTTCACGCATTCATTTATTTGTGCCTTGTTTCAAATAGGTGGTATTTCAAGTAGCTCTTTAATTATAATTGATTGGAGAGATCTTTCCCCAAACTTACTATCCCAATGTCTGGATATAGAAGAGGGACTTCTTGTGCACTCATTTTGTCCTGTAAGGAATCAATGCTTGCCGGACAAGGACTATGTCTCATTATTCTCTGTCTTGCATATTGTACATGATCATGAGTTGTTTATTAAATAGCATCGGTATTTAATATTCATAAAGAGAGAAAAATGTTACTTGAGTCATTGAGTAAACCAGACTTATAGTGCTGAGATGATTGCATTTGTAGGGAAGGAAACCCTCTCAACACCCTGTCATTGTAGCATTTCCCTGCTTCTGAAAATCAGGATTTTGCCATCAAATAGTTTTGCAAACTGTGTAGTTTTTCCTGGATTCTGGAATTTATCCTTTTAAAGTGATGAACAAGATGACCTTAATATGGCCTATTCCTGAATGATTTCATTGTGAAGGCATAAGTAGATGAAATTTAAGCCTCTACCTACAGAGACTATCTTATCCAACCATGGTAATAAATCCGTGGAAATACTCACCTTATGGGTGTTTATCGTTTTCTGCTTTATTAACGTTCATTATCATTAGCTGCTTCCCTAGATAGATAGATACGTCATACATACATATATACATACACATACATACACATACACTTGTATATATTCTGTCTATCTATCTATCATCTATCTATCCATCTAATAGTAATATAAGTTGAGAATTCAGAAAAATTGTAAGAGCATTTACAGATGATCAGCCCAGAGACTATGCATATGCTAAGGATGCATTAAAGAAATTTATTTTTTTGAAGAGTAGAAAGATGAATTAGAAACAGTATTTAATTTCATGAGGAGTCAATGTCCATGGTGACTAGGACAGTGTTCTTCATTTTAAACCTTTTGGTTGCTCTAAGCATGGGCATATTTGAGGAATCCACTTAGTAAACGTCATTGAGTTACTTAATCCACTTGCTAATTCAATTGTGGGGGGCACTGGATATTAGCAGAGGCAGATGAATTTTTGTTTCAGTTATTTCCATGCAACAGTGTTCAATGTCTTCTCTAGTCTCATGAATTCCTAGACAACTAGAAACAAAATATTCGCACATCCTGTGCATTCTTAGAGAAAACAGATGACCATTTCCAGTATTATTTGCAGAATTGTACATTTCTAGAGTATGAACTTTTCTCCATTCTGCTTAAAGAATATTGTATATCAGGTGGTAAATACATGTGATCTGTTATAATAGATAATTTTCAAATTTAAAACTGAGTTATTATATATGATATTTTCTTTACTAAACTCATAAGACAATTCTGTTTCCTGATATATATTTGCTTGATCTTCAACAGGTCTAATATATCTACGATATTGTTTCACATTTGAAAATGCTCATATATCTTTTTATTTTTTTAAAGATTTTTAAAAAATGTTTATTCATTTTAAAGGCGAGGGCAGAGGGAAGAGGACGGAGGATCTGAAGTGGGCTTCATGCTGATAGCAGTGATCCCGATGCAGGGCTCCAACTCAGGAACTGTGAGATCTTGACCTGAGCCAAAGTCAGACACTCAATCCACTGAGCCACCCAGGCACTCCTGGAAGCACTCATATATTAAATAAAGATCTTTTCTAAATTCACGGGGAAAATTAAGAAAACAGTTGACATCTCAAAGGAGCAAAAGGCTGTAGAGACTTAGGGAAGTCTATAACAGTAGTTTAACCTTTCCCAAATCACTTTCTGAACTTGGTTTCTGCCCCAACACCCACTTCCATGTCATGTTTCTATTAAGCACTATGAACTAAAAATAAAGTAATTATGTCACAGCTATGGAATCCAATCCAAGGAATCATGCATTCTTATTTCAGTAATGTTTCTATGTATAAATATTTCAAGAATAAAGATTATTTTTGTGCTCTCTGGCTCACTAAAACTCAACAACTCAAAGTATAATATTTACAAAAAAGAAAAGTAACATTTGGGGCCAGTATTCACAGAGCTGTCTCCTAGATAAGGCATTAGGATGGGAAGCCTCCAGCTTCACCTCCATCATCCTGGAAACCAAACGGAGAAAAGCCCTCTTGCCAATTCTGTCTCATCTTGATCACTGTCCAATCCCACCCCAGCAAGCTATGTTTCACACCCCATTTCGAGCACGCTTGGAGGGGCACCCAAAGATTTGGAAATCGACTCAAAGCTTATCTCGACTCTCCAGACATCAGCAGTGTGAAAAACGGGACTTTTTAAAATAACGTTTCCTGTTCTTCCTGCTTCTGGTCAAGCCAAAAATTCCCTGAGGACCGTTGTTCTCATGGAACTTTGGCACCTTCTCTGCAAGGCACAGCCAGAATCTGGACGTGCAGAGGGATGTGGAAATTGAAACCGATTGAAACGTCTCAAATCAGGGCCGCAAAAAATGTTAGGGGAAGCACATCTAACAGGGCTGGAGTTCACAAGAACACTGAATATATGAGTGCAGTTTCCCTAATGACATAGTTGAAGTCTAGCCAACCTCCCATGATTCATTCTCAACACGGGTCTTAGAGTCAGCATATATGGGATGTCCACGTAGACTCACAGCTAGTGACTTCTCACTCAGTCCAGTCTCTGGTGGGAGAAATTTTAAATACTCTTCACAATTAAACATTTTGGTTACTTACAGTGAACAGATTGATTGGCAAACAGAAAGAATAATAAATGTAAAAAAAAAAGGAACTTATCTTTTTTTTTTAAGACATGATATTGGGATTGGAAAAAAGTAAGACATTTTCTATAAAGACAGCATTTTGAGGGTGCCTGGGTGGCTCAGTCAAGCTTGATCTTGAGCTTGATTTCAGCTCAAGTCATGATCTCACAGTTCGTGAAATGGAGCCCTGCATTGGGCTCTGTGCTGACAATGCAGAGCTTGCTTGGGATTCTCTCTGCCTCTCTCTCTGCCCCTCCTCTGCTCACACATGCATGTGCACAGGCTCTCTCTCTCTCTCTCTCTCAAAATAAATAAATAAACATTTTTCAGAAGACAACATTTTTCTGAGCTGCTCACTAATAGCTCACTCACAAGCTGACTTACCTGTGCAAATATAGTTCTAAACATTGATAAAATATGGTAAGTGAAATGTACACTTAACATACTGATAGTTACTTGAAGGCTTCAAGTGCAGATAAATAAAACTTTTCCTTTCTGTTTTTTGAGGTATTTAACAAAATTTCCCCAATTACAGAAATTTTTGTTTAAAAATTCTATTGCATTAATGGTCATTGGTTTAAAAACCAATTGGTTTATGAAAGCACTTCGTTAAGAATATCATAGGAAACATATTTTTTTAATAGCCCTTTTTATAAAGACTGGGCTTGGGCTTGCATCAGGTTAAGGTTCCATCATTGAGTTGAATGTGCTGCTGGGGTATCTGACTCAAGGGCATGGTGTTTTAGCAAAGCAATGTGTGAGCAAACACTCTCAATGCTAACATGAACATGGTGAGCAAACACTTTCAATGCCAACATGAACATGGTGTGGCTTGCTCTGCCCATAAGCTGCAGAAGGTTGAAGCCATCTTCCCAATACAACCTAAATAAATTCAACCCAAAGAAAAACTCTATCATCCTGATATAAAAAAATAAGTTCAAAGTCTTCGATTTGATAGGAAAAGGGATTTTTGTAAAAATCCAAGGGCAATACTTGAATTATGGTGAAAAGAATTTCAAATCTTTAATTCACATTTGATATGTGTGCTTCTTATCAGATGCAATCTTTACATGGACAATAAACTTTTTTTTTTTAATTAGAAAAACATAGTTTGAGAGTGTTTGGAATGAAACCATTATCTGAACACAAAGTCTTCTGTAATTGTGCTTAGAATATTTGTAAAGCTTATTGATAATAGATGTTTTTCCCCCTGAATATTCAAAGTCCAGAATGTCCAAACTGGACTTTATTCAGGTCAAGATAAGAGTTCCACATGACCATGTAGAGAGAAGGCCACAGAACAGAACAGTTGCTGCACACGTTTCTGGATGAGACCATGACCGGCACGCCCGACACAAAGCAGGAAAGAGGCACGTAGAACCATGTGGCAGATATGTTTATCACACACAGATGGCAGACCCACAAGTCCTCAAAGAATCTAGAGTTCAAGAAGCAAATTTTGAATCAAGACTTTACCACTTACGATAACAAAAGGCATCAAGAGGAAGGGTGAAAAGCATGGTTTTGGAGTAAGCCACCCCAGGTGGAAATCCTGCATCTCCCCTAGTTAGCTGTGCAATCCTCAGGGAAGTTACGTAGCATCTCTCTGAGCTTCAGATTTTTATAAGTAGAGTAGATACAATATGTCTATGCCATAGATTTGAAAGACATTGAGTCAGAGAATATACGTACACATACATACACATATGCAAAAGCATGTATACATATTTAGTTACCTCCTGGACATGCTAAGTAATCAATAAATGCTGGTTTAGATATTGTTCTCTTCCCTTCTGCTGGAGTATGAGCCAGAGTGTCCTATCATGGCCAGAATTTATGTAAAAGAGAAAGCTTTAGAGTAGAAATGAAGTGTATTCACTATGACTCAGAATCGTGGGAAAAGTAACTTTCTCACTTTTAAGGTTGCCTCCTCCTCTTTTTTAGGCCCTCGTTCTTGCTAGTTGTGGAACGGTGGGGAGTGTGAGGAATGGCTGATTTTGTTTAGTGTGGGATGATAAAGCGGGCAGTTAAAAGTATGGCCGCTTTGGGTAAATGTTGGTAAATTTTTAGTCAAATAATTTCTAGTGCATTCCTTATTATGGTTGTTTTTCTCTTAAATGGTGTCCCCTTCCCAATTTAAAAGTGGCACCTGGTTATGATCAGTTTTTGTACCTTACTGTGACTGGGGACGTGGCCTCTGTTTCACCCCTGTTTTCTCTGCCTACTTTTTCGTGTCTGTTCTTTCCCTATACACCCAGAATGCCCTTGACCTAATGGTGGAAACACCGCAAACAATGTGATTCACAGAAAATGGGTAAACTTCAGTTTACTATTTAGCAATTTTATTCTCATTTTAGAACTCACATTTTGATATTCACTAGCAGTTACAGACAAATGGATGAGATTGAGCCTCCCGGCAACCCTGGGCAATTGGAGGGCTTTATCTCAAAGGAAACTGAGGTTCAGAGAGATTAAGTAATTCATCCAGTGTCACATAGCAAGTAAATGCCAGAACAGGGCATTTTAGAACAAAGCTACTCCAGTCCTGGCTACCTGTTCTACAGTTTTGTATCCTGGGAAGAAGATAACTAGAAATAAAGATCTGTGGCTGTTCAAATACTTTCCCATCCTTTCAGATGGATGATGAAGCCCACTTGTCTTTATTTTCACTTGGGACATGTTTCCTTTCATGTAGGGGCGACAAAGCTCTGAACTGTAGTATTTATTAAGTGTCCACATCTGCATAACACCTTGCTACTAAAAGGAACAATAAAAGGCAAGTGAAAATGACAAAGGCCCTGCCCTCTGCAACTTTACAATCAATAACAGATGGGTGAAAAGTATGGAAAAGGGGAGCCAGCCCTCAAGCCAGTGCTTGGCAAGTTGAGACATGAATGGAGAGCCAGCATCAAGGTGACCCCACTGTAAGATCAGCCTCCACTGAATCCACAGGGTCTCCGTTAGGGACCAACTAGCTGAGCTTTTGTCACTGGGAGGGAACAAGGGTAGGGGGTGGGGTGTGCTCATTTTTTTCCTCTCTCCTTTTTTTTTTTTTTTTTTGTTTATTTATTGAGAGGGACAGGGGCAGCGGGAGTGGGGAGGGGCAGAGAAATAGGAAGAGAGAGAGAATCCTAAGCAGGATCTACAATGTCAGAGCAGAGCCCTATGTGGAGCTCGAACTCACAAACCATGAGATCATGACGGGGACTAAAATCAAGAGTAAGAGGCTTAACCAACAGAGCCACCCAGATGCTCCAGGGGATGTGCCCATTGTAATAGGAACAGAGACAATCTCCCCAGACTTCAGATTGCCAAGTCTCCATCTCTAGACTCCAACACTATCACAAGTTATCTTCCATCAGTTTGAAGCAAGGCCTTTCTTCAGCTGTCATATTACTGAGTCCTTTGGTTCCTCTGAGTATTTTGTTTAGCTATCATGTCACTCTTTGCTGTGCCGCTTGTATGGGTGTGTGTTGAGGGGGATGGGAGGCAGGCTTTCAGTCAAACAGACCATCTCAGTGCACGCAGCAGTGGAAAAGTGACTCAGACACCTATTTCAAAATGACAGTCATTTTTACAACATTTCAAAGTAAAATGAAATTAGGAGTGGAGTAGTCAGATGCTTTCCACAGCCCTTAAGAAAAAGGCATTTCTTCATATTTCAAAGCCTGGGCCAGCAGTAAACTAGTGTAAATTGCTGACTTGGCTTTTTTTCTGTTCAACTTATTAAATAATAACATTCTATATAAGGAAAGAAAGTTATGTAATATGTAAGGCTATGCGTGAAGTGAATAAAATATGTTTAGACTATGTCTGAAGGCCAAGAGAGTAAAGGGGGAGAAAGGGAATTTGCTGGAGAGCTTTCTATTGTAAATGCATTAAAACCTGAATTAATGGTGGTATTATCCTAGCAATGACATCACACAATGATTGTAAAATCTAAAAATGAGAATGGTTATTTTCAGAAAATTTTAATGCTTTTCTTGCGCACAAGCTTGCCGATTAGTATTGCATACACCTATATGGTATTCTTATACAATTGGTTTACTCTAATGGAAATTTCAGTTCCATGTAGACCTACGAATTTAAAGTATTATTTTATGTCTTCTCAGTAGATTTTCCTTTTCAGAGATGCATTATTCATTTATAGTTTATTACTCAGAGAGAAAAGTATTAATAAGGAAACTGTACCTGTCCAGTTTCGATGTCAAACTCTATTGAGAAAAGCAACTCAGGGCCCAGCTGGTCTAAAAATCTATCACATTTTTTCCTTTTTCCTATTTTTTTTGTGTGGATATCATCCTGGGCATTGTAAATCGTGTATGTGTACTATATAATTATATTGTCCATGGATTTATGCAACTCTCTTGCATATTTCATTACTTTTTCTTGGTCTACTTATTAAAACTACATTTTACATGTCTAATAATGCAATTCAAATTGTACCAAATATGAAACACTGACATGAGGCATAGGGAAATGATGCCTGAGCAATTTAACCGGATTCACTGAAGGACAGGAGAATTACCTTTATTGTAATGAGCTATGGAGGGTGGTTCCGGCCGCTTTTTCACATTTGTGATTCTGCTATCCACCTTTCTCTCGAAATCTAAAGCCCCTGTCAGCTCATACGGAAAACTTGGACGCATTTCATACTATCACGCTCTCATCCAAGGGAAGGCGGTGGTGAAGGGAAGGAGGGGGGCTGCTTGTTGCTTTACAGGAAATCCGAACACCCATGGGATGCTTTGCAGAATCCAAACAGAGTTCAACACATAAACATTCCACGTAATTTGTTGTTTCCATACATCATTTGCCTCTTAAAAAAAAAAAAGACTGAAAAAGAATTTTTTAATGTGTGACTACAGTGACAGGGAGTGGGTGCCAACAGCTCTCTGGATGGCTTTTTATCTCATTCCCTTAGTGAAAACAGTTAACTAGGCACTGGTGAGAGATTCTGTAACTGCACAACACAAAGCTGGCGCCAACGCCAAGTGTGGCATGCCAGATGTGTGAGTACATTCTGGAGCGCAGCATCAGCAGCTCCAACGGCTCGCCATAGCCATTAATCTAGAGACCTCTGGGAGTTCCGGGTAGCGCTGTAAAACCCGGCCCTGCCAAGGCTGCATCAGATAAAGCCATCAATGCATTGTAAAAAAGACACAAAACCTATTTCATGGGCTGCACTGATCAAGCAATTACAATCATTGACTACATTAAGCAAAGAAACAGCGGGGTGCCCTATAAAATTGACTGCCAACTTGAATAATCAATAGACTCCATGTAGAGTAAATTAAATAACTGAACAACTATTTGGAAAAGCTGAAGTTAAAAAGCCAATCAGTAATCCCTCATCCATGGCAAAACAATCCTGCTTCCAAAGATCCTTTAGTTTTGCTTTAATTCTTATCTCTGGGAAATCCTGGGACGGTGAGCTTGGGGGAGGGGGGAGGGATGCTTCCACCTCTTATCCTTCTCTTTCATAACTGTACATTTAATTTGAATGTTATTTGTAATCAATCGATGTACTCTTCCTGTCATCTGTAGCTGAGCTCACAACCAAAGCGGGAAGGTTTTTGATTGAAAGTCAACATTCTGATGAGAGGTGTGAAGGTTTGACATGGTTCATGGTTTAACCTGGGGCTTACTGTAACAAGAAGGTTTGTTGTTGTTGTTGTTCTCACATATTTAGAATAATTTGGAATTTGGGGATTTTTAATTATTAAATTTTGTAGAACGTAAAGCCATAAATGCAAGAAACGGAGCTATGTAAAAGCCTTTTGCAGCTTTTTGCTGATTTACCTGGACACCACACAAAAGAGTTTTTAGAACATAGAGCAATCATGATGAAATCTCACGTTTCCCTCTCCATAAGCTATTTTTATCTTTTTGCTCCCCTGGAAAGTGACAAAACATGTTCAGAAAAATTAACAAGAATTTATATTTTCTGTTATTGGTGCCATGAAAAGTTTGCATTGTTTTGCAAAAAATTATTTATTCATTCACGAACACACATTTGTTTGTTTTGTTTCAGGCTACAAAAAACACCATCCAACCATCGATAAACAATTTCTCTATTGTCTTATTAAAAGATGCAGGAGGAAAAAAATGATGGAAATGTGAAAATGATTTTTCCTCATACATAAGCAACAACAACAAAAAAACCAAACCAGTTTTTGTGAGTTTCCTTCCTGATTAAAATGTAATGCTAATAATTCCAGATCTCAGACGCCAGGTTGGCTGGTAGCAATATATCTGGACATGAAAATGATAGCATTGGAATGATTACCAGTACTCATGTGTACTGGACAAAGGTATTTTTCCACCAAAAGAGAAAAAAATATTTGAAACCATTATTGCAGAGACAATACCATTTTCTCTGCAGTCAAGCCTGTTTCTGAAAACAATATGTAATAGTGATAGTATGAAGACACCTACGGCACTGATGAATACATCATTAAGCAGGCATTATTGCTGTTCCCACTGAATGTAAGATCACCCTGATATTATGAATGATTTGCATATTAACAAAAATAATATTGAGGTGTATTTAATGTGGCATTTGAATTAACTCTTAATGGCATGCAAGTTCTTTGGGGCCAGGCTAGTGAATACGCCCCACAGGATGAATTTAGAGGTAATTGTCGCGAGCTAGGCTTTGTGAACCTAGGTATCTTGAAAATATTAGTGGTATTATTTTTAACACATTGATGTGTTTTATAGAGCCTCCTACTGTGGAGCACAATAAATTAGTTGTCAATAAGCAGCGTGTTTTAACAACACCCTGCTTTTGTCCCTATTAAGTCTATTAGGGACAAAAATTCTCTGAAATAGTGGCTTTAATGGCCAAACTTTATTTTTGAAAAAGCTGCACAAGGAAAAGGAGAAATAGGATGAACTAAAAATGATTATGTGTCACAATAAAAAACTCCAACTTGTCTGTTGATTGCCCATAAAGCAGGAGGGGAGAAAGAGCTGCTGAGCTCTTGATAAAATGTCTTATTGAAACCTATTGTATTTACTTCTTATTAGATTCTGAACTCAAATAGATCTTGATTGTTGAGAGCTCGGGTATTTAAAAGCTTTAAGATCATCAATTACATTACTCATAATTTCCACATCTGCCTTTCCCGCTGCAATTCAGAGAGAGAGAAAGACTATTATAACAGCCTTCCTGCAACTTGATTACTGGGAATCTCTGTTACAATGTGCACTTGAAATGCTGTTAAGATGTGAACTTAACTGCAATTTTCAGTTTTATGGAACTACTCCTACATGGATGGCTTTTGGTAATAATTGAAATAAAATGGCAAAAGACCTGCCAAATGAACAGGGAGAAACAGAGGGCCACCTTAAAAACCCAGACCCCTGCAGGGTGGCAAGCAAAGCCTTGCCTTTTGGAGCTATGCTGTTTTACCTTCCTGATAAAAATTAGCTTTGTGGGAACTCATACGCATTTTGACTTAAACAAAATAATAATTAAAATGGCCATTATGTAATTGAACAGCAGTTTGGTTATGTTTACGCTGGGTAGAAGTGGGCTGTGGGGAGTAAGAAACTAGAGAATACTCGCCGTCAAAACGTTGCCAAAAAGACACACTATTTTTTTTTTCCAGAAATACCTTGTTGTTTCTTAACTCTTGATGGGGAAGACATCTTGGGGGTGGTTTTCGCAATCTCCTGAGCGTTTGCTATGTGTTTGAGGTTCAGGTGTCCTGATAAGAATAGTTTAAAATAACCAATTATCTTTCAATAAAGCAGTTCAAAGCACAGCACTCTACATGGAGGAATGTTTACTTTGTCTCATTGGATCTCACCATACCCAGGAACCACACAAGGAAGGGTCACATTCATGAGGTGGGAATTCCAGCTCTAATTTATGATCAAAATTCTGTATTTGGTTTGGTTGCAGGGACGGTTTTTAAGGCACAGGTTTATAACACACACACACACACACACACACACACACACGCCTGCACACAGAAATGTGGAGGTGCTTTCTCAGAAGCAAAAAGATAGCATATTTGAAAGTACATTACAAATCTTGGGAAAGGGGGAGGAGAGAACGATGAGGAGATATTTCTCTAGATTTGACTCCTCCTGGGGAAAAATGTAGTCTATGCAATTTTACCTTTTCAGTCATTCTTTTCAATATATAAATCTTTTTTTTCCCCTCCTTCTCTGATGAATCAGTTCTGAGATCACAATCTGAGCAAATCTGGGGTCTCATCACCTAGCCCTTAAACACAAAGGAAGGATGTATTGGTTCTCAACAATTCCTACAGAACCTAGAGTATTTTGTTGTTCCCTGGCTAAAGGTTTTATTCAGCATTTAATTGGTGTGTATCTTAAAGAAATTAAGCAAAGAGAGAAACTGGGTCAAAATATTTTGAGATTTTTCATGAAACTCATTTACTATCAAGAAAGAAAATTTTCCACTCTGGGTGAGCTCTATTTCCTCCTCCCTCCAAGAAAAACATAATAAGAGAAAATAATTGATGTCACTTCACCTAGAAGAACAACAGTGTACAGGTCCCTTGACAGTATTTACATGTTCAGAAATATATGGAGCGTGTGTTAGAACTGATCCAGGTACAGTGGAAAGTGTTTTCAATAGCTTCTCCATAAAAATAGACTTTGAAATGCGTTTCTGCACACCTAGTTCCCGGATTACTCAGAATTATCACAAACAAAACTAAGAATCGTCCAGGCAGGAACTGCTTTGTAAAGTTTCTAATCACAATAAAGGAATAGATTCCTGCTTAAGAAGAATTTATGTACAGGTATTGATATCTAGCAATGAACTAATATATATATACATATATATATATATATGTATACATATATACCTTACAAATATCATCGTGATGCAGAATTAGAAGTATCTAGTTTAGGTAAAACCAAGAACTCTATTCGTTCCCAGCACTGGGGGAAAAAAATGCACCTGCGGAATTTCTTCATTCTTTCATAAAATCATGGCTACCCAACTCATGATGGTAATTAACCTGACCCTTAAAAAGTAGCCCAGTTTCAGTGTGTCCTGCTTTCACTACTCTCAGGCTCTCTGTCTGTCTCTTATCCTCGGCCCTCCTTCCCTCAAGGATACAAAAAGGAACCTGACACTCTTAAATGTGGTTTGAACTCTAGGATGTGCTCAGAGTTTGTTTCTTCTTTACAAGAGCTAGAAGTCACACATGAAGGAAATAAGGCGACATCTGTAGCAGACAAGCATTTAGCACACACTGTGCTATCTGGCTCAGGTCTGTGTGTGGCAAAACAGAAATGCACATAAAGAATGTAAAAAAAAAAAAAAGTGCTGAGCAGAAGGCGGAAGGGTGTGTCCCCACCAGCACTGGACCAGGTGTAGGGCTCCCATCCGACTTATTTTTAGCACCCTGTCCCGATTTTCTATTCGGTCTGTCACTTTCTTCACCGCTGACACAGATATAGATTTAACTAATCAACACAGGGGCTGTGTTGATTGAGGATTAATTACCCATTTTGGCCTAAAACCTGTGGCAGGACCCACAAATCTGAAAATAAATGAAAAAGAAAAGGGAAAGGAATACACAGCATTTTGGTAATGGCATCCAATTTTATGATAAAAAACCATTGCCCACACTGACATGTGCTGGTTTAATTCTATCCCAAAGTGTTTGTGGCACATATTTGGCAAGCAGATTCAGGGTTGCCACTTTCCAATCAGGACCGAAAGAAGACTTTCATTTTTTTGGTTTATTTATTTTGAGAGAGAGAGAGAGAGAGAGAGAGAGAGAGAGAAAAGAGAACCCAAGCAGGCTCCACACTGTCAGCACAGAGCCCAAAGCAGGGTTTAATCCCAGGAACCATGAGATCATGACCTGAGCCAAAACCAAGAGTCCGATGCTTAACTGACAGAACCACCCAGGTGCCCCCGAAGAAGCCTTTAAAGGAAATCTATTTCAATCACTATTCTGATTCTTGAAGTTGTTGTATTTAATTTCCTTCAGTGTATTTAATTTTCCCACCCATCTCTCATAAAAGAGAGCTTGCTACTTCTCTAGGCTGGCTGCTTCCTTTGAGAACTCGGATTCTCAGGAAATCTCCCTCTTTAGCTGACCTAGACTTTCCCAAGGTCTCCGTTCAGTCACACGCACACAATAGCGGAACTTTTTCTTCCTCTCGTCTGCCTCTCATGCCTTGACGGGAATGACCAAGTCTCCATCAGAAAGGACTCTTTTCCAGACTGAACACTCCTGATTTGTTCGCCGGCTGCTCCTGTTACGTGGTTTTAGGGCCACTCACTGTTTTGGTTACTTTTCGGCTTTCTCTACATTTTTGCACGTGTTTCTTACTTTTACTCTTTTTTTTTTCTTTTTTTTTTCTCTCTCCTTTTTACTCAAAGTTAATTTTCTTTGTCAGCTAGATTTCTTTTTTTTTAAATGTTTATTTATTTCAGAGAAAGAGAGATACAGAGTGTGAATGGAGAAGAGGTAGAAAGAGAGGGAGACACAATCTGAAGCAGGCTCCAGGCTCCGAGCTGTCAGCACAGAGCCCGACGTGGGGCTCAAATTCACAAACTGTGAGATCATGACCTGAACCTAAGTTGGATGCCTAACCCACTGAGCCACCCAGGCTCCCCAAGGTCAACTGGATTTTTACAAATATCTTTACTCCAACTATGGCAGGCACCATCTGGCTATATATGTCCATATAACCCCTAGGATCAAAATTATGGCATTTTATAGATATTCTGATAGAAAGTGAGTTTCCAGGTTAAATTTAAAAAGAGAGTATGTGTTAATTTAGTAGAAAAAGCACAGGCTTCTGAGTCTAATGAGCCAGGTTTGAGATGTGCTTCTATCACTTATTACTTACATTGTTTAATCCTTTGGAACCTCAGTCTTCTCTTGAGTAGAATGGGAATAATGTCCATTTTGCGGGACTGTCCTGAGGATTAGAAATGGCATGAATCAAGTGTCAAAAACAGAGCTTGGCACATTACAGGCAATATATAATAAAAAACAGCTTCTTTTATTGCTCAGGAAGTGAAAGAATTACTCCTAGAAAATGTTGAATAAGGATGTAAAAATGGGGAAAACCAATAGAGGTGTTGTCAGGAAGAACTACTAACACCAATCACACATGAAACGGGGCTCCAGCCCACTAACAATGAATTTAAGCTCACCATAAATCATTTCACAGGGATCACTCAGCTGGCCTCACACAGCATCAGCAGTTTCTAACTTAGAAACTTGCTCTGCATTTGGTGCCAACAACACAAAGGTGAAAAGACCGTCATCGACTTTCTGTCCCCAGAGCATCCCCAGTCTTTTAGTACCGTGACTTTCGCATCACCTTTTCTCATCAGCTTAATAACACTTGGAGAAACAATGTCTTCAGTCAATGCATTTGTTTTATTTTGTTGCTTTTGGGTTGTTGTTGTTTTTGTTTTTTTCTCTTGTTTCTGGAGGTGGGAATACATTCTGAATAAAATACTTCAAAATGAAACATATCGAACACTTGTTTTCTTTACATAACACAGCTGAGAAGTAATTATATGGATATTCCGGTGAAGAAATACTTCCTACCCTATCAGTATTCTTATTAAGAGTAATAATAAAGCAGCATGTCATGAAGCTATGCTGTCACAGATTCTTACTCTTGTGTATTTTTATCTTCTCCACCCTGGATTCCTTACACATGGCATGCTGAGTGTAACATTTCTGCTCTGCAAAAAGACAGTGTCAAATAAAATTAGTTCCCTCGACTCTGTGCCATAACAATGTCTATAGAAGTGTATTATAGTCTTTATTTAATATATCAACTATATTTGTGCATACAAATGTGTCTTTATAAATCATAATGAAAGCTCTAATGCATTTTGGAATCCAGAAGCATATGTGCTGAGGATTAAAAAAAAATGCTCTATTCTGAATGAAGTCTCCCTTAAATGGAAGGGAAATAAGGACATAATAGCCTTACTCAGAAGATATTTTACTTGAGGGGCGCATGGGTGGCTCAGTTGGTTGAGCTTCCAACTTCAGCTCAGGTCGTGATCTTGCAGTTCACAGATTTGAGCCCCACATCAGGCCCTGGGATGACAGCTCAGAGCCTGGAGCCTGCTTTGGGTTCTGTGTCTTCCTTCTCTCTGTCCCTCCCCTGCTCATGCTCTGTCTTTCTCAAAAGTAAAAAACAAAAAAAAAAAAAAAAAAAAGAAGAGATTTTACTTGAAAAACATGGAATGTTTACCATTGAGGAAAAGAACTTGTTTCCTATACATAACTTAGGGCATCTTGGGATGAAGCATTTGATTTATCCATATTCTGTTGTTTTTGTGAGTCTCTGTGTACACACACTTATTAGGGATAAGGTAAGAAGTGACATTACAAAACACAGACAAAGAAAAATGGACAAGAGAGAAATCATCACTCTCATAGGGATAAAGCTTAAAAGGCTCTTTCTCACAGGGTCAATAAATTATCAAATTACAGGAGAAAGTCCTATATGAATGTCTAAAACGGATGCTGGCCTTGAACTCTGAATTCCTAACGCAGTTAGCACTAAAGATACTTGAAGGAGCCCAAGAGAGAAAAGCTCTCGTTTTCAGTGTGTGGCAAATAACTGAACCAGTGGGATAAACAGGGCTGCACAAGTGAACACGCATGAAACCCAGCACACATACCCGTCGTGGCCTCAGGCAAGGAGCAGCTAATGAAGAATATGACAAGTGACTGTGCCTCACGTTTCCACTCTCAGCTCCATCTAACCAACTCCTCCTGCTCTGCGCTAGACGCTCTCACCCCTGCCTCCATTTCCAGCATGGGACGATGGTTTTCTGATTCTAGAATAAGCAAGTCAATGTCCTGGACAGATTCAACTTTGTTTTTCTAGAACTTCATCTTGGGCTCTTGTTCCCCAGCCAGGCCTCTAGCAATGGTGACATCTGGCTTCCTAAGAATGCTGTCTGATTATACAGTAACTCCATGGACATGGAGGAGTTTAAACAACAAACCCAAAGCTTAAGCCTTAGGGCAAAGCACCAAAGTGACTCCCTCTGTTGTGCTAATTGGTCAAGCAAAAGTTACTCTAAAGAATACTTTAGAAGCATATGAAAGAATGCTTTTAAGAGAAAATCTTTGTGACAGCACTTAACACAAAACAATAGTGAAATATCAGATGCTTATAATTCCGTGCAACAGTGGTGGTGTAAGTTGACATTCTGACACGTTCCATTGCATTTGAGGGAACTTACTTGGGGAATAATCACTGATGCACCACAAAGAACATAGGCTTTGAATTGAGGATTCCTCTGGCTAGCTTTGTGATCTTGGCCAAATTATTTAATTTTCATGAACTTCAATTCCTGTCTGTATAATGGCCATTACAGAGCAACACAGATTGCAAGGATCCAGTAAGATTTTATGTGCAAAGCACCCAGCATACAGCATATAGAAATGATGTGCTGAATGTCCTCTCCTTTCCACTGCTTACGCTGCAGTTGCTTTGTTCTATGAATTTGTTCAGTAACAATTAGCAACAAAATGTGAGCAGCAAAAACAACAGAAGCATAATTTGTTGGGGCTTTTGGCTAAGTGTGGTGGCATGATCATATGCATTCATGTGTCTGAAACCCCTTTAAAATTACTGTAAAGGCATTTTCAAAGTGCAATCTCACAGATACACAGGGAACAGGAAGGAAGGTGACACTAGGTGGGAGATGTGTTGTCTCACATGGAAGAAGGAAAATAAATGGATGAAAAGTAACTGACTCAGAAGATCAAAGAAAACTGAACCCCAAGTGCCATTAGAAAGGGGTAGCAATGAGAAGCAAGGTTATTCAAGTAAAAGAAAACCAGAAAGACCTGGGATCCAGGCGCTGGCTTTTTCTCCCAAAGAATGAGGGTGACGGGCAAGGTGAACATAGTATGGTTAACTTGGAGTCTGAATATCTACATAAGAAGCAGTTAGACCCTGAGGTCCCACTAATTCCCACCCCCAGCTCCTGTCACCTGATGAGGTGATACTCTTCTTTCACCCTGCCAAGAAAGCACAGGTTTATTCTCTGACATATACCACATGATTCCGCTTACATGTGGAATCTAAAAACCAAAACAAATGAACAAACAAACAAAAAACAGAATCAGACTTATACATGCAGAGAACAAACTGGTGGCTGCTATAAGGGGGTGGAGGATGGGTAAAATAGGTGAAGGGGATTAAGAGGTATAAACTTCCAGTTATAAAATAAACAAGTCAATGAACAAAAAGTATGGCATAGGGAATATAGTCAATAATATTGTAATAATGTGATACAGATGGTGGACTACTTTTACTGTGATGAACACCTTGTAATGTATCTAATTGCCAAATCACTATCTGGTACACCTGAAACTAATATAATATAGTAGTTTAAGATTAAATTAAGTATAAATAAACTAAAAAGATATAAATAAATTAAAAATATAAATAAAGTGCACTTGACTGGCTCAACCGGTAGAGCATATGACTTTTGATCTCGGGGTCATGAGTTTAGCCCCATGTTGGGTGTAGCGATTACTTAAAAAAATAATAAATAAAAATATTCTCTAGAGAGTCACCAGATTCTGGATCTTAGACACAGTGGAGCGTGGAGGTCATGTGCCAGAGTGAAAAGAGAAGGACTAAGAGAAAGTAAACATATGTACCGTGAAACTTCAAGCTACTTCCCTCTGCTTTGCTCCTCGCAAATGGGCAGCCAAGATGAAAGAGATGAGACTACAGAAGTCATCTCTGGAGAAACTGTTAGAAGAAAAAAACAGGATTTGATATTCCAACATTTCAAGTTCCCCTCAAAATCACCAGAATTCCTCCAATCATCCTACGATGAAGCTCACCAGGTAACAAATGCTGTTTTCACACAGAGACCTTTCAAATAAGCTTTTAAGTGACTCGGCATTATGAATTAGTGGATTGCCAAACATCACTAGACATTCATGGAATGCTCTGACAAGAAAGATCCAAGCTCAGATAAACAGATAAGGAAAATTTGTATGGAATAGGGGCAGTGCAGGGGGTAGGAGACAACTTCCAAAATATCTATAATTATATCCTTAGAGAATTTATTTTTATAAAGCACTTCAGGAGGCATTAAAGAGTGAGTAACAGGAGTACCATGGTGCCTCAGTTGGTCAAACGTCCAGCTCTCAGTTTTGGCTCAGGTCACGATCTTGTGGTTCGTGAGTTTGAGCCCCACATCCTCTCTGTGCTGTCAGTGCAGAACCTGCTTGGAATTTTCTCTCTCTTCCTCTCTCTCTCTCTCTGGCCCTCCCCCACTTCTACTATCTCTCACTCTCTCTCTTCTTTCTCTCTTTCTCTTTCAAAATAAATAAATAACTTAAAAAAAAAGACTAAGCAACAAAGGAAACACTATTAGCTTCAGGACAAGGCAGGATGAACAAAGGTAGGATACTAAAAACAAGTCAGGAAACAGCAACAAAAACACACAAGGGACAAATCTGAGACTGAAAATAGCTTTAGGTTGAAACAGAAATTGGAATAATGGTAAAGGAAATCATTCTACAAATAAACCAGGAAGACAAAAGCAATGATGAATTAGGGGGAAAAAAAACCCAAGAAGGATGTTACTAAAAAGTAATAAAAGAAAATTTCTAAGATTAGAAGGATGTGGATTTTCAGACTGAAATGGCTCATGAAAAGTATAGCATATTGTATAAAAGTCTGCATATAAATGATTGGAAGAAAAAAATTCAGAAAAAAATCAGCAGGATATATGAAAAGGATTAAAAAACTGGAAGAGACGAGGGTACCACAACAAGGCTGAAAGCTACAATGTAATAGTGTTCATGTTCTAAGGAAAAATAATTTTCAACTTAAAATTATATACCCGGCCAAACTAGCCATCAGTGAGGGTAAGTAGAAAAAAGACATTTTTACAAATTGCCATTTAAGTATATTAAGAGGATGGGCAATGACTCTTCTACATGCAGAAGGCATATATTGGGAAGTGGGCTAAATCTTTATTATTTGTAATAGGAAGTCAATTGAAAAATGTCTAAAATTGATGAATCAATAAAGAGTATAATAATATCATATTATGAAAAATAAAATTATAAATAACCAAATGAGTTGAAAATGATTTTCTGGGTAGCAAGAAATGAGGGACTGGAAAGGATGAGACAGAGCATTCTGTTGTTTTTCAATATAAATCATATACATGTCTTCCTCAGCTTGGATGGGGTTACCTCCTGGTAAACCCACTGTAATACATGTAACCACTGGACCACCTCAGATCTTAGCCCAGCCAACGATAAACATTCTTGGAACACTTACATTAGCCTACAGTTGGGCAAAATCATATCACACAAAGCCTATTTTATAATAAAGTGTTGAATATCTCACGTAACTTATGGAATACTGTACTGAAAGTGAAAACGGAAGGGTTGATGGTGCAGAATGGCTGTGAGTGTATTGGTTATTGACCTCTTGATCATGGGCTTGTTGGGGAGCTGTGGCTCCCTGCCCAGAATCACAAGAGAGAAATGTACCACATAAGCACAGTTTCTACTGAAGATGTATCACTTTGCACCATCATAAAGTTGAAAAATCCTAAGTAAATTGAGATCATGGGTAATTCTCTGAATTTTAGAACTGCAGTAGAGGCCTCCGGTGGCCTGCTATCACACCTGCTCAACCCAAATCTAATGTTGGCCATTTCTGGGAGTACAGACATTACTGAAGCTAACAGCATCTATCTCAAGCACAGACTCTCTGCCCCAGTGCCTTCTCAAGAGGCGTGGGGCCCCTTGGAGCTACTGTGCAACAACAGCATCCTTTGAGTACAAGTGGTGGGAAATAGTGCCCCCCAGATCCTCCTCAACTTATGGCGGATGGGTGTCAGTGGATAAATTTTCCAGCCTTCCAGCCTTTGGGTGGACAATTCTGGAAGATATTCTTGATGCTTCTCAGGAGGTCCTGTTGGAACTAAACTTCTAGTTACAGTCGTCCCACCCACAGCAGCTATACCTATATCTCATCTTCCATATTTAATCTTTTCTCATTTCCAGCCACACTCTCCTTGTTGTCACTCCTGCTTCCCACAATCACCTCCATGATAAGCTACCTACACCCAAGTCCTTCTCAGCTCTGATTGTGAGAGGATCCAAACAAAATAAAAAATGACATATGTGAGACTTTGTGTTATAAAATATGACAGATTAAAAAATTAGAATAGTACATAGTTATGTCTTATATGTGCTTTGGGATAAATAAAACACCTGTAAAGATATTATAGAAAATACAGATATTATAAAAAATATCAATCAACATATTTATATGGCTTGGAATTTCTAGTCACAGTCTTATACATGGCTTCAAAATAATCGTCTCAACTTAAAAACAGAAAGGAATTTGACAGGCTTTGGAAAATATTTTAGAGGGCTAACAGATCTCTAATGATGACAAAGATACTGATGTTGAATATGCTGGTGAGAAGTTAAATAGTTTCACAAAATGTTATAGAAGGGGATTAACATTATTTTATAATTGCTAATTAGCACATTATTTAACATAATATGTGATTTACTTATATAACTACATTAATAAATTATATATACTATTATGTAATATATATAATATAAGAAATGATTTAATTCACCAAAAATATGCTTATCGAAGTCTACATATTTGAAACAATTGAACTGAAGCTAATTCTCTACTTTGATATAGCATTTTCTATAGTTTATAGGCAATCTTGTCATAGTGGACCAGTATGGGATATAGAAATGAACTAACCAGACTGACAACAGAGCAAGGCAGAAGCAGGATAACGAAAGACATGTACCCTGAACTATCCTGGAGAAGGTTAGTTGGCATATCAAGGAGGGGTGATTTACATCAGTATATCACCCCTAGATTATTACAGCAAATTATTTAAAGTTGTTGACTAACATCTATAGATGTGTGTTAGATTTCATATACATTTTATTGCTAAAACACTTTGTTCCATAACCCTCAGAATTCCTTCCCTGGCTTGCTTCTTACTTCTTTGTGTGCTATTGCAGAGTCTCCTTTCTTGGAGCCATGTTCACAACTTGAATTAGGTTGTCCTTGTTTCCTTATGCATGTTGCCTTGGGACAATCTCATCCCAATCCTTGATTTCAATTGCTTTAGATTAATCAATAATTCTCAGCACTAGCTGCACTTTAGCAACACCCATAGCTCCTTAAAACCTACTAATGCCTGGGTTTCATCTTCTCTGGATCAGAGATTCTGATTGAATTATTTTGGGGTAGGTGGTGTGCTCTGAAAGTTCTCCAGGTGATAATCAACAGCTGAATTGAGATCCATTCATCTAGATGCTGATGACTCATCAAACTTAGTATCTACTCTCTACCGAGCTTCCAATCCATATTTCCAAATGCCATTGAGAGGCAGTATAGGGTGATTAAGAAGGTGGGTTTTTACTCTGTAATGGGATCCTTGTTTTGCTGCTTTCCTGTGTGAACCCACACAAAAGACTTACCTCTTTTAAGCCTTAATTTTCTCATCTGTGAAATGGGGTGAACTCTACCCTGAAAAGTGAGGATTGAATAAAATGATTTTCATAAAGCACTTAGCTCAGTATTTGGAATATAGAAAATGCTTTAAACATAGAAATTATTATATCTTATATATGAGTCTCATGTCCTGTAATTTTAGTATTTTCAAGATAAATGTGTAAACATGTTCACTACAACATGATTTTTAATACTGAAAATGTAAAAATATTGAGTGTTCAACAATGGGGAATTGACTATGTAAAATTTTCCATGTGACAATGTACTATCTTATGAGGCTATTAAAATAGTATGGTGTAGGAAAGCATTTATTTACTTTGTAAACATTTATTTTGCTTTGTAAAATGCATGTAATAGATTGTGATATGAAACAGTGAGTTATATTCTGTTTCCATAAAACAAAAACAAATGAACAAGCAAAAATATCCAGGTCTATGTGCATACATATTGCCACAGAGCAAACATACTAGTTAGAAGAGAGGAGTCGGGTGAATGTTTTTCCTTTGCATTTCTTCTGTGTATTACAAGTTTTCTGAGTTAAGCACTTACTGCTTATTTGGAAAACAATGTTTTCATAAAATAAAAAGAAGAATTGATGTCATGTTCTTCTGCTAAAACTTGCCTTTCTCTTTGTTCTTGAGTTTAGCTGGTTGAATCCCCTATCCACTTAGTCCTATAAATTAAAAACCGGATTTCTCTCTGTATCTTCCTTGTCAGCCCACTCCCTACAGGTCATCATGTGTCTCTTTTCTGAGCCCCCTTCTTTATTCCTGCTGCCACTGACTGACTTACACGAGGTCCTCATCACCTGCTTCCTGGTCAACTGGAAATTTTTCCAACTATATTTCTCTTTCCAGTCTTCACTCATTGCATTGCACCCTCTCTCACGTCTGTTTTCCTAAAAATCAAATCTGATTATAAATTCTCTTTCTAATAAACTTTTGTGGATTCCTATTCCCTTAAATAAAGTACAAACATCTAAGCATGCTACATTAGACTCTTCAGGAAATGGGTGCAAGTTCAACATTATACATTACACACCAATAATCCACTTGATGCTCTGTTTATATTAAGTCCTAAAATGTGTGATTCATTGGAATAAAGCCCTGCCGTTATTCATAGTTTGTAACTTTTCTTTTGACCTGGCAACAATTATTTTATCCTTCTGCTCCCAGCCTTTAATTTTGCTGCTTTAAGGAGCTTCCTTTCCTTGCCTCTCTCTGTCATCTGTTTCCAAGTCATTACTGTTTCCACATTAGTCTCACCTTGTGTATTCTTGCAACCTTGTTTATAACAAAGTGTGAACAGATTTTGGTTTACAGTGTTCATATAATCTTTCAGTGTTTGGGCATCTATACTTATATATTATGATAGACACAGTGTAAGATGGTGAGAATGAACATTGTGTAAGATAGACAAAGCCCATGTCATCGTGGAACTGAAGTATTGGGGAGGTGGGAGATGGAGAATACCAAATGATAGATTATTACATATGCCATTCTTTTGGTGTTCTGAGACCCCGTTTCCAACGTGTGGAGGTGCTTCCCACACCAACCACAAGCACTTTTCTGGACACCAGCAGGGATTGCTATGATTCAACTTGATTTTGACACTATCTACCCAGAGATAACACCAGATTCCATAGTTTAAGAGGTCAGTTCTATAAGACTCCTCCCCCAACACACACGCGCGCGCACACACACACACACACACACACACACACTTCAGATACCAGCTGCAAATCCAGGTTGTTACTTGTGCTTTGTAGGTTTATTATAGAAAAATACAATTCAGGAACAGACAGATGGGAGAGTTGCAAAGGGCCAGGTATGCAGAAAGGGTGTGGCGGAACTTCCATGCCCTCTCTAAGTGTGCCATTCTCTTCCAATCTCTGTGTTCACCAAACCAGAAGCTCTATGGGCCCTGTCCTTTTGGGGGTTTATTGAGGCTTCATTACATAAGTATGATTGATTAAATCACTGACCATGACAATTGAACTCAATCTTCAGGGCCTCTCCTATCCCTGGAGGTTGAGGAGGGGGAACAGAAAATTCCAGCCCCCTACTCAATCCTTTGGCTCCACTGACAACCAGTCCCCAACTTTAAGTTACCTATGGGCTTTCCAAAAGTTACCTCGTTATCATAAAAAACACCCCTTTCTTCCTCATATCACTGGAAATTTCAAGTGTTTTAGGAGCTGCGAGCCAGGAACCTTGGATGAAGACCAAATATATATGAGAAATATATATGACCATCTGAATGACCAAATATATATTTCTCATAAATAGCAATACTGCAGTCATCAAGCACGTCAACAGAGTGAAGTAGTAGAGTGCAGGTATAAGAGGCCACCTTATAAAGGGTGTTCCTGACAGGCCTCTCCGATGAGGCAACTTTTTTTTTCTTTGATAGAGAGAGAGAGAGAGAGAGAGAGAGAGAGAGCGTGCACAAGAGTGGGGATAAGGATAGAGGGAGAGAGAGGAAGAATCTTAAGCAGGCTTCACGCCTAGTGAGGAATCTGACAATGGGCTTGATCCCACGACCATGAGATCATGACCTAAACAGCAATCAAGAGTCAGACACTCAACCAACTGAGCCACCCAGGCACCCCATGATGAGGCAACTTTTGAGTTGAAACATGAAAGATGAGAAGAAGCCAACCACTGAGGAGCTAGGGAAGAACAGTCCGGGCCGAATAAGCAGGCTGAAGGCAACCAGACCAGAAAAAGCATGCTGGGTTCTCGGAAAATAGAATCAGTATAGTAGCTGCTCATTGCAGGGTGGAATATGGAAGGAGATGAAGAAAGTTGGGCTTTATACACCATGAAAAGACTTGCATTTTACTTTTCAAAGATTGGATAACTATTAAAGGAATTTTAAGTGGAAAGGTAATGGTGTTTTGATATTTTTTTTGATGAAATACATCACTCTAGCTTTCATGTGAAGAAAGGATCCAAAGGGCCATAAGTACAATACATGAGACAGGAAGAGCTTCAGTAGTCCTGTTGATACATGACACACAGTGCACTAGAGAGGTGACACTGAGGAGCTGAGGAGAGTCAAATGGATTTGAAATACTTCTTAAAATAGAAGTGGCAAAGTCTTCTGACAAATCAAGTGATAAGAGATAAGAGTCCTAGCGTTGGGCCTCAGATGCTGGCCAATGGGTCTACTGGTTATGAAAGGGATAATGTATCTGCATTCCACAGTTAACTATCTTCTCAATACTTGAAATTTAGCTAATCAAAAACATCAGCCTTCGCCTTTTCGTCAGGACCACATGATTTCAGTCGGAGACTTTTCAACCCATTGGTCAAGCCCAGGAAGTTCCCTGATGCCACTCAGGCCCCTTTTCTAGCCCCCAGCTTCTGTTGAGCATCTGGTCTGACTTTAGCTATGGTCACCCTCTTTTCTTCATCGCTGTATCCTTAGTACCTAGCACAAACTACAACAGATCACAAATGCTCTGTATTATTTGTGGAACTAATGCCTATGTGAGTAAGTCAATTGCCAATAAGTTCAATATAGTGAATTTCACCGTGAGGATTTTCTTCTCAACAATTATATTTGCTAGCATATATACTTACAAAGAATTGTAAAGAATTGATTCAGATTTTGCTAAGGGGAGGTAACTTGGTGTTACACAAATGAAACAGACATCACACTCTAGGATCCTCATTAAGTAGATCAAAAAATAAAGGTTACAGACTTAGAAACTAAGGGAGATTGTATTTGTTTGCGTCATCTATGCAAACACACATCCATTTACACTTTCAAATGTATTTTCTCATTTCCATACTTAATTAACTTAATGAAATAGGCAACGCAAGTATTATTCTCCCCATTTTGCATAAGGCCACTAAGAACTGGAGAAGTCAAGTCACTTGTTCAAAGTAGCAAGTCTGGTGGGTGGAAGGACCAGGAGTGGAAGACACATGTTCCTACGTTTGGTCAGTGGTGTGTCTGCAATGCCGCACACACATTCCTCCCAGCGACGTACATCCAATAAGTTCACATCGTTGCCTGAACTACCCTTGAAATTTGGCCAATGTCTTTAACGAAATAGCTTAAAACCAATATTATATTTGCTTACATCATCATTCACTCCTCTGCTTAGAATAAAAAAATATTTTAGGGGTGCCTGCGTGGCTTAGTCAGTTAAGCATCCAACTCTTGATTTCAGCTCAGGTTGTGATCTCACAGTTGGTGAGGTTGAGCCTCACATTGGGCTTCACACTGACAGTGAGGAGCCTGCTTGAGATTCTCTCTCCCCCTCTCTCTTTGCCCCTCCCTTGCCCCCATGCACCTGCTCCCCTGCCCCCATGTGCTCTCTCTCAATATAAATAAATAAATGTTAAAAAAAAGAAAAATATTTTGAGTCAAATCTTAACTATCTAAATTATTTCATCTTTCAATAGAGAGTAAGTCTGTGCATATTGCCAGAAGACTGATTAAGAAACCAAGCAACCTACCTCATTCCTTCTTGGCCCTGAGGTTTCATACCTCTCAAGTCCTTCTCCTCCTTTTTCAGTACATCCTTCAGCCAGTAGTCTCCTGGGAGTAAAGGAGTTAAACTGCTCCTACAAGTGATACTATATCACCGTAAAGCAAACCCTCATCTATACATCCATAATCATTACCAGCCAGGGTTTTAGAGTCACCAGTAAGGAGAGACAATCATATGACAACACCAAAGAGGGAGAAAAATTACTTTAGTGCCTAGGTCTGCAGAATAAACCCTTAGACAAGAGAGTTCATAGGGCTGGATTTATTTCTAATCCTTTTGACTGCTTTATAGGTCACAGATTTAGCACTCAACCTCATTCTGCTTTATTTTCTTCATCTTAGCTCCCTTGATACTATTTATTAAGGGAGATGTCAGGTATCTGCCTGACTCCTTCAAAGAGAAGAACATTTCAGAAAGGACTATATGCACAGAAATATCCAAACAAAGTAAATTTCTCCTATCTGGAATAATCACGCTATTCATTAGCAATCATAATTCTACTTCCTACAAGTCAAGACTATAAAATACCAGTGTCAGATGAGGTTTTTAACAGAGACTACAGGAAAGCATATTAATTTTAGATGAGTGAGCTTGAGGTCACATCCCTTTCCAATTAGAAATAAGGCAGAGATAATATCAAGTTTTGATGAGTTTTTAGCAGTACAGATCATGACCTGATGCAATGTGAAGTCAATCTTCAAAACTCACTGTGGTCTGATTCTACTTGTCCTCAAGGATAGTCATTAGCCTGAGCTCACACTCTTGGAATTTGGTTTTAAGGATGGGGCAAAGTTTTCCTGCACCTAATTGCTTCCATCTGCTGCACTAACACATGTGTTCCTGCAATAAAATTTTTCTAAAACTCTCCAAACTCCACATGCCCTTTTTGGACTGGGCTCTTGCTGTATTGATGTTTTCACCTGCATTCCGTCTGGGTGGGAATCTGTCTTGCAGCTGGCTGCTGCTTCGGGGGGCGGGGCGGGTGGCTGGGGTAAGTATGATGTTTGCTGTAAGACTCCAGTGGTAAATTGAACACAGACATTTGCCTTGAAAACTAAGAATTGTGGTCGTGTGTGTTATATCACACACACTGCTTATGTCTCATTTCATTCTAATGATTTCTTCTTTACTCCGTCTTTATTTACTCATTTTAAAAGACACAATTAATATACAGATACATTGTTATTGTAAAAAATCTTCTATTGGGATTGAAAAAAAACCAAAAAAACATCTCCTTGAGTACACCCTCCTCTCTCTGGCCCAAATAATAAATGAGACATTTTCAAGGGAGTTGGAATTTCCTTCCCTTAAAAGACAAACTTGTTTTATGGTCTGCTTGCGAACAGATACTCAAAAACCCCTGAGCTTTCCAAATGGAAGAAAGTAAAGAAAAACGTCATTAAGTCACCCTCAATCACAAAATAAAAATACCCTATCTGAAGCAAAGCTGTATATTAATGGGCACTGCTCCAGAGTGCGGTGTGGGGAAAATTATTAAATTTGTTTGATGAGCCTGAATAGTTCAGTGTGAAGATACCGGTGTACCTGAGTCTCAAGTTATTTTGAAGTATGAGCTTATCATCAAGTGTGGTATTGTAGCATATATTCCGGTAGTTGTGATCTAAGTGAGAAGCACTAGGTTGGTTTCAGGTTCTGAAGTTTCTTCAGGTAGCAGGATGAAACGAGCCTGGGCTACGTGCAGAAGCATCCCTGGGGACAGAAGATGACAAGACGTTGGCTTCCTTGCTGAGGGTGCCACCAAGAGATTGGCAATGTGGATATTATCACTTTTAGTCTCTAAAGCCATGTTATTAGTGGCAGGATCTCTTTTAGAAATTGCTTTTATCATGTATATCTTTGTGTATGTAGGTGCATCTAATTATATACACATGTTTGCTGAAATATACCTTTCTTAATATTTTGTTGGTAAATACATTCCATAGACTTTTTAACCTGGTAATGCATAGAATGAATATGTGTGTGTCTACTCCCTCTAGTCCCTATGGATACTAACCTTCACTGAGGAAGGTGAAAAGTTCAAAGTCCAGGGTTGATAGCTGAGGTTGTTTGATTTATCTGCCTTCTCTGATGAATGTTTTGTCCAAGAGATACTGTTCACTGAAAAATAGAATGTGTGCGTCCCCTGGCAGCCTGTTGGTGGTAGACACAGGAAGGGACTGCGGCTGTGCTGTTGTCAAGACAAGACTGAAAGACCAAGAACCGTGTGCTGAAAAGGATCAAACAGGTCATCTAATCCATCCCTTGAACATCAATCCTTGCCGGAGACAAGACCACTCCCAAACCGCAGAAGACATATGACTGTCAAACCCACACTAAAGTGTCCCAGGAGATACACCTCCCTCTGTAACTCATTCAGAATCCAATAAACCTGCCAGAAAGTTCTTGCATGGCTCTCCCCTGCCAACTCCTACTTATTTCATGGAAATTAAGAAGTGTATGTTAGCAACTACCTTAATAGCATCTCAGATTTCAAAACCTTAAACTATTAAAGGGTAGTTTTTCATCTTTTTTTAAAAAGATTTCATTGTATAGTATTTGGTGTATACATAACATATTTGGGTAAATTGAAATTAGAGTAATAAAATGAATAGAAATAAACCCACTCTCTGACTTAAGAACTATTTTGTTGCAGCCATTTGCATACTTTTCTGAGTTCATTGCTTTGCCCCTAGTGGTATCCATTACTCTGAATTTTGGATTTAACATTCCTTTGTTTTTTTCTTTTCTTTTAAAAAGTTTAACCATGAATACATATTATGTAAAATTTAGATTATTTTTTCTGTATTAGCTTTACAAAAAATTATATTGTATTAACCCATGTCTTGCTTTAATCTTTCAAAGTAATATTTCTAAAGTTCATTGATGTTTTGCAATAGTTCATTTTCATTGTTACATGATATTCCTTTGTCTGAATATATCACAATTTAATTACCTCTTTTTCTGTTTATGTATATTCCAATTATTGTCAGTTTCCTTTTTTTCTGTTGTAATCAACGTCATTATGAAAATTTTATCCTGTTTCCAGGATAACAAATAAGATTCTATAGAACAAGTTTCTTTTTCAAACCATAGGTTAGAATTCGTTATTGGATCATGAAATAAATTTAACAAGACATTTTTTTATTAAACTTTTTTTAATGTTTATTTATTTTTGAGACACAGAGTGCAAGCAGGGGAGGGCCAGCGAAAGAGGGAGACACAGAATCCGAAACAGGCTCCAGGCTCTGAACTGTCAGCACACAGCCCGACACAGGGCTCAAACTCAAGAACTGAAATCATGACCTGAGACAGAGTTGAACGCTTAACTGACTAAGCCACCCAGGCGCCCCAATAAGATTTAACCAGAAATTTCTTTAAATGAAATAATTAGAACATCAGATTAGAAGTGTTCATAGAATGTTCAGTTTTATATATGTAGTGGGTGGCAAAGCTGAACATAATGCCCAATTTCTTTCCAAGTGGTTTACATCCCTGTTGGTAGATATTTTCCCCCTTTGTTCCACATTCTTCAAATGTTTGATATTGCCAGATTTAACTTTTGCCACTTTAGTATGAAATTTCATTGGGTTGTTAATTTTCATTTCCCTTATTACTGACAAGATTGAGCATTTTTTATATACTTATTTGTCATTTACACATCTGTAAAATACTTCTTTATGTTTTGCCTGTTTTTTTTATAAGGTTGTTTATTTTTTTCTTATTGCCTTGATTCAAACACTTTATATGCTATAGATACTAATAGTTTGTTGGTTATTTGTTTGGGAAATGTCTTCTTCCATTTAAAAATTTTTTATGGTCATCTGTTTTTCTATTTTATAATTAGTGCTTTGGGGTCATCAGGAAACCTTTTTGTTTTTCAATAATTTAAAAGATGTTATTTAAAATGCAATGTGAATGACATTTTATTCCTTAAGGATACTGGATTGTCTTAGTGCCATTTGCTGCACAGACTATCCTTAACAATCTGCAATGTCACTTATTTAATATAGCTAGTTTCCACAGATATCTTGCACTATCATAATTACTAGATAATGTAATACTAGAAAAATTGAATTTATCTCAAAAAAACCTTTGGCATTTTGGGCAATGTTATGTGGGACTTTGTTACACAGAACTGTCTTACACATTGCAAGATGCTAATCTTTGATGAAAAGCATTTTCCTAATCATTGTAAGAGAATCATGACCACCTTCACCATTTTCAGTTACTCCATTGATAATATGACCAGTTGAGAACCACTGTATCTGGCCTTACAACAGACGTAGATAGATAAGGTAGAGCAAATCCTCTATCCTTATTTTTCTTTTTAGTTTGTTTTGACTACTCTTAGAGCTTTAGTCTTCCTTCACATTTTAGAAAAACTTGAGAAGCTCCTCAAAACATCCCATTAGAATGTAGATTGAAATTATACTAAATCTATAGTTCACTTTGGGCAGAATCAATATATGATTATATTTTCCTATTTATGAATAATATCCATTTATTTAGATTTTCCCTAATGTTTTCAATAAATTAAAAAACAGATCTGTGAGGCTCTTGCTTATTTTTTCTATTTCTTTGTATAATAATAAAACGGGAAAATTTTATTTGTATTCTTCAGTATATTAGATATGCCGTTGATTTTCCTATATTAATTTACTATCTAGCCACCTTACTAGACTCTCATACTAATTCTAATGATTTATGTGCATCATTTTAGCTTTTTGCCTATATTGGCAATCACATCATCTGTGATAGTTTTATTTCTTCCTTTCCAGTTCTTATCTAATTTCCTTTTCCGTTCTTACTGGCTGAGACTTTATATTAGTTCCCTAGAACTTTCATAACAAATTATCACAAACTCGATGCCTTAAAAAAACAGAAATTTAATCTTTCACAGGTCTGTCTGAAGAAGCCCCAAATCACGGTGTTGGCAGGATTGTTTCTTTTCTGAAGGTTCTGAGGTAGAATTCTTTCCATGCCTCTCTCTCCTAGTTCTCGATGACTGTTGGCAACTGTTGCCATTCCTTGGTTTATAGCTATATAACTCCAATCTCCGTTGGATGCAACATTCTAAATTTACAGTTATTTTCTCTCTGGAACTTAAAAATATCATTCATTTTCTTGACCTTCCACTGTTAAAGTTTCTGTTTGGATGCTGTAAGGATCTTCCCTTTGTGTTTGATATTCTGAAGCTTTACTAGGTATGAATTAATTTTTTATTTACCCAGCTGGTTTTCCATTTTGTTTCTGAATTCATGTCTCTTATTCTAGAAAGTTATCACTATTATCTCTTTGACTATTACTTCTCTATATTAAAAATAAGTTTAAAATTAAAAATAGGGGCACCTGGGTGGCTCAGTCAGTTGGTTGAGTGACCGACTCAGTTTCAGCTCAGGTCATAATCCCAAGGTCATGGATTGAGCCCTGGGTCCTGCTCTGGTCTGAGTGTGGAGCCTGCTTAAGATTCTCTGTCTTTCTGTCTCTCTGTCTCTGTGCCTCTCCCCCACCCCCATCCTCTCTCTTTCTTTCTAAAATTAAAAAAAATTAAAATTAAAAATAAAATGTCATTTTGACACAAAATTTTGGTTTCTCTTTTTTTTGCCATGTTCTTTAAATTTTATTTTTTCATCTTTTTGTATCTCTATGCAACATTCTACTAATATCTTTCTTAACTATATATTTGACTGGTTTATACATCCATTGTGCTTTTCATTCATGGGTTTTATTTTTCACTTCTAAAAGTTCCATTTGGTTCTTTTTCAAGTAATCTAGGTTGTATTTGAGAATATGTAAATTATTTATTTTAAATTATATTTTTGTTTCTTTAAACTCTTTACATGTAGTTATTCTACATTTGATAATTTCAATAGCCAAAGTGATTTGGAATCTAATCTGCTATTTATTGTTTCTGTTGATTTTCATTTATTATAGCTTGCTTCTTTATTGTTATTATTTTAGAGAGAAAGACAGAGTGGGAGCAGGGCAGAAGGGCAGAGGGAGACTGAGGGAGCCCCACGTGGGGCTCGATCTCACCACGGTGAGATCGTGCCTCAGCCAAAATCAAGAGTCTGCTGCCCTACTGACCAAACCACCCAGGCGCCCCTGTAGCTTGCTTTCTTATGTCATTGTTTTGTTGTTGTTGTTTGTTTGTTTTAATTGTGAACACATATTGTGTACACTTTAGGTTTGTTTTACCTTCTAGGTACATTGATTTTTATATCACACCACTTATTCTGTAAAATTTGGGAGGGACAACTAGGGAATGCTTTCATCTAGCAAGAATCTGTGTTTTCTTCACTTGTGTTCTCAGGGCTGCTACCAACCTGGGACTATCTTAGGTGGTCCTTCTTTTTCTCAGGTTAAGCCCCTCTTTGTTGTGGAGCCCAGAATCATTTCAGATTTGAGTTGGTACTTGAATTTTCCCCTTGGAGCACATTCCTTTTGCATTACTGTACATTGCCTTCAGCCAGTCTCTGTTTTCAGTTAATCTTACTTTAAAAAATATGTTCGTTGTAAATTATTGTGGGAGGTACTTTAGAGGTTGAGTCTGCCATGAAAAAGGAGCATAAATCTGATTTTTTTCTGTCTTTTCACCATTTCTATCCTTCTTCTTGATACATTTAATAGAAGTGGAAAGATGCACCATGTTTCTATTTACCTTCCATTTTACACAGCATCATGATAACTCAGAGTTGAATCTTCTTATTTATTTCACTAAGCATGAGTTAGTAAAGCTGTTACAAGTCATTTAAAATGTGGATCTCATATTTAGATTTGTATTCCAAATTTATAGATCAGTTCCATTTATTCATCATCAACTATGACTCCTTTTTTAAAATTAAAGATGTATCTTCTTAGGACAGCTCTAAAGTTTTCTTGGAAATCATATTATTCTTAAAACAGATTTTGTCAAGTTAAGTTTAAGTGAATCAGAACATACGGATTACACATTCATTAAAACACACACATGGGTTGTGAAATGACAGAAAAATGTGTTTGGCAAAACCCATTTGGCAACTTTCCAAAACCAAAACATTTAAAAAACTAGTATTTAATCATTTTCTAAACCTAGAACATGGCCAGATTTTTCAATACCTAGGAAATACAGTCTTGATACTTTTTTTTTATGGCAGAGCATAACTTCTCCGAAGTTGAATACTCATTTAATAAGTATTTCTAGTAAAATTCTGTGTATCAGGTCTTCCTGCAGTAACTCTTTCTTTGTAAAGAAAAATTTTTTTTAACGTTTATTCATTTTTGAGAGACAGAGAGAGACAGAGAGTGAGCAGGGGAGGGGCAGAGACACAGATTTCAAAGCAGGCTCCAGACTCAGAGCTGTCAGCACAGAGCCCGAAACGGGGCTCAAACTCATGAATCGCGAGATCATGACCTGAGCTGAAGTCTGATGCTTAACTGACTCAGCCACCCAGGCACCCCATGACTCTTAATAAATTCAAAAATTCAAAATGAACTGGGCAGCAAGACACATAACCTGATATGGCCTCTTATTTTATACACGGAAGAATGCCTGTGTACAAAGGCAAGTCACCACCATGCAAGCAACTTAGCAATGATAAAATTCCAAATTTCACTGCTATTCTTTTTTATTCTACAATTAATTGATCAAGAAGACCAGGGAGCATTTTGAAAAGGTGTTTGGTTATCACTTTAACTTTAGAGAACGAATCATTGTCCTCTGGGTTCTTGGATTCAAGCCATTATTTTCACATTCATGTGAATCAACAATACCAGTTGCAAATGAGGCCATGTGAGATTCATTTGATTGAGAAAATTAGGTTTACTTACCGAGTGCTTAATGTGGTTGTGCTAAAACTTGTTCAGGTTCCCAAGGGTATTCACTTCACTTTGACTCTAATGTTGTGATCAAGATTGTTCCGTTCTTGATGAGGAAGTACTCTTTCCCAAAAGGGACAGAAGTTTTAGTTCTCCATCCCTTCCTTCTTTGCAATGAGTACCCAGTCATCTGCCTATTATCCTTCTCTTCCTAAATGCAGTGAGACTGCTCTTGAGTTGGAAGCTCAGAGGGTAACTTCAATAGCTTTATTCCAGAATGGTGAAGTTTGTGGAGGTAACCTCTTCTAAACTCTTAAACACAATCAGAGAATCAGAGAGTAACTAATAGCAGAGAGCACTAATAGCAGTTCTTGATAGAACATCTCCTATGCACAAAGGATTTTATACACACTATCGATTCTTATAGCGATCCATATGATAGATAACATTATCCTCATTATTCCCATTGTACAGAACAAGTAGACTGAAGCTCATTTAGATTATGAGAATGGTGATTCGGTCCTACCCTTCTCTTTTAATGAGGAAGCCTGTCTGCCTGCGTGTTCTCCCTCTGGATAGATCTTTTGGATATCCCTCACTTCTCCATCCCTAGGTCTCCAAAATCAAGGTAGCCAGTAGTCTGGCTGAGATCTAGCATATTCATAAGTAAGTTGAAAGTAAGTTTCTAACTATTTATGCTTAATTCTGATATTCCTTAGCTCATAATGAAATAAAATTCACAGAGAACAACTCCATTTACCTCCCAGACCCCCAGACCCAAAATACCCTTCCTCTGACCCTGAACATTGTGGTGACATGGACTTTTGGGGCCATATTTTGTTTTGCCTCACAGGATTGGGCCTTGCCCTCCAGTCTCCTCCCTGAGCTACTATTGCATGCCCAGAGGCAGACCCAGGTTTGGATGCCTTCTAAAATAAGTGTTCTTCAGTGTTCTGCCTTTCCAAAGGAAGCAAGTGCTCAGTGTTCAATTCTCTTTGACTTCCTCATACGACTTTTTCCCCCAGTGTATCAAGGGACTGAATACAGTCCATATAGTGCCATGTCCTAATTCTCTCCTGGACCATTGGAGTCTGGAAAAAATTAAAAAGATCTTATTTTAGGTTTTTTGTTTGATTTCAAGAGAATGTACTAAATATGAATTTATTCTTTCCAACCAGCAGCTAATGCTCTTCAATTACATTTCTGCTCTTATAACTGGACAATAATGATTCCTATATTGTAGCAAAAACTATGAAATTTGTATGTAATCTGGATCCATACAGATGTTCTGTAACTGTCCTTGGTCCTTAAAATCTTAGCAGAAGAAAAGACACTACTAAGCCCATTCTGCATATCAAAAATTGTCATCTCCTTAAGGCAAGAGCTTCCTAAAGGATTAGGTTTGTCCTTATTAAACAATACAAAAATGGGAGTTGAATCAGAAATCTGTATTTTTGTTTTTTATGAAGGATATAGATGTAGATAGCATGTAGCCATTGAATTAAGTACTTTGAAAAAAATGGGTGAGTGGTTTCAATCACACAGCAGGATGCCAGGCATACATTTAGAATATTACAAGTGTTGTTTGTATTCATTGATAGTAGTCTCAGATCCTGTACATAGATGCTAATTTTTCAAAATTATTGTGATTATGCTGTGGAAGTTTGTTTGGGCATGGGGATTGATGCAGAAAACCCTGGGAAACCCTGATTTTACTGCTGTCTTAAAATCTTACTCATAAGAATTTGAGAACTGTAACTTTACAGAAATACAGAATAGGAGTTAGAAAGTTTAAAGTCAAATCTATACCTCCTATATCAGAGGTCCAAATGGAATCACTTCTTCAGAAATTTCCATATGAAAAACATTGCATCTTTCAGATTTACAAGGGCACTTTGTTCTATTTACTAATCCTCAAATATCAGTAGCTGACATCAGGGAGATGGTAGATAGAATTGACAAATGTTTGTGGCATAATATAAATAGCTAAATTTCTTGTAGGGTACAAAAAGAATAGGGAGCAAATAGTTTAGCTAATTGTGTTTTTTAACATAATGTATTTTCTATAAAAATGTAAAATCGTTATTTAAATGAGCCAGATTGACAATCAGTCATAACATTATTTTACATATTTACATAATATGAGATTCCAAAGCAAGGGTAAAATGTGGTACTCTGCATCAAATTGCAATGACTTATTATTGAATGATCTACCCTTGCTTTTCCGGTTATGCTTTTGAGAAACGTGTCACAAACACTTAAAATCTTACCTCTTCTTCATCATAGTTGCTCGTGATTTCTAGTGCTGGATCGTGTGATTGCACATGGTTTCTCCCTTTGCTTACTAGGGTTCTCTGGCTATTTGCACAAGACAAATCAGTTTGGGCTCCGTGTGTCTTTCTGCTCTCCATAGATTAGTTTAAGTTATAAGATAGAGCACTTGTCAGCTCCTCACACATTCATGTGGGCAGAAGTTGGAGCCCTGACTCAGGAGTGTGTAAAACCACGCACAATGGCCTAATAATGATCTTTTTCCAGTCAGGAGGCAGTAATTTTCTTTCCCTTCACTCTTCTTTTCCCTCAGCCCCCATTTCCTTTAAAGCTTAGAGCTGGTATAAATATTCATTTGCATTGAAATGTTTGAGATCACTTTCAACCATTGTAGCAGAATGGCAGTTCTTTTGGGGAAAAAAAGCTGTTTCTTCTTAAAAGAAATCCTGTGTGACTTTTCCAGAGGGCTTAAGAATTGAACTTAAGCCAAATAATACTCAATGTCTAAATAGAAGTGACTAGCTTTCTTTATAGCCCAATCAAGAAACAAACCCTTTCTAGAATTCAGTTTCTAAACCTGATGTTTGAAAGTAAGAACTATTTCACTTCAGAAATACATTAGTTGGGCTATTTTCTCAATCTTTGTCATTTTGATTTTAAAATGTAAAATATTACCTGCCAGTGAATTAAAAGAATGAGACCTAGCACCCCTTCTGCTCTGCCCAGTCACCTTATGGGTCACTGGCAGTGCAAATGGGTTCGGCAGCCTTCCTCAGACAATTTCCTTGTCTCCATGGATATCCAGATGAAAATATAGCTTATCAGAGAAACCTTCTATTCTCTCCACAAATATCAACATATTCTCTCTCCTCAGCTGAATGCCCACTTTACTGAAAAAAGAGAATCAATGGGAAGGGAGATGGCGGACTCCTCAAACTTTTCATCACAAATCAATCCTCAATTTGTCTTTTGGAACCCATCTCATCCCCCATCCCTTTTCTTAAATAATGCACGCATGCTGCTATTATCCATCTCATATTGGTCCATTGAGCCTCCATCTATACTTAATCATTTCCATCACATGGTGCTACTCTACTGACACTGCCTTTTACAATACCATGAACAACTCCCATGATTCCAGATGCAGTTAGCACACTACTAGCATCAGTTCCATCTGCCTCTTTAGCACACTTCTGCATGGGTGGGCTTCCTTCAGATTAAAAAAAATTTTCTTTTTACATTTATTTATTATTGAGAGACAGAGTGTGTGAACAGCGGAGGGGCAAAGAGAAGAGACATAGAATCTGAACCAGGCTCCAGGCTCTGAGTAAGCTGTCAGCACAGAGCCTGAGGTGGGGTTCGAACCCACAAACTGAATTCATGACCTGAGCTGAAGTCGGATGCTCAACCAATGGAGCCACCAGGTGCCCTTTCCTTCTGATTTTTAAACACTTTATTTGGATTCCATGATAACACACCTTCCTGGTACATTTCCCAAGTTACTGGTTTCTTATTCTCCTTTTCCCTTGCAAGTGCTTCCTTCAAATACATCTCTAAAAATTGGTGTTCTTTGCGCTAGGTTCTGAGCCCATTTCTCTTCTTTCTCTCTCCTCCATCCTTTCCCTCAGTGACGTTAACCAGTACTACTGCTTTAAATGGCATCTCACTGGTGATGACTCTCACAAATTTGTATTTCCCACCTAGAGCACTCTCCATCTATCTGTCTCTTCCAAATCTCATGCAGATGTCTCACAGGCTTCCCAAGCTTACCTCTACACAAAAAGGACTCACAATTTTCTCAATAAGCCCTCTTTTGCTCATTTTTTTCCATCTTAATAAAAGCACCATCATCCACTTTCTCTCTCAAGGCAGAAACATAGGGGTACTCCTAATCCCTTCCTCTCCCTCACCATGTCTTCCACCTCCTCCACACAATCCATCAGCAAGTCTGATCAACTCTGATTTCTGGATAAACACATAGCCATCCATCTTCCACTGGCCAGAATTATTGCCACTGCCACTTAGGAAGTCTTCCTTTTTCTGTTCCTGCTCACTCATAATCTTCACGCTGCCCGAATCTTCTAAAACCGAAAAGCAGCTCATTTCAGTTACTGCATCGATGGCTTCCCCTGGCTCTCTGCTCAGGTCTGAACACAATGTCTGCAGAGTTAACTCAAGTTTCACTCTCCCCTCGGGGGCCTTGGACATACTGAGATTCAAGACCCAGAGCAAATGTCACTTCCTCAGAGAGCACTTTCCAACTATGTCCAAAGGGGCCTGCCCCACTTTTTGTGAATTATTTATGTCTTTCCTAGCACTGATCACAATTTTCCATGACTATTTTTATTTACTTTTAATACTTGGCCTCTTGTGCTGTGCTATAAAGCCCCTGCTACCATGACCATCTCATACTCTCACATACTCTTTGTCCAGGGCCTAGTAAATAATTGTTGAATAAATAAATGTGATGCAGGGTGCTTATAATAACAGGATTTTTTCCACACTGTGCATATGATATTGGGCTGCTAATTGAGCTTCTAAATATAGAGCAAATAAATTGTGTAAAATAAGCCATGTGAGAAAATGAATATTTCTTAGAGAATGTGAACTTTGCATGCATTTAGCTTCTAGGTCCCAATTTATGATTTAAGGGCTGCATTAATGTAGGGTTTTTTTTGTGATTAATTATTTATAAGGCATTGAAATGATCAGTGCCAAAAAGCTGATCCTGCTTCAAATAGCTTTAATCTATTTGAAGGCACTGCTAGACACAATTCACAAAATCTACACTCAGATTATTACAGGTTTGCTGAAATTATATTAATCACACCAGCTATCACACAACATGGGAAAAGGAAACACTATTTGAGGAGATTTCTAAAGGATTAAAGGGACAGCTGTTTCTGGGTCCAGGTGCTAAGGTGAAAATGGAAATTTACATCCAACCCTTTAATTCAAGAGTTCTGTTAATCGTGGCATAATAAGTCTGATTTTCTTACAGACTACACAATCTAGTTTTTATTTTCTCAACTTGATATTTTTTTCTGCCTTACACATTTTCTTAGACATTCAGAGGAACTGTCTATATTCTCATGGTGGAAAAGAGGAATTAATACCAAGATATAAATTCATAAGAGCAAGATACTAAATTCAGAAACATTTAAATTCATCTCAGGTAATAAAGAGAAATTTATACTGAATGAGAAAGAAGAGAATAAACTTCCAAAGTCAGAAGAAAAATCTTACTCAGTTGTTTTCAGACTTGTTTAGTTAGAAATGTTTAAGGCTATAGAATACTTTCTTCAAATGAATTCTGAATTGTGCATGCATGTTGTGTGTTTATATGCAATATGCCAGTGGGTGTGTGGGTGCACACATGAATGCACACACTCATACACACACACACACATACCTGTAAAAGTGAGGCTGATTTGGTGGACATGTAAATGGAAGACTGAAATTATGCCCTCTTGGGTGTGTCAGCCTTTGAGTTACTTAGTAGACGCCCCCAGCTTTTCTTGAGCTGGGGATATATAAGCTCTAATGCTCTAAATTATCCAGTGTATATAGAAACTTAACTGTGCATCTCATACAATACAGCTTATGTACCCTTCTTGAGACAATTGAATAAATAGTGACTCAATTCACTTTCTATGTTCAGATGAGAAAACCTATAAGGCTATGAGTAATTTGAAAACCACTGATATAAGTGAGAGAAAAAAAAATGGCTATATTATTATATAGAATAGGCTTGTCAGATATACTGCAATAGTTCTGCCCTTCCCCCTTCACTTCTCCTTTGCAGACATTGCTAATCAATCATTGCACTCTTTGCTCCTGTGTCTGGACAATGCCTTCCAATTCTCCTGAACACTCTGCTCTAGGTAGCTGTTACCTATCAATCAAAATTAAGAATCCAAGATGAAACCAAACTGCCATCCAGATGTGGGAGATTTTTAAAGTGATTAAAAAGATGGATGAAGAAGTAAATACTATGTAATCAAATCAACTCTCTCATGGAATGCCTGCCTTCCCTATTTCAAAGGTTATAACCAGGAACACATTATACATAAAGGTATAAAGCATAAGTAAAAGTATAACATTATGAGTGATATTATTAGTCATTATGTATTATCTAAAAATACATTAATTTTGGATGTTATTTGAGATGTCATTTTTTCTGTGTTGCTTTAAGACGGTTATATAATTTGGTATATAGATGGGCAGAAGAAAAAAAAAAGCACAGTTGTATGCCTATTTATAAGAAGAATGACATTGTTAGTAACTCGAAAAATAAGAAAAGTAAACTTTTTAAAATCTGAAAATGAAAACAAAGGTAACCTTTGAGAAAAAGAGGTCAAAATTAAAATATGCCTATGAAATGGCTGATTCTGTTGTGTATCTGCAGACAGTGTGGATCGTATGTCTTAAACAGACACAGCGACAGCTCAATAAAGACCCTACATATAGAAGGAATAGCTGTGTACTCTGTCCCCTAAACCTCTTTGATTTGCAGATAGAGTCGTATCTTTCTGATACTTCTGTAGAGTCACTCCTGTCTGGACTCTGGGGATAGATAGAATAGTCAGGTGAGGAGCTTGTCACTTCCAAACCAAACAGCCCTGCCTTCTCAGATTCTACCCAGGCTAGATGCCTAGACTTCTTCCCCTATGGCTTTATCTTCCAAGCTAGTTCCAATTTCTCTTTCCCCGTGTCTGAATTCCTGCTAGGACTCTCTGTCCTGAATCCTTGACTTCTTTTGTTTTCCTATTTTTTAAGGATTGGCTAGTATCTTGCCCTTTGAGTCTCACCAAGTCTAAATCCCAGACCACATGGATGGATCCTTGTCACATATTGAAACGGATGATTCCCTTGCCTGGACTGAGGATAATGATGGAGATAATTAGTATTATGCTTATGTATTAAAAGGAGTTTGATATAGGAGTTTCACATATGTTATTGCTAATCATACAACAACTCTGTATGTTAACTATAATTATCTCCTAGTAGGACAAAGAAACCTAGGCTCAAACTGGTTAAATAAATTGTCTAGGGTCCACTGCTTGGAGGTGGCAGAACTAGAGTTAAACCCAGACCTATCCAGCTCTAAGCTTCTTTAAGGCAACAAATCTCTGACTGCTGTTCCGCTGCCTAGTGGGTCTACCCATCATCTGTTTACTTGTCTATTTAACAAATATTTACTGAACAATTATTATAACTCAGGCAGGGTGCTAGAGACTGGGGAGATAACAATGATATCTAAAATAATTATGATATTTGACCTTACAGATTTCCAAGAATATCCAATCTCCAAGAACAAGGACTTTCCTTTTGTTCCAGATAAATGGAAAGCTATAAAAGTATTTTTGCACTGAAATCTGCATGGACAGATATGTGTTTTAGAAATACTATTCTGATAACAGTGGGACTGTTACGTTAGACTTTATATGTGAAGAGGTTTATAAAGGACAATTCATAAATTAATAAATAATCTAATAAGCAACAATATATATCATCAGGATACTATTAGAAATAAACAAAGAGGAGCCTGAGCAACAGTTAGGTTGAATGACCAGAATTCACAACTGATTAAAGTGGGGCTGGCCGGAGACAGAAGCATCAAAAATAGTTCTGAGTTCTCTAGATTAGGAGGCTAGGTGGGAAATAACATAAATGACAGAGAGTGAAAGTTGACAAAAGGAACAGGTTTGTGGGAGAATATTGAGTTTAGTTTAGAACTTGCTGCATTTGAGGCACATGTGGGGAACCAGGTACATTTGCCATAGGCAGTTGAGAATCCCAGTCTAGAGCTCATGAACAAGGTAAATATTGAATATAGAGGTTTGCAAATTATCCATGAGAAAGTGATGACTGAAGCCACGGTAATAGATGTGATGGTTGCAAGAGAGAGGGTAAAAGAAGAGGGAAAGAGGCCCAGAGTAACATGTGAGTTGAACTTATGCTTATTTATTTATTTATTTATTTATTTATTTAGAGAGACAGAGTGAGTGGGGGAAGAACGGGGCAGGGGGGTGGGGGTGGGGAGAATCGCAAGCAGTCTCCACACTGTCAATACAGAGCCTGATGAGGGGCCTAAATCCATCAACTGTAAGATCATGACCTGAGCCAAAGTCAGACACTTAACCCACTGAGCCACCCAGGCGCCCCTGAACTTATATTTAAAAGTCAAGTAAGACAATGCAACTTGCCAAGGAGATTGTTGTATATGGCAGGAAATGCCGCAGTTCTCCTTCATGCCTACCTATAGCTATGCCCCAGGGAGGCGGCGTTTGTAGCTCTCCCATCAAGAGGTGAAGTCTATTTCCCCTCATTTGAATCCTGATTGACCTTTGGACTTACTTTTGCAAACAGAGCAGAGCAGAAGTGATGGTTTGCCTCTAGAAGGCACTGCATGAGTATATGTTCACTCATAGAAACTTGAGCCATCGCCAAGTGTGCAAGCCCAGGCTGGCTTGCTGGAGGACGGGGGGGGGTCTTCTGCAGCAGAGACAGGCCATTCTGGTTGAGGCCATTCTGGACAGACCATACCCCAGCCAAGCTGGAAGCTAACCACAGATACATGAGTGAGCCCAGCTGAGACCAGAGGCTCTGCCTACCCAAACACTGCCCACATTACCTACTTATACAATTGTGAAACAAATGGCTGTTTTAAGCTAACTTTTGGGGGAGTTGTCATGCAGTAAAACATAACTGACACAGAGCAGGCAAGTCAGCTTAAGTTACAGTCAAGAGGTAAGAATAATAAGTACAAAAAGAGAGGATGGTCAACAATGAGAACTACCCAATACACCAGGGGGAGAACTGAGTGCTGAGAAGAGTCTATTACGTTTAGCAAAAAGCGAGATTCCACTGATCTCTGAGAGCAGTTTCGAGAAATGAGTTCGGGGGGAGGAGAGACTGATGGCAGGAGAAATGAAGATAGAGTAAAGGCTTCACATTCAAAACAATTTAGAAAAAGTTTCCTGCCCTGGGAGCTGGAGATTGGATGCAAGTGCCACTTTTCAACACGATGATCTTATTATCTTCAGCTATAAAATAAGGAAGTTGGACTTGATAATTGTGAAAAATGCTTCCTTTTCTTATACTCTATCATACCTGGGAGGCGGAAGGACTTGATAGTTATACAAGCTATGAAATCAAACAGGCATGAGTGTGATCCCAATTCCTTTCTTTAGTATCTATGTGTTCTTTTTAAGGTTCTGTGAACAAAGTCTGAATTTTCTAATGTAAAGTAATCATGATATCGATCATATTAATAATGATGCCTGATCATCAGCATTTTAGATGCCATTCCCTTAAGTTCTGTAGAAAATGGGCTAGCAGAGTGCCTGGTACAGAGTACATGGTAAGCAAATTTGTGAAATCAATATCATCCTCATCTTCATCCTCATCCTCATCCTCATTACCACCACCACTACTAAAGCTTGAGCAAGTCCTTCTACAGTGTGAAGTTACATCTGCACTGCTCTCTCCCTGCTTGTTAGTCTAGTTCCCTTTAATAAGAAAGATTTGTGGGTGTAGAGTATCCGACAGCTTCGCACTGTGCTTTTTCATCATCACATTACGATTTACTGAACTTCATCTATGGTTTCCCTTGGCCACCTTCACTTCTTCCCTGGATTTATAATAGATGAGAATCAGAGATAGAGATGGCTTAAAGCTGTGACAGCAGGGTTAGATTGCACTTATCCGTAAAGGAGGAAAACAAGAAATACTAATCAAAAAAGCACAGACATCTGAAGCCATTCAGCGTAGGGAAAAGTGCAAATCTGTACATGTTAATCATATGATCATATTTCTGCATAGCACAATGAATGATGTACATAATGATGACCCTGCCTAATTGATTAAATTATGCATAGTTTTATATAAATTCTGTTTTCTAAGGTAGAGAATTTTTTAAGTCTCAGGTTGAGCAATAAATTATATTCTTTGGGTCAGGTCTAAGGTGGAATCCAATACACCGCAGAAGGCAGACAAGCAGAGCTGTTCTTGATGTGGTGAGTGGAGATTAAAACCCCAACTCTATCCACCTACCCTACCCTGACATCCTGGTTGCGTGAGAGAGGGCCTTCCAGAACTGCGGGCGGGCCCTTAGAAAACGATGCAGAGCATGAGATTAATTTTTTTCTCAGAAAATGCACATCAAAAATATTTAAAATACTGTTTTGGTGCATTAAGAGGTAAATTATCTGAGAAAAAAATCACTCATATAGAAAATTGCAGTCTTTCACAGTTCTAGATAAATAAGGTTTTACCCCTTTCTTTAAGTAAGAAATCATCTTAAATGTCATTTTTTTTTATAGAACAACTCTATTGACATTCACAGAAGTATGACTTTCATGGGAAAACCTCAAATAAAAGTCCTTTATTTCCACCTCATAAACCACTTTTCCTGTGCATACTACATCCCCACCTAAGATGTGTGCATTACCAGTCTCTTGAAACACATTGCCAGCTAATATCACAGCACCTTCCCCGTAGTTACTAGCTTTTAAATGTTTCTGTTTTTTTTTTCTATGAACTCAAAACAAAATCTAATAAATTTCTCATTCCAAGCTAAGAATAAAGAATTAGGTACTGAACTAAAAGTTACAAATTAAAATGAAGAGTGATACCATTGTGGACAAAAAGAACACTTTAATTGATAGATACATAACCTCAGGGCTTTCAAAGAACTCCAGTCAGTCAGCATGACACATACATAAGTTTTACAAACATAATTTCTTTTTATTTTACTACCTAGGAGCATTAGGATATACTTTCTTGACTGTAATAATTGCTTGCAGTTAATTACAAATGAAACAGAAGTGCTGGTAATATTGGAGACTTGTACTCTGCATAAAACTGGAAATTACTGCTATTACTCTTGGTTGCTAGAGAATATTAGGTCATAGATGCTAATTAGCAGTTCATAGCCCTCCTACAGGGGGGAAATCTCATTACTGCATGAAACTGTCTTGCTAGCCAAACGCACCACTCATGGCACTCTGACCATTTTTGTCTGAGCAATTATAAGGTATAATAAAACTAAAGATTTGCTTTTGTGTGCATGGGAGAAGGAAACCAAGAAGGCTAACCTACACCGTCTTGTATTTGCTCACTCCTTCTAGAAAAACAGTTGTATCACATTTTGAGCCTCATAGTCAATGTGCAGGGACTGATGAAAAACAAGAAGACAAAACTTTTAATCAACACAAGGTAGAAACAAGGTCTCCCAGTGAATACCGGTTCCCAAAGCAAAAAAAAAAAAAAAAAAATAGAGAACAAAAGTATATGCGGGATGGGAGGGAAATGAGAATGATTCCAGGACATTTCCAATGTGTAATTTATCATACAATCTCTCTCTCTGTCTTTCTCTCTGTCTCTCTCTCTCACACACACACACACACACACACACACACACACAGACAACTAGCCCTAATAAAAGTTATACACACACATATATAATCTTTTAAAGTTATATATATATGTACATATATACATGCCTATATATATGTGTGTGTGTGTATATATATATATATATATATATATAGTCATTTTTATAGTCTTTTTTAATACAGCCAGATCCCCCAAACAAGAGACATTTCTTGGACTTTTTCTGGCTTTTTTTTCTAAAGGGAACTTTTAATGCTGTTTTCTATTAAAATATTTCCATCTCCCTCAATACATATGTATTTTTATTAAGCACATAATCGTTTGGAGAAAAGGTGTATTCAGAGAAAGAGGGACATGTTAAAACTCCAATCTGAATTCAGTTATTTCTACTAAAGCAAACAAATTTAGATAATGCATAAATCCTAGTTGCTTAGTCAAATTAGGTTTTATATTGAAATATAAACTATACTTGTATCGAAAAAAAGGAATATTAAATTCTTTATATTTCTATTCTGGGACACATGTGCATGCACACATATAGACACATGAACAATAGTGGTCTAGAAAATTCCTTAATGACTGAGACAAGAAACCTAGGGATAAGTCAAAGCCACAGGAATATATGAGTTCTTTATGTTAAAGAAGGCATATTCATTTCTTCTGAGTGTAATGACATATCCCACTATTAACTGGGACCTTTTCTTTTCCCAGAAATTGTACATCCATTTTCACCTGTGGAAGTAAAATTAATTAAAGGAGCAATAACTTGTAAAAATTGGAAGAGTAAATCTTTCTTCCCTGTATTGTATCAGAGGGTCCATGTGATACAAAATGCCTTTGCCCTCCTCCTAAGCCTTAACATAGGCTAGATCAGCTATGAATGAACTCCAAGTTCATTAAGCAAAGGAAAGAAAACTGGAACGTTAGTGAGAAAGAGTGAGGAAAACAGACTAACTCGGAAGTTGGGAGGTGGAGAAGAGCTAATAGTGTCCTGTTTTAATCTACACACTTCAAGAGGATTACCTTCCCTGCTTTCCCGAACTGAATCAGACCTACATTATGAGCAGTCAGCTCCAAGTACTCTGACCCATAGTCCCCACAGAAACACTCTGACTTGTCAGACTATATGCTACATTCTTACACTTGAATGTAGGATACCATTGCCATGTGGGACCTATTGATAAAATAATGGAACACTGACCTTTCCTTTTGTTTTATTTCCTAAAAACACATGTTAATGGAGAAAAATTCAGTAGGACATTCAGTAAAGACAAAAATTCTTCCATTTCCCCAACAGAAATAATTATGTAATATTTTATCAACATTTCGATATCTGGCTGCCTCTATGCATCTATCTTTCTAGCTAAAAACAACTATTGCAACACCTTATATTTATAGGGAAATTTACATTACACAGGCCCTTTCAAACTTTGATCCTTAGAATAATTTGGGGAGGAAGAACCCTATAAGATTGGGCGTCAGGGGTGTGCGCGTGCATATGAGTGTGTGTATCTTATTTATCATCTTACTCTACCGATTGTCCCACCTGTTCCATCAAAAGCAAAGGTTAATTACATTTCTGTGGAGCTATGCAGAGGAAGGCTACCTTTTCCCCAGTAAATTATAACAAGAGTAAATTAGAGGTTTTCAGAACTTCACAGTTTTGATTGATGAATTCATTAATTCACCTTTTCAAAGTGAGGACTCGTGTTTTAAATATTTTATGTACAATTTGCATGTTGGCATTTTTTAAGGGCTGTTAAAAAAAATTAGACAGTGCTCAAGAGAAAGGTCAAGCTGGTCACCTTGGAGGCTGGATGCCTTTCTAATGCAGAGTAAGAGGCAGGGTTATCTTCTCTGTCTTTCTGTCCCCTGAAACAGTCTGTCTTGGTGTCTCTCATAATCTCCTTATTTTGTGACCTTAGAACAAGAACAAGTATCTTTAATGAGATATTAGAGTTTCATTTCCCAAAGTGAAATTTTCTTCATGTCAGGCTAGGTGTGGAGACTATTCAACAGAGGTTTGGCTCGTGGGTCACCTCGCATATCAACATTAGCTAAAACATGGTCATGGCTTTGCCATTCTCCACCTAACAATCTTTTCATCCAAGTCTTATGCACTTAAACATATGATGTATAGGCCTCTCCCCACAATCCCAAGACAACTGAACATATGCCTGCTAACTCTGCTTAGAACAGACAGAGTCTTTCAGTCCATTGAACAAATTATTTCTGATTTAAAGACACATGCATCATCCAAATAGATAATGTAACATCAGAAAGCTGGATTCTATAAGCAGTAACCTTGTTTTTTCTCTCATCAAAGCTTCCAGTGAAATATTACATTGCTTCCTTCCCCTCCCCCAACACTTCAATTTATTGTGGCTACTCTTGAGAATTAGTGAAGAAATAAAGCAATCACAAAAGATTTGTTCAGTCTCCCTGCCCCTCATCCAGTTGATCATAATTAAGTTTGATTTTTAAAAAATAGAGAGGAATAAAGAGAGAGGACAATCAATATGATTACGTAATAGTAAATAGTCATTTCTAAATGACTATTTATGAAATGACTGTTTACTATTAACGAAGAGTAAATAGCAAAGTGACCGTTTAGTCTTCCATCTAAAATCATATGAGGTAAACATAGATGGGCATGCAGATACTTATCTTGGCATATTGCAGGATAAGTCACATAAAGCAGGCTTTCTTTGAAAACATCTTAACAATAAAAGAGGAGTCTTATTTTTAATGCCCCACCTGCTTAATGCAACCTCAACCCTAATTGGTTCACACATGCAGAATATTAAGCAGGGATCTAATATAATGACTGAGGGTTTTCAAGACATTGAAGGAAGAATTGTTAATGATATATGGAGTTTCATCCTTATTAAAATCTGAGGCAATATTTATGCCTCTCCCTCTTGGTGAGTCCATCCTATTGCTACTCACAACAGCATGTTCCTGGCCTCATTCTCAGTCCTTAATTTGTACTTGAAAAATATGTACGTGTTGAGCCAGATGCTCTCAGTGCCTAAGGTAACTCTGTGATAAATTAGGCACTTGAGAAAACAGGATTAACTCTTTTGCTAAGAGTTCTGCACAGAGGCCCACTCCACTTTACATAAATGTAGAATCTGAAAATCTAGCTTGGTCCAAGAGGCGATTAGAATTTACCATAGCTTTACATTCAGTGTGGCCTTTTTAATGCTTCCAAAAATGCTTTTACTAACAAAAACTTCTTTCCAAATAACTCTTCAGAAATTTGTCTACTGGGTAGATGAAGACTATTTCTCTAGTGTCCTGGGGTTGGAGATGGAGAAAAACTATATTTCCCAAATAAGCCCCATCCTGTTTTTAATCCATGATGTTAATATATATTCATAGATGAGACATTGGGAGGCTGATCACTGTCAGTGGAGTGTTTGGAGCAGAGTCTTACCTGACTCACCACTAGGGTCTATTTCATCTTAATTTCAGACAAATTAAATTATTGTGCTATTGAAAATGTTTCACTTCTATTTTTTCCAAGAGTGGAGACATTCTTTTCTTTCATGTTCTCTCTTTGGATCAAATGACTGACTTGACAATGTCGGCTTCATGTAGACCTAATCTAAGCTGTTTGTAATCTTCAGTGTGCTGGAGTCACACTTTTAATACTCTAATTTTGGCAGGATACTTCAAGGGATTAAGAGGTTCAAAACAACAGTGAACAAATCAGCAGTAATTACAACACAATGGCTTTTACAGCACAACAATATCACAGAGTGTCTTCAAAAGCATCCTAATTGCACACTTCATTTGGCTACCCTTTTGCATCACGCTGAGTTTTTGAGCAGGGCCATCTTTAGCGCTGACCATTTAAACTACTCATGAAGCAATGTTCTTTCATGCTTCAGCAAACTCACAACAAATTCTACATCCCTCTACCTTTTCAATCTTCCAATAGAAACTTCTGTAACAGATAGGTCAGCATAGACGTGGCAAAAACAAGCTCAACCCCTTGAGCTAAATTTTGTCGTTCCTTCAAAATGTTACAGGAGCAAACATTATGACTCAGCACACCAAGGGACTCTAAGCGAGTCAACCCATTGAGAAATCTTTATATCCTTAAGTTTGAACACTGAACTTTTGACTTTACACATTCTTCTTTTATGCTGGGTGGGGTGAGGGTGGTGGGTGAGAATGGAATCCTAAAAAGTATTTCCTGAGATGTTGAAATTTTGGCAGATAATTTTTTTTTTACCTAACAAAATCTTACCACTTGGGCTTCCTTTCTGATTTCCCTGATCCACACCATCACCCTGCTTTCTCATTCATGTCAAGTTTTTATTTCTTATAGCACTTCTGGAGGCTAATAATCATGTGTTGTATTTATTCCCGTATGCTCCCTTTTTAACTTCATCTAATTTGTCCTCCTTTTGTTGCCATGAACATCTGCCCCCTCACAGACTGTTGAATCCATTTAAAACAAGATAATCTGCCAAGTGCAAGTAAATATGTGCCACTACACACCCTCTGCAGAAAGAAGTGCCTTTGCCCCATTTTTTTTCAACATTATGGCTACCACACAAACAAACAGCTACACATTTTTTTTTTTTTTTTTTAGTTCAAGGGAGACAAGATAGTTCAAGGGTGAAAAGATCATTTGTTCTGGTAGTCACATTTGGCTTATCTTGAAGGGTTTTTCCTCCCCTGTTTAACATAAAACAGAATGTTCTTTGGTGTGAGATATAAACCACACTTACATGTTTCCCAAACTTAAGTATCAGTGCCCAATCCAGGATTTCTGATACGACTAAGAAATGGTGTAGTAAGATGGCTTACAAATTTAGTATGTATCTCAGTAAATATTTCTTACATATATGATATAATGCATTTCTAAGTCAGAAGAAAATGTAAAGTAAAATGTGTTATTTAAAAAGCAGTGTTTCAGGAGTGCCTGGGTGGTTCAGTTGGTTGAATATCTGACTCTCGACTTTGGCTCAGGTCATGATCCAAGGGTCATGAGATCAAGCCACCAATTGGGCTCTGTGCTGAGAGCATGCTTGAGATTCTCTATCTCCCTCTGTCTCTCTCCCCCATTTGCTCTCTCTCTCTCTAAAATGAAGGGGAATAAAAGTAAAAAGAAAACATGAAAAGCAGTGTTCCAAATAAAGGTTTGTAGAATTAAAATGGAAAACATTTAACAACCATCCATTTAAAACATTTTCAAATGGTCTTTGGATTTGGTTTATTGATAGACAAAGCATGGTCAAAATTTCTCAAGGCTAAAAATGGGCCTTGGCATGACAACACAGGACAAAGTGTAGTGTATTATCTGAAGTCTTCCAAATTTTAATCACAATAATGACTGTTGTGATTAGTGGCTTGTTGTTATGGGCAAATTTCTTAACCCATAGAAGCTCATGGTTCCCATCAACAAAATTTGGTAGTAATATCTAAGATGAAAGTGATCTAATGTACACGAACAGGCTTTAAAACCACAGCAAGCTATACAAATACAAAGCATTATTATTATTCAACAATAAAAATTAATGTACACCAAAAATACTCATGGAGGTTATATTTTAATAACACTAACTCTACTATAATACTTATTCCTTTTAAAGACATAGCTTGGACATGTTTATAGAAGTCTCATTTTATTTGATAACATTGCCCTTTCACAACATTGTAAAATGTTTTATCCACTTGAATTACTTTCCAGATTGTTATATATCTATTAAAAGAAGGTATTTCTGAAACATGTATATGCACATATCTACCGAGATTCTATACATTTAAAATGTGCTTGTTTTGAAACCTACAACATTCACAATTTTGGTTTTGTAGTTACAATTCATGTCATTCTAAGAGGTAATATAAATTATTTCTTCTTACCTTTTGTCTGATTAATAATTCTGGATACCAGACACAAATACTATAGTCAGATATCATTCTTTGCTGTAGTTGTATGTTCTACAAAGTCACTGCAAACACAGAATTAGCAAGCACTGAACCATCACTGATAGGATGAGATTCCTGCAAACCTCCAGTCACATTTTCATCAACCAATTAATGCATAACCTTGTTTGATATGTGTTTTTCTTTAAAGATACCTTATTTAATATATATTGTTGATTCATTAACCCATGCTTGACCCAAGCTTATCTAAGACACATAGTTTCTTCTTAAGGCACAATACAGTCTTCTTGAGCTTAACAATAATAGACAATATTTTACTATGCTAGAGGGATATTTTAAATAGCAAAATCATCAACAAAAGCAAAAACCAAAACCAAAACCAAAGAAATCTGGTACTCAATAGACTGCAAAGAGGACATCTGTATACAGTATGATGGCTGAGATAGGAAAGTAGAATGTTGTCTTGTTCCGTCTTGGCTGAGAATGTGTACAGTGGGTGATTCAAAGTTTTCACTGCTCAGCACATATCTGTGAATGACCTGAAAAGTACCATGAGTATTAATTTTGGGGTTACAAGTAAAGTTAAGCAAGTAGGCCTATTTACAAATATGGAGTTGGCTAATAATAAAGAATGACCATATCTTGTAAGGGTATGCAGAAATCTGGGGTTGGACTAAATTAATGAATCGATGGTCCATTCTCTCTTGTGTGAGGCTTCTCTTCAGTAAAAATATCTGATACTTTTGAAGCAGAGCTTTAAAGCCACTAATCACTGCTTAAGCTTTCATGTTTTTCTCCCCTTAACTTTTCCATTAAAAAAAAAAAAAAGCAATTCTGCAAATGTGTTTGCTTACAAATTCTTTGTGTGAAACAGCTTAAATGATTATTTTGGGGGCATAATTTAGGACACGTGGGAGTAAATTTATGTAAACAAACTCCTTTTGATCTTTTTCCCTCACCCCCTATTCTCCATAGCAAGAGTACTTTTATCATTTATAGTTCAAAAAACTGGAGTATTTCAATCAGATGGGACTAACCTGAGAAAGGTTTGCATTACCAGTTCAGCCATTGCCACGACCTTTTGGAAGAAAGATGAATCTGACCCACTCTGGCTTTCATCCCGGTAAACTATTGTCATTGCCATGGAAAAGTTCAATTTTTCATCCTGTGGGCTGTTTCTTTTATTTTTCTGCCATCTCCACTGAGAAAAAGTCTGGGTTCAGTACTTATCCAAAGATGAAGTCCAAGCTGCTATTGCCCCTGCAGTGCGCTGGCATTTCTTCCACTTCATCTCCAACAGCCAGGGCAGTGAGAGAAGAGAACTAAATACATGCAAGAAGGGAACCATATCTGCCTGCATCCCATGACAGGTCCTGTTTGCTAAAAAGCCCATTAGAACCATTGCCTTTTAAGCCTGTTCTTAAGATTGCACTTCAGTATATTATGAATTGATCTTTCATGTTCTGGAAATATTCCACAGCATGATTATTCTCTGGATTTTAGCAGATATTATTTATATATATATATTTAAATATATTAAACATAAATTTATATTCTAATATATAATCTATATTATATATTAAATATATTTAAATATAATTAAATATAAATTGAAATATTATATATTATATATATATATTTATATTTAAGTATGTAGAATCAAGACATAGAAATTTAAGGTAGGGTTCTGTAGGAACTTATGCAATTGGGCAAGTCAATCTCCTGACTTTATTTTCCTCATCTGTTAAATACAGACAGTAAGAATCACTTCAAAGGGTAAACATGAGGATCTAATGAGATAGTAAATGTAAAAGTGTTTTGTAAACAATCAAAGGCTATAGGAAGAGGATCTTGCCTAGATCATAAGCCAATGTAAATATAGTGACTACACAGTAATATCATTATTTCTAAAATAAGCTCTTTAAACAGTGTAAAACCGGCACCTTCTTCTGAGCCATAACTAATAATTTTGCTATTTTTGTTCTGTATCAGAAAAGAAATATTATATACTTATGGGTCCTAGAAAGCAATAGTAGAACCCTTGAGTCTGAAACTTTGTAGAAAGCTCCACCTCTATCATAGAGGTACAAATCGCCTCATCCATTCATAGTCTAGGACATTTCCTAGGACAAAAACTTTATAAATGTTATTCCAAGTCCTCAAAACAGAAAGATTTGGGCATCACACAGTTTATGTGAGGTTTGGGGGTTGAACTGATAGCCACGCCCTCAGAAGTGTGAGTGCAAGTGGATGCTTAATTCAATTACACGGCGTGTAAACGATCAAGATAGGAAGGAAATGCTGCCTTGGCTTACTTCCAGATTTACTCATGTGATTAATACTGATCAAAGTGACCAAATAATGACCAATCTTGCCCAATTTTTAAGTTAGTTTTGTATTTTAATTTGAGAAACCTTGTTTGAGAGCATTTGTTTTGGATTTGTGTTATTCTAGATGGATTGTTTTACTTTATTTTACAAAGTCCATTGACATCCGACATTTAAGACTTTTCATCAAGCCACACATTACATGTGAAATCTTCTCAGAACAGCCAAGACAAATGAAGACTCTCACTTCCCACAAATTCCTTTTTACCAATCGTTTCCCTCTGTGGCTTTCACTCAAGTCCACCATCCACAAACTAACTTTAAAATTTGATCAATACATGCTTTCATAGGACTGTTTGTTTTGTTTTGTTTTGTTTTTCTCATGAGTGATGCTTAAGTCAATTTAGCTTGTAAGCTTAGAGTGGACTTTGTCTATATTGTTTGATACATTGTGGCTTATTCAATAAACATTTAATAGCAACCAAAGAATTGGACCAACTGACACACCAGCTTTATGGATTTAATGGATGACTGGTACTTTAAAAAATCCTTTAAAAGTAGAGTAAATAAAGCATGAAGTATTTGAATTAACTATCTTGAGTATCCTAAGACTTCACATGATACTATAAGCAACACACAGTGAGTCAGGCCATCTATCTACATAAAGACAGACAGACTGCAAAGGCTTGGTGATTCAGAGCCTTTTCTGCACTAACCCTTACTTTAGGTATTGTTGAGGGAGCTCTCTGGGTGAGAAATGGGTTGTTTTAACACCCCGTTTGGATGAAGTTGGTGTTGCTTTTGTGTTATTTTGACTAAAGAGCTACATTAAAATCCTACCAATTTTACCACCTTTGAATTTCATGTCCCAATGGGTAGACAAAGCCCAGACTCATAAATGTCACTATCATTGTTTGATGACTAGGTTCTTCATGCTCCACTGGTCATCTACAAGGACATTAATCCCTTCTGGGGAGAAAATCAGGTTTCCTCTGTAGAAGCAAGGTTTAATGCATGCAGTAGGTTTCACAAAACTCTTTAATATTCAGGGAAGAGACTTGGTTGATTCCAAAAATCATCTTTGTCCCTTCTTAATTTGGCGACATGCTTCAATTATAATTTGTAAAATAAAAAGAGATTGTGGAAGGTCCCTTGACAATAGCAACGTGCCTGAGCATATCTGTCCTGAGGTTCACTAAAACTGACCTGTTTCCAATTCATTGCAAAGGCCGTATGGCCTTTATAAATGTTCTAGCTATCCACCTGATGACTATGACAAGCAGTTGGCTTAACAGGACATGAGTGAGGACACTGTGGGATTTGTTACTTTTGTTCATTTTTTTGGCAAATCATCAGGTTCAAAAGCAGAGGGAAAAAAAACAGTATTAATACTCTATCAAAAGATGAGTTACCACAGGCTTATGTATCAGATTTATTTTCCTTTTATAATTCAGAGAATGCATAAACAAAAAAATTAAGAAAGTCGATTTTGTGAGGGAAATGATACATATTTTCCAAAAATGTTATCAACATTTTGAAAATCCAGACATCTTATTTGTCAAATCCAAGACTTGAGGCTTAAATTTAAACTTTGACTTATTAAAAATAGTTAACAACATCATTTGATTAGTTATAATAACATATCAAATAACCATCAGCAAATATTCTTGAACATAGACTCTGTGCACAGTGCTATATTGAGGGCCTTAGAAGATACAAAGATACTGAAGACACAAGGTCAGTGAGTTGATGATGTCATTAGGGAAATAACATCTACACAGGAGAAAAAACTAAATGACTATTCAAGAAAGAAATAATAGCACATAGGATGATGAAAATATTTGTTTTTGGAAAATAAGTCTAGAGAATTTAAAGTTTTAAAATAAGACTCTCTTAGGGAGCCTGGGTGGCTCAGTCAGTTAAGCATTTGACTTTCTCTCAGGTCAAGATCTCACAGTCTTGGTTCAAGCCCCACGTCGGGCTCTGTGCTGGCAGCTCAGAGGCTGGAGCCTGCTTCAGATTCTGTGTCTCCCTCTCTCTCTTCCCGTCCCCCGCTAAAGGAAACAAACATTTAAAAAATTTTAAATAAGACTTTTGTACTAGCAAGTGCATGAAGGGAGGAAGAGAAGGCCAATGTAGGAGATAAGTTCAAGATAAGTTCTCAGCTCTTTACAATTTCAAAATTATAGGGCTGCCTGGGTGGCTTAGTCAGTCAAGCATCCAACTCTTGATTCTGGCTCAGGTCATGATGTCATGGTTGTGGATGGAGCCCCATGTCGGGCTCTGCTTGGAATTCTCTCTCTCCCTCTCTCTCTACCCTGCTCCCCTGCTCATGTACTCTCTAAAAATAAATACATAAACATTTTTTAAAAATTCAAAATTAAAGACTTTATTTTATTTTCAGATCCAACCCAAAATATTTTTTGGAGAATTGTTTTGTGGTCAGTGTTAAGAGTGGGATGTTTAGAGAAGGATATTTCTGACTCTTAGGGAGGGGAAAGGAGCTTTTGATATTCATAGAGCTATTTGTGTAGGACAGAGCGTACACTACCCAAAGGCCCACAGAATTTCCTTTTGTTCTACAGGTTTATTAGGCTTCCACTAGAAAATAGAAAAGGGTAATCATTAACATACACACATTTAGTTTATAACTCTGAGGATTTTCTTATTGTCATCTATCAGAAGAAAAAAAGGTTATGGATTTATGTTAAAAACCTATTGAGATTTGAATGTGGTCCTGTCCTACAGGTCATCTTTCTCTGTTTATTCCCTTGGCACTTAAAATTCAACAAGTACAAATTTAACTCAAGACTTTCATCTTTGCTCTTGCTTGTCCCATAGCCGGAAGGGCACCACTAAAAAGCCAGCCCTTTCCCTCACCACACACCAGCAGTCAACACTATTTTTAGGCCTCTGTCTCAAGTGTTTCCTATATAGACCACCATCCTTTCTGTCATGTTCATGGCTTCTAGGCTGTCCTGGTGTTCTGAACATCCTCCACACTTCCATTAGAGTTGTATTTCTAAAATGCAATGCGAACATATCACTACACTCCTTAAACTTGTCTAATAATCATGTGAGGCCAAAAAGATAAAGCTCAATATGTTTAGCATGATGGCAAAAGGTCACCGGCTGTCTGGCTCCTCTTTACCCTTCAGCCTCTTCTCCCTTCATTGTCTTCATCCAACCCAGCTTCTGGTCCCCATGAACCACTCATTCTCCAAACCTGCTGAGGTACACCTGTGTCTCTGTCCATAATGTTATTTCTACTCATCGTTTAGGACATGCCTCAAACTGTCACCTCCTCCTGACCACTGTTTTGCCTAGTAGGAGTCAGCTGTTTCTTCTTCTGCCCTTGATCATAAAACTTAGACCATGTTAATGGAATTTATTGTGCTCTCTAGATTGTGGGCTCTTCAAGAGCAGAGACCATGAAGACCATTCATCTTTGACTATCCATCATCTGGTAGTGCTCAATAAATTTTGGGTGGATGACTGAATGGATTTTTTGACTATTTTTTGTTAATTTATAGTTTATTGTCAAGTTGGTTTCCATATAACACCCAGTGCTCTTCCCCACAAGTGTCCTCCACCATGACCATCACCCCCTTTCCCCTTTCCCCCTCCCCCTTCCACCCTCAGTTTGTTTTCAGTATTCAAGAGTCTCTTGTGCTTTGTCTCCCTCCCTCTCCCTAACTCATTTTCCTCCTTTCCCTCCCCATGGTCCCCTGTTAGGTTTCTCCTGTTAGACCTATGAGTGAAAACATATGGTATCTGTCCTTCTCCACCTGACTTATTTCGCTGAGCATGACACCCTCGAGGTCCATCCACTTTGCTATGAATGGCCATATTTCATTCTTTCTCATTGCCATGTAGTATTCCATTGTATAGATGAACCACATCTTCTTGATCCATTTATCAGTTGATGGACATTTAGGCTCTTTCCATGATTTGGCTATTGTTGAAAGTGCCACTATGAACATTGGGGTACATGTGCCCCTATGCATCAGCATTTCTGTATCCTTGGTATTTTTTTTACATCAAATGTGAGTTGCTCAGTCATAAGCTATTATTTATCTTTGTGTTCAAGGTGCAGCTTTAAGAGAGAACAACACCTGCTAAATACTGAATATTGGAGAAATAAATTAAAAGTTGTTTGTCTACCTGAAGACTAACTAACTAAGTTTATAGAGTAATAACTGGTCATAACATTACCCCCTGGGGTGGTAATATTTTTAATTATTTTTAATATATTTTGTTTTCTAGTATAATTAATTGTGTAATTTATTTGCAAAGATGTTAATAAATTATTTTTAAAACTCTATGCTTATAGGTAAAGCCCCTAAAATTGTTACTAAAAGATAGTGATTTAAATCACTTTCATCATGGAAGATAAGTGTAGTGAGTAGTGGGATTAACATCAACAAGATGGCAATTTAGGAACTTCTAGTGCTCATCCTCTCCCAGAAACACCAATTTAAGCAACTATCTGCACACAAAAGTATCTTCACAAGAACTAAGCATTCTATGTGAGGGGCTGGATAACACCTGGGTGAAGCACAGGAATTAGAAAAGATGCACTGAAGTGAGTAGGAAAACAATTTCAAGTTACCCTCTTCACTCGAAGCAGGAGTGGTCTGATATGGAGGGAGACACCCTCTCCACATGAAAAGGAGAGTGAAGTGAGCTCCCAACTTCACCATGGACCCTACCACCAGGCCCATGCCGTCACCAGGTTGCTCCCCTGAGCCCAGGCTCCCACTTGCCCTAGCACCAGACCAGCTCCCAAGGACACAGACAGGATGCCCTTCCCAGTGGCCTCTGATGCCTCTTGTGCTCTCGCAGACCCAGGATTCATGCCAGTTACCATGGACCCAATCCCCAGGCCTTACCCACCTACTCAACAGGCACTTCGAACCAAATCAAGAAATAGAATTTTGTCAGCATCCCAGCATGTTATGCACCTTCCCAAGTACTACCTTGAACTCCCAAGCTAACTGTTCTGTTTAGTTCTAACATTATAGCTTAGTTTTGTCTGTTCATAGAATTTATATAAATGGAATCTTTGAGTGGGTATTTTTGAGACTTGCCTTTCAGTGTCATGTTTCTAAGATTAATCCATTTTATTATGTGTGATTGTGATTCATTTCCTTTTGTTGCTGTATAGAATTCCATGGTATCTGAATATACACACACATATATACATACATATATGTGTATGTATGTGTATATGAATTTATTTCAATTCTACTGTTGACAAATATTTGGATTGTGGTTGAGTTTCAGTCATGCACATTTCTCATTAGATTTATTTCTACTAATAGTATTTTTGAGGGTAGTTTATTTCTCTTAAATTTTGTATTTCAAACGATTTTGTTAATATATAAGAATACAACTTCACTTCTAAGTTGACTCATGTTGGCAGACCTTTGCTACATGAGCCTGTCCTCAGGGCTGCCTCACAAGATGGCTTCTGATTTCCCTAGAAGTGGGCAACCAGAGAGAAAGCAAGAGAGGAAGAGAGACCCCGTGCCTAAGAAAGAGTTTCCAAGGTAGAAACCATAGTCTTTTTATTTGGAAAGCAACATCTGAATTAAAAAAAGAAAGAAAGAAATTGATTTTAAAATTGCTCTTACATTCAGCAATTTTGCTAAATTCATCTATTATTCCCACAATTTATCTCTAGATTGTTTGGATTTTGACATATATATTATGATACTATCTATTGATAATACTAGCTTGCTTGCTTGCTTTCTTTCTTTCTTTCTTTCTTTCTTTCTTTCCTTCTTTCTTTCTTTTCTTTCCAAACCTTATACTTTTTATTTTCTAATCATATTTAACTAGTCAGGATCTCCTGTTCAACATTGTTTATCCTATGTACATTAATGCATTACTAATATATTTTTGTCTAAATCAATTATCTATTTGCTTTTTATTTGTCCTGCCTCATTTTCTTTTCTCCCTTGCTTTCTTTTGGAATTATTTGCTATATTTAACAATTATTTCAGTTCTATATTTTTATTTTTTTTTATGGTAAGAACACTTAACATGAGATCTACCCACTTAACTAATTTTTAAGTGCACAATACATTATTGTTAACTATAGGCACAGTGTTGCACAGCTGATTTGTGTTTTGATTAGTAACTGCCCATTTTCCTTCCCCCCAGACCCTGGGAACCATTATTCCATTCTATGATTCAATGAATTGACTATTTTAGTTGGTGGGAATGTAAAATGGTGTAGGTGTTTTCCATAGTATCTAAACTATTCAGCCTTAAAAAGAAGGAAATTTAACAATATGCAGCAACTTGGATGAACCTTGATGGTATTATGCTAAGTGCTATAAGCCAGTCACAGAAAGACAAAAACTGCATAATTCAATTTATATGAGGTATTCACTTTGATTAACTTTTCCTATTCTTTTTCTGTTTATCCTAGAGAGGACCATGTGCACAGCTTGATTCAAGCTCTTGTATAAATTACTAATTTTACCTCTGCCAACATGAAGACCTTAGAACACTTGAACACCATTGACTATTGCTTTTCTGTATCTAACTTCTCTATGTGAAAGTCCATGAGACATTATTAATACTGCTTATTAAAATTAGCATCAATTTAGATTTGCCCACATATTTACTTTCTGTTGTTGTGGGTGGTGTTTTACTGCTTAAGTCTTCCTGAATCTGTACATTTTCATCTGGGAATCCTTTCCTTCTGCCTGAAAAACACTTGTTAGTATTTCAGTTCAGGTCTGGTCATGATGAATTCGTACAGTTTTTATTATTATTTTTAAAAATTTTAAGCTTTATTTTACCTTTATTCTTAAAGGAGTTTTCACTGGCTCTGAAATACTAGGTTGGCAATTACTTGTTTTCTTTTCTTTAAAGATGTTAATGTATTTTCACTGGATTTCCATTTTTTTTTTCCAGAAGATAGTTGTCAGTCTAAATCTTTCTTTGTTTCATTTTTTTCCCTATCCTGTTTTTTTAGATACTTTGTTTTCCTGTTGAGTTTTAGCAGTTTTACTATGATGCCTCTGGGTGCAATTTTATTTTTTTTAATCTTCCTTGAGGTTTATGATTCTCCTTGAATATAGAACTTGATGTTTTCTTGAGGAAAATACTCTGCTATTATCATTTTCTCATTGATCACTAAGATCTTCTCATCTTCTAGCTCTTGAATTTTTTGTCCATTACACTGCTCACACTGTCCTCCACATTTCTTTCCCTCTCTCTTAAATTTTAGAATCTCTTTACTCATTGTGATTAATTTTGGATATTTTCTTCTGATCTACCTTATGATTGACTTATTGATTCTTCAATTGTGTCTAGTATGCTGTTACTCCAATTGAGTTCTTGATTTCTATGTAGTTTTTTTTAATAGTTTCCATATTTCTAGTTAACTTCTCACTAATATCTGTTATCTCCTAAAATATATCAAACATAGTTATTCTGAAGTCTGTATCTGTAATTGAGAGTGTTTGTTTCTATGGTCCCCATGTTTTCTTGTCATTTCATGTGCCTGATTTTTTTTTTTGATTGCTTAGTGAACATTGTACATCAAAATTTGTAGGATAAAGTTAGCTCTGTACTGATGTTACCTTCCCTTAGAGATGATTTATGATGACTTTTTGCAGGAAACTATGCACACTAGCAATACAAGAACATCTTAGTCTATTTTTAAGAATTTTGCTAATTTAGGGGCACCTGGAGGGCTAAGTCAGTTAAGCATTGGACTTTGGCTCAGGTCATGATCTCACAGTTTGTGAGTTCAAGCCCCACATCAGGCTCCCTGCTGTTAGTGTGGAGCCCACTTTGGATCCTCTGTCCCCTCTCTCTGTCCTCTCTCTCTCTGCACACCTCCATGCTCTCTCTCTCTTCTCTCTCTCTCTCTCAAAAATAAATAAACATAAAAAAAAAGAATTTTACTAATTTAGATATGAACTTCTATCCCTTTGAGATACTATGTGCTTCTGGTTCACCCTTACTCCTAGAATCCTTACTCTAGACATCTTTGGGATCTTAATCCAAAATAGTGGTGTTTTACCAGCACCAGCAACAACTCCTTTATTCTAGCTTTTGCCCCCCTCACTCCATACAACCATGTGTGGACATCGAGGTTCTTGGCTACCGAGCCACCTATTTTGGAACTGACTTAGGAAAAGTGGCCCCAAAATGCTGCATTCTTCTCTTTGAATGTCTGTCTTCTTCAAAATCTTGACGCTGTAATTCTACCATGCCTTATTGGCTTCCCAATGGCTTTGAGTATATATACACAAACCATATTACCTAATAATTCATTACTGAAAGTGGGTATGAAGAAGCCCTCTTTAAACTCCCTCACACTGACCTTTTTCCACAATCATGCCAGAGTGCAAACATCCAAATAAATATTTCCCTGTCAAATCACCTTTGAAAGCCAGCCACGTATTCTAGAATTTTACCAGAATGCAATGTATTTCGAGAGCTCCTTTTAGATCACTGTTTTTTAGAGTCACTTTGGGAATTAGCCAAAAGTTAATTTTGGTTGCAAAGTTTAATTTTGTTGCTTCTAAAGTTAAATAGTCCTTTCTCCCACAAGGGCAACACTTTGACCACATACTTAACCATTACATATAAGTTTATAACTTTTGTGTATTTAGAAAAAAATCAAATCCACAGTACATACATGGAGAGTGACAATTCTTAATTATTTAATAAAATATGCCACAGTTTCTGCAGGCACTTCTGAGGAAAATTCCCAAACATTATTTGAAAAATGGCAATTTTACTGGGGTGTGTGCAAAGCCTCCCCAATTGTGACTTTGCCAAGAACATTAAACATTTGGATATGCCAGTGTTCTTGTGTTTGAAAGAAAATTAAACCCTTGATACCATAGTGGTCATTTTAGAAAATTAAAAAAAAAACCTCTCTCTTCTTTCACTTTTGATCAAATAATGTAGAAAACAATCAACATCCGTGGCATATTCATTTACTAACACGTTTGTTACTAAAATATTTCGATTGTCTTTGAAACACAGCGAATGCCTTTCACCCTTGGGCACTGTCAATTTTGTTCCATGTTCAACATAGTGCCTTGGGGTCGAGAGAGTTCTTCATCCATAAGGCTGCAGATTGTGGCAGACATATGGCTGTGCACAGAAGAGCATCTCTCCCAGTTGGAGAAAGAGGCTTTCTTGCCTATTACCAGGAAGGGCCTTGGTGCCCCTTTGCATTAGCATGCATCCCTGATCGGATCTCTTCTCTGATCTGCCTCACATGGATTGATTAACTTTGATTAAAGCTAAGTCTGGTCAAGTTCTAAGTAACATGGAAAATGTTCGTAGGCCTCCATAGTTTCCTAATCTCCTTATTACAGCTTCCTGGAAGGGAGTCTACTTTGTTTCTGGATCATCAACAGTTCCATTTGGAACCCGCCACTGTTCCAGGAGTGAGTGCACAAGGATAATCCCCCATCACAGTCCGCGTTACTGAGCCCTCCGCCTGCACCCTGGCTGTGTGGGGAAGCCCGAGGCAGATGCTGCTAGGCAAAAGCATTATTAACAGGGCAGCTGTGCACACAGAAGGCAGTTTAAATTTCCACTGTTTCCTCCACAGCCCCTTTTGGATTCGAATCTCCAATTTTCCCCATCTCAGAGCCCTTTGAAACTTTTAGAGTCAATTTTTAAAAATTGAATTTAAAGGCCTTGGGAGATTCACCAACGCAGGTGCTAAAAGACAACCAACTCTACTGTGGCTGAGATATTTTTAGGGCTGTAATATAGCGGTAGAAAAAAAAAATCAGGATTTCCCCCTGCCTGAGAGAAAGCTTAACCCTTTTCAGAGGGGAAACGCCTGCTTCCTTTCTGGGACCTGGTTGCCCAAGGCTATCTGGGGAGAGAAAAGGTTATTTCAAGTACTTGGATACTTGTAAGGCTAGGACTTCCCAAGAAAATAAAACACTTCTTCAAAACCTTGACAGCCTACAAGCTGGCAGATGTTCTTGTGTGGCCCTAACTGAAAATGCCTTATCTAAGTGAATTTTCATTTTCAGCTTGAATTACCTGGTTTCTCTGGCTACAGTGATCAGATTAACTGAATTGTTGCCAAATCTACATTTGATGTGTGTGGCTTTTTTTTTTCTTTTTATTCTTAGACATATTTTTAAGCTTAAACCAAGAATTCTAAGCATGTCCAATGAATACAACCGGAGAGACACCATTTTTATAAGCACATCTTGTGACCCCAAAAGCCTGTGATGAGCCAGAGGTCCTGAGGCCAAATAGATCTAGTCTCCGCATTAAAGAAAATGTTCTTGGGGCGCCTGACTGGCTCAGTCAGTTAAGCTTCGGACTTCGGCTCAGGTCATGATCTCACACTCTGTGAGTTCGAGCCCCACGCCGGGCTCTGGGCTCTGGGCTGACAGCTCAGAGCCTAGAGCCTGCTTTGGATTCTGTGTCTCTCCCTCTCTCTGCCCCTTCCCCACTCATGCTCTGTCTCTCTCAATAATAAATAAATATTTTAAAAAATTTTAAAAAAGAAAATATTCTCACATAGAAGGGAGGAAGAGAAGTACATGAGTAGAATTGCCTCAATGGTACAAGTTAAAAATATCAAGGCACATATAGTTTCAAAGGTACAAACAGTTTGTAGCAGCATTTTTTAAGAGGTCAGTACTATATTCCCAAAATAAAGCAGGAGGGTGACAAGGACTTCCTGTCCTTCCACAGCTGGTCCAGAGGGGCAGGGGGAGGCTAAGGAGGGCAGGCTAAGGAGGCCAGGCAGCTACTCTGGCTTCGCTCCACCCTCCTCATTCAGGCTGCATGTTACCTTCACCGTTGACTGGTGCTTTTCTTCCACGGTGGCCATTTTCACGGGTTTTCATGAGTATGTGAAGGTCACGGGGGTTAAAGAGCTCTGCAATTGTCAGGTTGGGTTAACTGCTCCAACAACCACCCCAACCTTCAATGGCTTTACACAATACAAGTTGATTTCTTGCTCACATCACGGTCCAGCGGGACATTCTACTGCAGCTCCTTCTATTTAAAGCCTTGGAGACCCCAACACCATCCCCACAGGCCGGAGGCAGAATGTGGAGGGTTGAGCAGGAGATTTTATTGGCCAGGGCTGCAAATAGTGCACATTGCCTACATTACACTGGCCAAGATTTAACCTCATAGCTGCTCCTAGCCTCAAGAGAGCCTAGGACGTGTGGGCTAGCTGTGTGCCTAGAATGAAAAGGCAAACAGTTGGTGACTAACTGGGCAGATCCTGCTATAAGCCGAAACAAAACAAAACAAAAACACACACAAAACAACAAAACAAAACAAAACAAAAACAAAACAAAACAAATCCCAGAAACAAAACAACCAGGGGTGGGGGTCAGGGAGACTTGATCTTCACCACACAATACCATTAACAGGAACTTTTGCATACACTCTCCTCTACACTTTTCAAAACGTCTGGGGAAAGGGCAGCTATTTCTTTCAAAAGAAGGCTCGGAGATTACTGAGACTGAAAGCATGTGGCACACAACAGGCCCATGGGCCATGTCTGTTGGGTCCAGTGGAGGAGAGATCAAACGGTCTGCCTTTAGTCCTTGGCACTCTAATGTTAGGAGGTGACTCTGCGAGCATACAAATAAAGCAAGCTGTGCTTTTTGTAAGTGAAAAGTCTCATTATATTTGAGGTGAGTCAGGAAAGGAAGCGCAGGGAAAAGTGTCTATTTCTGGGTTCTGAGCACAGCTGAGGCGCCCGAGCCGCGTGCCAGAGACACGCAGCTGCAGGCGCGCCGCGCGGCTGTCCCCCCACCTGCACGAGCGGCGCGCGGAGCTCTCCTGGTGTTGCTGGTGCTGGTTTCCCAACGTTTTCAGAAGCAGAACCAAATATGACAGCATTTCCTGAAGTGCTAAGTAGCCCTTCTATGATTCCAATAAATAAAATATTCCCGGCAAGAAAAGCACTCATCTACATCAAAGAAACTTCATCCAGTTTGCCAAATTTAACTCTTATATTTAAATTTGCACGTTATGAGTAGCAAAATGTCTTAGTCTTGCGTCTAATCCTATTTACCGAGCGGTGGTGGTCCCTTGGTCATTAGAAACCACATCCTATCTAAATACTTTTGAGGCTTAAGAGGAGGACAGTTGCCAGGTACAGTAAACACTGGATTAAAGTGATATTACCAAGCGCTATTTTATGAGCCCACTTAAAATGGTAACCTGGCAACCAGCTTGCTTTTGTCCAAATGGATTACATAGCCATAATTTGCACTCAGAATTTCCAAATAAGTTTCTTAAAAACAAAAGACACTTCCAAGTAAATATTTAAATGGGCACACACTTGGAAAATGTTCAAAGAGAACGTGCCATCCTACAAAGAACTATGTTGTTCTAGAAAAATGTTTGCCAGAATTTCTCCAATTAGGCAATTCAAAATGAAACAAGGGTCATGATTAATGTAATTTTATGTATGGGGGGGGGGGGTTCCAGAACTTAAAAAATAAATAAATAAAAAATTAAAAGTAAGTAAACTGAATTGTATAGGATAAAAATAGTGAATGAACAGACCAACAGAAATCTGCTCTTTGCATTAGTTGGGAGAAGCGGAACCTTATACTCCCTTACACAGATCCCTTATGATTCTTCATTTGCTAGTAGGTAATGAGCACCTCATCTATATCTGGTGCTGGGGCTCTGAGGATATTAATGGTAAAGAAAAAAGACACATGACTTGACCCCTCAAGTTTTAGCATTCAGGCATGGACAATGGATGACATCTTACCACCGGGGAAGTATAGCATGTTCTTGGAGTTTGTATCTCCTTAAGCTGCAGCGTCAGAAAAGACATTCCAGAAAAAGTGACATTCAAGCTGAATCCAGAAAGATCTGTCAGAGTGCGATAGGAGAAAAGAGATAAGAGGGGCTGGAGTTGGGAGATAATTCTCTGAGATTCTACAGCTTGTGCAGAAAGACCTAAAAGCCAGAGAGGACATGGTGAGTCACAGGTATTCAAAGAAGTGATAATGTCTGGAAAATAGTGGTCAGGGGGCAAAGTGGGGAGAGAAGGGGCTGCAGAGATGAGCAGTGGGTACATCAGAGGAGTGTCAAATACTGGGACAGAAGCAAAAAACACATGCAACAGTGACAAACTATAACAACAACATAATATTTATCCCCCTCTCCCTTTTAATGGCCCCAAAATGGCTGTCCTATTTTAACAAGAAATGCAAGGTAAAATTTTTGGACAGATATATAAAGCAGGTGCAACTTAAAACTGGAATCACTTTCTTAGTAAATTCCAAGGAAAGGCTTTTACTGGAGATTAGACCCTTGTTGGATATTGTGGCAGCTCTGAACAAACAACTGGTACTTACTGAGTATCTACTACGTTTCTATCATGTACTGGTTAGGCAACTGGGGATAACAAAAGACATATATTTGCTGAATCAATCAACGTAAGACATTTCAGACAAAAGCATTTCTCCTTAAGGCACTTGGTTGTACAAATAAATCCAGAAACCATGAAGCAACTGGGGGTAATTGGATGTTATGCTGGGCAGTGTGATCTGAATCCAGGAAAAGGAATGATCCAGGGGACAGAATCTTCAGGCCAATGTGTTGATGCTAGAGGTATGGATGGACAATAGAAATGGATGAGGAGTCTAGGTCATGGAGAGAGTAGGAGCAGAAGCTATAAACTGTGCAGAGAAACCCTGGTGAATGACCATATATAAGTCAAATAGGACTGGAGCCAATCGTATTTCAGAGGGCTTAACAATGGCCTCTCCCCAGATCAAGCAATATGGAGGAATCAAACCAGGAACTACCAGTTCCTGTCTTCAAGGAGAAGGTAATCTACCTGAGGTACATAAACATGCAAAAATAAACAGTGAACCCTATAAAGCAGACACATGCAAGAAGAGGCTAGAGATAGCAGCTGCTTGGCAGAAAAGACAACACAAAAAGTAAATTTTTAATACTGCACACTTTGAGCTTGAAAGATCCTTTGCAGTTGCTTTGGCCACAGAGGCAGAAAAGGGACTTTTCAGTAACCTATGTGTCTTAAGCAGGTTTGAACAGGCATGCATAACCAAACATGCCTTATACATATGAATGTACCCATGGTTATGATATTTTAGGTGCTAGCTTTCACTCATTTATTTTTTTTATAATGCCTAAGGAATAATTTTCGCTCAACCCTCTTCTATTTGTTTGAGTCAAGAACTTTTTGTGCTAGAAGGATGGTATCTGTTCTCTGCTGCATTTGGACAAAAACACTCAATTTCACGAGGTCAGATATAGGCAAATTTATGCAAATTTTTTTCTATGGTCCTAAGATGCTAGCAAAAAAAAAAGCTTTACTGATGTCCCAGGCAATGAGGATAACCGAGTCAATTACAGGAGATGTGTGTAGTTCTTAAGAGCATGGTGCTCTAGGCAAGTCTGTCTCACAGGGCACCGGGTTAATTAGTGTTTATTAAGTAGTTCAAAGATTAAAAAAAAGAAAAAGAGGACCAAGTAGCAGCAGGGTGAGGTGGCGGTAGTTTTCCTTTTTCTGGTTCCCACTTTCCTTCTGGCATCCAGGCTCCCAGACAACCTTCTACCACCCTGTGGCTTTGGCTACATCTGGAATCCCTTAACTTCTTTGACCCCTTTCTGTCTGTTTCTAGACTTGAGCTCAGCAAAAGAGATGTAGTGGTTGGACTCTACCTTAGTCTCCTTTGAATAATAATCATTACCTTTTAGAGAGTGCCTTCATATGGCCAAGCACTGTGCTGCGTACATTCACAGGGATCATCTCATCAGATGAGCATAACAGTCCTGTGAGTCAAAGGCCAGGGTTGTTAAATAACTTGTCTGGGTCTATACAGCAAGGAAGTGGCAAAACGATAGTCCAGATTTCATTCTGTTTGGGTCCAATGTCCATGTTCTTTCTCCTGTTTCTACTTGACTACCTCTAGAGATCAGACTAAGGACCTCTGTGCAATTTATAAGCCCTTACATACAAGTTAATTTCAATATTGATAATCTCTGGTAGACGAAAGTTCTTTTGAAAGAATTGCCAGCCAAGAATGGCAGCATAAGGTTTAACCAAATAACTTACTGAAAATATTTTTATTGGACAACTTTGAGGGATTATGAACTTATATTCATTCTACTTCCCCACCTGTCTGGCCCTTATTCAGCTCCTGCAAGATCTATATGTTGATGGCTCAGATGTCCTTCTAATGAGCCAATAGGACAGCAGGCGGAAGGACTGCATGCTCCCAATGCTTTCATTTAAGTCTGGACTCTTCTTTGGAGCTGGTACAATTTTCCAAGGTGGGAATTTTCCCAATCGCCTTTGATTCTGAATTTATTCACTTTCAAACATCTATTTTGCTCCAATTCCAGAACTGTTGTAGGAATCAAGGAAGAAAAAGACTATGAAGGTACTTAGAATATTGCAGAATTATAGTTTAAAGTCACTGAGTCAATACTATTTAAGGCACTGATATCTGAAATTTATCTGTTACTAATAATTAAAATTAATTTTAATTGTTTTACTACACATGAAAGAAAAAAAAAGCTTGAGATGAAAGAAACATGTTCCATAAAGTGTTGGGGTTTGGGGAACTAATTCTCTGACTTAACACAATACATCAGTATGCATGCAACTCCTGGACAGAGAGTAAAGATAACCCTATAAATGTCTGCTACTTGCTAGCATCAATTTTTATCTGTAGCAATATAAAATGACCTAATCAGTGTCATATTTTCTCTGCAAAAATGCAGTGATGGATTGATGTAAATATTCTGTTTTATATGCATTGGTGATGGAAAAAAAAAAAAAACTAAGGTTGTCCAGCCAGTGACCAATGTGTCTATCACTCAAGACAAAATTAACTCCTACCAAGAGTCTCCCTGTAAAGCTAGACAGCAACTTTTGTCTCTATAGTAAGGAGTCTGCCAAATTTTATTTCTCCTGATTCTCTATTCACAGCCATTTAATAAACCTTATAAAAGCTAATATCCAATTTAGCAGTTTCCCCCCTCTTTGTGTTTCCCTAAAAAAACAGATCGTGCAGTAAAATAAACATGCATAAGGACTTGGGGCAAAGGTATACTCTGTATATGATTTTAATAAAAACATGTTTTACTTTGTGAAGAAAACAAAAGACACCTAGAGATGGCCTAAAAATATAACACAAGACAACATGAAGAAAGATTATCTGACTTGAATATCAGACTCCTGATGTTATCTCAAAATGCCACCATTTCTTTTCATCAGAGAAACTCAAGATAAGGTTTATGTCTCAAGCAAAGGTAGAGCCCATATCACGGATGATGCTGAGGTGTTCAGAGGACACTAAGGGAGAAGCTGTCCAGAACCAAAAGAGTACGATGAAATTTCTGTTGCTTGCCATAACTGTCCATATCTGTCCATAACTGTCACCATATCAACTGAGTGGGAAGGAGCTGGGGAGACACCAGTCCATTCTGGCACAGTTTTGAGAATTCTGCTTCAGTCAGAAGCTAGAAGGAATTAAGGACGAAGCTTCCAGTCCTTTCCCCATGCAAAGATTCCAAACTGCTGGAGGATGGTACCAAGGAACCTCAACAAAATGGGGCATTTGATCAACCTCCCCTCTCATCCATTCTTCAGGAGGATGCAGATTAGAATCTGGTGAGTCCTCTGAATTCAGAGGCAACTTCTGAGATATGAGTTCCTGATTCTTGTAAAAACAGAGCCATCTTTCTAATTGAGTAGGGCTTTGAAGAGTAACTAAGTGTATGGGTGTGTGAGGGCATAAACACCAGAAAGTGTACAATTTAAAATCTATATAACAGCTAAATGATATTAATGAAAAGAAAATCAGGTGACTCTACCTCATCAATAATTCTGTTTTGATGTAAATATTTATATGACTGCTCATATTAGAGACACAGTAGCATAAGTGACTACTTTTCTTGCTTCAATATTACTGCCATCACTGTAATTCAACAGCCTCCACACAGATTCTTTCCTCTCTCTGACTTCTCATGACCACAATCACTGCTGCCACCATCATGCCTGCCCTTTCCTATCTTCTCATTGTACCCATTACATTTATGGCACTTAAGTCAATTGGAATTCTATAAATATTTATGTAGTTAATTAACATTTGCTTACCCCACAGTACGGAAAGCCCACAACAGCAGGAATTAGATCCCTCCTATTTGTTGCTGTGGGTATAACATGACTATCATAATTCTGGTACGTAGTAAGTGTTCCGGAAATATTTATCAAACAAATAAATAAGTTTATTGAAACATAAATCAAGTTTTTTGATTAACCACTATGAGGTATTTACAGATAAATTTGGTAGGATTTAGGAGAGATAAGATATGTACACAGAGTACTATACTGCAAAGCAGTATGCCATCAATATTATAGTGAGGATATAAGAACTATGGAAGTATTGTATACGGAGAGGGTGATTAATTTTAGCCACTAATGAAGACAGAATGATTCTATTATATAAATACTCATTAACTTAGTAGAGATATGTAGAGAGTGGGTAACCACTAAGTTATGGATGACTGATGCAGAATACTTTTTTTTTTTTTTTACATTCGGTACATACATCAGAGAGCGGAATGCCAACCTGAATTTTTACTTTACATTCTAGAAGAAGGCGGCATTATATAAACAACCATACATAATGGAATAGAAGTACTAATTAAGAAAGCATGACTTCTACATCATTGTAATTTTGCTCTCCAGATCCCATTGAAATGTAAGCATTAATTAATGAATGATATTAAGCTCCTTTAAAGTTATTTGCTGAATGTTCTTATTCACATTCAAACATTTTAAATAAATAGAACATTTCTTATTTAAAATGTAATGGAAAGATTTAAGAGGAATTATACTCAATGAAGATAAAATTGTAGTAGACACACACTCACATACTGCTGGTGGGAGAGAAAATTGATATTTCATTTCTGAGGAAATTAACCTTCATATGTTCATACTCTTTAACCAAAAATTTCATTTCAATGTTGTATTTATATTTCTAAATATTTGTAGATGAGCTGTTTAGGGGAATTTCTATCTATAATAGCAAAGAATTAGGAAGAGCTATAATTTTAAAAATAGAGAATTGGTTAAATTATGGAAATTAAGAAGCCATGAAAACCATGATTGAAGAAAGCATTTTCTCGTTCTTCAAACCAAATGAAATCTTATGTGCAAGCCTAATATGGAAAGACCATGAGAGTTAAACTTCCCTGATTAAAATGTCCCAGATAACCCACTGTCTTCTACATGCACTGCCTAAACATTGTTCAGAGTACACAAATTGCTGCTGAGGAAGAATATTAATTGATGTGGGATTTTTTTTTAATAGGCTGTTATAAAGTTCTAAGGGAAATTGAGACTACAATCTCATCTAAAAACACATATCAAAATCCTAACGGTGTTTGTCTCTGAATAATGAGATTATCGTTCATTTGCTTCTGGTCTTTATAGTGTGCAAGATTTTAAAAACAAAAAAGTGTATTAACTGGTAGACATGGGGAAAAGTTATTTTAAATAATAAATGTAACCTAAAATTTTGATTTTCAGAGTGAAGCACTGCTTAAAATGTGATATTCCTACACTTTTTCTGATGATCATTCCTGCTAACCATCCTTCCAGGAGCAGAGAGGAAATAGCTGCAATGTTTCTATGGCCCTAATCCTGGGCATTTTCCTTTTCAGCTGAATTAATGTAATCCAGAGAAATGTGTGCCAATAATGGATTCTAATAGACATGATAATGATTATACGGAATTTTATTTTTGAATTTTTGAAAGAGTGCATTATGAAGGAAAATCATCCTCTCTAAGTGAAGCTCTTACAACAAAATTAACTCATACAAATATTTGGTTAGGCAGATGCTATCTGGGTTTGCAAGTGCCAAATGGGAGGTGTTCTTTCCCAGTATCAATTGTGGTGCTTAAATGTGTTTTCCTCCAGAATAAATAAGTTTCCTTTAACGGGATCTCACCAATAAGCAACCCTACAATCAGTCATGCCTTTTTGGAATGTGTGGAAAGTGTTGGCTTAAGGAAGTCTGGAAAGCTATCCATTGCCATCCTCTGTGTATTCTTGGTCCACAGTGAGGCAAAACAGAGAAGGGCCTCTTCATACTCACCCTAGAGCTTTTCCTTTGGTAGATCCTGACAGTATCAGCCAGCTGTTGGGGGCTTGTTTGCAAGTATTATTGTAATTCCACCTGCCTCTGTGGTCTACTCTTATTTACATAATAATTTTCATTAAATAGATTTGTGGTTTTGCCAGATGTTGTTAAAGGTAATTTTTATATCACGCCGTGCGTGGAAAATGATCATGTGCCACATGTAGGTAAAATTAGAGTAAAGGAATGTTACCCAATTTTAGTTAGGTGATACTATCTACTACTCCACTGCCCAGGAAGGCTCTGAGCATTAAGCCTTGCTTATTAGTAGAAAAAGAAGACTGGATAGTGCCATAGGGATGTTAGGAACAGAGTAGTGCCAACTAAAAATTTCTCCTATGCTTACTCAGAAATATTGAAAGAAGATTAAAAGGGACTATTTTTTTTGATGATGTGATTCATTACTAGTCAATACAAGGCCTATGGGTGCTCCCTTTAGTGTTCGTCTCCTACTTTGGAAATTAACATTCTAGAATGATGCTGTGACCACATGTAGCCACCAGCTATTATCTTCTTACCCATCTTCCTCTCTTCCCATTGTAAAGGGAAACATCCACCTCTCAGGGTCTTTGCTTCAGTTCATTCATTCATCTCTCTGCTTAGTTCTCTTGCTCCAAGGAAAGAATGGGATTCTGTATCTTTATGGCTCTCTCTTATGTTTTCTTGTATGTCATTGTGAGCCTTTTAATTTTTGGCTTTCCTTGAGACAAATGCTATGTGCAAATTCAGCCAGGTGCTTTGCTTACCGCTAAGCCTGGTATATTTTTGAGGCACTAAATAAATAATAAATAATGCCAAGTCTTACTTTACTGCACTTATGTGCTGACAATTTAGTATCTGCTCGGGTACCAGATGATGTCATTGTTGCGTGCTTTAAGACTTTCTTTATTACAGCCATGATAGCATTATTTTTAGCACAGCAGGTGTCAAAAAGGTTTATTTTGAAAGAAAGAAAACATAAAAATGAATTATTTATGTGAGTTAAATCAAAATGTACTTGATATAAATGTTTAATCAGTTTTTCACCAACTTCTTTCCATATGTGCTGCCCTGCTCGATGGTGCAGTTCTAATGGAATTACTAAATATATCTTAATAGCTCAGCATACAGCATTATGCAATGGTACTTACACAAGAGGAATTTTTCAACTTCTATTAAACAGGTCAAATGATAAAAATGCTGTAGGATGCTCACTGTTTTTACAGAAGATTATTATTCGATTGGCTTAGAAACATTCAGTAAGTTTGACACTTAAAATGTGCTACGTTGACCATATTTAAAGTTTCTCATTCCTTAAAAAAGATGAGAAGATTAGAAAATAACTTTAATTTTGACTGTAATTGCAAATGTTTTTTTCCCCCTTGCTTTCATAAGTAATCAGCAGATTTGCTGTTACTCCTGGAATATAAATGTTACAGAATTAAAATGAGGATTCCAAGAAAGACTACACCATGACTGAAAGACAATTTTTGCATTATGGAAGAAACTAAAACCCAGAGCAGGACCAATATTTTATATTCAATGCCAACTTCTCAACTGACCTTCAACTAGTTGCTTCTATATTTCTCTTCTTTGAATTACTTATTTTTTTGAGATCTGTGAAGTCCAACTCCTAATTTTTATTATATGTACTTTATTAGCAAAAAGTAATTTCTACAAAACACTCATTATTTTTATACACAGATGCTTCACATATTGAAATCTTCCACTTTTTAAGGTTAGAATCTAGGAGAGTCAAAGTAAAGGGCTCATGTACAACTCAGACACTAATTTCATAAGAGGATTCTCAAACTTCCACTGAGCTAGTCTGATAATAATGATCAAAATTATAATGTTTGTCAATGTTTACTAAGGGCTGTCCACATGCCAGAAAAGTATTCAACATTTTCTACATTCACTTCAAGATTTTCTCCACATAACCTTATATGGTAGACACCAACCATAACCCTAGTTTCTAAAGAAATAGTGGGAACTCTAAGAAGGGATAAATGTGTATTCAAAAGGAGAAAGCAAGAAAATATATTAGAAATAGCTGTTGGGTTGAAGGTATTAAAGATTATTGGGTGTTGAGGGTCAACAGGTAAACCTATGGCATGATTTTGGGTAAGTAACTCCTGCAATAACAGTAATACATGCACATGTACATATTCTGCTCAACACACCTAGACAAAAATGGACTAGCAGCAGAGACAACTCAGAGAAGAATGACTAAAATGAAAATACCAGAGGCTTTCTGAAGGGACTAGACTAAAAAGATCATTAAATGGAGAATATGGACTTGATGGGTAAAGAATTCTCTATCAAATTCTAGGGTACTGGCAGTAAAAGAAACTCCTTGAAGATTGAAAAAAAAATACACTTGGGGAAAATAAGGAAGGATTTATGGTGCTAATTGGTTCAATAAATAAATGTAAGGTGCAGGTTGTTAGAGCACCGATGGAAAAGCAAAAAAGTCCAAAAGGGTTAGGTGGAATGACCTGGCACCCAGCTGAGCACATTCTGCAGAAGATATATAAATATGTCCCAAATCCTCTGCAGTCAACCTCATGAAACAACACTTCCTGCCACACAGCTATACAGTATTGCCAAACCCAAGAAATATGGAGCTTGATTCCATAAAGGGGGATTTGTTCTAGATAGTGACAAGCCATCAGAGATAAAGCCTTTGCTTGCTCTGTGGTTGTGTATTGATAACGCCCAACACACCCAGAGGATTTACTCCTGACTTCTGGGCACCATGGATGTCACAGGGACTTCATGGATTTGTGTTGATAGGACAGGCCATGCATGACCCCAGTTGGAGTTGTTAGGGGAATTGGAGGAAAAATCTGGTTTCCTGAGACTCTCTGAACAATTTTGAGAAGGAACACCTGTTTAAAACCTCTCTCTTTCCTATTCTAATCCCTTTCTTCTTCTTCCTAAAGGAGAAAGTACCGTAACGACATTAATTACTGGCTAGGTGGAAATAACTGAGGGTTGGTTTATTGTGAGCCAATCGCTGTGCTGAAGTCTTGCATACATTGCTTTGTTTCATCCACTTTATTGCTTCATTTTATTCATGTAAAGAGAACCCTTTTTCTCTGGTGACAGCTCCCATACCAGGCCCAGTACTTTCTACTCTCTGTTCACATGACCCCAAGTTTTCCTGGCTTCATGGGTGAGAACAGGACTCAGCATGGTTAGGTGGTATTCCATTCTGGACATTGTGACATGTTCTGGGACCGACATTATTCAAGTCAATCTTAGGATAATTTGTCAGGGGATCCTCGATGGAATAATTGGAAAAAAGAAACTCTTTCTATTGGGGTCATTGTGTGTAGGGGTGAAATAAGCCTGGGAAAGTGAAGCTGAGAGGCTGGAAAAAAGCATGACAGTGAGTAGGGGACCAGAGGCAAGAGCATTCAAGCCTGTGCGAAAATGCATGCATGTGCAGGAGACACGGGCGGGAGGCTGTGGGGGCGGGGGGTGGGGGTTGAGGAGGCGGAGTCCCAATTTCAGCCCCTGCCTCCAGACAGACTTGAAATTTTCTGGGATGCCAGCCACCAAATTTTTGTTTCTCATTTCTTAAGCACTTTTGAGTTGACTGTCTGTTATTCTCATAATCCTGACTATTATGGAAAAAAACTTTATGAAAAATGTATTACTACCATTTACAGATGAAAAAGTGAGCCTCAGAAAGTTTCATTCAAAGGCTCACTATTCTACCTGGGATTGTGTCATATTTTTATAAATCTTATTCTAGCCTTTCTCAGATCTTGATTTTTAATTTTTGTATTTGAATCTGTTCATTCATTCTTAGTTGCATCTGTAACTTTTTCTAATTATTCTTTTTTTTTTTACTTTTTTTTTTATTTATTTTTTGAGAGATAGAGTGAGACAGAGCATGAGCAGGGAGGGTCAGAGAGAGAAGGAGGCACAGAATCAGAAGCAGGCTCCAGGCTCTGAGCAAGTTGTCAGCACAGGGCCTGATGCGGGGCTTGAACCCACCAACTGTGAGATCACGACCTGAGCCGAAGTCGGACACTTAACCACTGAGCCACTCAGGTGCCCCTCAAATTATTCTTAATAAAGAAGTTTCAGACCATGCAGGCAATAGACCGAAGTCACAGTCTTAAAACGATCTCTTAAAGATTTTCATTGTTCATTGTCCTGACTCACCTAGGCAGAAATCCACCTGAAAAATGGTTTGCATTCACAATTTCTTCAGCTCATGGTTTGCAGAACATTTGTAAATGAGATGTGAATATTTATAGACGTTTGTGACATTACTACTGCATTTAGAAGCTTTTATACCAAATTATAGATTCATGTAAAGGTTATAAATTAGAAGCTTTACAGAAAATGTCTAAATATTTATGAATTTAACTACATTTAGGAATAAATTTGCAAATTTTACATTTGCTATTTTTTCACATTTATGAGCAAATATGAGTTTTCTAATAATCTATCAAAATGAGTCGGCACTCAGAAAAGCACAAACCCCAGATGGAAATGTTGTCTTCATTTTCTCTGGGAGTCTCCCTCCCTGCTCTGTCTCTGTCTCTGTCTCTTGCCTCTCCTTCTCTCTCCCCGACTCCTTTCTCCACCAGAAATAAAATATGCAAAATCCACTGAGGAGATTTCAGTGCTCCTGACAATCCGTGGTATTTATGAGTTGTCAATCATATTATCTCTTTATTTTTAACTCTCTAATCAGTCATCCATCAACCAACATCATCCAGGAGGGAAAAAATGCACTCTGGAACTCTTAAAACATCATAACCTAACCCTTTAAGCTATGCTATGTCCAACTGAACATACTTGACATGGACTCAGGCAAAGCCACAGTTCTTGTTGGCCATGCCGTTGAGGAGTGGACACGAATAGAAGTCTCAGGATTTTCTGCTTCTGCACACCTCACCCTTGGGAACTAAGGGACAGAGGAGACCATCACATCTCCTTGTGCTTCAGGTCAGGCTGTCTTTTCACCAGCTTACTACTTTCCTGCACTTCAGTACCAAGCACCCCAATGGAGCTCATGAGCCAGCACCCAGGCCACCCACGTCATGACTGCTCTCATCCAGGGATCTTCCCTGCACCCCACCGTGGCCCCTAGACCTGGTCATCATGAGTAGCCACACCAACGCTGAAATCTCAACTGGCATGCATCCTACTCTTTAAGCCCCACCTTGAAGTCCACTTTACTCTTGAACATTTCTTTAGCCTCACTGAGACTTTCAATGCCTAAAAATGACTATCTCATCTCTGTCCTCATTCTCTCATATTACCACTTCCCTGTTTATTCAGCGAAAAGCCCATATCCAGCTTTATACCCATCTCCTTGCAAACACTGCTAACTACCTTGACTCTCTCTCCCTTTTCCATCAGGCCAAGTTTCAAACTTGGCTAAATGCAAGTACCTGAGTGTTGCTGAACCTTAGTGAAGACTAACATACCACTAGGCTGACTTTACCGTCAGAAACAAAAATGTCAAATTAGTATTCAACAGTGCTGACTCGCCCCATCAGCTGCACAGCTGCTGCTCTTCTGGGTCACATGGGCCAGTTTAGGGAACTCAAGCCGAAGTCACACTGAGTGTGGAAATGGCCTAATAGGACTGGTTCAGGGATGGGCATAAAATCCAATTATATCGGATTAGACATAAGGGGAAATTTCATGTGATTTCTCCTTATTTCTGGGAGCAACTAGGACTTCACTCTCATGCTTCCCCCACTCAATTTTGATAATGCAAATTACAAATATAAAGCCTAGACTTCTTCAGCCACTTTCCTGACATCGAGAGTGAGGCAACCTCTGCATGATGCTAGCTAGCACTATGGGAGATAGAGCAGTAAAATGAAAGAACTCAGATCCTTTCTGAGATTTTTGAGTTGCTGAATCATTCAGTGCTAACGTTCACCCTACCTGCATACCTTCCAGTTACACTGGGCAACATACCCTTTATTGTTTAAGCTGGTAGGAATTAAATTTTCTTTTACATGTTATAAATAAGAATCCAAAACTCATAGACTTTCTTACTATGATTGCTTTCTTGCTGTCCAAAACAACAACAACAACAACAGCAACAGCATCAACAAAATCTCCTTGCTTTTACAGTTCTTCTCTAATCAAACAGGGATTTGTTGAATAAATGCTTGCTGCATACTGCTGAATGTCTTCTTAATAGTTTGCCCCCAGGTTCCAGCTATAGAAAGGCCAACTGGGACAGGTATGTGCACTCAGTATGTGGGAAGTGACCATAGATAGTGATTTTCATGGTGTTGGGGATACAATTTGAAGTAGCCCTCAGCCTCAAAATCGTTCTTTCCCTACATAGAATCAAAATGGTGTATAAAACCCTTCCTCCTTCTGGAAAGAGCTGATGCCATTCTTTGGTATTGGGAGACAACTGAAGCTGCCAGGTATAGAACACACATCAGAATATATCCACAGTCATTTATTGCATTAGTATAAGTGATGAATCTGTGCAGTACACAGAGAAAAAATGGCAAAAAGCAATGTAATAATAATAGCAGCTACTGTTGTTTCAGGATCCTGTATGCTGTAGGCATTGGCATTGTGCAACTTAACGAAGGCACTTTGATACTCACAACAATTCTACAATAGGCAATCCACACTACACACGTGGTGAAAATTGAGATTGCTTAATGTGAAATGACTGCTCAAGGGCACACGGATAGTAGCGGTTTGAATAGCGACCCCATAGAGGAATGTCCAAGTCCTAATTTCCAGAACCTTTGAACATAACCATCTTTAGAGAAAAGGTCTTTGCAGATATAATTTAGCTAAACATCTGAAGATGAGATTCTCCTGGATTAAATTCCTGAATCCAATGACAATTGTCCTTGTAAGAGAAAGGCAGAGGAAGATTTAAGTCACAGACACAGATGAGAAGGCAATGGCAAAATGGGGGCAGAGATTGGAAAGATGTATCTCAAGCCAAAAAATGCCAACAGTTGCTGGTAGTCACCTGAAATGAAGAGAGTCATGGCATAGATTTTCCCTCAGAGCCTCCAGAAAACACAAACCCTCCAACACCTTGATTTTGGACTTCGAGTCCTCCAGAACTGTGAGAGAATAGATTCCCATGGTCTTAAGCCACTTGGTTTGTGGCAATTTGTTTTGGCAGCCCGGGGAAACTAATAAAAGCTAAAACTCAAACCCACAACTGCCTGCTGTTAGGAGTTCATGCTTGGATCGAAATACCATATTGAATAAAAATTGCTTAAAAAGCAGAGTTTGGATGAATACAGATAAGAGAATTGAGTACTCTGTGAAATTATCATAGAAGTTCTACAAAAGACATCACTGCCTGATGCACGCAGGTCCCAGTGAGAAGTATGCAAGAGCCTTCAGTGCAGAACAAGAATAATACAAAAGATAATGACCACAGGGTTTTCACAAGTTTGTTGGTCAAGGGATGTTGCAATTTAGCACCAGAAGGCAGGACTTCAGCTACCTATGCTGTGTGTGTTTTGTTCATAAGTAAATAAGTATAAATAGATAAACATATGCTTAACTAGTTAATGGATACAACGTAGTATGAGTTTAAGCATCAGCTAATATTTTGGCTGTCTTTTCAAAGTTCTGAGTGTAAAACATTTACTTTTAGGAAAGGAATTTAACAGGTATGAGTGACTCCCATAACCAGATAATCCATGTGTTACCTCAATCTTTGCAGCCCGCAAGCAGTGTTCCCTTTTTCAAAAATGCAAAAGCTGGGCAGGCATCACTAGCCCACACTGGCCCCAACCTGAAGCCCTAAGAAGCAAGTTAACAGTGTTCAAGTCTAAAGCTTTCTCAATATGCATGCTATGGTTTGAACCCACTTTCTCTGACTCCAAATTCTGTATTTTCCCTACTACATGATGACATCTTCAAGTCGCTTCAAGTTTTGCTATAAAAAAGTTATCTACACTGATCAGTGAAGGTGACAGCTGGAACCGGTATGCTGGGGACAGGCCAAGGAAGTAATCCTTCTGAAGAAAGGTGCCGGAAGATAGACTCGCCTTACCTGGGAAGGGGCAGAAGTAGGCAGGACCAGCTACGTAATTTGCAAAATGATGATGTAGGACCCTTGTTAAAAAATTATCAAGAATTTAATAGCAGGGCATTAAACTAAGCCCAGAGTCCTGTTAAGTGTGGAGGCCTGTGGGACTGGGGAGAGGACACACCTGTGAAGCTGGACATCTGGCTTGCAGAAGAGCCACCAAATGGACCTTGGTAAATTTCTCCTGCCTAGGCCAGCACACCCTTTTCTCTGCCACTTCCCATGCTCACGTAGGTTCCAGCAGTACTAATACGAAGTTGGGTTGAGTTATACTTTCTCAAAAGCAGGGAGAATCTTTAATGCTCTGCTCTTGGTTCTTACACAAGTAAGCTACTGCACTGCACTGGGTGGATCCCTGTGTTCCTTTAAGGTTAGGGACCAGAAGTTCAAGTGCTTCAACAAAAGTATTTTTATTGCGGTGGTCTTTTAGTGAATAGGTAAAACCCTCAATTCATTTATGTATGTCTTTGATCCAAGCTATAACAACAAAAGCAATGCCTCAGACTTGAAGGACAGTAGAATGAAATGGGAAGGGGGAAAATCAAATTCTCTTGCACCAGGGGAGGCCAGAGCTTCTGTTTAAATATGCCTTCAGCAGTCTCAGAAATGCTGCCTTTGAGTCTCAGTAAGACACTAGCTATATTTGAATTGCCTTTCAGATCAGTGTTTTCCAAAGTGTGTACAACCGAAAACTATTTTGAAAGATGTTAAAAGCTAATTGCATAAAAAATAGTTTTACGGTCAAGTAAGTTAGAGCTTTGCGCTAAACAGAGTGTTTTACTACAGGATGTTTCATGGGCTCGGGTGTTGGAGGTGGCTAAGGTATGCGGCTTTTGCACAGACATCTTGCGGGACCGTGTTCCATGAAACACACTTTATGAAGCACTTCTTTATGCAAAGCTGCATTGCAGGCGGCCTGCCAAGGAGGGCATTTTCAAGCTCCATAAGTCCAGGCACACTTGTTTAAGAGCTTGCTAACCTAGGAACTTCTGATTCGGCCATTCTTAGCTCATTACTTCCCCTCCCTAAGTCCCAGGTGGAGGTTGGTACACCTGTTCTCACAGTGTCCTGGCATTTGGTGCTCAGTGTTCACCCGAGGAGCAGATTATGACTGTGAAGATCGAAAAACATTCTCAGCTAATCTTAGCTGTGGGGTTAATACTGTTGCGAGGATCTTCTTGCAGTCTGTGCAGACGTGCGCAGCTCAAAGATCCATCTAACACTCAAAATGAGGCTCCCTGAGTCTACGCCCCGGAACCCGCCATCACCGCCGGAACTGGCAACGTGCCTGGCTGTTCTTGTGTGGCCCAAGGCGAGTGGCTGTGTTCACGGAGACAAGTGGCTGCTGTGCTCTTCCTAATTTTAAATACGCCCACAGAGCAGAGAGGGACGCACAGTTTGATAGATAACTATTTAGTTTGCATCAAGAGTAACTGAGTTTTCCATTCCACTACACTTGAAAAGCCCACCAGGCTGTAAGAGCAGCAATGAGCAAGCAACAACCTAGCCCACATAAGCTGGGGCCCTGAGGCCTGGACGAGGTTCCGTGGGACGGTGTGTGCCCACCACGGATCTCTTAAGTTCCCAGAAGGTCAGGAGTAAGGAGCTAACCACGGGGATGGGAGGGAGTATTCTGACGGGACTAATCACTTTTGGCACTGTGTGTATTTGTTCATAGAAAGGGAAGTTGAAATCACAAGTGAGTGTTTATTAGTAACCTGGCTATGATAAAGGAGTAATCAAAGAAATTCAACATATGAGCTTCAAGCTAACTTTTCTTCCTTAGCCTCAGTCAAAAACCATTTTACTAATTGTTTCAATGATTATCTCCAACTCCTTAATCCTTTCCAAGGAAAACAGCAAAAACTCAATCCACTGTTATTCAGGAAACATTTTCTTATTGAAAGAACCCATGATTATTATTAGCACTGGTTTCTCGAATACTAAGAGCCACACTTCTAGTAGTTCCTGAGCAGCAGATATTGACTGCTCTATATGTTAAGTAACTTGCTACTATGGCCACTGTTGATAATACTGCAGGAATTAAATGTTTGGAGTTGAAAGATCCACATTTCTTGTTGTATTATTCATTCATTCATTCATTCATTCATTCACTTCACATATATTGAGCCTCCATTTTGTGCCAACAACTCTGATGGACCTAGGGGGATAAGTAGGGAACACAATGGTCTAGGGCCCCGACCTCATGCTGCTAATTAGTTCTCTCTGAAATGGTTTGCTCCAGGGTATGATCATAGAATTGTGATCAGGCCTCTTACATCCCCTGCCTCAGCTCTCCTTGGTTCCCTGCTCCCCGCATCCTCACAGCATCACGGCTTACATCCCAGCTCACTGCCTCAGACCTTCCCCAATTCTTCAGCAAAATGTGACTGAAGCAGGAACATAACATGGCTCTCAGTATTCTTCCTGCTATGGGTGGAATTATTTTAGGAGCTCATGTGCTTTCAGAGGCTTTGATTCTTGTCTTACATGGCTTGTTGTTCCCAAACCCAGGATGTAGTCATTTTTTTTTTAAAATAATCCTTAGGTTTCTGGGCCAACCCTTCTGGATCACTTTTCCTCTTCCCATGTTGACCGAATGTGCTGTATCTTTTGACCTTCCTTTTTAGTTCACATCCGCTGGTTACTCAGGTTAATTACTCTATACCTTTTTAAGCATAAACTCTTAACCAGAACCTTTTCTTCATAGTTTGTGTTTTCTAAATGCTCACTTACTACCAGGCTTCCAGACCTGACCCCCAACTGGATTCCCTGGTGATTAGAATCCTCCTGATTCTAAACTAGAAGGTGAATTAATTATGACTTAATTTGCTGTTGATTTTGTACACTTGACCACTCAAAGTCAGACTCAAAAGCTGGAACAGGACTTCCAACTCATAGTTTTGTCCTAGGCTTTCAGTCCGGTTGTCAGGTCTCTACTCCCTCCTCTTCTTGACCGGTGCTGCTTTACATTGGTCATAATAAATCATCCCTGTAATACAGACCTGGAGGGAGATGGCGAGGGGAGCTACTCTGGAATTGGGGAGGCTGTCAATGCAGGAGGTTAATTCCAACCACAGAGAATCCATATCACTTATATACATCAAGCAGGCCTTCAGTTGTCTTGGTATTTCATTCCTCTTAAGAAAAATGATGATCAAATAGGCAGAAAAAAAACTGCCAACTTGCATTTCTTTGCTGAAAATGATGAGAAAAAAAGAGTGCATAAGGAGGAAGAAGGCAATTCCCTCTTACTGCTTTTTGAAGACCAAGAAACAGAAACAGCTAGAAGATATCCAAAAAAATAAATGATAGTCTGGTTAAAAGGGAGAGTAAGAGGAACAAGGAAGGAAAGCAGATGAGTCGTGGTATTTGTATTAGTCCAACTTGGGCTGCTATAACAAAATACCAGACTGGGTGGGTTAAAGAACCAAAATTTTCTCATGGTTCTGTAGATTAGAAAGCCAAATTCAAGGTGCTGTTAGGGTCAGTTTCTTGTGAGGCCTTTCTTCCTAGCTTAAAGATGGCTGCCTTTTTGCTCTTCCTCACATGGCCTCATCTCTGTGTGGGCATGGAGAGAAAGTTCTGGTGTCTTTCCCTCTTCTTATAAGGACAACAGGGCTATCTGATTAGGGCTCCACCTTTATGGCTTCATTTAACCTTAAATCCCTCCACAAAGGCCATATCTCCAAATATAATCACATTGGTAGTTATGGCTTCAACAGAGGAATTTTGAGGGGATGGAATTTGGTTCATAACAATCCCTAGTGATGATTAACACTACCTAGATATGAGCAGAACACAGCTAGTCTGAGTAATGTGGGCTCATATAACTAGTGGTTAAAAAGACAGACTCTTAATTTAAATGGGCATGACTTTGAATTCCAGTTCTCCAACTTTATTCATTTATTCTCTTATTTAATCACTAAACAAATATTTATTAAGCATATATGTATGAAGGTCCTATTAAATGATTTAAGGATCCTGGGGTGAATATAATCAATTTAGCAAACACAATCTCTCTCTTTATATGATATAGTCCAGTGGGAGTGTCAGTCAATAATCAAAAACCATACAATATACAATTACCAGCTGTGAGATCTTACACAAGATACTCAAACATGCTAAGCCTCAGTTTCCTCATCTGTAAACTGGGCCAATAATAATATCTACATCATAGTGTTTTGTAGAAGGACATTAAATGATAAGATGTGTGTAAGACACAAGACCACACCTGACACATAGGTAGTACAAACATACAAAAGAGCCACAGAATATAACAGCACAAAATCCTTAGGAGATAACCCCCTATCAAGAGAAAAATAATGGATTGCAGATTGGTAAAAAACAATGAACCACTAGTTACTACAGCATTCTTCATGTGAACACTAGTGGAGCATCAAGATATAGGAAAACTTTATCCTTCTCTAACCTTTGCCAGGCCACATATCACATGTCCAAGGGGGTGCTGGAAACCCCTCATGAAACCACGTATGGAAGACAATGTTCCCTGGTTCCTCTAGTTGTTCTTGACTTTTAAAACAAACAATCTACTTCCAGGATATACTCCTGTAAGTAGTTTTCCTCATCTGTAAAAATAAAAGTATAAGAGAGAGAATTCTTAGGTCTCAAAATCTTAGGCTTTAAATAAGGTTAATGGTGAAGATTAGTGAAAGAACATGGTAATATGGCCTTATTTGTGTGACATGAGGACCTTGATAATCAGACCAAAACCAAAACCAAAACTAAACCAGACATTTCAAGTTGACTTAATATGTGAAGTTGCAACTTACAGTGACCCCAAGAGTGTCTTTCCTTCTCTACATCTTCAAGTAGATAAAGCCCTAAAGTAACTCGATCCATGACTATTCCATACAGCTGTTAAGTGCAGGGACTTTAGTGTCAGACCAACTTGGTTTGGAGAGTTGGCTTTTGGCCTGTGTCCAGTACATAGTAGGCTTAATAAATGTCTGTTTAAATTATGTTGAATCAGAAATTACTTACTCTGCTCTTTTCTGATTATAATTCACTTGGCCTCTCTATGCCTTGGTTTCTCCACTGTAAAATGGGAAGAGAAACAGTGCCCGTCCCATAGATTTGTTACAAGGCTGCTTCAAGATAATTCCAGCAGAACCCTGTATACAGAAAGCATATGAAAGCTTAGCTATTGTTGCAAAGGGGATTGTCTCAATGATTCTCTGGGTTGTTTCCATTCAACAATTTTGAGTCATCCAACAATAATTCTCCAGGGTGGCAATAAATGCTGGCCAATGTCCTTGCTAAAAGAGAAATCTGGCCCCAATGAGAGAAGCTGTCAAATCCTGAAAAGAGGATTTTGTTACCCAAACTGCCTGTCACTTCCTCACTTCACCCCAGGGTCTATACCCTTTGTTTCTCTTTTCATTGCATACCATTCAGATCAAAGTGTTTTTGCCCTGCTTATCCTCTAAAGCACATATCAGTAGGTTAATGGTTGAAGGTCATGGGCCTCCATCCCAGTATACCTTGTCTGGGCCATGCTTGGTGGAGCCAAGGCCCCAGCTGGCGTGGGGGAAGTTAGAGTGAGCACACTGTGCGCCCAGCAGATGTAGAAAGCTCCGTGCAGTGATCTGGGTGCACCTGTTGGGTTGTCACCATCTGTTAGCCAAAATGTTAAAGAGCCACACCCTCGGACGGCCAGCTGAGGAGAACTTAATCTCTTCCCCCACAAGTCTCCCAATACAGGCTGCTGATCACATCTTACAAAAGAAGAGAGGCGAACACAAAGAAGGAACTGTCTGAACCCCGCCCGGGGGGGAAACCTAATCTTCTGTCATTGCTGGATTTTATTTCTTAAGCTAACAAGAAAGGGGTTTTAAAATAAACCTAGATAGTTATTACCTGATAAGAAATCCTGTTACAAACTGCCAATTTTTTAAAGGGAAGATATTGGTTTAACATGGATACTAGTATTAAGTGAATTAAGTGGTGATGGTGTTTTGGATGCCTACTTAGTGAGGTGGGACCATTACAAGAGAGCTAACATTTGCCTCCTCGAAGGGAAACAGAACTGGATTCTTAGTAGCAAAGTTGCTTGGGAAACAAGCCCAGGGTAACAATTATCTGGGAGTTTAGAACTTGGAGTGTCTACGATTAGAGAAATATTCCTCTAAGTAAAAACAGAAATTTGTATGACCTTTATCAAATCATGGGACAGACTTCACCCCCTCGTGCCTCAGTCCCACTCCCCTGATGTGCATGGTACAGAACTCGGTCTCACATTCCTAAGGGGTCAAGGACCATACAATTGAAAAGCAGTTAGCCAGTGGGGGTCATTTCAGAGCTAGGTGCCAACTCCCTTCCAGCTGAGCACCAATAAATATTTTTATAAAGAGTCTGAGATGGCAAGAATCTTTTATTGACTGGCCCAAATCTTATCAAAATTAAATATTCAGCTAGAATATGTTTCCGGCAACTTTCTTGAATACATACCCAGAATAACTCAGAGCAAATGTTAGCATGCATTCTCTGTTAAGAGTAAATGAAGAGCAAGAAGGTTGGTCTCATCTAAATTTACAAAATAAGGAAGGAAATTTAAGACTTTAAAAGGAATTTTAAGTTAGAAATTACTTCATCTGGCTGTCAGGTTTGGCCTTTTTTATTTGTTTGTTTGTTTATTTAGGTGATGGTGATTGGAAGACAATTTTTAAACATATTGGTCAAATGTTTTGTATGATCTCATACTTCTCTTGTTGATTCTTTACCCCTTTCTTTCTGACCAAACTATCATTCAACCTAATCCTTAAGGAATATTGAATAGAATTAACACCTTTATACCAATCCCATTAGTGTGCTGTTAAATTAATGGGTTCATTTCTGCCCTCCAGCAAAATGCGGATTATAATCTTGAGACAAGCTACCTTTAGCAGTAGGCAATCACTTTAAAAACCTGAAAGCAGGCAACATATGGCACACTACACAATATAAAAGTGTTTAAGAGGTACAAGTTTCCACCCTCCATGATACATGCCCAGTTTTAAATAAAACATAGCGTCATCTGGTTCACGCTTAAACACTGAAATTAAAATTATTGGCCATACTGTCATTTTCAAAACAATAGCTAACGGTTTGCACATGTGCTGTTTACAGATCCACAGCCTGTAAACACAGTCACCAACCACAACTTCGCAAAGGTAAATGACAGCTTGAAAAATTTCAAGTCTCTGGAACTCCTGGGATTTCCCCATTTTCCCCCCTTTCATTCATTCTCTCCTCCCACCCCACCCCCAACTCTAATCATAGACACAACAGAGCTTCCTCTGCGTGCGCATGCGTAACTTCCTAACCATGTCACCGCTCCCCCCCACCCCCCACGACACATTTTCCTGCTGTTGAGACCAGCTGGGATGTATTAGTCATGCTGAAGCACGTCATGTAACACAGCAAAATATCAGGCAGCCCAGTGTCATGGGAAAAGTGAATCTACTTCATTATCCACCTAGGGAAAGGAAACAGAACTACCGCTTAAAAGGGCCTGGTCTTCTCTTCCGTGTTAATGTATATTCTGTTAATATCATTAAGGGTATTTCAAGGTCTTGCTATCAGTAAACACAGTACATTAGGAAAGCATCAGTAATAATACTGTGGCACATAGGTCTTTTTTACCCTTTTGTTCACACACAAATTCTGTAAAAGTTAGAAGATTGTGGTTTACTTAAATAAAGGAGAAGGATACTGTTATCAAACTAGGAACAGGTATGTCCCCTAGTGTAAGACACTGCTTTGGAGATTTGTAGGGAAAACAGTAATAATGTGTTGTGTAACACTGCTTCTCAAACTTGATTGTACATTGGAATCAGTGGAGAGCCCATTAGAAACGCTATCGCTGACTCAGAAACCTGAGACTCTGCATTTCTAACAAGCTTCCGGATAAGGCTTGTTGCTGCTGGCCCCAGGACCACACTTTGATTAGAAAGGTTGTAGAGAAAGGGCAACATTTAGGACAGTTTGAATACAGCTGTTTAGAACTATGGAGGACTAATGTCTATCACAAATTGACTCAGATGAGTTGGAAGGGATCTAGATTTAGGTGATGGTGAAGGAAAGGGGCTATCATGGGTGTCTGGGATATTTCTTTTTTCTTTTTTTTTTTTTTTTGTGGACTAAAGAGGAAAATCTGGGGAATAGGCATCAATGAGAGACAAGGAGGATGCTTTGGGTGATTTAAAAATTTTTATTCCTAACAATCTAGACAGGTCTGGAAACCCCCAAAATTATCTTGAGGTGATATATATTGGTATCTCTGATTTTTTAGTAAAGAAGCAGAGTGCAAAGAGATTTTTCATAAAGGATATCAAGGGACAAGTAAAAAAGTGGAAATGGAACTAGATTTGGGTTTGGTAGCAATGTTCCTAGTAAAATCTCTGGGTGAAAAATAAGAAAATGGTTTTCCCAACAAAAGATGGTCAAAGAAGTTATGATAATACAAAATGTTAGCTTTTCATTGCTCCTTGAAATAATTTACATCTGGTATTTCCTCTGCCATGCTTCTCATGCATCACTAATTACGGTAGCTTGAAAATAGTTGACAGTTCTACAATTATGTTATTTTTATAACAACATAATTTTTCAGAAAGAACCTATTTTCAAAAAACTTTAAGACCTCATTAGGTGTTCTCCTTCATGATGCTAAGAAACATGAGAACTTTGATGCCTTATGTTAAAACCAAACAAAAATTATGGAAATAAAAAAAAGGTCAAACATTTTGTTTTTCTTTCTTTTTTTAAGCTTATTTATTTATCTTGAGAGAGAGAGAGAGTGAGAATCTCAAGAAGCCTCTGCACTGCCAGCAGGGAGCCTGATGAACCGTAAGATCATGACCTGAGCTGAAATCAAGTCAGAAGTTTAACCGACAAGCCATCCAGGAACTCCTGTTTTTATTTCTTAAATTGTGTTATGATGTATTAGTTTTCTTAGGCTGCAATAACAAATTACCATGAACTTGGTGGCTTACAACAACAGAAATGTATTCTCTTGCAGTTTGGGGGACCAGGAGTCTGCAAGTCTCTAGAACAGAATCCTCAACCTCTTCCTTAGCTTCTGCCAGTGGCTGACAATCCTGGTCGTCCTTGGCTTGTAGAAATATCATCCGATCTCTGACTCCACAGCACACAGTGTTTTCTCCATGGGTCTTCTCTGTGCCCCTTCTCTTCTTCTATGGATACCAAATATATTGGATTAGGGCCCATCCTGATACCATAGGACCTCATTTTAACTTGATTACATCTGCAAAGACCCTACAGTAGATGTTATCCACAGTTTTGCGGAATTCCACAGTTTTAGTTGGTCAATCCAAGTCTGAAAGCAGACAGTTGGTCAGAATGTCAATAGCAGCCTAATGCTATGTCAAGGTGCCTACATCATTCACCTCACTTCATTTCATCAGTAGGCATTTTATTATCTCACCTCATCACAAGAAGGATGAATGCAGTAGAATAACATATTTTGAGAAACAGCAACCACCTTCACATAACTTTCATTACAGTGTATTGTTATAATTATTCTATTTTATTGTTAGTTATTAATTTCTTACTGTGCCTAATTTTGTAAATTGAATTTTATCATATGTATCTGCATATGTATCTGTGTACAGGAAAAAAAGTATATACAATGTTCAGTATCCACATTTTTTCAGGCATCCATTGTGGGGGGGCAAGTCTGGTAATATGTCCCTTGTGGATAAGGGGAAACTATCCTATTTTCAAATAAGATTACATTCACAGGTGTGGGGATGAGGACTTCAACATATCATTTTAGGGAGTACAATTAACCCATAACAGGTATTATGGCATAAAACCTTTGTACTTTGAAATGTAAATTTCCAGTTCTTTTCTTTTTAATCATTTTGAACAGGTGTCTTTGTTTCTTTATTTACCAAGGGTGACAGTCTTTTTGGATGTTGAAGTGCTATGATTATGAAGGGGGGAAAACTCAAGAAAAGTTTCACTTTTTAATGTAAAAAATATGAACTGATTAGACATGAAATAGATATTGGAAATCTTTGTTTTAGAGCCAATGCAATTCAAAATATTCATTCTTTTTTTAATGATTATTTTTATTTATTTAAGAGAGAGACAGAGCACTAGCAGGGGAGGAGCAGAGAGAGAGGAAGACACAGAATCCAAAGCAGTTCCAGGCTCCAAGCTGTCAGCAAAGAGCCTGCCACGGGGCTCACACCCACAGACTGAGAGATCATGACCTGAGCCAAAGTGGGACATCCAACTGACTGAGGCACCCAGGCACCCCTCAAAATATTTATTCTTATGACCATTTGTACCTGTGTTTATACAGCAGTTGTTGCTTCACTATTTATTAGTAGCTGCCACTGGAAATGTCATAGAGTACCTCTCCCATTATATAGTTAGTAGATTGTGAGTTTCTTGAGGACAGATACTGTCCCTTTGTTTTTATTTCTTCTCTGTTTTTAAAATACACATTTATTGAGCATGAGTTGAATATTTTTCATATCTAGTGATATCGAATCATTTTGAAGGCAAAATAAAACTTGTTTAATTATCATTAACATCTGAGTGTTGCTGCTGTCTATTGGACTTTGGGGAAAATGCTTACCAGAGGAGATGAAAAATATTTTTCATAAACATTTATTATGTATTGCCTCTTGTTAGCATGAAGAATACAATAAACAATCACAAACAAAGAATAATTGGTATTCTAGGTTCATCTTCAAGGACCTAAGTCTGTAAGCTTCATATCTCATCCACAGGGTGTCCAAGTGACTTGAAAGCCATGACACTGGCTAATGTCCTGCCTAGCTTGCTCACCTAGGGCATGGACTCAAACAAGTCCCTTGCACATTGACTCTAGTCCCTGATTTATGGGAGACAAGGTGAAGAAATTTGAACTAAAAATCTTTTTGATCTAATTATACTCTCCTACAATCCTTCCCGCAATCTCTTTTCCCTATCCAACCACACACAAGCAAAAATATTCAAAGAAGAATCTTTGCGGTTAAGATTCAAAAACTCATCTTGAACTTAAAGCTAGCAAATGTCAGCAGTTTCGTGTGAGTTTGTCCTAATGTTCTCAGAAATCTAAACTATGGTATCTTGCCGCATTTAAAATTCTTCCCTGCTCGCCGCAGTCCCTAATAATATCCTGGCCATGCACCTTCATCTATATTCATGAGAGTGCAGATGCAGCCAAATTAGTGGCAGCAAAGCACATTTTACAGTGTAGAAAATACAATCTGGCTTCCTTTAAACATTTTTTGACAAAAAAGTTTTATTTAAAAAAAAAAAAACAAGAAAACCAGACAGATTTAAATTCACCACCACCCGTCGGAGGAGTCTGTTACAAACGCACAGCTGGCTTGATGATGAGTGACAAATCAAAAGTCAGAGAGAAACTTCCCGATCATCTGAGCCCTTGCCACCCGATTAGCAGAAGAAAAACAGGGCAGATGGAGGGAGACGCAGCAGTTCGGAGGGAACAGATGGCCACTACGAACTTGATATATGAAATTAATAACACTTTCTCAAATACAATTAGTAACAGGAATACATTACCTGAATTTTCATAACTGTGAGCAAGCTGACATTAAATGAGGTTTTTCAGATTAACAGTTGATGTGGCATTGATATTTGGAGGGAAATAAAAATATATAGCAATAAGAGAAACCTTTTGCTTTTTGGTGCCATTGATCAGGATGTTGTAACATATGAAAGGAGAGCTGCAATTCAAAGAAATTCCATATTTAAATTTCACTAATTGGGATTTTTTTTCTCCTAATGTAGCCATTTGGGCCACATAATGCATGAAATACTTAAGAGCCTCGCAGATGTATCCAGCACGTACTACCCTGGATGAATTATTCTTTAGGAAGAAATTAACCATTACACATCTCCCTACAGATAAACCTGGGGGAAAGCAAACAAAAAGGGACACAGGGCAGTAAAAAAGTCAAGATAAGATGAAATCAAGAGACTAGCTTTTGTGTTTTTCAAACCTTTTCGTGGTACAATAAGTATTTCTGAGTACGTCATTAAGCTTTCTCTATTTTGATCCCCAGTCTCTAGAATGGGCAAAATGTTTGTGCTATAGGTCCTTGTTCAAAGCACTGTCAACCAAAAAACTATTTTAATTCAAAACCCATGATCATGATACTCTTGGATGGCATTAACCAGTCCTCTGGGAAGCCAAACCTTCACGAACTCAGTTAGGTCAGCCTGTAGTGCAGCCTGAAGCTCCCGATGAGACAGACATGATGATGATGGAGCTTTGCTGAATGAAGCCCAAACCCAGCCCCTGCAGGAGGCTGAGGCAACCTGGGGTGTTACAAGATGAGGCCACGGCAGCAGCTGCTAGGGCTTTCTGACTGCAGCCAAGGGCACGCCCATACTGATGGGTGAGAGCTGCCACAGGCTTAATGCCCATGGGACAGGTAAGCTCGAGTGTCTGTGAAGTACAGAAACTGAGTCTGATACAGGGGTAGAGCTGAAATATACAAGCACACCAGCCATATGCACCTATCTAGGGTGGCAAGAGGACTCTCTCACGGGTCCCAGGAGGCAGATCATTAGTTCTGCTACAACATGAGAATGGCTGTTTCCACAGCTGGTGGCTGCAGAAATTGGCACAGAGAGAAGGGAAGGACATATCCTCTTCCTTGAATGGAAAAACCCTGGGTATTCAGGTAAACACAGAAATCACAAAAAAGGAGGCTGTTCTGTGTTAAGAAGCTAGCACCCTCCTGTTTTTAAGAAGGAGAATAGAGACCAAAGAAATCAAGACAGACTTCCCTCTCCCTAATCATCCAGAGATACATGTTATCAAATAGTCAAAACAGTACAACTGGGAAAACCTAGAACACAGGATGAATATAGAGCACTTATTAGACTTTAAATAATATTTATTTTAAGTAATATCTGAATTTAATTTGTGGTTTCAGCTGCGAAGCCAATTAACTGAGAGATCTTAGCTAAATCACTGCCTAAATCTTATACCACCTAATGAGTTTTCATGTATAAAATAAAGGGCTTGAGTTTTATGAAAGAACTATCAGGTCTAAAAATTTTATATGAACAATCTAAATGTTAACATACCTACAGGTATTTTGTTAATATTTCAGGTTGCAATAACATGCCCACTTATAACCAAGACTAAGAAAGTTACTGTTACTAGAAAGGTTAATACTAAATGTCCCCAAAGGGTTCAGTCTACTAAGAAAAGGATATGGTTTCTCAAGGGGAGCATGTTTTCTCTCATATGTGAAACAAAAATAAAATCAGCACACATTTACATTAGGCTAGGAAATTAAAGGTAAAGATGAATTGGATAAGCATGTTTCTGAGTTTGGGCCTCCCTAGAAGCAGACCTTGACACAATAACTTGAAAACAAGTAGTTTATTTGGGAGGTAGAAGAAAACCCCAGTGTGGGTGGGTGTAGAAGAAGTAAGATAAGAATGTGAAAAGAACCAATAAAAGTCACATTATCAAACCACCTCATCACAGGAGGTGAGTGTTGCTTGACCTCACTAGGAAAACTCTGGGGTTCCATGTAAAACACACATTCCAGCCTTCATTCGCTGGAGGGTGAGGGAACTGGGGTATTTATGCACCAGTTCCTGCCAGTCCTTGTTTCAGGGCTGCTCCTGGGGACTGTTAATTCCCCTGCACTTCTGGTCTGTGCTGGTGGCCACACACGTTCCTGTAGAAAGAGAAAACCCTCAGGCAAAGAAGATTGAATGCTGGCAGTTGGAAGTTGGGTTACTACACCTTCCAGTGTTTAGTGCAAGGGGATATGACAGGGCACTGGCTGCATTTGCTATGACATGTAATGATAAAAATGACTGCCAACCAAATTCTCCACCCAATGGCTATTGGTTCTATGAGACTGTGTAACTGGAGACCTTATATATCCTCCTCCTCCCCGTCTTAGCTTTGGGAAGGGGGCAGAATCTACTGGGCATCCAAACTCCAAGCAGCTACTCCTGGAAAATCCCATGTTGCAGGCTCCACAAGTGAATGAGGACCATTCCTTCACCCAGCTCATCTGGATACACCTGGGTATTGGTGAATGGCTTCCAGCCTCCTGAAAGGAGTCATTTTTATTTTGTGAATGGACCTGACTCCACGGTTGGCTTTGCTCACTCTGAGAATGAGAAGGGAGACAACAGAGGATGCAGGAAAGCTATTCTCATGGTCCCTCTTAACATTCTAGTGAGGGCAGGGAAGTATTCTGCCATCCCACTTTTTGTTATTATTCCCCTAGCAACATAAAGTTTGAGTTAAATCCAATTAGAATTTTCTTTTACCTTTCTTGGAGTACAAAGGGATATTCCTCTCTTTATTGAAATATGCCTATTGAGGAGAGTGAGCAGGTAGGACATCTAAATAGGCTCCATCAGCAGAGTATTTACTGCTGTTTTCCATTCTGTCTTGATGTTGTTGATGGGCAGCATGCTTTTCACAAAAGGTCCTAATAACCTAAACAGCCCTGATCCATAAGCTGATAGGTTTATCCATTCGGTGACAACAAACAAACAAACAAACAAAAAAACAAAATTCAGTGCATGGGGTGCTGGAGGATTTGAGTCTCCTTTAAAAACTTTCCTCAAGGATTCCCCTAAACCCTGAATAATAACATTACTTCCTGTTATTTATTTTATTCTCTGAAATTGAAAAATCTCAATGTCATTCCTAAGAAATTATCTTCCTTTGCTCAAACCTCCAACAAATATTTATTGAGCACTTCTTGTATTCCAGACACTGTATCAAGTAAACATTTCAGATAAAGATTCTGCCCCTATGAAGTTTACATTCTCATGTGGGAGTCAGCCATTAGTGATAAAGTTATGAAGAAAGTTAAGTATTATATAAGGAGGCAATAAGTTCTATAAAATAAAGAAAATACATAAGGCAGAGAAGAGGGCCCAGAGTGCCATGGTTGTCAAGAGACATCTCACTGGGAAGTGCCATTTAGGCAAAGATATAAAGGGGTTGAGAATACAAATCTGAGTTCTTGGCAATTTTTAGGGCTAGCGGCACTGCAGTAAATATGACAAAATCGTTCCCTAGAGAAACTTAGATTCTAGTGAAGAAGCTCAATTATAAACAGATAAACAAATAAATATAGTGTAATGTCAAAAAATAATCATAAAGAAGAAAAATAAAGGAAGAAAATGGAACAGAGTAGGGGTCAGCAATTTTTTTCTCAAAAGAGTCAGAGAGTAAATATTTTAAGATTTCTGGGATAGTTTCTGACACAACTACTCTCTTCTGCCATTGTGATATGTAAGCAGTTATAGGCATAGCCTAGGCCCAGACTCACTGTTGTTGTTGTTGTTCCTGTTGTTTTTCCTAAAGCAATCTGTCCCCAGGTGATCTCAGCTCTCATGACTTTACATAAAAACCTATGAGGCTATTCGCTCCCACATTTATGTATTCATTGGGACATCCCCACTTTGATCCAGACTTTTGCACCTAACTGCATCCTGACTTCTCCACTTAGATATTAGCAGTCATCTCATCAAGTCCGAAAAAGAACCCTTGATTTGCACCTCAACCAAACTAGTCCTCTACCAGTTTTCTCCACCTGAGTAAATGGCACTGTATCTCAGCTGATCAGCTTAACACCTATGAGTGTTCCTTAGGTCTGCTGTTCTCCTACCCCTTATGTTTAATCTACTAGCAAATCCTGCCAGTTTTACTCCCCTCCCCCATTCTGCCACTTGCCAACATTTCCATTGTAACCCCTACTAGTTTGCTGAAAATAAAATTTGCAGTTTAATAAAAAGGTTGCTAGCACTTTTACTTCAAATGTCTGGCTCCTTTGTAACTGCGCTGAAGTATGTGGCTAATACAAGTGAAGAAAGGAAGAAGAAAAAGAATGTATGTAGTTAGTTAACTACATACATTCCTTTAAATAGAGAATGTTATTTAACATCCTATGCTGTTTATTGACTTGTGGGAATCCAATATCAAGCAGAAAATAAATGCATCTAGAACAAAATTTGTTTTGGGAGGATTTAACTCTTCTCCAGCTGGATTGTAGGTTGTGATACAAAATCCTGTAGCAACTCAGCTTGTGTGACAGTTTGTCCTTTAAAGTCTAAAGGGAAAGGCTGTTCATGCTAACAAGGGACAATTCTTTCATAAGAGCCAAGTCCTTGGTAGGGACAGACCCTGGGTTACTTTTTGGAGTCCTTCAAATTTAACTGTTTGATCTCCATATGAGATGGGCTATACCATTATCACTCCTTTAACAAGATAAAAGCTATGACAAAGAAAAAAAAAGAAACAGTCAAAATCAAGCAGGACTCTTAAAAATCCATAAAATCATTATGCAGTTTTAACCAATTACAGGTCTGCTTTCAGTTAAAAAAGTGCCAAAAGCCAACCACAGAAATGAGTCAGAATGGAAATTTAATTGAAGACTGCCCGCCAGCATTCATTGAAAAGACTATTTTGAGAGAGCTTTTGGAGATCAGTCTTGAAGCCATATTTGATTTACTTTAGGGACTGTTACACTCAGACTAGTGAAATCATCTCCTTCATGGAAGGGATAGCAAGCCCATCACTGCATTTTCCTTCACTCCCACCGTTGTTTAGAGGTGAAAGAAATAAAGAAATTTCAATAATCTATTAAGATTATTTTGCAGGGCTGGATAAATAATTTGCAAGATCCGGGGTGCCTGGGTGGCTCGGTGGGTTAAGCATTCAACTTCGGCTTAGGTCATGATCTCTCAATCTGGTCTGTGGGTTCGAGCCCTGCATCGGGCTCGAGCCTGGAGTCTATTTCAGATTCTATGTCTCCCTCTTCCTCTGCCCCTGGCCCACTCAAGCTCTGTTTCTCTCTCAAAAAAAAAAAAAAAAAAATTTCAAGGAAATTAAAAAAAAAAAAGAAATAATTTGCAGGACCCAATGCAAAATGAAGCTGGGGGTGTCTTGTTTAAAATTAAGGGAAAATGTGTTACTAAAATTACTAAAATATAACCTTTTCTCTTTCTTCTGAGATCTCTTTATTAACTCTTTGATGTTTTCCATTAACTCAAAAAATTTAACGTTTATTTATTTTTGAGAGAGAGAGACAGAGAGACAGAGAGAGAGAGAGAGAGAGAGAGAGAGAGAGGGAGGGAGAGTGGGGGAGGGGTAGAGAGAGAGGGAGACACAGAATCCGAAGCAGGCTCCAGGTTCTGAGCTGTCAGCATGACAGCTGTCACTCACGAACTGAGATGATGACCTGAGCTGAAGTCGGATGCTTAACCTACTGAGGCACCCAGGTGTCCCTTTCATTAACTTTTTAATGTTGCACTGCTCAGGTGGGTGAATACACACAGGCAACTGAGGACTCAGCCTAAGCCACTAAACCAATTTGTCAATCTTCCTTTCTCATGCTGGCCACCCAAGCCAAATGGACAGGTGATACTGAGGAATTCCAAATTCATGGAGAGTGGGCATGCTAGGAACCTTGATCAGGCGTGGATAAAAGCTTTCCATACCACCCCTGCAAATATGTCACCCATTAAATGCCCTATGAAGCTGGTAATCCTGGGTCAGGGCAGCCACCACACCCTGAGATACTATGGGGTAAAGCCTACCCAACCCCAAACTTCTCCATGTTCATGTCCAGCCCCCACCCCACAGGGTAGAGGGCAATGGCAGAGTATGGGCCTCCCCTTACTGACCTGCCCCTGCCCCTAGTTGAGGTGTGAGGTGTGGTGGGCCTTGAGCCCCAGAGGGTGGGGACTGGGCTGCCGAGAACTCATGCCAGGGAGGAGGGAGGGCAGCAGGAGGCTGAACCACATATTAGCTGAGGCTCCAAGCCCCACCTCCTCATGCTCTATTGTCCTATCAGACTTCACTTACAAAACACAAATTCAAAGATGAAGTTATTAATAATTCCAAGACAGTGACTGCAGAGCGAGGAACCTCAGTTCCTTCTGAGCCCAAGGCCATGTGTGACTGCACTTGTCATATGTCCACGAAGCTGACCCTGATGGAAAGTGAATTTGCTGGTGACATCACAGCTCCCTGATCCTGGAGAGTCTTGGAAGAGCTGTGTGCCTGTGCCACCTCTTATCCGACATATACAGCCTTGTTCTTTAGAAAGAACTTTCTACCTTAGTAAGACAAGGAAGACAAGGCATTGCAGAAATTTTTCAAACAGTATTGCTTTTTATTTCATGCATTTATCAACATCATATCCAGCAGTCCTAGAACTTGCTGAAGACAAAAATGACTTAATTTGGAGTCTGTTTCTAGGCAGTGCCGTTCTAATCAGAATGTGATTAAGGCGTTGTTGCAAGCAGTCTCGGCTGGGTTCAGTGAGCTTATACAGATAGGGCTCTCGGAGCCCTTTACAACCTGGACTGGATTAACACTCATCAAAGCCTCACGCTGACCACTGTTCCTCCTTTCTTTATGACTCCGTTTCTTTATCAGTATTGCTGTCCAAATCATATCCAGCAAACGCCAGTGTCATTTATGATGAATCAGTGCACACATTTGTACCACTATACTCACAATATTAATGCAGTAGATAATTTTCATAATGGTACATATTTGAAAAACCTAATTAAAAACTTAAATGTAACTAATAATTTTGAAATTCTTTCCAGCTCTGTACATATGGTCTCATAGTTTTAATTCCACCTCTTGTTATTTTGTTGTTGTTGTTGTTTTGTAATGTGATATTGCCTCCTTGGGGGAGTGATTAGTTATAATCCATCATATTTAATTATTATAATTATATATACAATTATATATGTATATTTTAAGTAAAAGTGAATTTAATTATGATTATTTGTGTAATATTTCTTGAATACTTACTACCTGTCAGCTACACCTAAACTCGTGTAATCTTTACAACAATCCTGTGAATTAAGTACTGTCATCACTGTTTTTTACATATGAAGATAAAGTTTACATATGAGTTACAATGTGGTTGAGTCACTTGCTTAAATACGTATAGCTGGTTGATAGCAACAGTTTTTTTAAAATGTTTTTTAATTTATTTTTGAGAGACAGAGAGAGACAGCGCGAGCAGGGGAGGGTCAGAGAGAGAGGGAGATACAGAATCTGAAGCAGGCTCCAGGCTCTGAGCTAGCTGTCAGCACAGAGCCCGATGCAGGGCTCGAACCCACGAACGGTGAGATCATGACCTGAGCCAAAGCCGGTCGCTTAACCGATTGAGCCACCCAGGCGCCCCGTTAGCAATAGTTCTTGAGGTCACACCATTAGCCAGGCACCATGAAAAGTATTCTATATAGGTTGTCTTATTTCATCCCTACCACTATTCTTTGGGATTGAACAATCATTATGCTCATTTTAGAGATGAAGACATTTGACACTAGCAAGATTAATTTTCTCAAGGACACACTGCTATTGCCACTAAGGAAAAGAGCCGGGAGTTTACCACAGGCATTTGGACATGAGAGATGGTGTTTTCATCTATTACACTATTTGTGGAAGGTCGTATTCGACAAAAATGTCCAGAGCAGTATTTCTATTCCAAACTCCTCTTCGAGAATCTTGAACTCCCGTCATGAGGAGATGGAGACTACTTTCCCCCCTGTTGAAGCTGTGTGGGCATTACGACCACTGTGGCAAGTAGTAGTGCTGGGGAGGTGAGGAGACATGTCTTTTGTGGCTAGTTCAGGAAGGCGCTACAGCCTCTACCTGGCTGGCTCATAATGCTCATCCTCTCATCCTTGACATTCGGCTACTGTAGTAGACAGAGTAATGGGTCCACAAAACTGCCTGTGTCCTAACCCCTGAAACCTGTGAATATGCTACTGTATATGGCAAAGGGGACTTGGCAGATATGATTAAATGAAGGACCTTCATATGAGATTATATTGGATGTAATACAAGGGCCCTTAAAGGAAAAGAAGGAGCAGCGAGCTCAGAATCAGAAGGAGCAATGACTACTGAAGAAGGCTCAACGGAGAGGAAGGCAAGAGCATGTCAATCAGAGGAAGATGTGATCATGGAAGAAAGGCACCGAGAGAGGCAATGTCACTGGTTTTGAAGATGGAGGAAGGGGGTCAGGAGAAAAGGGATGTGGGGAGTCTCTACAACCTGGGAAAAGGAAACAGATTGTCCCATAGAGCCCCCAGGAAGAAATGCAGTGCCTTGATTTTAGTCCAGTGAGCTCCAAGTCGAACTTTTGGCTTACAGGACTACAGGCTAATACATTTGTGTTGTTTTAAGTCACTAAGTTTGTTTTAACTTGTTGAATCAGTGATAGGAAACTAATACAGCCACCCTGCTGTGAGGAAGTGTTTCAACTGATAACCCAAGCTAAGGACTCGGCCAACAGCCAGCAGCAGTCACTAGAGAGTGAGTGAGTGAGTGAGTGAGTGAGTGAGTGAGCGAGCCTTCCTTCAGAAGATTCCAGCTCTTAGACTTTGAGATGCTCCTGAAATGCCAAGTGGAGCAGAGAGAGCTTTCCCTGCTGAGTCCTGCTTGAATGTTTGAAGGGATTGTCAAAAACACAAACAACAAACAACAACAACAACAACAACACACACACACACACACACACACAAACAAATATGAAGGTCTGTGTTACTTTATTCCATGCTTTGCTCAACTAAGAAAACTTTCCTGTCTGTGAAGCAGTTGTTGAGTACTGAGTTTCCTAATTTACATATACACCTCACTGCTGAGAATTTCCTATCCTGTTAAAATATTAGACTCATTCTTATGAATAAGAATCTAGAAACGGTAAGCAATAAACAAGGAAGGATGCCAATGGCCACCCTCATGGTAAGAAGAATCACCCATCTCCATGACCCACGTAGCCCTTATGTTCTTTACTGGTTATAGCACTACTGCAAACATCAGAGTCTTTGAAAAATGTTACATTTGGATGATTCCTGAGATTCATATGAATAACCAAGAACCTTGATTCCACAATGTATAGCATGCAGAACACACAGAAAACTGTGGAGGGCCATCCAACAAATATAGGTACTTGTCTTGATTCAGAATTTTTTCTTTCCTTCTGTTTTTTTTAAAGAAAATGTCACAGAGCTACCATGATCATGAATTTGCCATTGTTATTTTTAACCATGCATGTTTTTTGTGTTTCTCAAAGAAAATATTATCGTTTTGCATCTTTCCACATTTCATGTATGATATCATAAACCTGAAACTTAATTTTTGGTCACTGTTGTATTTTTAAGGTTTATTCATTGATACTCATAGGTCTAGCTTATTGATTTAAAATTTTTTTTACTTTATTTTAGAGAAAGAGAGAGCACAAGTGGGAGAGAGGGACAGAAGGAGAGAGAGAGGGAGGGAGGGAGAGAGAATCCTAAGCAGGGTCCACACTCAGCACAGAGCTTTACATGGGGCTCTATCCCAAGACCTTAGGATCATGACCTGAGCTGAAATCTAGAGTTAGATGCTCAACTGCCTAAGCCACCCAGACGTCCCCTGATTTTTTTTAAAGTATATTTATTTTGAGAGAGAGAGAGAGAGGGAGAGAGAGAATCCCAAGCAGATTCCACACTGTCACTCTATCAGTGCAAAGCCCAATGCAGAGCTCGAACTCAAGATTCATGAGACCATGATCTCAGCTGAAATCAAGAGTTGGAGGCTTAAGCAACTGAGCCACCCAGGTGTCCCTGGATTACTGATTTTTAATGGCATATTTTCTGTTGTTAATGGACACTTATGTTTTATTTTTTATTTCTTTTAGCTTTTTAACCGAGAATGCTGTAACATATGTTCTTTACACATCTCCTTGGGTACATATACTAGAATTCACTGTGTTATATATTTAGGGATGAAGTTGATGAGATAAAAGAGATATGCATCTTCAAATTTGATAGATATTACCAGATTATTCTCCAAACAAATTTTAATTCCATCACAGTATATGAGGGCTCCGCTGTTCTATATTCTTGCTCACATCTGCTGTTACCAAACGTTTATGTTTTGCCAAACTAAATATGGAATTATATCTAATTGTGGTTTTCCTAGATAATGAGGGAAGCTAGGCAACCTTTAATATATTTATGGGACAGTTCCCCCCCTTTTCTGTGAATTACCTATTTATAGCCTCTGCCTATTTTTCTACTGAGTTTTGTGTATGTGCTCTGATTTGTAAGCATCTTTAAAATTTTTGAATAGTAATTTGTTTTGTTATATAATTTGCAAAAGTCCTCTTCCAATGTTGGGGCATGTCTGTTTACTTTGTTTATGGTGTCCTTTGTGTAACATGTGCTTAAATTTGAATACAGTCCCCTTTATAGTTTCTTCAATAATGTATGCATTTGTTTCTCAATGTGATGCATGTGTGTGTGTGTGTGCACATACATATATATTTAAATGTTTAACTATTTATGAGAGAAAGAGAAACAAGTGCGAGGCAAGGGGCAGAGAAAGAGAGGGAAACACAGAACTCTGAAGCAGGCTCCAGGCTCTGAGCTGTCAGCACAGAACCTGATGCGGGGCTCAAACCCACAAACTGTGAGATTATGACCTGGACTGAAGTTAGACACTTAACCGACTGAGCCACCCAGGTGCCCCAAGGTGATGCATATATTTTTAAATGCATACTTTCTTCTAAACTTTTTTGGTTTTTGATCTAACATGAATTTACTTTTTTGTGTATAGTGGTAAAGGTTCAATTTTATTTTTTCCACAGATATTTCATTTCTCAGCAGCATTTATTGAAGTAAATTTATGTATTGAAGCATTTCATTATCCTCACTAATTTTTAATGGCATCTCTATTGTATTAAGTTTTCATATACGTGTGAGTGGGAAGACACTACTGTAGCTCTATGAGTTTCCGTACACGATTACCTCTGTCTGGAAATTCCTTTCTTTGTTGACTTGCAAATATTCTACTCATCTATTAAGTCCTAGCTTAAATATTACCTCCTGGATGAGATAGCTCTCACCCTTCTTCCTCCTTCTCTATGTTAATTACAACCTCATTGCAATATACATTGCACCATAGATATTTATGTGGAGAGAGTTTTTGCTGCCAGAGTTTTAGCTTTTTTGAGGCTACACACATTGTCCTGCTATTTTATACTGTCAAACACCTTGTAGATATTTAATAAGATTAACTAAATGAATACATTAATGAGTGAATCTTCAAAACAGAACAGCTTGAGTGACACTTGGTAAATCTGAATAATTCATCCTCATATCTCTGGTCTCTCTTTTCCCTTGTTTTGCTGACTTCGTTGTGTAGAGACTTTAACATAGTTGTTATGGATGAAATTCTGTTTAAAAATTGCTTTTTATGACTATAATTTGTAGAGATATGGTCTTACTTATTAGATTCTTCTTTTCTGTTTTTTTTTTTAATAAATGATTTCTGAGAACTAAATCAGCAACCTTACCCACATGGTGATCTGCTTCATTTAAAATCCCAATGCCATCATGTTGAGAGGTAGACTGTAAGCTTCACACTCTTAAGTGAGCTGCTCTTTGGTACATATAGCTCCATAAAGCACACTAAAGACTGTAAACTCACCCAATTTTACTTATTTTGTTTGGATACTCTATAGTTCCCTATAAAATATAGAGACACCATAAATAGTTGTTGAATATATGCATGATAATAAACGTATGTGTCTTCATATGCAATACTCTTGAGGTTTTATAAGATTTGGCCCCTCACAAGTAATAAGGAGCATAAATAATTTCTGTACATTATTTCCATCAAAGTATACACACCCTATGAAGCAGGCTAGGTATCAGCTTTGTCAACATGACCTTGAGGTTACCACAGTCACTTGCTTCTGGTATTATTTGAAAGTCAATGTAGACCACTTATGGTAGATATTGTTTTCACTTGCAGTAAATACTCAAATGATTAGAAGTCCTTTCTTGCCATCAAATTTGCTATTGACTAAACTCACTGTAAGAAATGCTACCATTGACTGCAACAGCTCTAGAAAGTGAAAACACAGTCTATACATGAAAGCATGGTCATCAAAATCTCCTAGTCAGCCAATATTTCAACTGCAAGATTTACCTTAACTTGGGAATGTGGAAGTTTGGATTTCACATTGTTACAGGTCAGCAAATCATACAGAGTTAGCTCTGCAGGGTTTAGAGGAGTCTGGTTACAGCCAGTTCCACACTATCTCTGCACCTGGTTCAGCTGTGCCTCTGATACCTCTAATTCGCTTCAGGAAAGAGCCAGCACTTCCAAAATTTCACACAAATTATTCTTTTAAGACATCCTTAACAGCCTGAGCTTTTCTCTAGATCTTTTCCTTATCCCCAGAAATATCCTTTCATCATTGGTTTTTCAAGGTGCTCTGCCAATATAATTTCTAAAATTGGTCTTTTCAGTTCCTGCCCTGGTTAACCTAGTAAACACTTGAGTTTTCTTTCTTACTTTCTTAAGTTTTTTTTTTTTCTGGTGGATTTCCTTTTTGAACACTTCTTGCCTCTACTCTCCTATACCTCCCACTCTCCCTCCACACAAAGATTTTCCACTTCCTTTCCCCCTCAGCCATATGGGTTCCAAATTTTCTCATTCTCCTCTGGTCATGTCCATGTTAAAAAAATTTTTTTTTATTAAATTAGTGTTTTAAGTCCCAAATTTACATTCAAATTACTCTTATCTACAACTTCTGTTAGACTTTTCCTCTCTTTAGAGCTCAGTTTCCTTGTCTGTAAAATGAGATGGCTGGGAGAGGTAAGATCTGTTTCAGCCTAAACATGACTCTGTGACTCTATGAATCTAACAAACTCTGTCTTCTTTGGTAACTTCAAATGATTATGGCTCATTCGCCACCAAACAGGCTACCTTTCACATATAACATCTTGGGGAGCACTTTGGCTCTCAGCACATTCAGTGTGAACATGGATCAGGAAAAAGAAGAACGAGCTGGTCCTGGCCCCAGAGCTGTGGTCCCCTTAGCACAGTGTGAAGCGACCTGGTTGGGAGGACGTGGCAAAAGCACAGGAAGCTGCCAAAGGGAGATTGGATTAGGATTGTCACAGGCAAAGATTCAAGCTGAGATGTCTACGATGTCCCACAAGATGACACCCAAAGGGATTAGGCCAGTGCCAGGGCTTCAGGGAGACAGTTGATAGAAAAGAGTAAAAAGAAACTTAGAACTCAGTTATCAGACAGACATTTTTTTTCTTTAGCAAGATATTTATTCAGAAATTGAATTAGGGGGTCATGAGACAAAGTAAGAAGAACGTGCAAGGCCTGTGGAATAGGTGCAGAAAGAGAGTTCAAGGTGAGAGGTGTAGAAAGGAGCGTGAGACCAGAATCCTTAGTCTTTTTGTACCCCCTCCCCAAAAGGGTATAATTCTGAATGCAATGAGCAGAAATAGATGGACTTTATCTTTAGCTAAGGTATCCGTTAAATTACCTCTCACTAAATTCCTAATTGCATGATGAGACTACTATGCCATTTAGGTGATGCAAGATGTACAATTATATTTCCTCCATTCTGTTTGGTAGACAGCACAACAGGAGACTCCAAATGGTCTGCTTTAGAAGAGCAACTCTTTCTGAATAAGGAGAATTCTTGAAAAGAACTGTCTATTTTCTGAAATGAAAATTGGTAAAGATTATATTTTCCAGAAGTTTGATTTATTGAACAGTTTTTTTTTTAATTTTTCAAAGATGTAAATATTTTTTTGAATCAAGAATATGCATGCTAAAAATGCTTCTGGAAAATGGGGGATTGGATTGAATAACTTCAAGTTAAAAAACATTATATAACCTTTCTATAGCCAAGTAAGGTAGCTGTTATTCCTAGATCCACTTTGCAGATGAGGATATGGAGGTTCAGAATGATCAAGTATAATGAAGTTGGTGACATAGAGCAAGAAATCAGGCCTCTTAACTTTAAGCTCTATGTTCCTTATAGTACATTCCCAGTAGCTTTCAGCCAGACTGTGATGTATTTAGTAGGGTGTTTTCTTGCATATCTTTCAACTTGTATGTACTTAGTAAAGTAATCATAAGAATGTAACAGACATAAAATGAACATCTCAGTAGAATCACTGGATGATCACCTACATCTTCCCTGCCCTTCCTTACATCTCCTGCTTAACATTGGGAAATAGGTTTCCTTCCCTCCCTCCTTCCCTCCCTCCTTCCCTCCCTCCCTTCCTCTGTCCCTTCCTTCCTTCCTTTCTTCTTTCCTTCCTTCCTTCCTTCCTATCCTTCCTTCCTTCCTTCTTTCCTTCCTTCCTATCCTTCCTTCCTTCCTTCCTATCCTTCCTTCCTTCCTTCCTATCCTTCCTTCCTTCCTTCTTTCCTTCCTTCCTATCCTTCCTTCCTTCCTTCCTTCCTTCCTATCCTTCCTTCCTTTCTTCTATCCTTCCTTGCTTCCTTCCTTCCTTTCTCTCTCTCTCTCTCTCTCTCTCTCTCACACAGTTTGCTTTTTAAGATTTGTATGGACAATAGTGCCATGTACACTAGAACTTCCTGACAGAAGGAAGGTCCACTCATCAGTCCTTTGATTAAATCATTCACTAAATATTAGGTGAATATTTAGTCCTTCACTAAGTCCTTCAAGTCCTTGTGTGAGATACAGAACTGGGCATCATAGAATGTTTATGCTAATGGATATAACAGTCTAATCTCTTTTGCCCTGTGTAATTGGAAAAGGTTTCAGATGATTGAGGTTTGGAGAAAATTAATAAATTAACCTCAGTTCAAATAATCAAAAAGTCCTGTATGAAGAAGAAATGGAGCTGATATTCATTCAGCTCTAAAATATAGTCAGACTCCGAAACACATGTTTTCAAATACCAGTGTGGAATGAATGTCATAAATGCCAAAGGCATGGTCAACCAGTACAGTGCATATCTCTCTCCATCAGAGTAAATTAATTCAAGATTGCTTCTTTTAGTCTTACCTCTTCTTCTTGTCTCTCCCTCTGCTTGGAGGAAAATGCCTGCTGATGGTGCTTCCTGGCACAACAGAAACTCTGATATTTTCAGTGCACTTTGCCTTTTGGTGCTCCTTTAACTTAGTGACCTACCCGTGCTGGCCAGAGCTGCATTAACCAGGTCCCGCCTGCACAGGAGAAATTCCTTTCATTCATCAGCAGATAAGGAGTTTTGACAAGCCTCTCTGGGGAGCAAAAGGGGAAAACATGCACACAAAAGATTGCCCTGTAATACTGAGAAGCGCAAAGTGAAGGAGCCAAAGAAAGACCGAAGGAAGCTTTGAGGCAGCCAGAGCAGACAGGGAGTCTGCTATCAGAATTAAATGCGATGTAGTCCAGAGCCCTCTCTCTGTCTCTACCTGCTTCTTCTCAATGTCACTATCGGCCCACAGTTTGATACAAAACAGACCCCAGAAGTATTCCAGTAACTCCTCAGGACCACCAGGGCAAAAACAAAAACATTCAGGGCTTGACACTTACCAGGGCAGCTTGCCAAGCGTATCACATGTGAAAAGAGCTGCTCGGAGAGAATAATCTTGCTCATGTTCACAAGGCTGGGTGTTAAGTCTGTGAGAACCCAGGGCATTTTCCATCCAGGGCAGCCTACAAGGGCTGGGAAAAGCACTTTTCTATGAACTGCCAGAAAGGGCAATTATACATTTTATGGAAGTAAAGGTTGAAGGAGGACATGAAAGGTCATTTGGGGGAATGGGGAGAATTAGTCTACCTTCTTGACTTCAAGTCTGAATATACTGAAATGATCCCACCTTGCAAGTATATCTCACATATTCTTTATGCAGATCTTTTCTGCAAACCTGGCCTTGAGGAATTCTGACATCCAACCTAACAGTTTCATGATACATTTATTTTGATGGCCCACACTGTAGTCAAGATGATAAGGTTGGCTTCTCTACTCTACAAAACTTTTATCCATTGATCTAACAAATATATCTAGAGCACCTACTACTGGCCAGGCATGTTCTAAGTGCTAGCACCAAATCAAGGAACAAAACCCATAATAAGGCCTCTTGCTTTTGAATCTTATCCTGCAGTAGGGTTTTACAGAGACATAGTATATTAATTATGGCAGAGAATTTGGTAAATGAGAAATAGAAGGTTCAGTTAGCTAAAATTGATTTCACAACTCTTTGTTGAATGCTTAATATATGTTGTACAGTGTTTTTCAGATTCCAGGCTGGGCAGGAACCAGGCAGATGCACCTCCAGTTCTCTTGTTTCTTTTATTCTAGTGGACTTTGCCCATCATTCAACTCTGCTCTCACATCCATTTATTACCCTCCTTTGCTCTTCTGGGGGAAGGAGGGTGAAGGGAGAGAATGCTTGCATGTTATATTTCTTAGGTCCCTTTGTCAAATGGCTTTTGACCTGCTCTCCCAAAAGCAGGACCTGGCTCAACTTTGGAGGGTCGGAGGAAGTCAGCAGCCCTGATTCTGCCTTTCCTTTCTATCTCAGGCAATGGCTGCGTCGCCTGTGGACACCAGCTCTGCTAGCCATGACTCTAAGCCCTGACAGACACTCCCCTTACTTCTGGGCTCTGGTAAAGTCTCCTCCTCGCATTATCCCTCCAGACCCTTTAGGTTGTGGTGACTTCTTGTTCTGAGTTGCTTCATCGTTTCCCTTTTAACTTCTCTACTTTTTGATAACCTGTGTGATCAAATCCTTGTATTAAATTTCCTGTCTTTGAAAGACCTAAACATTTTTTGTTTTCCTCATGGGACACTAACTGGAAAAAAGAGTTTTGATCAGGCTATTAAAAATGTGATAAGCAACACAAAAGGGGAAGTGTGGATATATAAGAGATGGAATATATGCTAAGGCTGCCACAACATTTACGACAAATTGGGGGATTAAAGAACAGAAATTTATTCTCTTGCAATTCTGGAGGCCAAAAGTTCAAGATCAAAGTGTCATCAAGTTTAAGGTCTTCTGAGGCCTCTCTCTTTGGCTTGCAGATGTCTGCTTTCTTCATGGGTCCCCATATGGTTGTTCTTCTGTATTCCTGCCCCTGATATCTCTTCTTATAAGGATATCAGTTGGATTGAATTAGTACCTACCTTAATAGCCCATTGTAACTTAGCTACCTCTTTAAAGAATGTATCTTCCAAATACAGTCACATTCTAAGGTACTGGGGATTAGAGCTTCAGCATATAAATTTGGGGATGAGACATAATTCAGTCCATTACACTAACCTAGTTGAAAGGTCAGGAAGGCCTGACTAAGAAAGGGGTTAACAAATAGAGTAGCAGGAAGGGCATTGGTTACCATATATGCATTTGTATGATTTTCACATATTGGACACACTTTAATCAACACAATGTGCTCTCCAGTAGATATGTAGACTTGAATAAGATGAAGGTTCTCTCCTGCCCTTGACATTGGGTAGGAGAGATGTTCCATTGTGGAACAATAGAAATATAGCATGACATCTTAGGCTATGTTAAGTATAGGGAGTAGCTGGAGTATGGAGAACAGGAACATCTCACTCCATTAAGAACATCAAAAATGGCTTCCTTGAAGTAGATGTCATCAAAGTTGAGTCTTCAAAAAACTAAAGTAGTAGGCAAGTGAAGAAAACATTGAGAGTAGGAAGAAAATTCCAGGCAGATACAAAAGCATGTTGTCTAGAAGTTAGACCTGTGAGTGAAAGATAGCATTGCATTTTGATCCTTCCTGACATTGAAAGGACAGGTCTTTGTATTTTTATAAGAACTGAGGATACTTCTCAATATTCATCAAAGTTGTGCTCTTCATAGCTCTTTTAAAAAATATTTGTAGTTGGTCTCTCAGTATCTTTGAGCTTAATGTTTTGCTTTCTCTTATTTGTTTTGTTTTAGTTTGTTTCCATCTATGAGAGAAGGCCATAGTGCTCTTCCTTGACCATTGCCTCTCTAATTTTGGTGTGGCTTTCTCCCCTTTGGCACCTGTGATCCTGGGGGCCCAGGATGGTACAACTCTCAGGAAACTGCTGGGAGTGTTTGTCAGAGCAATGGGAGGAACAGCGTAGGCCTTTAAAATTCTGCTTTGTTCCTTTCTTTCTTTCTTTTTTTTTTTTTTTTTTTTTTTTTTTTGCATCTACATTTTTAATGAGGATGCTCCTTCCTTTCTTAGCCATATCTCTGTGGTTAATGAAGTATTTCACAGTATTGGGCACACATAGTTGGCCCCAAACCAATGTCAATAATAAAAATTTAAAAATAAAGCTTTTGTCTTGTTGCTCTTTTTCAGCTCTTTCAATAACCTCTTTCCTTACTGCCTCAGGGTATCATCCGAGAAAGTTCAAAGTCATTCTTATGTAGATTTCTGCCTTAAAGAATAAACAATCTGCCCAATGACATTATTTAAGAAGGAGAGTAATTGAAAAATAATGTTTATAACATTATAAAAAATCTATGGGCATTTGAAGATTTTGCACTTAATCATACACACCATAGATAAAAGGTTTACAGAGGTCCCCAAAAAGAGTCATTAAAATCCTTAGATGGGGTCTTTTTCTCGGGAAAACTCTAACTTAGTAAGTCTAAGAAGGTTTTCTGTGTATACATTTCCTATTCAGAGCAAAAAGACATTTGAGTACTCAACCAGTGCCCACTTATAGTAGAGTCAGCTGTAGATTCCTTCCTTTGTCATCAAGACTAAACTGCATGCTGTTAACATGAAATAAGAATAACATGTGCATCTTACCAACCATTAGGATTGAAAATATTTGACTTGTGGATTTTTGGTTTATTGGATTGTTTTGTATTTCCACCTCTGCAGAAGAAATAAATTCTACATTGTAACAAGAGAGCATTGAGTTAGATGTAAAGAAGAACTTTGTATGTCAGGCTGATTAAACACTGGAGCAAATTAGCAGGGGAGCTTATGGAATCACCATCTGTAGAGATATTTTAAAAATAGAATCGACAATTTTCTTCTTTGGATGATTTAGGAAATGCCCCTACTGGCAAGGAGATGGACCAAATGGGCTCTTGAAATCCTTTTTGGTTTCCTGCTCCTAAGAGTCGTTCTCTACAGTTCCTGGAAGTATTTATTTCCTAAGTATAATGTAGAACAGAATGCCTATAGCAAAGGTGGTGTGTGCGTGTGTACGTGTGCATGCGCGCATCCATGGCATTAGGTGGAAGGATGGGAAGGGAACATTGTGCTACTTAAAAAACAAAATGTTCATTTCCTAACCAGTCATTTTTACCTATGTGAAATAAACGAGATTTCCAGAAGCTTGCCTTTTTCCTGACCATTCCCTCTCTTTTCTATGCCCACACTTCAAATGTAGGCCTGATCCTGTGCCTACTCTCAGCTCTCTTTTCCACTTATATCCTGTCTCTCCTGAGGCAACTTTTATGTTCTTCTGAGCCTTCTGCTCTTGGATGACTTGAAAAATCTGCTTCCATAGCCATGAATATTTCTCTGGGTTACAGACCTGCATGCCAACTATCTTCTAGATACTTCTACCTGAGACAACCTCTCAGCAAATCCAACTCACCATGTCCCAGACTGAAGAGATGGCAGAACAGAAAAGGGTGCTTTCAGATCCTTAATCTCCACCCACCCTTCCTTTTATTTTTTTTTACAGACATTCATCAATATGTTTAATTTAAAATATTTCACTCTGAATCCATTTGAGAGAAAAAAATTCAAGGATATGTAGTGAGGAATTTGGCCAGAGATGTCCATCCATTGCCCTTGGCTTCTTGAAAGTAATCTATGTCATACATAATAGGATTATCTTCGTTTAGGGCAGGGGTTGGCCATACTGGATTTTATTTTATTTTATTTTTTATATGTAGTTTATTGTCAAGTTGGTTTCCATGTAACACCCAGTGCTCATCCCAACCAGTGCCCTCCTCCATCCCCATCACCCATTTTCCCCTCTCCACCACCCCCATCAAACCTCAGTTTGTTCTCGGTATATAAGAGTCTCTTATGGTTTGCCTCCCTCCCTCTCCCTAACTCTTTTTCCCCCCTTCCCCTCCCCATGGTCCTCTGTTAGGTTTCTCCTGTTAGACCTATGAGTGAAAAGATATGGTATCTGTCCTTCTCTGCCTGACTTATTTCACTTAGCATGACACCCTCGAGTTGCATCCACGTTGCCACGAATGGCCATATTTCATTCTTTCTCATTGCCATGTAGTATTCCATTGTATATATAAACCACATCTTCTTGATCCATTCATCAGTTGATGGACATTTAGGCTCTTTCCATGATTTGGCTATTGTTGAAAGCACTATGAACACTGGGGTACATGTGCCTCTATGCATCAGCACTCCTGTATCCCTTGGGTAAGTTCCTAGAAGTGGTATTGCTGGGTCATAGGGGAGTTCTCTTGTTAATTTTTTGAGGAACCTCCACACTGTTTTCCAGAGCGGCTGCACCAGTTTACATTCCCACCAACAGTGTAGGAGGGTGTCCATTTCTCCATCCTCGCCAGCATCTATAGTCTCCTGATTTGTTCATTTTAGCCACTCTGACTGGCATCTCCACCCACCCTTCTACAGTTCCTCCTGTGAACCTCTTCATCCCCAGCCCTGACTCCACCCTCGTCTTTCTTCTTCCCATGTTCTCCATCTGGATCTTTGCAACTAGTTCTGTGGCTCAGGACCAAACAGTCAATGAAAATCATACCTGACCATCTCCTCTGGCATCATGCCATTCTCACAGCTCTCAGCTCTGTGAGCTCACTTGTCTTTTTCAAGCTGCTCATTCCTCTTTACCTCTAGTATTCCTTCTGCATTCAGCCATCTTCTTACCCTGACTGTGGAATCCTACCTGTACAATGTGACACATGGTTCTAGTGTCAGCTCATCTTCTTAGGAAGATGGAATCCTCCATGATGTGCATTCGTCAACCTGTGTCCACAGACCCTCAGTACAACCTTGATACGACTATGGAAAAGGTGTAGAGCATAAAGCATAGACCACTTTGAATCTGGGGCTGGGTTGTCTACACCACATCCCAGATGTGAGTCCATAATGAGTGACTTAATCTCTGTTTCCCTAGCTCTAAAAGTGGGGCTTAAAAACCACTACTACCCCATAGGAGTGAGGATGAAAATTCTTGGTTGGGAATTGGGGAGAAGAAAGAGGTGAACGTTTTGTACACCTGAAACTACTAATGTAACACTTTGTGTCAACTGTACTCAAATAAAAAAAAACCACTCTGAAAAAGAGGAGGTGAATGGTCCCTGTATTCAAGGAGCTTATAGTCAAATAATGGTAATAATATATGCAGTAATATCCAAATAACTGTAAAAAGCTGTAAAAGTAACATCTTCTTCATCACCATCATCATCACAACTAACCTTCATGCCCAGCACTTTCTAACCTGAATGAATCATTCAGTAGACAGATAATAATAAAAACTCTTATAACAATTAGGGAAAGCAAGGTCATTTAGATTTGTTGACCTTTCTTCCTGCTAGGGCAGGATAATTCCCCACAGCATATTCTTAAGTGTTTAACCAGTCTATTTAAATGACTGAATCTATTTGGTTCCTACCGCATCCCATAAAAGATTAACCTACAATGTATAAGACAGAAGTTCCAGGAAATTCTTTTTTCCGAGATTTACTTTTCCTCCAATTATTTCAACCAAACCAAGTATCTCATAATTTCATTATAAAAAAGTACTGTCGTCGTACAGTAATTCTGCCCAGTATTTGTAGCTAATTATCTCATTGCTTCTGAGCTTTTTTCCCCTTACAATGATGTACCATGTACATTTACTCCTTTATTCTTCTAAGAAAATAGTCCTAAATAACCAAATCATAGTTATATTTGAATCTATTTGTATCTTCAAATTGTTTCCCATTTATTAGTTCTGTGGCAAACTCTCAAAAACTTAAATATCACTTTATTTGGTGTAATGATGATGGTAATAAAAGCAATAAAAATAATGGAATAAAAAAAGAATATAAAAATAATGATGCCTTATATCAATTCACAAAACACTTTTTGTACAAAAAAATGTACAGAACACTTTTTACATCAATTACAGTGGAATTTTATCTTACATGGAGATTGGGCCTTCAAACCAACATGTAAGGTGAAGATTGCCTACAGTTAATTTACCCTTAAAAATCCCTTAGAAAGTGCCACATTCAATTTCAACATCCCATTTCTCAATAAGTCCAAAGATTTCTTTTTTTCTTCTGCCATTGGAACAGATCACTGTTTCTTTGGTTGAGCTCCAGATGAAGCAGTTGGCTTGCTTTTAGGGACCATGTTGCATGAAAAATAAGTATCTTTAAACACTAGAATCTCACTCCTGCACCATCAGGTGCTCACATTATGAGAAGCAGCCGCAGGGAGACAGAAGTCTGAGCAGAGACAGACTCTCCTGTCACTCTCCCCCTCAGGCATGTGCTCAGGCACCGGAGGGCTGAGTGGATGGCCCATGCTATTGCAAATCTCGTTCCCTGCCTCTCTCTCTCTCTCTCTCTCTCTCTCTCTCTGATTCTGATTCTTTTTCTTTCTTTTTGTGAGCTATAAGAGGATAAGCACAGAGCTGAATACATTTAAGTCAAAAAAGCCTCATCAGGGGCCCCTGGGTGGCTCAGTCGGTTAAGTGTATGACTCTTGATTTTGGCTCAGTTCGTGATCTCATGGTCTGTGGGATCCAGCTCCCATGTCAGCGCAGAGCCTACTTAGGATTCTCTCTCTCCTTCTCTCTCTTCCCCTCCCCCAGTTGCTCTCTCTGTCTCTGTCTCTAAATAAATAAATACACTTAAAATAAAAGCGCCTTACGATATGCGATCATTGTGCCCTCTTTGAGCGTCTTAACAATCTGGTGAGGTAGCTAGGGATTGTTATCTTATTTTTTCAAGAGAAAACATATTAGAGTAAGATTGGTAGGTTTAAACATAAAAATATAGGATGCCCAGTTAAACCTCAATACCAGAAAAACAATCAGTAATCTCGTAGGATACGTATGTTCCATTCCATATTGAGGTCATACTTGTGTTAAAAAATATTTTTTTTGTTTACCTGAAATTCAAATTTAACTGGATACCTAGCATTTTATCTAAAAATTCTAGCTCAGAAGTATTACTTGGCCTCAAGACATCTGGTTTCTAGACCTTTATATTAGCTCATGATGCTCCTCAGTTACATTTGAATATCTTATTTGTCTACATTTAAATGACTTTCAATTACTATTGAAATTGCAATTTCAATTTTGACTGTAGGATTACTTAATGAAAAAACAAGCAACATATACAAATATATTTTCTTATTAAGACAGTCCATGAATTAAGACTCAAATTTGAGCTGTATTAGTCCATTCTTGATAAGGAGTTGAGTATCTCCTTGGTTTTTGCTTTCAGGATAAAACACCCATTGGATTTGAATTTAGGGAATGATGTGAAACCCTGGGAAAAGCTGTGAATATAGTAAAGTCCTTTGCTCCTCAGATAGAATGGAAAATATTTAAGCCAAAAGAAAGAAAAAAGGTCATATTCATGTGTCTAATATATTGAGTTTATACTCATTATGACATCATTAATAGCTGATTAGAAAATTCTCCTGGTATTCAGCCTTCTGACTCCATTTCATAATAATTGGTATTGATAGCATTTTATTGTGCTATATACTTTGCCAGCACCAAGACCGATGGATTCTGATCCAGAATATAAGCAATGCTTTAACAAGGCAAGCACGAAGTTATGTTATTTTTACCGTGCCTTGTTACCTGGCAGGCAATTACAGTTCTGGACTTTAACATTGTTTTCCAAGAATAACAATCATCTAATGTTTAGTTTGGCTAAAGCAGGGTTTGTGATTGCCCACCTGTTAGAAGAAAAAGAAGACATTCCTGTAAATGGAAGATCTGAGGCAAATCATGAAACATTTTAAGAAAGGGGGTAGCATGTTCTGTTGGCTACACTAGAAATTGTAAGAGGTAAGGGAAAGTATATAATAGACAAAAGTCTGAGTATTACAGGTCTTTTGATTATCTTTAAAACACCCCCAAAAGGCTATCATCATGGGTGGGGGTAGAAGGCTCTGACATTTGTGACATTTAATTGGAATAGCTCTGGCACTGTGTCTTAAACCGGTGGTCAGATTCCCTGAAGAGGATTAGGGAAGCATCCCAAGGGGGTCATGTGGCCAGAACAGCTGACTTTAAAGCAGCTATTTAATCATCAAGCAAAAGCAGAGTTAGTCTAGTGTTTATGAGCTTGTGCCCCGAAGCAAGCACACCTGAGATAATTATGAGTTCTGCTACTTACTAACTCCGTGATCCTGGGAAAAGTTTTCCCAAACCTCAGTTTCCTCATCTGTATAATGGAAATAAAGATGCTCTTGGGGTTGTTTTGAAGGAATTAAAGAAACTAAAAGAGTAAAGTGTTTATTATACAGTAAATACCAATAAATGAAGCTATTATTATTAACTATAAGGAATGTGAAGAGAATAAGACTTTTTTGTTCATTTGTTTGTTAACATCTATTCACCAAACACTTAGTGAGTGTTGCGTGAAACTATTTTAGGTGCTGGAGAATAACACCTTTCAACCCTTGGCTGAGCACTTTCCCACATCCCTTTACCCCAGTTTGCTACTTCCATACCAAGAGGGAGAAGGATATATAAGATTACAAAGTAAGTAATAGTATGCAATAACATTCCTTGTACCCATAACTATATATCTCATGTTATATTATTTAATACATATAATGTCTATGTGGGATAAGTGTCATATTGCCTTATGATAGATGAGGGAACTAAGGCGGATAGAGTTTTAAATTTTTTTAAATATTTATTTATTTTGAGAAGCAGAGACAGAGAGTGAGCAGGGGAGGGGCAGAGAGAGAGACACAGTATACCAAGCAGGTTCCAGGCTCTGAGTTGTCAGTACAGAGCCTGAGGTGGGGCCCAAACTCACGAACTGCAAGATCATGACCTGAGTCAAAGTCAGATGCTTAACTGACTGAGCCACCCAGGTCCCCCCAGATAGAGTTTTAATAGCATCATCTAAGTTCGTGCATGACAGAGCTGGAGGTTGGACCTCAGTCTGCATGACTGCAATATACATTACCTTAACTACTTACAGTTGGGAGAAAATGCCTAAGAGCCTCTAAAGAGATGATTCACCATCGTGATGTGACCAAAAAAAAAAAAAAAAAAAAAAAAAAAAAGCCAGAACTTTCATCATTTCTATGGTCACTAAAAATAATCTTATCTTGCATTCGGTATAAAAACTGAAAGCTAATTCTTATATCAAAGTGACCTTGTATTAATTCCCTAGTTCTCTTCCATGAGTGTGCATTCATTAACATTTCTGTAACTAGTCTCTCTTATTGCTGATGTGATCAAAATCAAACAGTTAATGAACTAAACCACCCTTGCTAAAAATAATCTCTGCAAAGACCGCATGTGGTAATTCTAATGAGCTATTTTACAGTAAATGTACTTACGAAGAGTGTGAAGGAAACAAAGAAACAGAGTCTTCGAAATCAAATTAAAAACCAGTATTCTGTATTAAAAAAACTAATCTGGGGCCACCAGACTACATTTTAATCCTACCCTATTTTTTGACCAAAGATGGCATAGCTATTCACCAATAAATAACCATTCTTAAACATCTGCACAGCAATTAGATTTGAACTTCCTAAAGAGAAACTGAGTCACCAGCTAAGTAGCCATTTCTCTAATCTTCAAAAGGCAACTCTAAAAATCAATACCAAAAGCCCCAAATCCTATCTCCCTACCTGTTTCTACAAACTTCAAATGGGAGTTATTCATTTTCCCACTTGTTAATGTGGAAATATCTGAGGTATCTGTTATTTTGAAATACCCCAGTATTTATATACTATGCTTTCAAAATTATAGTCATATACTTGTACTTTAATGGGGAAATACAACATACAGCGTTTAAATGTAAAATGGAACATATGAGACTCCAAATGATACAAGAAATCTTCCAGCCCAGAAGAAATCTGTGTTCAGTTCAGTCACAGCCTGGATCTTATGATCTTATGATTAGTCCTTCTTGGGAGGTCCTTTACAGCATTTGTGAAGACATTGGACATATTGCTAACGACAAACTTAGAGGAGTGGCTGTCAATATACTTCTCTAAATATTATTTATGGAAATAAGAAACAATGAAGAAAGAGGAGATCTACGTGTTCACATTATCCCCACTGAGGCATAAGTTAGCTAAATACCTTACCCAGTGCCCCTGCACCCAAAACGAAACATGATTTATACACTCAACAAAATAGAAGAGAGCGAGAAAAGCCATTCACTTGCCGCAATAAGGATGAGGTCAACGTGAAGGGGACATTCATGTCAATGAAGAAGTTTTCAGTTGATAACAGGACTGTAGGTGGTCACATTTTAACCCTCGCCTCTCTCGGTCATTCTTGTTGCTGTCACACACAGCCATTCTATTCTCTGTTCTTGTGAATTATTCTCACACAGTGCCTCTCCCCTAGTCCCCAGACGCCCACTTACCACCCTCATCAACGTGTCATGGCCTCATAACTTCTTTTTTTATTGTTTTAGATCCCCATCTGTTTTCACCATTCCTAGTCCACACACTCCCCACTGCTCAAATGCTCTAGAACCTTTGGGAAGCATCTACATTTTTTCCTTCACTCTCTAGTGTATGTTGGAGAGGCCGCAGAATAGCATGGACAGCCTCTTAAAAGCTATTGGTAGTCCTGAAGAAGGGGAGTGGCAGCATGAGATACAGTGTCTAAGGATGCTCGGAACACCGAAATGCCCTCTGTACACGAGATACGTGTCCTCCTCTTGCAGCACCAGAGCAGATGGGTTTCTGTCCAGAACATTGTATTAGATGGAGATGGGTATAGGGCCTTCCTATTGATGTGGTACCACGAGCACGTCCATTCCTTTCTCTGTGCCTCAGTGTCTTCAACAATGAAATATGAAATGAAATGACGATCTGGGCCTTCTGAAGTAGAAGGACAAGGTGCTAAAAAAAAAAAAAAAAGGAAGAGAAACTAAGAGGGGACAAGCTCATCTCTGCCTCGAGCAGGACATGCCCTATTATGAAGGAACTATATGTGTGAGGAGTACCATTTTTATCTTTGGTTTGGGGCAGACAATCTGCATCATGTGTCCCTGTACCTAGGTTAACTTTGTGTGTTTTCCCTAATTTCTCTTTTCTAGTGAGCAGTTTACCAATGCCAGGGGCTTAAATCTCACCTAGTTTCAAAATGAGAGGATGATGATCAAGCAATGCTCTGGGAACTGGCTCATGTTCTGAAGTTGACTAAACAGACAAAAACCTGTATTGCCTTCTTCAGCAACCCAGATGGAATGCAGAGGCTGACCACAGTGACTGGCCATCCACAAGGAAGGAGGAGAGGAGGGGGTGGGGACAGAAAGCAGGGAGAAGAAGATTGAAGAAAGAGAAAACAAAATAAAATACATTACCATAAAAATGTTAAAATGTCAAAGGAAACTATTTAGGAAGAAAAACGTGAAACAGCTCTCATCCATCAGCCACACAGTTGGTAGCGTCTCTTACTTGGGGCTTAGCCAGTGGGCGTTACTATGTGGAATTACTTTAGAACTCTCGGTATTGTTTAGCATTGACCAATAGCTTCTGGGAAGGCTTAGAACACTTCAGGAATCGTCCAAGGAGGTGGCGTTTAGGAATACTTTAATCCACCTGAAGGTAAAGAAAACCAACAGAGAATGAACTGAATTTTGGAGATTAGTAAATATACATTAAAATGAATATCAAGTGATAGCAGCATAGCTTCAAAGAAGATGCCGTTTTGAATTGAGAATAAAGTTAACTTGATCAGTGTCTGGAAGGGCATATTATCTAACCATATATTATCATTTGGTTGAGTTTCACAGGCAAGCAGAGAAATTTCCCCCTTCCTCCCCGGAAAGTGCTGCTGTGGAGAGAAGAATTTTCAAGTCGGTCTTTAATAAGGACCATCAGTGTGCAGTTTGCTACTCCCAATCGCTGGTTTCTAGCAAGGTCGTAAGAGAGGAATGTCTTCTGGGGGGCCCAGCACAGAGTATTCCTAACTGAAGGGTCATCACACAGAGAAATTTTTCTTTCTCTGTGCTGGCGTGCAGAAATACACCAGGACTTGAATTTTCAGAGTGATTTAGAGAGGACGGGAACTTTTCAAATGAAAGTCAATTTATAGGATTAAAAAAATTAAAAAAACATTTTTCTTGTCTTTAAAAAAGGCAACCCCAGGTGATTTGTTTCCATGTTGAGGCAGAATTTCACAACCACAAATTAACGCCTTGGTTGGTTTTTCCTTGACTTTTGTTTAGCCCAGTGGACCTCAAACTCTTCTCGACTGTGCACATCTTCAATGAGGTCAAAAGATTTGTAAGCCACATTTATCATTCATAGGCCACATCTATTACTTTCTCTCAAAAACATTTTTTAAAATACTAATATATATACATATATATACACACATATACTTAAATCTATATACTTAAAAGTGAAATCATTTTGAAGAATAGTGTGCCTCAATGTATCCTCAATGGACTTATATTAATGTGTCAGAAGTAGAAGATTAGATAATTGTCTCCTATGCTGTATATATAAACAATGATATTAGATTATATTACATTCTGAATGGATTTACAGAAATCCTTGGTTTTGTGACTAAGAGTTGTTCATTAGCCATACTTTGATAATAACTGATTTCACGGTTTAAAGTATGAATTAATAGTTGCAATGAATGACATCATAATGCAAAGAAAGCCCAGAATTTGGAGTTGGAAGCTCTAAGTTCAAGACCTAGAAACACCAATAACTGGTTCTGTATACTCTTAGTAGTATTGAGTCTTAACTTTTTTTTAATCAATAATTGGGGATACTTACTTTGTATGTTAATGCTAAGATTAAATGAGAAACTACACATTAAAAGTATTTGCATAACATGAACACACTGAGAAAATAACTACTTAAATTACTAGCAATAAGCAATTATTTTATTTAAGAAAAGTGGTCCAAAAAATGTCTCTACCTCCCACCCTGTTGCAAAAATGCTTCATGTTAATGTCAAAATCTTTGTAAAGAGAATAAAGAATCTAAGGAAAATTTCGAGTTAACTGTTACTTGCTACATTTTTTTTCTTTTATAGAGGTATTAATGAAGATGGTGAAGTGTTCTAAATTTATTTTTCTCTCCAAAAAAGAGAAAATACTTAAAGAAAATGTGTAAACCTTTCCCTCAAAAGAATCATAAAATGTAAAGAAAGTAGCCTAACCACATACATCAATTATTATTTCTGAAAGACAGTACAACTCAACATAGAGCTTCTCAAAGTTTAAAAACAGTCTTGGTTGCTTTGATGTTTTGAGGCTTCCTGATATCCAAAGAGAATAAGAGGACCAAAGTGGGGTTACAAAAATTGTAGTATATTCCAGCTGTTTGTATTTAGCTAAGTAATACGTCAAGAAACAAACAAAAAAATACAGCAACTTTGTGTGCACATCCCAGCAGCACCCCTCCCTTCCTGACCAAGAGGCACAGGGTAAATGATTCTTCTGCCCTCCTCCAGCCTGCAGTAACCCAGCATAAAGCATACCATTTCCAGGACCTAGGAGCCAGGTTTGAGTATGGACTATGTATTGGGTAGCTGCAAACCTGCTCCCTCGAATGAATCGCTATCCAGATAGTCTTATCCAGCAAGGATCATGTAGGGTCAGTGTAAAACTTCAGTGTCTGTGAGGAGCATCCTAGATGCGCCTCTATTTTTACCAGCCTCTGCAAGGATGAATACATTCGTTTTCTTTTAAAGAAAGTGAGCACTGAGTCACTTCTCTCATATATATTTTAAAGCGAAGAATAAACTGAGGCACCCTGAGCATTTGCCTTCCATACACAGATGAAACGACTTCCACGTGGCTTTTAATTACGTAACCCCAAACTAATATTCTTTGAAAAACTAATTTTCTCTCCATGGAGTTACTCCTGTACTTTGGCACAGGACGGTGGGGCGGGGGGGAAGCGGCAGAAGTACTGTAAACACTAATATTCACATCCATTTTGAGCCATTACAGTGCCAAGAAATGCTCTGGATATTTCAATGGACCTCCCACGTTCTCGATAGGATGTTTTCTGTGCATGGTGATCCACAAATATTATCATTCCATGACAATGCAGTTTCATCAAGGTACGTCTCAATCCATGGGATACGAGTCCCACACAACAGACGGCGAATTTGGCGCAGCCCGGCGCACGCTGCGTGCGTTACTTACTGGTTATATTGCAGTGGTCACACTGAGTTCCGTATGGCGCCGTATTAACGAATGGCATGCAAGCACCTTCTGTTGAAACATCTGCGACAGGGAAATTTCAGGCATTTTTCCAGATAATTTTTGTGCTCTGGACCAAATTTTCATTAGGACTATAAAACCTGGCAAGCAGTATTGTTGTGTATGATTTTTTAATAAACTGGGACATGCCTTTGTTACAGGAGTGAGGAAAAGGGCTCTTCAGAGACTCTTTTCTATTATAAAAAGTTCAGAAAACATATGACAGCTCACAAAATAACATCTCCCAACTTCTTTTTTTCCTACGTGCAAGATTCCAGGCTTTCGTAGACATATAAATAATATTCACAGTTTTGGATGCAGAAAGCAAAAATGCAGATTTTCGCAACTTGTAGTAAATGATTCCAACGGTGGCTTTCCTTAAACATGTGTTTGTTAGGAATGCACACAGCCAACAGAGATGTTTTTTATGTATTTAATTTTTGATGCTTGGTGCCAAAAACAGTCTGTGCAAGAGGTTTTACTTGCTTTAAGAGACACCGTGTTTCAGAATTAGAAAAAAAGTCAAGAGGTTGGGCACATGCCTTTCTGTACCTATAAACAATGCAGACTTAACAACTAGCATTGTTCATTTTTTTTTCACCAGTTCAAATATGGGTGTTTCCGTTTCTTTCCTCACTGCCAATAACCACCCAACTACTACAGTATTGGAGGCTAGAGAAACTCCCTTTTGTAATTCTTTAATTCCCGGTGCCCTGCTACAAACACTAATGCAAAACAAACACACTTGGCAGTAAATATGTGCATTATCATTATGTAAATAGGCATGTTATCATTATCCTTTGATGATGCTGTTCTTTGTAAAGCCTTTTTTTCTTTCTAAATATATTATCCAATTTAAGTTATAATGCATATTATACCACTGGGGCTCTATAAACACTCTAGATCAAGAAGAATTAGTAGGCGGTCTATAATATAACAAAATGTTTACCACCTATGCATATGGTGTGTGATGCAAACAAACAGACCAATGCTGTTGCACATTATACAATCCCACCCCAGCCGTGCACGGAAACCTCTGAGATTAATATCCATCTTGCTGTTCAAATTGAGTACCACATTATGACATTTTATATTGACAACATTATAAGCTGAGATGATACATTTTAAACTCGATGAGATGAATGATCTAGTACTAGCAGAAAATAGTCTGCCTATCTGAACCTTATATGAACTAGGAACGACTCATGTCACAGTCTGTTTGGAAATGTTACAATGTTTGCATAAATCCATTGCTTATGCATAAGCACCAGGGAACTGGGATCCTGAGGCAGGCAGTAATCTGCAAAGTTCTTGTGGCGCTTGATAAGCATGCAAGATGCATCTCACATTCTCCTTGGTGAATTGCAAATGTTTGTGTAAGAAGGAGCAGATAGCTGCATATTGTAGGAAAAGATCAAGGCCGATTTCTTCAGTAGGGATTGGAAGGGAGCTAGAGAGCCTGGGCATAGGGAAAGGAAGGACTGAGGACACCTTCCAATTTACCTAGGCCCCTCAAAACATGCAATACCCACCCTAAGATGTAGATTTTTGGTCCTATTTGTCTTCACATCTGTAGTTGTCCAAATTGTTGGGCATAAATACTAACTATTTGAGTTCACTATAAAGACACAGGGATGCTATTAATTAAGGTATGAATGATGGTACTCCTCTGCTTCTATTATTTTCTCTTTTCTGGAGGAAGTAGGCTGTGAACTTTGGAACAAGATAGTTATATTTATTCCTTGTTTAAAATATGTTGTCAGTATTTTTTTTTTGAGTCTCCTAAAGGAGTTTGCTACTTGACACATAGTTAAACTGATAAGAGTTCAAACAGCTTAAAGACTCGATTTCTGTAAATTTAAAATTCATTAACATTAGCATCTGATTTACAGGGCTTCAGAATACACAAATGAGGCCATGTGTGCTCACCGCACCCCTTACTAAGCATTTGCTCTGGGTAAAGCCCTTGGCCTTTTCTTTCTTTCTTTTTTTAATTTTTTTATGTTTATTTATTATTGATAAAGAGAGAAACAGAGCATGAGTGGGAAGGGCAGAGAGAGAGGGAGACACAGAATCTGAAACAGGCTCCAGGCTCTGAGCTGTCTGCCCAGAGCCTGACACGGGGCTCGAACCCACAAACTGTGAGATTGTGACCTGAGCTGAAGTCAGGTGCTGAACCGACTGAGCCACTCAGGCACCCCAACCCTTGGCCTTTTCAAATATGTTATCCGATCTTAGTGCCCATGCACTGTGTACCACTGGGGCTGCAGACAAACTTGAAATGGCTTTGAGGGATTTCAGGTATTCACCACACATACCAAGCCTCCTTCTTCAACCCAAGAAGGGACCATTTCTATTCTAGCGTCAGCTTAATGGTGGATATAATTTGAGAGGTAGGGGCTGGTGGGGCAGATATGGCATGAACTGACACCTTGTGCTGGATGTAGTGTCTTGCTAAATCTTCCCTGGGAGAACAAGTCTTCCCCTTCACTCCACGCCTGTGCTCGTGCTCTGCCCTCCCCACCCTACCCTGGCCCACAACCCCCTCTCTTCCATTTTATCTGGGTTAATCTGCTAGGGTTATCATAACAAAATCCCATAGACTAGGTGGCTTAATTAACATACAGTGTAGTCTTGGCTTCAGGAGTAGAACCCAGTGATTCATCACTTACCTATGACACCTAGAGCTCATCCCAAGTGTCCTCCTTAATCACCATCACCCATTTAGCCTATCCCCCCACCTACCTCCCCTCCAGCAACCCTCAGTTTGTTCTCTGTATTTAAGAGTCTCTTATGGTTTTTATCCCATTTTCCCTTTCTGTTTTTATCTTATTTTTCCTTCTCTTCCCCTATGTGCATCTTTTGTGTTCCTCAAATTCCACATATGAGTGAAATCATATGATACCTGTCAGATATCATATGATATCACATGGCCTTTTTGCTGTGTCCTCCCCATATGGCCTTTTCTATGTGCATGTGCAGAGACAAGGGAGATCTCTGGTGTCTTTCTACTTCTTATCGGAACACTGGTCCTATCAGATTAGGGGTCTACCCTATGACCACATTTAACCTGAATTACCTATCTGATAGCCCTGTGTCCAAACACAGTCATATCAGGGGTTAGGGGTTAGGGCTTCAGTACATGTTTGAAGGGCACAATTTAGTCCGCAGCACTAGGCATCCATGAGGTCACAGCTAAGATCTGCTTTCCTCCTGGGAGCACCCCCAGCCCTAACATTTAGGTCAGGTGGCAGTTTCAAATTAAGCCAGAGGTCCAGTAACATCTTGCACGTCACGGCAGCAAACCTGATATTGTTTCCACCCTGTGATCATGTGGCCTAGTTAAGAAACTGGAAAATGTACATGTGAGATTATCACAGAGAAGGTGCTTCCTGAGTCAGACATGTATGAATCAAGGCCCCAGGCCAATGTGATTGGGTGAGACTTCCCCTCTTTGAAAGTGCGCCCATTTTTTTACATTTGTGAAAATATAAACCAAGAACTGGAAGACTTAAAATCAGGGAGTGAGAATCCACAGGAAATGGAGTTATACCAGTTGACAAAACATTAGCTCAGCATCCGGTGCTTACAGTCCTGATCCGGTTGATAGAGAGGAGACATAGGGTCTGTCAGCTTAGGGGTCAACATGGCTCAGACTGGGAGCAGATTGAGAGCTGTGTCTGGAAGGGGCCAGCCACTTATCTACACACTATTCAAGATCCCCCAAGCCAGTCACATTTTGCTCTACTCCTTCCTTGGAAGAGTGGATGGGAGTTTGCCATCTGCCAGGGACCTCATAAACTTGAACGTGTAACAGGGCACCCACTGCCATTAGTTTACTTTTAGAAATTCTACCTGGCTTCTGACAAGCCTTTTGAGGAAGGTGGTAATCACTCACATACTTGGGCTTCTCCATGGGACCTCTCGACGAGCCCGTGCTGCCTCTTCCCGGTCTCTTGGGGTTGACCATGGTTGAGACAGTATTAATATTGAACCAACATTGGTGACTGATATAGCTTTGTCCAGATTGGTTAAATATCAAATGAGAAAATCTCTGTACAATGGCGACACATAGGGCAGTGGTTTTTCTCTCCAGGGGACACTTGGCAGTGTGTAAGGAATTATTTTTTTAACTTTTTGTTGTTTTGTTTTGTTTTGTTTATTTTTGAGAGAGAGCTGGCACACGTCAGGGAGGGGCAGAGAGAGAGGAAGACACAGAATCTGAAGCAGCTGTCAGTACAGAGCCCGATGTGGGGCTCAAACCTACAAACCGTGAGATCATGACCTGAGCTGAAACCAAGAGCCAGATGCTTAACCAACTGAGCTACCCAGGTGCCCGAGGAAATTTTTGATTGACACGACCTTGGGTGCAGAGCAAGGATGGTGACACTAGCATGTAGTAGGTAGAGGTTAAGGATGCCACTAAACATTCTACCATGCACAGGAGAGCACCTTATGACAAAGGATTATCTGCCCCTCAAATGTCAATAGTACCAAGCTTAGAAACCCTGATAGGTTAAGAAAAAGAGTTTTCGATTAAAACAGTCACTTAGATAATTTCCTTAACCTGTGACTAAGGTTAAGTTCACTCACCTGTCAAATGAGTATAAAATACTCATTTCTTAGTTCTAAAGATTAATAGATAATATATTAAAATATTATTGTTAGTTTAGCATAAACCAGGTGCTGAATAAAAATCTGAAATGCTTAGTGCAATGACGCTCAAAAACCATCCAATAAATTGCAGGAACTATTGTTAATACCTTTCTAAATAAATAACAAACTGTTGCAAATATATAGTGTTCAGACTAGATTAGGGATCAGTGTGTGTCAGGGGAGCTGAATGGGTGGATGTGGTAGACTGGAAAATTATTTGTGATTGCCCCGTTATTTCTGAGAAATGAAACCATTCTATGATGTGTGCAAAAAAAAGAAACTCGAGTCACCAGGCAAGAAAATTCCAGTCACATCTCTTGAGAGATCAGTGGGTTCTGGTGACAAGGGAGAAGCCTTAAAAGGACTGAGGGCTCAGGGGACACAAAGAGAGAGGGGAGGGGCTGAGAAGACAGGGGAGCTGGGTAAGAAGGGACAGGAATTGAGAAGCCCTAGTGAAAGGAGGAGTCCCAAAGAGCCCGTCAGGTAGAAATGAAAAGGTAAGCTAGACTGGAAGAGGCTGGGTTGGAATTCCCAATCGAGATTTTGTCTATGGCCTTGGTATAAGGATCCAACCTTCCCAACTCAGAAAAGACTTACTTTCCTTTTACAAAAACACTTGGAACACAGCAAGTCTTCACTCAAGGCTCCACCGTAGTTGCTCTAATCTGTCCAAAAGTTTTCTTCCGTGTCTGGAAAACTCTCCTCTGCCCTTCACCTTTTCAACTACCTCCCTGAAGAAGCAGCCCACCTCTGGGGCTGTTCGAAAGAGAAAAAGTAATGGTTTCCACCAGAGGTCCTGGATGAACAGGGGCTGGATGTGGGGCACAGGTCTACTAGTATCTACAGGTCCCTGTGTGCTGAGTTGTATCCAACACGAATCAAACCGAGAGGGAACTGTAATTGTTTTTGAAACACCAAACATGAGAACAGCTGAAATTCTTAGGAAAAAAAAAAAAAATCACTGGGTAATTGAGCTTAGTAGTGAGATTATCGAAAAGCTGGAAAATTCTTGCTGTTAACTTTCCAATCAGTACAATCATAAAACGACCAGCTTTTTAAGAGACATCACATATCCATTTACACCAATTTCACGTAAGAAAGAAATTATCTTCTCAGAGGCTTGTTTTCTTTTTTTTGAACTCAAATTTATTTCTGCCCCCCTGGAACTGACGGGGCTCTCCCAGAACGGGGGGGTGGGCTTGAGAGGAAGCAGAGCTCAATTCCAAATCCACATCGGTCACGCGGCGCCTGCATTTCCCCCGATTCCTTTCAAGTTGAACACACTTTTCAAGAAAGGGGAAAAAAATACAAATGCTGGAGAAGCCTTTTTATAAACAAGCCATTTAAACTTCAGAGACAATTAGCCCCCCGGCCCGGTTTTAACTTCTGGGTTTCGGAGCCTCGGCTTTCCTGATAATTTACTTTTGAAATTCCCAGGCCCGTGGGGCTGGTCGGGCCGAGCCCTGCCTTCCCGTGTGCGGCCGCCGATGGCGAGCTGCCGTGGTCAGTTTGACGAAGTATACATAAGCTTTTGGCACCGCGTCTCTGCAATATCATAGACGGTCAAGGAGGCGCCTGTTATAAAAATACACAGTGAAACACAACTGAAGGACTGTGCTTTCTCAAAGACGAGCGTAATGCATTCCTTCTGTTTAGGCTCATTTTCCAGCCTTTCACATTCTTTGTGAACAAGAGTTATAAAACAACCCTGATGCAGGCCAATTATTTTTACTTTGAAGGCCATTAATCAAGATTGACTAAGAAAATGAAGACAGCTAAGCAAAATTTCATATGTGAGTAGAGTGAGATTAAAATAAAACCAGATGGGATGGACAGAGACACTAAGCATTTTTTTTTTAAATTTTTGGACTCATGTAATAAATGTCTTTTACAAATTACAGCACTCTTATTTTCTTACAGTAAATCAAATCAGGCCATAATGTACAAGTGGTCCATTGCTGAAATGTCAAAAATAGAACCTGCCTTGTTCTTGTAGAGTAATTCCTCAAATCTAAACCAGCAGTGCGGGCTAACAGTCTATAAACCATTTACCTGTGTGCAATCAGAAATGTACCTGATGGATGGATTTCTCATGGCCGCCAAGCATACCACACAGTGAACTCACAGAAATCTCATCCTGAAATGATTCAAGCTTTTGGATCAGAATTATCAAGTAGGCCAGTGCTCTGTACGTTAAGAAAAGGGGAGTTCGAGATCTGTTCAGTATCCAGATTCTCTGTCATAAAAATGACTGGAGAGGTCACAAGCTCCACCCATTTAGAGACTTAAAACAACTTTTTTCTTGATCTTCAGGATCTGATACTGCTAGTACGTTCATTAATTTTCCACATGAGCACACACTTTATAAACAAAATAGTAAAAGGCGTACGTTAAAAAATAAAGTGAGGGGCGCCTGGGTGGCTCAGTTCATTAAGTGTCTGAGTTCAGCTCAGGTCATGATCTCACGGTTCGTGGGTTCAAGCCCCTCATCGGGCTGTGTGCTGACAGCTCAGAGCCTGGAGCCTGCTTCAGATTCTGTGTCTCCCTCTCTCACTGCCCCTCCTCCCTTCTCAAAAACAAATAAACATTTAAAAAGTTTAAAAAATAATAAAGTGATTTTTTTTCTCGCTAATGTTGCATGGATAGCAAGATTCTGTCACCCTGCTTCATACAGCAGCGGTATCTTACCGCAGTGGGAAAATGACTGAAAATAACCAGCTGTTACAGGATCTCTATCAAAACACACACCATAATCCTGAAGAATTCTTCCCCATTTAGCACTGTCAGGTTAAAAAGTCTGCTTAGGAAATGAGACTAAACTTTCTTTTCATAACACTCAATGAACCATTTCCACCATGTATTTAGAGAGGACACGCACATTTCTTAGAGCAGATTCAAAATAATCTGTAAAGGAAACGAAGTAGATTTTCAACTGTGGTAAGTTTTCTTCACTCCTCTGATGCTTCTTTTTCAAGATGAAAAAGGCAATTTTGAGTTTTAAAAAGCATAGTTTTTGCAAAATTCTTTTCTTGGGAAGAAAACTCAACCCGAGAATGAGAAGGGCAACCACCATTCATTTCTCCGCCACAAATCTCCAAACAAATCAGGAAACGTTTGTCCAAAATTCCTCAGAAAACAACACAACTCCCTTCACACGGTTATATTTCATTTAACGTAATGGGTGTGATCCTCGAACGTTACATGAACATTGCATTTCTGTAAGTGGGCTCAACCTTTCATTGCTTCCCATTTAAAGCCGGCTGGTGAATTCTTCTGTAAATAAGGTTTCTTGTTGATATATGGATGCGAACATAAAAGAATATTAGTGAAATAATTAAATTGGCACAAACTTCTGAAAGCTCAGAGCATTTTTAAAGTTCAGATTTTTATGTGGATTTCTTGATCAGTAATCTAGCAACCAGACTGATTCTACATAGTATACTTCTTTGTAGAGCAGGAATACGGGACTCTACACATGGTTATATCTCTAACTCGTGTAGAATGTGATCATGAAAGTTTTCTGTTTTGAGCTCAGACTGTTGTCAAATATATCTACTTCTCTTCACTTGATGTCCAGATGTCTGTCCATTGCAATTCCATCCTCCAAGCCTAAACCTTAAAATACCCTAAATTTTAACACTTTACAGTCCTCTTTAATATCTCAGACACCCATGCTATTTGCCCTCACCTGTCTGCCAGCCACCATGTGATCCCTGTTAAAGTCATCCCGTGAAGTCAAGACTTCCCCAAAATCCAATACAGAAGAGCTGACCATCTTTGTGGGGTGAGGGTGGAGGGTATTTCAAGGGAATGGTGTTACTGAAGTCATCAGTTCTCTATGCAAAGAGGGGAAAGTCAGGCTAGAATCTAATAGAGCAGAATAGAGGAGTTTAACACAGCCAAGAGGGGAAGTATTCATTTGCCTCCAACTCAGTCTTAATGTTTTCCATTTCCCTAGTTTCATTGTTCATGCTGAAGTAAAAAACTCTTAAGAATTATATGGGATTCTGCTCTTTCTTTATCCGCATCGGACTCATCAGTAAAAGCTACCAATTCCAACTTCAAAACACATCCCAATTCCCAACAGTTCTCTACTACTCACTGTAAAACTTCTAATCAAGTCTTCTCTGACAGTGACTTCTTTCCTGAACTACAGCAATAGACTACCTATCTTGTCCCTGCCTCTCCTCTGGCCCTTGTGATCAATTTTCCAGAGAGCAGCAGAGTGATCTTTTAAATATGGAAATTAGCTCTTATCTTACATTCCTCTTGAAAACTTTCCAATTGTTTTCCTTCCCAAGTAGAGTAACACCTTAACTCATTACAATGCCAACACCCTAACTTATTACAGTGGCCTAACCAGCCTTATCTCATCCTGTCTCCCTTTACCTTTCAGACATTATCTCCTTCCACTTTCACTGTGCCTTACCACATTCAAGCCAACTGGCCCTTTTGTTGCTTCTGGAACAAGCCAGGTTCATTTTCGTCTTGGGGCCATTGCACTATGTCCTGTGCACAGAGCACTAAAAAAAATATTTTACCAATATTTTGTATGGCTGTCTGCTTCTTGTCATTCAAATCTCTGTTTAAATGTCACTTTCTCAGAAGGGCCAATTTAACATTCTGCCTACATTTCCCCCAGTCATTGTCTGTCACATTGCTTTATTTTAATTCCCTGCCTTTTTTCTTGTGGATGTATTCATTTACTTGGTGACTGTCTATTAGCGATAGAATGTGATCCCCATCATGGCTAAGGCCTTGCCTCTCTTGGTTACTGCTGTTTTCCTAGCATTAGATGTATGCTTTCCAACAGGAATAAAGTAAGTCTGTTGAACAAGTCTAGGAATGAAAAATGGAGACAAAAAAAAAGAGGTAAGTCAGAACGCAAAAGAAGGAGAAGTAGAGATGAAATGGGTGGAGATGACGCATAAAAGGAGCTCCTTCAGAATTCAACTTCAAAAATGTAGAGGCTCCTGATTGGCTTCCCTTTTTTATGGGAAGGCCCGTTTTTAAATAGACAAGGTTACATTGAGCATAATCAGTTGTTTCCCTGGGACTGCCTTTCAAATCCTTCCCTTCCTCTTCTTGCCTTCTTTCTATCCACATCACTGTTTTTCTCAGTTCTCCATGCTTTTCTGGCTGAACCACCTTGTTCTGGTCTTGCCTCTTCCCAGTCCATCCGGTGGACTGGTACCAAATTGATCTTACTAAAAACAGTTTGCATGACGTCACTTTCCAGCTCAAAACACTCTTCAAGTGGTTCTCATTATCTAAGGGCAAAGGTCAAACGTTTTAGTTTAGTACACAAGACCATCAAACTACACCCAGACGTTGTTCCCAACCTTATCTCCCTTTGCTCCAAGAGTCCACTGCTTAGTTCAGCCAGACTCCTTAGCCCCTTGACTCATGTTGTCAGTCTTGATCTTGCTCATTTAACCCTTGCTGATTAAAATCTTCTCTTTTTGTTTTCTACTCAGCTTTTAACCAGTGATCACAGTCCAGACAGAATCCCAAAGGATCTTTTTAAAACCCTAAAGTACTTATTATTACTAATATCATTTACTATATCTTTGGCCATTATCAACACGCTACTTTCAAATGATCAGTATTTTCTCATTTACACAAGTCTTTGGTTTTCTTGAAGGCTGGAAATATAGTATTTTACTTTCTCCCTGCATTCAGCTTTAATAGTGAGCATGTTATTAGAAATCTCAGAGACTGTGTTTCTTTATTGGGGAAAGGGGGATAATAATAGTAGGTTTGCAGATTTTCTAGAAAAATTAAGTGATATAATGTATTTAATTAGCTTAGCACAGTGATACATATGAAGCCTCATTATCTTAGTTCATTGCAAAGAGGAAGATTAAGAAATTGATTCATTAATTGACCAAATGATCTTTAAAAACCCCGTAAAACATGGATTTATTTATACTACAAGTACATTTCCCAAAAATGTGCATATGGTAAACAACTATAAGTTAATCTTTTTAAAAATGAAAAAACTTCTGATTTCAAAAGCCACCACTATATTTAGTAACTGGTCCAGTGATTCTTAATCTTAACCTATTCTTAACTAAAACCATATTGAAAATCTGATTTAAAGCTCTCACCTCTCTCCCTCGAAAAATGCATGTGCATACAAAATTTGGTATATAATTTCAGAGAGTTTCATATGGCCCCTTATAGACCATGCATAAACTCTGGGAGTCTACTGAACCCTTAGCAAGCCATGAAATCTAACATCAGAATAGATCATTTCCCCCATTCCTGGCTTTCTGACAGGAATCTTCAGCAGAGCATGTGATCTCAATGTTTTTGTTTTTTGTTTTGTTTTTGTTTTTGTTTGTAATGACAAAATTAAATGAGATAAAAGAGAATAAAAATAAGGAATGATGGATTTTTCTTTTAATGCTTTTTTCAACAAAGTGCATTATGATGCTTTTGTATTGGGTTTCAAAAACACAGACCACTCACTTTAGGCTGTTTCAGGTTTTTTTGTTTTGTTTTTTCACATATGAGAGAGAAAGAAATACTTACCTGGCAGGAAAATACCACTATCATGAGATAGAAAGCTAAAAATCCAAAGGAAAGCCCAAGTTTAACTTCAAATTTGAGATTTTAGTTCTCATGAACTTTCTTCCTTCCTTCTTTTGTTCTTTCTTTCCTTCCTTGAAGTAATTGAACGCTTGTGCAATGCCATGCTGTTTGCTAAAAATTGGGCGGACAATAGTAAGCAATAGTTTCAACCTGAACAGTCCCCTGGAAAAGACATTATTAAATACCCATATGTATAAATATGTGCTTATAATATGGGCCAAGAAAGGTAATCAGTGCAAGTTACAAGAGTATATAACTGAAGGAGATGACCTATTCCAGGGATCAGACGAAGTCTCTTGGACACACTTTAACTGTGATTTGAAGATTGAGAAGGCACTAACTAGGGGAAGTGTGTGGTTGGGGGAAATCAGAGAAGAATGTTTTAGGAACTCAAAGAACAATGATATCACTGAAAGGTGGGAGAATTATGGCAGGCATTGTAAGCCATGTACTTCTGTTAGGAATGCTTTTGCTTTCAAATAATAGAAGATTCTACTAGTAGTTTTAAAAATGCAGGTTCAATAACAAAGATTTTATCAGTGGACAATTATTTACCTTGGTTCAACCATCCACTGATGCCAATGGAGACCCAGATTTATTCTTTTTTTTCTCTATCCATGGTTAGTGGGTTGTTTTTCACCTTCATACCTGTCATCTCATGGTCATAAAATGGCTGCTGAAACCCCTGGCATCACAGCCATATCCCAGGCAGGAAAAAGTGAAGAACAGGGTAGCAGCATCAGCTACATCTGTCTGTTTCATATGAAAAAGCAACAGTCCTCTTGGTCCTCAGAACATTTCCAATTACACCCCATGGGTCAGAAATCTGTTACATGCCCTCTTTTAGCTGCAAGTGCAAGAAAGGTTGGAGAAGTGAATATCAGCTTTTCTAGCTCTTTCCGTAAGGTGGGAAAGGGAGAACCAGCAAGGGTACTGATGTAGGTCTAGGTAAATAATAATGTCTGCTTTTCATGTCAAGGCTTTTTTCCTTTATCTTGAAAAACAAAAAGAGTGAAGCCAATAAATATTCCAATTTAAAAAGGTATAGTCACTCAAAAACATGTATCTCTGAGGCTATCACAGGGAAAATTAATTAGAAGGAGAAAGAGACTGTATGAGGTGACAGAAAGATATTGATCGATGTGACAGATGGTTGGGACTTGAACTGAAGGGGTGGTGAAGAGGGAGCAGGAACGCAGCCGGTAGCTCAGGTTTCGGGTGGCTCTGATTATTCATAGGATTTTTGTGTATTGTAAATTCAGTCGTGTGTGAATTTGCTTTAAAACTATAGTTTTATACCAAATTAGCTCATTCTGAAGCCAAAATTGGACTAGCTTGTTATAAAAATACGTGTTGTCCTTGAACTTAAAGCTCTTTGCGGTTAGTGAAACTCTTGGGAGGTATAAAAGCTGGTTGATTCATTTGGCAAGATAAAATTACTTTCTGATCCTTTTTTCCTTACACAATTCAAAACTGCACTTCCATTCAGTGGTGTAGAAAAGGTAGAAAACATCACCAAGCCAACCGTATTTGCACCTCCAGCTTAATAAAATAATTGTTCTTTTGTGTTCATACCAAGGAAAACCCAAATGCAGTAGATTAAGGATATCCTTAAAGACATGAGGAAAAATTTCAGGTCCCTTAAGTAAGGCAAATCAATCTACAGGAAAAAAAAGAGGGGGGGGAGGGGGGATTAAACCCACATTCTAACATAAATTTCATAGAAAAATATTAGAATTTCTCAGGGTTTTCTATAACTGCTATGAGAATTCATTCCTGAGCTGAGATTTTTTATTTCAACTTTCACATTAACAGTCCAATAATAAACCCTTGATTAAAGAAAAAGAATTCCAGTGAAAGGGTTGAAATAAGCTTAATTGTAGAGGTGTGATTAGTGCCACAGTGATAGACTCCCAGGTAATGATTTTTAAAATTTTATAGAAAATGTTTAACAAGATGATTGCCTGACTATAAAATGTCTCTATATAAGAAAATAGTCTTTGAAAGCAGCATTGGGCCCTGTTGCACTAATACACCCATGAATGGCAACATTTCTTTTATAGTTTTGATGAATGCTAAAGTAGAAACTATATTATAATGATTTTGGACCCAAAACTGTGAAAATAGCTGGCAGAATATGAACATTTTACCAGATCAATCAATTTTCATTTAAAATTCTACTTATTGTGTATGGTATCAAACTATGAAAATGTAACATTTCAAACTAGTGATTTCTGTCCTACCAAAATTGCAGTACTTATTTGGGTTTTGAAGTAGATAGGATCAGCATTAGAGACAGCATGGTGTAACCAAAAAACAAATATATTTTTCATATATATATACCTATATATATTCAATATATATAGGTATATATATGTATATACTATTGATATCCTATCAATATGTATATATATTGAGTATATATATACATATATAAAATTACCTGGATTCTAGTATATTTTACTTATTCATTCAACTACAAACATTTATACATGGCCTAAAAAATGTAAAACACTGAAATAGGAAGATCTCAGATAGTTTCAGGTATTTTTCTTAAGAAATGCTCGGGTTCGGCATGACCCTGTGTTCAGTTGTAATGATGAACACGCACGTTTGTGGGAGCAAAGAAGAGAACTCATCTCAGGTGGGTGTGGCTGTAGGAAGTGACGTGTGAACTAAGACTCAGAATCTTCACTTATAAATGGGAGCCAGTTCAAGGAGGCAAAGAACATTAGGAAACAGTGACCGTTTAAGGGGGTCAAGCGATTTGATGCCACCAGAGTTCAAAAGGTTTCAAACAATGAGACAGAACAACACCGATCAACTCTGGCTAAATTGACCAGGGGAAAACAATGCTGGAAAGGTAGAGGATGGCTCACAAAGAGTCTGTATCTCTCACCAAGAAACATGAATTTAATTCTGAAGACAATAAAGAATCTTTTGGAAAGTGCTATAGTCATATTTAGATTTGAAATAATTCATGTGGGTGACTCTGTGAAGGATGGATTTATAGGAGGCCAGTAGGAGCCTTTTCATGGTGAGCTTGGAGAAGACATTGGAGAGAAGCCAAGAAATACTTGGGAAGTAAAATCTGCAAAAATAGAGAAGACTCAAGAATACAAAGTATAGGACTCACAGAGGCTGACCCAAGAATGGTGGAAGCAAAAATTTGTGTGATGGAGAAGGTGATGAGTGTTCCGACACGTTGAGTTTGGGGTGCCTATGGGATATCTAGCCAGAGATGCCAGCAGAAAGCTGGATATGAGAATCCACAGCTCAGGAGAGGTTTCTGGGCAGAAGACAGTGATTAAGAAGTTGTCAGCTTGCACCGTATAAGGGGAGGAGGGCATTAGTTGAAATTTCAATTGTTAATACCACTCAGGAGGTTCTGCCTTGTACTGTGGGGTTCCCTGAAGGTCAAATGACACAATATATTGAAAAAGAGTACAGAAGAGAAATATGGGATGGTTATTACTTGAACTTGGCCTCAAATGCTTAAACGATGTACATTTAAAAAATTACAGAACTGTAACTGGAATAACATAAACATTCACTTTCCAAAATACTTCTGTGGTATGAAATGGATATTTGACAGAGAAGAAAATACTACTAAGAAAAAATTTATACACCTATTGAAAATCTGTCCTGATGAAATTATTGGGAAAAAAGTTGATGAAGGGAATAATACCTTATATTTGAATAATGACTTCAACTTTTTAAAGTTGTCAGATTTCATTTCATTCTTGTGTTTTCCTATATGTGCCCTCAAGAACAAATCAAAATAATTAGAAAAACACTCTTAGGGGTTAAAATGTCAAGGCGATTCTTCAGGTAGAATTAATCCTTAACAATTCTAGAACACTGTTGGATTTAAAGAAGTGGACAGAAAAAATAAACTTACAATATTTTGTTAACTATCACTTTTGAAATACTCATTGGACTTGGCCCTAATTATATCAAAAGGAGAAGGTCATGATTTAAGATCATTTCTTTGCTTACACCCCTCAGTATTATTTTAATTTCATCTCCTCTTTTCCAAAGTAAGTGATGCAGAAGTCATCTTTGTTACTTTCCCAGAAATAATTTTAAAGTTGGTATTTAGTATTGAAATTAGGATTTTCATATGTAGACTTCCTGTCCTCATTTACAACACATTGAAGGGAGATACAACACTCCTTTGGGTTCTGTGGAAGCCCATCAAAAGGGTTTTGCTGGTATGTATTATTGAAAAAAAAATCAGGTTGGTTTTAGGTAGTTAGGGTTAGAGACCAGCAGAAGGATGTGGTGCTTATAATCAATTATAAAATCCTAAAGCAGGCTAATTAACAACTGTTTTAAACTTTAACTGTGAACTGCACACAATAACACGTACCTTCCAGTACTTTTAAGAGATAAATGATGCATATAATGGGTTTAAGATAACAGCTGGTTATTTTTTCTCAAAAAGTTAATAGATATTCCTACTGCTAGTGATAATAAACAACTGTTTTATTATGAGATAATCTTTATAAGTCAGTGACATTTATTTTGCCTGCCCAGCATGTATATACCTTTATAACTTGAGAAACTGGGCCAGGCTTCCCAAAATGAAAACTTTAAAAAGCATGGTGATACATGGTTTCCTTCTGACCAACTAGATGTTCCCATTGAGGACTTAGAGAAATTTGGAAATCACAATATATGGTCAGGGAGCATGGATCCAAAGAGTATATTTAAACGTTTCTGGATTGCTAGATATTGGCATGTAGTTTATCATTCTCTTTTAGTACTTTTAAACAATTGTTTTACTGAAAATGTAAACACTGAGGTAATCATTTGCTCAAAGCTATTCTTAATATTTTATTACCAATTAATTAATTAACTTTAATTTATTTTCATGTATGATACATAATATATTAATATTCATATGCTATAAATACATTTTATTTAATGTATAAAATTTATTTTTTATTTACTCTTCCTATAAAGACAGAATGAGTGACCAATTAGCTGGTCACTATGCTAAATACTTCATGATATAGGGGACAGTGAAGAGGTGAGATAATAGAAAAAAAATTAAATCATATTACTAAACATGAGAAAATTAAATGCATCCTTGTTATGACTAATTAAAATTAATTGAAATTTTATCATTCTAGTTGTATTAAATGTAGCCGGAAAATTACACTATATTTTATCTATTTTTTCTACTGTTTGTGCCTAACAAAAATCATTAAATGCTTTGTTTTCCCCCATAAACTTTACATTTCTGAATTTAGGAGATTAGAGTTTACTGCAGTGCTTACTTTCTAGGACATTCACACACAGACCAATGCTTTTTCCATCTTTTATTTAAAAGATTTTCTGCTGCATTTCATTATCCTCATTGCCGAAAATCTTTTAAATTTATGTTCAGGAAACGCTCTGGACCACTATGAGATAACGACCCCAACTCCCTATTACATAGATCCTCTTTTGTTTACATTTCAGGGGTTTGGTTTCCAAATCCCCAAAATATTGCACAAATGAATGATCTTAGTCAGGAGCCCACTTCTAGGCACATAGCAGCCCCTCAATAATTCAAGATTCATTGATTCTTTAGTTCACACAGTGGCCTGACCATATCTCAAAGTAAATCAATGTCTGGACTAGAAGCAGGAGATAAGCCACATTTCTAGTTTTGGAATCATTGAGCAGAATTACTAGAGGTGGCAGATTATTATTATCTCATTCCATTCACATAGAAACATGGAGAAAACTAAGTTTGCCATAAAGGCAAGTCTAATCCCGCTCTCCCATAGGGCTTCCATATACAAATGAGATTATAGTGTCTAGTAGGTAATAGAATGCCCACACTCTATCCCCTAAGATGTTGTCCTAATTCCTGGAAGCTGTGAATATGTTACGTTACATGGCAAAGGGGGATTAAGATTACAGATGGAATTCAGGTTACTGAAAAAACTAACCTTATAATAGAGAGATTATCCTGGATTATCTGGGTGGGCCCAATTAATCACAAGAACCCTTACAGGTGGAAGAGGAGGCAGGAGAGAGAGAGAGAGAGAGAGAGAGAGAGAGGGAGGGAGGAACACATAAGCAAGGTCTTAAGAGTTGTAGCACTGCTGTGGTTAAAGACGGAGGAAGAAGGAGATGAGCCAAAGAATGTGAGTAGCCTCTAGAAACTAGAAAAAGGGAAAGAAACAGATTGTCCCCTAGAGCCTTGAATGCAGGGCTCTGAGACTTTGATCTTAGCCCAGGAAGACCTGTGTTGGACTTCTTACCTGCCTAATTGTATGGTAATGAATCTGTATTGTTTTAAGCCACTAAATTTGTAATAACTTAATATGATAGCAAGAGAAAACTAATGCATAGTCTTATTATTATATAATTTTTAAAACTAAGGCTACTGAGTGAAATATCTGGAAATTGGAAGATGAAGAAGCTGCTGTAGTCTAGCTAATATCTAAAGCCCCTTCCCACTAAAACTTATACAGCTATAACTATATTAACCTCAAAGTATGACAGAAGGGACTTTCGAGTCTCCTCTCTCCTTCATCTTCCTCTCCAACAATTTCTCTTTTTCATCCTTTCCATCCATTTGCTTCTATACCTAGAAAAGATATTTGGGAAAAGTATGTTATTTACATCCAGTACTCTCCAACTCATTATTAACAACTTTAACTTTCCAGAAAAACCACTTATGTATTGGCCATCTAGTCTTGGATCTATCTGTTAGGATAGGATGAATCGCTCATCAAGATTGATGGGCCCAATATCTGTACGACCAGGTGATGAAGTAACTAAACAGAAATCCTTATAATCACCAAAGGCCGAAGTTACCCTGGGAAGAGATTTTCTTTCAGTCACAAGCTCTTGACATGGTCATTCTCACCATCGCACAATATTTGTTGGCCATATTACCAAAGGAAAGAGCTAAACTGAAAAGCATAGGAACACACAGGCTGCAGATAGTAGGGTTTATGCATAGCTTAACAAAACACGTAACTTGGGGTGTGTCCTGAGTGGCCTGGAAAATCCAGAACGGGGTCTTCCCATCTTCCTGGAGAGCCTTTCGCAAAGGCAATTGGTTTTCAGTTTGAATGCTTATATTTTACAAAGAATAGATCTTAAATATTCTCATCACAAAAAAAGAAATGGCAATTATGTGGCATGTTGCAGGTGTTAGCTAATGCTATGGCAGTAATCAGTTTGTAATACGTAAGTGTATCAAATCAACATGTTGTACACCTTAAATTTACACAATGTTATATGTCAATTATATCTCAAGAAAGCTGGAAAAAAAACTTAAAATTAAAAAAATTAGCTCTCTTCTATTTTGTTATTGATTTTTCTTTCTTATGCACTCTACCAACTAGAGCATTCAGCTGGTAAGAATTATTTTTGCCTGAATTAAATATGGATGGGTAATTCCGGCCCATTTCAGGTTCAACAAACATCTTGAACTATTTTTCAAACATTTGGGATTTGGCGAACAAATATTTTACTCAGTAATTTTTTGCTTAATTTTTAAACCCTTGTGTGTTTTAAGGGGAATTTAATCCGTATGTTTCTGATTCATTTACCATTAACTGATCAGGCTGGGTTTTTTTGGTGTCATTTTCTAGTGAGGGAGGGGTTTAAGGGATACTTTCAGAGACTTTGACAAATCTCTTTAAAAACAAATAGGAAAGCTTCATTCTGCCAGAGAGGAAATCAAGTGTCAAAAAGAGTTGAAAGAAGTTCTAGGTTCATGTTAGCAACGCAACTTGACTCAAAGAGAGAGAATCCATTTTTTTTCTTCCAATTTTACTACTGAGGATGAAAGAATTTATGAATTTAGAACCACAGACATTAAAAGGTGCTCGTGGAACTTGGATTTACTCACTATTCTGGGCACCAGTCTCCAGTGAGTCTGAGATAAAAAAGTAATTCCTCCAAGAGAGAAGAGGAGCCAGAAAAGATGTTTCTAGCAGCCGAGAAAAAGATTATTTATGATTAGACTGTGAAGAGAAAGAAAAATTGAGTGGGTAGAAGAGAAAAACAGAGAGAGAAGAGAAAAAGAGAGATATTTCTGAAAAAGGTCAATAGGATACAATTTCCTTTTTGCTCCTGGAGGATCCTATCGCCTTATGGTGACGTGGACACAGGATAGCTAATTACTAAGATCCTTGACAAATTTGGAATGAATAAATTTAACCTACAGTAAAGCCACTTGTAATAATCTAAAAAGAGGTTTTTAAATAGTGCAATCAATATTACTTGCTCTATTTCCATCCTCTCAATCTATTGATTTATTTTAAAAAGCCATTATGATACTTTTTCAATTTGCCTTTTGCTTTTCTCTGAACTTTTTGCATTCCTTACCTTATTTCAGAAGCAAGAAGTGCTAGTTTAAAAGAAAAGGTATTGCATTATTTAATACTTTGTATAGATTTTATCTTTTATACAAAGTTTTATACAGGTGTGTGTGCCTATGCATGTATGCATTTGTGTGCACCCCTATACATAAAATTCTGGATATCAAATCATTTCTTTAGTTTCAGAACTTTTTTCTTTCTATTGTTAATAATGCGTTAATATTCAGGGCACATGGGTGGCTCAGTCGGTTAAATGTCTGACTTCAGCTCATGTCATGATCTCGTAGTTTGTGAGTTCAAGCCCCGTATTAAGCTCCGTGGTGACAGCTTGGAGCCTGGAACCAGCTTCTGATTCTGTGTCTTCCTCCCTCTCTCTGCCTGTCCACCACTCAAGCTCTCTCTCTCTCTCTCTCTCTCTCTCTCTCTTTCTCTCTCTTTCTCTCTCAAAAATAAACATCAAAAAAATTTTAAATATTGTATTAATATTCAATCATTAATATTGCAACTGAATATAAAAACACCATTCCTGAATCATAAAAAGTTTTATGAAATTTTATAGCTAAATTCTGTTATCCAGCATTTATTGAACATGCTCTATGTGTGCAACACTGTGATGAAGAATGAATATCCTGGAGCACAGAGTAGGTTCCTAAGCTGAAGTGTTTAACAGTGAGAATACAATTTTAGAAAATAAGGACTAACATGATATTAAGCTCCCAGTTTACAGTTTTTAACTGAAATAAGAAATCTTTTTTTTTCTTTTTTTTTTTATAGAAACCTGTCTTGGAAGCATCCTTCAATTTTATATTTAGAAAACTTTTAAATTAGGGTTTTTTTTTTAAATTCTCAAACTCTACAGCTCTGGATCCCAGTATCTTAGGAAACTTCTCTCAGTTTACATCAAACTATTTTAAATCACACCTTCCAGTGAGATGTCACCCGTGCTGTGTCAGTCAATCTATGAGCGGTCCTGGCATTTCATAAAAGTGACAAGTCGACTGTGAAAATGACAGGGAGGGAATCATGGGGAATTGTTTTAATGCCCCAAAGCAGCTTAGGGTGTTCAATGTCCCTACGTCTTTGAGTCCCAATTAAGGATTTTGAAATGAAATACTTGATACACAGCAAAGAGTTAGATTCCCAAATCATCTCCTGAGAGGAGAATGGACTTATTTTTCTGCATCTCGGGGTAGCTTGCTTGAATTTGACACATGCAAACCGCTAGAAGACAGGATCATTCCTATAAAGCATCTGTGTTCACCCCACCACCAATAATGAGACTATGGCTCCTTCTAGAAAGAACATTTGATTTAAGTGTTAACAAAGGATAGTGGTCAGAAGCAGAGTAATAGGCAAGCTATTTCTTTGTCAAAATTCATGTGGATCTTCAAAATGGATCAAAGTTGTTAGGATTTCCTAATGTGGTAAAAGATAGAGTAGTAGAAGAAATATCTCTGTAGATGAAATAAAATAACTTGTCTTGTTTCCAAAAGCTAAAAGAAATTTAATGGGTCTACAATTATTTCCCTCCAGAAAATTATTCATTTTATTTATCCTTAAGCCTTCTCATATAATCCCTTGAGGCACTGCTGCAAGTCTGGATGAGGGTCAGGTATCTTGAAATTTTAGGTGTTTTATTTATTTTTATTTTTTTAAATTTATTTGGTTTGAGAGAGAGAGAAACAGTGTGAGTGGGGGAGGGGCAGAAGAAGAAGGGGAGAGAGACTCCCAAGCAGGCTCCTAGCTACCAGCTCACAGCCTGATGTGGGGCTTGAGCTCATGAAACTGAGATCATGACCCGAGCCAAAACCAAGAGTCGGACACTTAACTGACTGAGCCACCCAGGTGCCCCTAGGTGTTTTATTTTTAAAGTTATAGATGTAATTCGTGCTTAAGAACATCAACAATACAGACATAGTAACCTTTCAACAGCCCAACTGACATAACCGGTCTGAACAATTTGATGCTTGTTCTTTTTTAGTTTACTTAATGCATGTAAAATCATAGACACACCAACAAAGATTTCACCTTTAGGATAAAGTGGGCTCACATTATAACTGCTACTACTGAACTCCTTTAAAAGAAAATTAACATTACATCTTGAATAGCTTTCTAGACCTGGCAAATATCTGTGTAATATATGTGTGTATATTACACATATCTGTGTAAATATCTGTGTAATATGGTGTGGATATATACTTTATTCAATCATTCTCCATAATGGATGCGAAGGTCATTTCCAGTTGTTTGCTGCTACAAATTCTGCTAGAATTAACACCCTTATACTATTATGGTTTTATTTCAGTAGAATCAATTTCTAGAACTGGGAGTTCCTAGAACTGCAGTTACTTGGGAAGGGCCAAGGAGGCTGACAGGGAGTCAATACTCAGAGCATGAAGAGTCCCAGCAGAGAAAGAGAGAGCAAATCAGATATGTAGGCAAAAGCCATGCCTGTGGACGTGGTGACTATAGAAAATAATTTTAGCAGGAAATCCACCATAGTTTGACGGACTGGGTAGAACTGACAGAAATGCAATGCTAGCAAATCTTTGTTTTATTGAGACGTAGTTGGCATATAACATTGTAGAAGTTTTAAGGTGACCCACATATACTGTACCTTTGTTATGTTTATCTATTGCAATATGATTACCACCATAATGTTAGTTAACACTATTATCACATCACGTAATTACTATTTCTTTGTTTTCCTAAGGCAGAGAAAAATGTCATGCTTTTTTATTTTTTTAATGTTTATTTATTTATTTTTGAGAGAGACAGAGACAGCGTGTGTGGGGGAGGGGCAGAGAGAGAAAGAGAGAGAGAGTAGGCTCCCCGTTGTTAGCACTGAGCCCGATGCGGGGTTCAAACCCCATGGAATTGTGAGATCATGACCTGAGCCGAAACCAAGGGTCAGATGCTTAATCCACGGAGCCACCCACGTGCCCCAGATAATTATCATTTCTTCTTTATGGGGAGAACATTTAAGATCTAACCTCTTAGTAACATAGAAGCATATAATACAGTATTATATTTATCTTATTCTAGCTTCAGTGAGAAGAACTGTCTCAGGAACAAGATGTGCCTGAGCTTGTAAGTTAATATGTGTCAGTCCCTTAGCAGGATGGCAAAGCGAAGGGGGAGAGAAAGCACAGACTTCTCTGGCCACACAGTGCATGTTTTCTGCCAGACCCCAGGCAGGTCGCTGAAGATGTAGGGTGGAGCTATAAAGGGAATATTTTGTTGTGATCAAGGGGATAAACTCTATTTACTCCTACCATTGGGGTGAAACCAGGACAAATGGCAATCCCGTTTTCCTGTTTACAAAATATCTCACTTCCTTAGATTCTATTGGAGTTTTACAGCTATCTATAGAAGTGGAAACTGAGCTGAAGCCAAACAGGTGTCTGGCCCTATCTCCCATGGGCCCCTGCACTGCCAGGTGGGATCTGAGAGCAGGCACAAGGCTGCCATCCACAGCCATGCACTTGGTGATATTGTCATAATGCCTGTCAAAACACCCAGAGGCGTGGGGTCAGCAAGAGTCATCACACGGCCTTTCATATGGATACACAATGTCCTAAGAGCGCTGCTCCAGTTCTTATTTTAATCATTTCTAATTCTCTGAGGTTCGTCACTATTAGTGATCCTGCCACTGTTAAGGAGTTGCGTGTTTCTGTATGAATCATATATATGACTCCTTTATCAGTGTTTATATCAACCCATTAGTATCTATTTATTGACTCCCGCCGTATACCAAACACCATGTTGTGGAGGACCCAAAGGGTAGCAAAATAATATTTCTTTTTCTAGGTTTGCATTTTGCTTTTCTCTCTTTCAAACCTCTCTTCTCTCTCTCTCTCTCCCTCTTTCTCTCTCTCTCTCTCTCTCTCTCTCTCTCTCTCTCATTTGGTTAATACAGAAAAATCTCAAAGAATTAAAAGCCTCTAGAATTGTTCATTTTTCTAATGTGCTAAAAATAGGCAATGATTCTTAATTTCTTTCCCACTATTTATTTTCTTTTTAACTTTTAATCTTATAGTCTTGTATATTATTGTGTGATATCTGGAGGGCTTGAATTTACTACTGAATCTATTTTTATTCTTTAGTCATAGGGTAAGCCCACTTAGTGCATATGTGCCTGTCAATATGCACCAATAGTAATTTTTCAAGAAAGTAAATAATTTGGTTAAAGATTGTGTGTGTGTGTGCGCATGTGTGTGTTTCATATTTATTTTATAGAAATAAAAGACACTGTAGAGTATTTTTAAGGAATCTTTCAGGAAATAGTGCCATAGGAGTACAGATGGAGATAAAGAGAGCTCCTTGGGACCACTTTTAGGGAAAATATCCTACTTTCAAGTGAAAGATGAGATCATTGCACATGCTCTTCCTCAGTTCTGCCCTCTCAATCTGTACACTTATTTACATACCCACAATTCATCTCCTTCCTTTTAGTCTTAGAAAACAAAGTGGTCTTGCCCTTCCGCTTCGTGCACTGAGTCAATTGCCTTCTTTTATGATTTCCTCCATCAATTATCTTCTCTATCCTGGATCTTCAGCCTCACTTCTCTGTTAGAGAAACATAATAGCTTAAAGACATAAGTAAACAGGGGTGCCTTGGTGGTTCAGTCGGCTAAGTCTCTGACTTTGGCTCAGGTCATGGTCTCCTGGTTCGTGAGTTCAAGCCCTGCACCAGTCTCTGTGTGGACAGCTCGGAGCCTGGAGCCTACTTTGGATTCTGTGTCTCCCTCTCTCTCTGCCCTCCCCTGCTCATGCTCTTTCTTCCTCTCTCTCTCTCTCTCAAAAATAATAATCATTTAAAAATTAAAAAAATAAGCAAATAAAGAAATATTTTGCATCCTAAATAAAGATTTTCCCTTCGCTACTTATATCATCTGTTCTTATATCAACCTCTCTCTCTCCTCTTCCCTGTCATTACTATTTCTTGAATGTTGGATTGAGTTTTCTCTTCTTTGGACTATTCACTTCTTTATAAACTGAAGTCTGGTCACCAGCCCATTGAATTGGGTAGATGGGTCTGTTGCATCTGACAAGGTTTATTACTCCCTTTGTCTTCACACTTTTCACTCTAGCTTTCCATTATACCACTCTCCCAATCTGTCTTTAATCAGCTACCCATCTCTGAGCACTCCTTCATCTTTTCCATGAATTTTGCTATTATTGTCTATATCTTAAGTGTTGATATTCCTCAAGTTTCTGCCATCAACTCACATTTCTTCCACTTTCTGCAGTTCCTTGAGCAAATCCATGGACTGGATGTTGACTGCCACCAGAGGTGTAATACACTGTACTAATCCTGGTGGTATTATGTTAGTAATGCTTCAGTTCTCTCTCTGGATCTGAAGTGGTCCAGAATCTCTTGGTCACCTCTATCTCATTGTCCTACAAGAACCTTATTTATTTATTTATTTTTATTTTAAGTGTATTCATTTTGAGGGGAGGGAGGGACAGAGAGAGAGGGCGGGAGAGAATCCCTCCTTCTCTTATAAGTTATAAGAAGTATAACTACTTATGCTTCTTTAATGTAAGCCCTAGAATACTACTACATTGGTCTCCCAGCCTCTAAGACTATGTGCTCAAACTCATCCTTACCCAATGGACAGAAGATTGTATCCAAATTCAATTCTGATCCCAACAAAACTTCCTAGTGGTTCCACATCATTTGGTCCATTTCTTTGTACTTATCTTACATGACCATTTACCTCATGCTTTGCTTTCTTGCAATACTGATTTATTTGTAATTCCACTCATATGCGGTGCTATTGATCCTGCCAATGTCTTTGCTCAAGCAGACCCCTCTTCTTGGAATGTCCTTCGTGCCTTAACCTGGCTAACTCTTCCTAATCCTTTAAGACTCTTCTTGAGAGTAACTTCTTCCAAGAAGTCTTCCTTCCTTATCTCTACTCATGCCTCTAAATGTGTTGACTGTCTCTCTAATTCCATAGTAACCTCTGTATGTCTTTAAATTTGTCATTTTATGTTGTAATTACTTATTTATGTCTGTCGTTGAGTGACACACCATACTTTGTGTATTTGTTTTTAACCCCAGCACTCAATTTGGTTTGTGTTATACAACAAGCACAAAAAAACTAACTTCTCAGGTAGGCTTTAACTTGGGTCTTAAATTATAAGTGGGATTTAGATAACTGAAAATAGAAGAAGAAATCTCAATGGAAAGTAGACTTTGAACTAAGATTCAGACAAAAAATGTCCCTGGCATATTTCTGGAGTTAGTAAGGAGCATGTACCTAACTGGAGTGGGAAGCTTGTGTGTGTGTGGGGGGGGGGGAGGTAGATATCTGCGAGCAGGCTGATGGACAGACTGGGGAAAATTTGGAAGTGCCAGAATGTATACACTTTGGACATTGTAGACAACACAGAGGTACTGTTTTGAATGAAGGAACATAATGAGAATGGGGTGTTAAGAAAATACTTTCAACAATAGTGGGTTAACAGATTAGGGCTGAGAGCAGGGTAAACACTTATAAAAATATAATAGTTCTGGAATAAAATGATAATGATCCTGAGCTAAGATGAGGCAGTGGACAGAGTGGGGAAAGAGTATATGCCAAAATATCCTTCCTCAAATTATGATGATGGCTAAATGGCAGGCCCAAGGGAACATTGTGAGGTCAGGGGTAATATTAAATTTTGTTTAATACTGTATGCGCCCTGCTTAGCACTGAGCTTGGCATATAGTAGGTGATGAAAAAATGTTTTTCAAGAAAAAGAATTAATGGATGAATGATGATATAACCCTTTCACATACATACAGTGTATCTCTTCCTTGAGGCAATAGCATAGGATGTTTTTTGTTTTGGTTTGGTTTGGTTTTGTACCTTTATCAGCACCAATGCACTGGTCTGAGTAAAGCTGTAATGATTTGATTACAGCAATGGTCAGTAATGGTCTGATTGTAAGTAATGACAAAATGATGTGACTTCGTTGTAGTTCAGGTCATTTTAATACTCTCCCAGCTGCTTCCCCAGAGTCCTAGGCCTTAGCACAATTAATGCCACTGTTTTGAAATCAGCTTTAGAACTTTGATCTCAGGCTCTAAATATGCCTTTGTTGTAAACAAGCAACACATCTAATAATAACCATATCACCTGTTCATCTAAAGGGCTTCATGTGTGTTTAATTAATAATTGAAGACAAATGTCGCCATCATTGCCTCAGTCTAGACAGGGGACAATTTTATCATCTACTTGTTTTTTCTGCTTGAGGGATATATAAAGCTTTCAGAGAAGGTTATTAAGGATTCAGATAATTAAACTTGTATTTTTTTTTTTTGCACATTAACGACAATTTATACTTGAAAACAATTAGCATGAGTTACTTGTATGTTCAAATAATCAATTTCACAGAAAAACTTTTATAATGTGCAAAGATAGATGTTCAGGGATATTAACTGTAACACTTTGCAATAGCGAAAGTCTAGAAATCACTTAAATACCCATCATAAATTATGGTACGCATTCCAGACAGAATTCTAAACAATGATTTTTTTTTTAATGGAGTAAATCTATATGTACTAATGTAAGAAAAATATCTGAGGTACATTGTTACATGGAAAAATTGCAGAAATATAGAGCAGAATATTTAGTAGGAAAGCAATTCATGTTAACAACACATACAGATCATGTGGCTATATGTGGATACACGTAAGAGTGCACACACACACATTATACCACTAGTGAGACTAAAATTACCTGGAAAGATTCCTAGGAAAAAGGAGTTAATTCTGGGTTTGTTTCAAGTATCTTATTAAAACATTTTTACAATGATCACACATTAATTAGCTAGAAACAATAGACAAGTTATTTCTGTATTTTCCAAGCTCTGTTGTGGCTTGTCCTCACATTTTAGTTCCTAGAAGTTAACATTAAAATATATTATGAATTTGGGGTACCTGGTTGGCTCAGTTGGTTGAGCGTCTGACTCTTGATTTTGGCTCTGATCATGATGTCACCATTCATGGGATAGAGCCTTGCATCGGGCTCTTCACTGACAGCAAGGAGCCTGCTTGGGCTTCTCTTTCTCTCTCTTCCCCTCCCTCACTCACATATGTGCGCGCTCTCTCTCTTTCTCTCAAAATAAATAAATAAACATTTATATATATACATATATATGTATATATATAATGATTTTGTTCTATCACATGCTTTTATCCCATTCCATGATCTTAATTTTGTTCCTTTATTTTCTGTATCATTAATATTTAGTCTTTATTATATCTTCACTTCTACTATCTTTTAGCTTATTCTGTTTTTTAATAGCTTCTTGAAAAGATGTTTGTTAACTGTTTTTTAAATTAGTTTCAAGAAATTGCAAAAGATGCTCACTATTTCCTTTTCAGAACCAGTTTGATTTCATCTAGCAAATTTTGATAGGCAACATTCTCCTTACCATTGGTTCTAGTATTTTCTAAATTCCATCATAACTTCTTATTTGACTTATTAGTTATTCAGAAGTTTTAAGCTCTCTAAATATGTGAGTCTTTTAAAATGATCTCTTATTGGGGTGCCTGGGCGGCTCAGGGGGTTAAGCGTCTGGCTCTTGATTTCGGCTCAGGTCATGATCTGATGGTTTGTGAGATTGAGCCCTGTGTCAGGCTCTGTGCTGACAGTGTAGACCCTACTTGGGATTCTCTCTCTTCCTCTCTCTCTGGCCCTCCTTAGGTTGCACGTGCTCTCTCTCTCTCTCTCTCTCTCTCTCTCTCTCTCTTGCTCTTGCTCTCTCAAAATAAGTAAACTTGAAAAAAGTTATCCCTTATTTATTTAAAATTTAGTTGTATTGTAATCAGACAATATGGTATTATCTCAAATTTGTTCTTTTCTGTTTGATGTCCATTTTGATAATATGGAAGTGCTTAAAATGGTCTTTTTTCAATTAGGAGAGTCTTAGTTTCTGAGATCTTTTTATTGTTTTTTTAAATAGCATATATGTTAATCTGATCAAGCTATACATTCTTTATTACTAATACATTATCAAAATGCTTTCTAAATAGTCATTTCCAACAGCCTATTATTTGACAGAAACAATGCCATTTTCTCTGATTGACAAATGCAGATGCTATGAACAAGTGAAACTCTTACTTTCTAAAGTAACGATGAAATCTTAAGACACTTTTCCTCTTACAAATGATTGACTTTGTTTACTTACTTATTTTTATTTATTTGTTCTATGTTTCTATTTGTTGACAGAACTTCAAGAAAGTTATTTCCTCAGAGTTTCCTTTGTGGTTAAGGCAAAGGAGAAGAAGCTTTGATGTTGAACGAAACCATGGAAGCTTTTGAAGAGAAATTATATGATCAGATCTGTGTTTACCAGAGATGAGTCTGGAAGCCCAGAAGGATGCATGGGGAGGGATAAAGATAAAGCTTAAAAACCACAACCGGAAGTTAACCAGTTAGGAGCTATAAAGGATTTGAACTGAGAGAGTGCAGAGGGTGTTGGGTCCAACAATGCTGATTACTCGGGAGACAGTGAGGCTACCAGCAAAGTAGAGGGATTAAAAATATTTTTGGAATAATTTAACATTATCGAGATCAAAAAAGACATTCAAGTTGTCCTTATGGGAAAAATCCAAATTTTGTTGGACTTTCTTAGAGTACATACTCTATGGATTTTTTAAACATTCGTTTAGTAGGAGTGTGGCTGTGCTGTTATATTGTGCTTAGGGCTTCCAAAGATCCTAAAGAGTGATGAAATTTGTTGCTTTGGAAACTTAATGTATTGCTGCCTTCAACTGAGATAAGGAACACGAGAATAATACAGATTTTGGGAGGTGGGAGACAGCTTAATTTGAGGACGTTAGAGGTTAAAGTGACAGAGGGCCTTCTAAGCAGTGATGTCCAGTAAAATTCAGCACCTAGGAGTTGGGGCTAGTCAGAGACAAATAACCCTGATTAACATTTAGAGCATATTTACAAAGTACCTTCATGTGCATTATTGTTCATAACTGGCACATCTATGAAGCAGATGGTAATGGTGAAAATGCAATGGCAAACACACAAAAAAGCAGAGGATTTTTTCTTGATTGTTTAATTGCATTTTAAGTTGTTTTGTTTTAATTTTTGGGATGTTGTGGGTCAGCCAGTAGTTCAAAAAGTACCACTCAGTTTCCTAGTCACTTTTGTTATGAGAAGTATGCACCTCTAAGTTTCCTTGTTATGGTTCATTTTACAGTTGGAAATCACAACCCACAAAGCATACAAGTTGCACAGTACCAGGCACATAGTAGGTATTCAACAAATATTGAATTCTAGCTATGAAGCAACCATGGTTTTCAATACCTCTACACATTAGCTTTCTAGATCTTCCATGATGTCCATCATCATCAAAGATAAAACTCAATTTCTTAGCAGAATACTCAAGGCCCTTCCTAAATTGACAATGATACACTTTTCTTGGATCATATCCATATACAGACATACATTATTTTATTGTGCTTCACCCCCTTTTTTATTGCTTTTTTTTTTTTTTTTTTTTTTTTTACAAATTGAAGGTTGGTGGCAACCCTGAGTCAACCAAGTTTATTGGCACCATTTTTCCAACAAGCATTTGTTCACCTCCTGTCTCTGTGTCACATTTTGGAAATTCTCACCATATTTCTAACTTTACCATTACTGTTATATTTGTTGTGGTGATCTGTGATTAGCAATCATTGATGTTATTACTATAATTGTTTGGGGGTACCACAAGTGCAGCCATATAAGATACCAGACTTAATCAATAAATGTGTATGTTCTGACTGCTCCACTGATGAGGTGTTCCCCTCTTTCACTCACTTCAGGCCTCCCTATTCTCTGAGACACAGTGATATTGAATGAGGCCAATGAATAACCACGAAATTGCCTCAAAGTGTTCAAGTGAAGGGAAGAGTCACATGTCTTTCAGTTTAAATCAAAAGCTAGAAATGTTTAAGCTCAGTGAGGAAAGCACATTGAAAGCAGAGACAGGCTGAAAGCTAGGCTTCTCATGACAAACAACTAAATTGTGAATACAAAGGAAAAGCTTTTGAAGAAAATTAAGCGTTACTCAGTGAACACACAAATAACAAGAAAGCAAAACAGCCTTACTGCCAATATGGAGAAAGTTTGAGTGGTCTGGAAAGATCAAACCAGCCACAACACTTTCTTAAGCCAAAGCCTGCCCAGAGCAGAGCCTAACTTCCTTCAATTCTACGAAGGTAGGAGAGGTGAGGAAGCTGCAGAAAAAAGTGTGAAGCTAGCAGAGGTTGATTCATGAGGTTTAAGGAAAGAAGCCATCTCCATAACATGAAAGTGCAAGGTGAAACAGCAAGTCCTGATATAGAAGCTGCAGCCAGTTCTCCAGAAGATCTAGCTAAGGTATGAATGAGGGTGGCTACACTAAACAGCAGGTTTTCAGTGTAGATGAAAGAGCCATAGTTTGGAAGAAGATGCCATCTTGGACTTTCATAGCTAGAGAGGAGAAGTCAGTGTCTGGCTTCAAACCTTCAAAGGATAGTCAGACTCTTTTGTTAGGAACTAACGCAGCTGGTGACTTGAAGGTGAAACCAGTGCTCATTGGCCATTTTGAAAATCCTAGGGCCCTTAAGAACTATGCTAAATGTACTCTGCCTGTGCTCTAGAAATGGAACAACAAATACCATCTGTTTACAACATGGCTTACTGAGTATTTTAGGCCTACTGTTGAGACCTACCACTCAGAAAAAAATGATTCCATTCCAAATATTACTGCTCCTCGTCATCCAAGAGCTTCAATGGAGATATGCAATAATTAATGTTGTTTTCATGCCTGCTAACACAACATCCATTCTGCAGCCCATCAATCACGGAATAATTTTGACTTTCACATCTTATTATTTAAGACCTACATTTCATAAGGCTATAGGTGACATAGATAGTGATTCCTCTGGTGACTCTGGGCAAAGTAAGTTAAAAGCTATCTGGAAAGTATTCACCATTCTAGATGCCATTAAGAACATCCATGATTCATAGGAAGGGGTCAAAAATATCAACATCAACAGGAGATTGGAAGATGTTGACTCTAACCCTCATGAATGACTTTGAGAGGTTAAAGACTTCAGTGGGAACCCCATGGAGGAAGTGACTGTGGATATGGTGGAAGTAGCAAAAGAACTAGAATTACAAGTGTGAAGACGTGACTGAATTTTTGCAATCTTCTGGTGGAGATGCTGTGAAGACTGTTGAAATGATACCAAAGATTTATAATATCATATAAACTTCGTGAATAAAGCAGCAGCAAGATCTGAGAGGATTGATCCCAGTTTTGAAAGAAGTCCTACTGTGAGTAAAATGTTCTGTGAGTAAAATGCTATCCACCAGCACCACATGCTATAGAGGAAATGTTCATGACAAGCCAATCAGTGTGGCAAACTTCATTGTTGTCTTATTCTAAAAAACTGTTACACAAACCAAGAAACAGACTTTAAACTTTAGAGAACAAATCGATGGTTTTTGGAGGGGCAGTGGATGGAAGGGATGGGTTAAATAAGTGATGGGGATTAAGGCTGGCACTTGTTGTGATAAGCATGGGCTAGTCTATCTAAGTAATGAATCACTAAATTCTACACCTGAAACTAATATTGCACCATATGTTGACTAGCTGGAATTTAAATAAAAGCTTGGAAAATAATATAAATATAAATATAAATATAAACATAAACATATATATATATATATATAACCTTCAGCAGCCACCACCCTGATCAGTCAGCCCCTATTGATGTCAAGCATGACTCGTTGAAAGCTCAGATGATGGTTAGCACTTTTAGCAATAAAGTTTTTTTTTAACTATGGTACATACATTGCTTAGACATAATGCTATTGCACACTTAATAGACAACACTATAGTGTACACATAACTTTTATATGCATTGGGAACCCCCAAATTCATTTGACTTGTTTTATTGTGATATTTGCTTTATTGCAGTGCTCTGGTGCTGAACCTCCAGGGTCTCATAACTGCGCCTGTACTTGTCTCCCATTCCTCCTTTCCCCTCAGATCTCGAGCCAGAGTACTCACCATCTATGCTATGTAATTTCAGATCTCCTTACCTTAACTCTTATTGCCTTCTCTGCCTTCTCCCTTCCCCTTACATTATGTCTTTAATCTCAATAATTTGCTAAAATTATTTTTGTCTTTAAATACCTTTCTCAAATGTCTCTGTTTTAGCCATTTCTAATCACCTTCACACTCGTAGCAGAAATAATGACTCCCTCCTTGGATTTCCTATGTAAATTGATTTATAAAGGCATAAAGTATTTATTACATGGTATTATGGTTAGAGATCATTCTGCTAGACCTGAGTCTTTTTAAGAATAAGAACCATGTCTTATTTCTACCTTCCTCCCTTTCCAATTGTGATAGAACCTAGTTGCTCATGGAATTGAATTAAGCATGTTTTCTATGTGAAGTCTTTGGCCACTGGATAGGAGGGGAGCTCTAAGCATAACTTCCTTCCCATTGGAGCCTCTTTTCTTCTAGTCTTTTTCTTGCCTTCCTTAACTCCCATCCTCTGTTTGGGGAGAAGGTGGAGTTAATTTATTGATCAGAAGGAAATACTGATGGAGTCAAAGGTACCAACTTCCTAGATGGAGGTGCCATGGCAACACTCTCGAATGTCTTCTTCACTTGTGAGCGCCACCTATGGTACTGGGGAGAGCTGCAACTAAGATGGAGACAAATGGATCCAGAGATTCCTCTTGAGTCATGAGTCTAAGCCAAGTGCTCAGCCTAGCTGTCCAGGTTGCTTTGTGACAGGACATGGGGGGGGGGGCAGCCGACAAGAATTAGGGCAAATTGAATTTAGAGCTTGTCCTCACCTCTGAGTTCATGGCTCCTTGTGAGTCTCGTGTGGGAAAAGAGGTGGGAACCAGATGTAGAAGTTGGAAGTCCTAGGTCCCCTGATTCTAGTATATTCTAATACCCTTAAAATGAACCCTGATTCTTCACTGCAAAGTATAGCAATTGTTTTTTATGTCTTAAAATTAGCACATTTAAAATTTCTCTGTTCTCTAACTCACCTTGGCAGGTTCAATTGGTTCAATCCATAAGCCTCTTTAACCACAGAACCTTGTGGCTTGGGGTGGTTAGATTGGATACCAATTGGGATGCAGTTGATAACAATTAAATCATGTTTTTTAATAACTTTTTCTTATTTGTTTTCTTGGATTTTTTTCATAATTTTAAACAAAGTGCACTTTATTTTTGCTGGTGTTTACATGGCTTGTTTTGTTGTTGTTGTTAGTAATATTTCAAATCTTCTGTCATCTTTTGACTCTTAACCTTCACTATGAGCTCATGAAGGTAGAAAAGTCTGGTTCTTACCTAAATCAAATCTAACATATGATGATCATTCTTCCCCAATACACACATTTAAAGGGTGAGGTTATAGACTCTGTTCAACTTTGTATTGCTTGATCTGATCTAAATTTATCAACATTTTAAGCAAGGTGCTACCTAGTTTTGGTGAGGACACACAAAAGAAAAGCGAGTCATTCTCTTCAAACCCGAAGCTATAGCCTATTCTTGTGCTGCACTGAATCACAATCCCTTTCCATGTTTCAAGTTAAAAATTTTAAGCAGCCACATTGTAATTGATACTATAATACTGCCATCCCTCAGCTCTTTCATCCTCAAATGTATATCAATATTCCTCTTACCTCACAAGGTTCTGTATCTTTCACTGATACCCAGTGGTGGTGAACTGGGCATGCTGTCCCTAATAATCAAAGACTGCAGACCACAGCAAATAGTACTTGGGCTTCTTTTTCACAGTGTGGAACAAGAACATTTGTTGTTGTAGCCTTATTGTGTTTCTGAACAAAGTCCCTATTCCCCTGCAACCAAATCAAACGAGCTTGTGTTGGATTTTATTCACCTGAATTGTGGTTAATGCAGTCCTAAGCTCTGGCATTAGTTATGGCCTGCCCAGGACCGCTGAAGTGTCGGCTTTGTGATTTACCTGACTCAGTATGTGATCAAGCATCTCCATTATTGGAACAAAATAAAAACTTTCAAGATCATGGTCATGCAATAGAGGAAACAATTTTACCTCAGCACTAAAGCTCAAATGCTACACTAATCTACAGTAATTCTGTTATTGCATTTGGAAGCAATTCCTTCTATTCACTCAGAGATAACTGTTACAACATACAATAGGCCGCCTCCTGCCTTTTCCCCATAGTGAGCAAAATACACTGTTCATCTCAAAGAAACCTAGCAGTAGTCAGCTCTAGTGTTTGTTTCTATGTGAATTAACGTGTGTTCGAAGACCATCAGGAGGCTTGGTTTGTATTACAAGGTTATAGCGGAACATGTACTTGGGTAGAGGACACTCAAGCAAAATATGCATGGGGAGGAGATTATCACCTTCCTCAGATTTTAGTGAGAAATCTAATAAAAAATTCTTTGATTCTGGTAGTTGCACTGGCACCACTCTGGTTCAAGCACCGAGCTGTCCAAATGGCTTCAGTATCCTTACACAAAGGAAATAATTTGGTAAACAAACATTACAAACTTGTTTTCCATGTACTAGTATGGATTGGATTTATTGATTGTTCACTTGGGTGTCTTAAGTTTAAATCTTGCTTGAAGATTTAAATCAATCACTCCTGATAGAAGAACATTAATTTCATTTAAGAAAATCAAATCCTTACCTTCCTTAACCTGCATTTTTGGCATTAGCCTTTTTACATCAAAAGATGCTCCCTTCCATGTCTGTCTACAAATTGTCACAAAATGATAGCATATCCCTCCTGTCCACCTAGAGTGAGGGAAGGAGAGCAGTTTAATGATTAACAGCAAACACAAAACATATATTAATTTAACAGTATTTCTGTGGTTCTGCTATGGTCAAAGTCTCCTGATTTTCTGTTTTATCAAACTTATGTGACAACCACCTTCTGGAAAGACTTCTTTTAAAACAAATTTTTGGCCTTTCTCTCATAAAACAAAGCAGATCATCTAGAAATGACAGGTTATTTTACACTTGGCATTGTTGGGTCTCTTAGTTAAAATCCCTGTTAAATGTTAAGCATTTAGGCTCAGAATGTGATTCTTGTCACTGTATGGTGTCGGCTTTCATGCAAACAAGCTAAAATAAACATGAACGATGGAAAGCTTATAACTGGAGAAATCAATAGTATCTGGGGAATGTAAAAGAGGAGGGGTTGAGTATCCACTCCAAGGGCATTCAAGGAATGAAAATCCCAGGCTAATCACCCCAGACATCTTTGCTTGATTTGATTAAAACATATGTTTTAAATGATGCAATGTGTAGATTTAAAAATAGCAAGTCAAAGTACAACTCAGTTCTTCCTAAATTGGGGAAATGAGGTCATAACGACAATTCAAAGACAGCTAGCCAAGGGCATTACAAAAATTACTTTTTCCAACTCTACCTCTGTGTTTCCTGAGTCTTATGATGTTCTAATAGCCATTTCTCCCCAGTTTTTATTGAGATATTGTTGACATTCAGCACTGTGTAAGTTTAAGGTGTATAGCATAACGATGTGACCTACAATTTGTGAAATGATTATCACAATAAAAAGTTTAGTAAACATCAGTCATTTCATGTAGACACAAAAAAGGAAGAAAAAGAAAAAAGTGTTTTTCCTTGCCATGAGAACTCTTAGAATTTCCTCCCTTAACAACCTTCCAGTATACCATATAGCAGTGTTAACAATAGCTGTAACGCTGTACATTACGTCTCTAGTGTTTATTTATATTATATTTGGAAGTTTGTAAATGCTGACCACTTTTATGATAGCCGTCTCTGACATGAAATGACATCATTGTACCTAATGCAACAAAGCGGGAGAGAATTTTGCCTTTACATTAAGAAGCAGAGCACAATTACTTTATTTGCAGTGTGAAACCCAAGAACATTACTGACTTATAGAGCCTCTGTTTTCTGGGATAAAAACCATCAGATTTCTTTCCTGTCTGTAGGAAAATATCACAAGTCCTTAGATTTTGCTGTAAAGCTTTAGATTAAGTGCTGAGTGACATCCATGTGCCAAAAACTGTGTCATATTAACATTCAAAGGATGTACAAAGGGATAAGACTTGAAATTTAAGTATTAAAAATATTCTTTCCATTTATTCTTCTCTTTTTTTATTGACACAAATGCAGATAAGTTTCCCCATCCTCTGGTAGTAATAGCGATTTCCTTTCATAGATCTTTATATATAATTCCCTACTTTTGTTTTCAGCTACAGTTCTTGAATATGCCACCCAGTAGAGGTAGAGGAGGCTCACATTCCAAAGTCATGAGCGTGGAAGTGGATACTTGGAAGTTTAATGTGATGTCATAAGCCAACAAACAGTGGAACAGGTGATTCAGGCATCGATACTTCTAAACTCCTTACATTCTTCCTTTTGAACTCCTTTTGAACAAATGCAAGTGAGTAGAAGAGACAGAATTATCTATTTAGGAATATCATTACAATATTTAGCGTGGTTCCCTGCCTCCTCCTGTCCACCCTTCCCTATCTTTTTAGTTAGGAAAGTTAAAGCTTTTAAGGAAAGCTTGAATACCCAGGGAGACAAGTCCAGAGGATTTTTTTTTTTTTTTTACTTTGTCACTTCTCAGCTTGAGCTGATATGAGGCCTCCCTGACTAACTACTGTCACCCTTAGAATATCTGTCATCCAGTTCCTCATCTCCTGAATGAAACCCTACTGGTTATACCTTTGGAAGCCTTATTGCTTTATGTTTTCAACATTTGGACTTGCTTCTCCCACATAGTATCAGCATTGAGTTCATGTTCTAAAAACCGTATATGAACGAAAGGCTTTCTCATTAACCTGAAGGCCCAAAGCAATAAACAGTATATTTTTAAAATCTTGCTTTCCCTACCTTTACAAATATCACTTAAATCAGACTCTCATATGTAAATATAACTTCCCTAGAAAAACTCTTTTGGGCAACCATCTGGAATAATACCGAAATTATTATTTCGGATCATATGTTTATCCCTTTTTCTCTAATATCTTTGGTATCCAGATCCAAGGTAAACCTGGGAGGTGTTAGCCTCCTACGTTCATTTGTACTTTCTTAATTCATTATTAAATACATGACAACTAAAAAGCTTTTGACAACTATAATAAAGACACTGATGCATCAGGAAGGTTATTTTGGATAGTGCTGAAGACATTTGTGATGACAAGATTATTTTAGGTACCACATGTATACTTCAGGGGAGAGTTTCTAAATTTAAATTCTTGACAAAATGTCCAGGGTATATGCAAAGGAAGAAAAAGAATAACCCAAGTGGATTTCTTTCCTTCAGTTTTGGATGAAGGTGGACACACTAGAATCTGGCATTCAATTCTCAGAGAATGGGGATATCCTAGTTTGCCGATTTTTTTGTTATTGTTTTCTTAATTAGGTCAGGTTTGAAGACTAAACATGCTACCTGTGTATATTAGTAGTTACTCAGTCCCCATGACCTGACTCATACCCTGTGGGCATATCTTGTTACATTCACCCTTCTGAGAAACATCCTTCTCCTGTGACAGGGAGGCCAGAGGAAACGTTGACACCTCCCTGGGAGTTTCCAGAAGGAGTGTGTTTTTCTCTTCTAGTGTAGTACCTAATATACGCTAATTGCCACATATGGGTAGATCCAGATTTTGTGGGTTCTAAAGTCATGCTACTTGGGTAGTCTCTTTAAGAGATTTCAAGGGGCTGCTGGGTGGCTCAGTCGGTTAAGCATCCAACTTTGGTTCAGGTCATGATCTCACAATTTGTGGGTTTGAGCCCTGCATAGGCTCTTTGCTGACAGCTTGGAGCCTGGAGCCTGCTTCGGATTCTGTGTCTCTCACTCTGCCCCTTCCCCTACTCATTCTCTCTTTCTCTCTCACTCCCTCCCTCTCAAAAACCAATAAACATTAAAAAAGTACATTTGAAAAAAAGAAAAATATTTCAAAACTAATGACTAATATCACTTCTTTGTTTTGCATGAGAGAAAAATCACAATAAATTATAAACTTTAAAGAGTTAGCAAGTGTCACAAATACCACAAAATTTAGAAAAATTGCATTATTATTATTTTTTTTACTAATTAAGTGACTGTCCTTTCTCTGTTATACTTCTCCATGTATTTTGGCTGCATTCTTTGAGGCCCTTTATAGAACAATGTGCTATCATTTTCTGCAGAAAGAGAATAAGATAATTCTGTTTTTCCTCTTGGGTGATTGATTCAAACTTATATATATATATATATATATATATATATATTACTGATAGTTTGGAAAATTTTCTTTTAGGTTCAAAATCATTGTAGTAACATGATATTACAGCCTTAAGGGAAAGCCGCTATCAATTTCCTTTCACATATGAGCTATAAGATTTTTTTATCTCTTTCTTTCTTTCTTTCTTAGAAACAGAGGAGAGAATCTCAAGCAGAATTTATATTTATATAGATACACATATACATATATACACATATATATCAATGATTCCATGTGTTAGCAGTTAAGAATTTTTACATCTATATTTAAAAGGAATATTGTTTTGTAGTTTTCTTGTGATGTCTTTGGTTTTAATATCAGGTTACGCTCAGCCTCCTAAGATAAGTTGGAAAGTGTTCCCTCATTGTCTATTTTTTAGAAGAATTTCTGATGGGTTGGCATTACCTCTCCTTTAAAGGTTCGGTAAAATTCACCAGTGAAGCTATCTGGCCCTGGGCTTTTCTTTGTGGGAAAATCTGTAATTACTAATGTTACCTCTTTTGTTGTAATGCTTATTCAGATTGTTTATTTCTTCTTGAGTCATTTTCAATAGTTTCTGTCTTTCTAAGAATTTATCCACTTAATCTAAGTTACTGGGTTTTTGTTGTTGTTGTTGTTGTTTTCCTGCATGAGGAAAAAAATGTTAAAGAGGGTAAAGTAACTTTCCAGAGCTTATGACATTGCGTTTGAAACCAGGTCTGTTTGATTTTATGGTGCTAAAACATTCCTCACAAAGATATGGCTTCCCTATGAGAGGAAGGGGCCAAAGCCCACAGCCTTGGGGACTTTCTCAGAGGTCCTGAGAGGTCTCGAACCAGAGTAAAACTCATGCCACACTGCACTGAACTCTGCTTCCCAGCTTTCTGCTGACAGAATATTCCTTGAAAACTACAACGTGAAAGATGAAAAAAATCTGGAGAACTAGCATTTTAATTTCATGTATATTCTTTAAATGTATACACATATCAAAATACTCATATATCTTTAGCTCAAACTTTAAATTTTATTTTCTTAATCTATGAGTTTTAGCATCACAATTTTTCTTAAGCTTAATTATTTTTGTTCTCTTGTACTTTTCTTTTTGAACCTTGGGGTGCTTTATTAAGTAGAATTAATGCCAAAACATAATATTTCATACTTTAATATTAATATAAAATTTACACTAAGTAATGTGCTTCTCATATTTTAACTATAATTTTTATCTTTTATTATAGTGTTACTATATGCTCAGATAATACAGAAACTAAATGGAGTCACAATTCCTGACTTTAAGAGGTTTATTCTCCATTAGTAAGTGTGTTTCAATTGCTCTTTCTAGGCTTTCACTTTAAGCTTTATTGTTACAGTATTTTTAAAAATTATCCTTATTCTATTAATGAAGCTATATATTAATAATAGATAACATGTTTGGTGCTTACTAATATGCTCGATCTTCTGCTTAGCTTATTTCACAATTGATTTCTTACACACCATCATGAATTAGATATTATTATATCCTTAATTTTGCATAAGATGAAATTAAGGTACAGAAATGCACATAAATTTACAAAGGTTATATAGTAACTAAGAATCAGATCAGATCTGAGATCTAAAGTTGCTTTTAACCACCATATTTTCCTGATTAACATCTCTTCGTAAAGCTAAGTATGGTCAACTTTCTTTTTCCCTTCAGGTACATTTTTGAAAATTGAAGTATAGCTGACACACAATGTTACATTGTTGTCATTTGACAAGTGGTTAACTTCTGAAAGCCTAACCCAGAGACATTCCATGCCTGACTGTACTAGCATAACAGTGCTAGAATTCTTAGGAATAAAAGTGTCTTGGCTGTGGTGATGTTATGTCAAGTGAGATGAGACATAAATATCTGTGGCTCAAACAACTTAGATCACATTACAATTAATTTACCTTTAAACAATGTTTTTCCAAATCTTTCACTTACTTAAATTCACCATGATCAAGAAAAGTAATGAGTCCATATAGAGAGAATCTTCCATGATTCATCTTCCCTGAACATTCTCTCTTAAATAATAAATTGTTTGTCCAGGGATTCAAACTTGGCATAAATTAACAGCATTGTAATTTAAGTGGAATATATTATACAAAACACAAGAGGACAAAAACAGCGAGTCTATATTTTCCGCTCCAGCTTATAGCCTGAAGTCTAGACCAAGATGTATAGACCCAGCTATCTGTGAAACTCAGCACATGTTAACCAGTCTCACCCCATTTATCCAAATGTTTCCCTTTTTCTATAAGCATTGTTTCGGTGACTGCCATTGCCACCCACCTTGTGCCCAAGCCAGAAACCCGGAAGCCACATATGCTTCTTTTTATATTTCACTCTCTTGATCCCTCCTGTTAAATACATTCAACCAATCCATGTTCATACTCCTAAACAACCCTTATTTCTTTTTTTTTCAAACTTCCACAACTACTGCTGTGTTGTGTGGCTTTCACTGCTCTTATTCACTATTCCACCCCGTTCATTCTCAACACTGCTGTCATGATTATCTTTTAAAAATTCAAATATGTTCTGGGTGCCTGGGTGGCACAGTTGGTTGACTGTCTGACTTCGGCTCAGATTATAATCTCACGGTTCGTGAGTTCGAGACCTGTATCTGGCTCTCTGCTGTCAGGGCAGAGCCCACTTTGGATCCTTGATCCCCCTCTCTTTCTGTCCCTCCCCCATTCATTCTCTCTCTCTCTCTCTTTCTCTCTCTCTCTCTCTCTCAAAAATAAATAAACATTTAAAAAAATTCAAATCTGTTCAGACAAAATTATCAAAGATGATAGACAAAATTAAGAATTCTCAACATGGCATTTTAGAGCCATAGTTTGGTCCCCAATCAACTGCCCACCTTTACTCCCTCTTGTTCTTGTTTTATGCATGGCTTTTAGATGGTTAAGTCTTCCTTGAGGCCATGACAGCTTCTAATGATGAATGGGGTCACATTTTCAGTAATCATTTGTTTTATCAATGCATATCGACACCTGTTAATTTCTATCCCCTCTAAAACCTCACTGAATACTTTTTGTGTATCCTTGGGACTGTTCCATATGAGCTCATGGACAGTCTTCTTGGCTATGACTACCACATGGAAACAATTCTGTTGTTTTTAATTGTTTCCAATGGGAAAACTTTCTTGTCCATGTCAAGAATTCTATTTCCCAATGCTTCCCAATTTGCCATGAATTCCATCTTCCCCCCACCCCCTGAAACCCACAAGAAAATTCCACCGTGAAGTTTGCTGTACTTGTACTCTTCCATAGACTGGTGGTTGGTATTCAGGTCTGGTCACCTGTTATAAAGTCTCATTCTGCTATTTTGGCCTCTAATATCATTGGGTAATTTCCCCATTTTCTTTCTCTTTCTTTTAAAAAGTCTTCTCTAAGGGGGCAGCTGGGTGGCTCGGTCGGCTAAATGCCCGACTCTTAATTTTGGCTCAGGTCATGATCTTGGGGTTCGTGGGTTCAAGCCCTGCGTCCAGCTCTGCTCTGACAGTGAGGAGCCTACTTGGGATTCTTGTATCCCTCTATGAGCATCAGTATCTTAGCCTGCATCTTACTTCATAGTCTTCATCAGATCACTGTCTTTCTTTGATTTTACCATAAAGTCCCTCAGGTGGGCACTTTATTTGTACATCTACCACAGTGCCTGGAACGTAGGATGCACTCAGTCTGTGTTGGTTAAATGTACCAAGAACATCCTTTCCTATGTGCACACAGAAAAGCACGATTTTGGAAAAATATGATTTATGAACTTAAAAAATGCTGCTTTTTTTCCCCTTGTTTCATTTTGTTCCTATCAAACATTTATTTTGTATACATTCAAAATTTTATTTTTTAAGCATCATGACTGTCAGATTACAAACCATAGGATAAGTGAATTTAGGTGACTACGATCATGAAAGAGACTCTTTACATTCAGTGATGTGAATCATTAATTCGACATCTCATTTATCACAAGACCTAACTAGAACAAACAAAGAACAAGAACTAACACAGAATTCTGGTTTTGTTAGCAAAGAAGTTCAAGGAATCTGCATTTAATCAAAACATCCAAACAATCTCCAGATATGTCTGGCAACAAATTTAGGATTTGCAGAGCTGAAATGTTGATATGCTCAGCTATAAATATTACCTTGATGAAAGACAGTTCTAACTCTGTCTTCTACTACTTTATATCTGATAAGAAAGTTACTATTGTATGAGTTTTCTCAGAAACTCATTAGACCTAACCTTTCCGGAAATTTCCAGAGAGACATAATTGTTCAACATGAAAAAAGTGGTCCAGATTTTACATGGAAAATGCCTACAAAACAAAGGTGCAAAAAAATGAGAAAGGACAAGAACAAGAGTAAAAGTTTTCCTCAAATCTAAAAACGGATCCAGCAGCCTTACAAAAAAAAATAGGAAACTTCTTTTAATGTCAATGAGAACTCCGAATTCTCAAGTTTGGGCACAGAGCCCATTCTGTGATATGTTAACTAAAAGAAAAATTTTCTTTTCCAGGCGTCTGCCTTCCTTTCTCTCCATTTCCATTGCAAGCTGTTTCAAGGTGCTTCATGAAAAGCTTCTCAAAACGAATGTGTTCTAAAAGCCACAAGTTTGGTGACTGATGAAAGAGCCATAAGAGAGAGTTTTTGCATCTCTTCTTTAACAGGGATCTTGAAAAGCCAAATGACTGGGAAAGAGCATGATTCACCCTCTGTAAATGCTGAAACGTATGTTTAACTGTCACCTCCTGCATTTTGCAACGGTACCTATTCAAAAGCTACCCAAAATATGCAAGTACTGTTCTGAGGAGGGGGGGAAAAACTGAGTCATGATAAATTGCATACTGAACTTTCTTTCATTTATGGAAATTGTGAGTGTTTAAATGTTACAAATACTCACATTTCTATTCACATTATGTGAAAACTTATACAGTAAGTCTCTTCAGCTCTACAGAACTCCCTGGAAATGAGTTATTCTGAACAGCTGAATGTTCCAGATGGCTTGGGGTTAACTCACTAAGTTCCAGCTAGAATGTAGCAACTATCTCCAACACAGACCAGGTTTTATCCATCTAAAATGTTTCAGAGCATAGGCCATGTTTATAGATCAGTTAAAATTTGCAAAGTTTATTCTGTAAGTGTAGGTAAGTGTGCAAAGTATTTGGTACAGTTCCCTGAACAGAGTAAATACCTCAGTGAATAGGAGTAATTGTGGTTACTGCTTCTTTGATTCCAACCATTATTCCTAAAGATTCTTAATCTTTCTAGTAAACATGACCTTAGATCACTGGGATCTTTTGATCCTTAGATCATTTGACTGAGGACTATTTAAAACAGAAAAAAGTTAAGTGGCTAATTTGGATGGATAAAATATGCCATAAATTTTTGTGTCCTCCTAAAATTCATGTGTTGAAACCTAATCCTCAATGTGATTGTATTTCAAGGTAGGAGATAATTAAATCATAAGGGCAGAGCCCCATGAATGTAATTACTGCCCTTATAAAAGAGACCCCAGAGAGGTTCTTCACCCCTTCCGCCATAGGAGTACAGAGTGACAAGATGGCCATCTATAAACCAGGAAACAGGCTCTCACCAGACACTGAATCTGCTGGAACCTTGACCTTGGACTTTTCAGCCTCCAGAACTGTGAGAAATGTTTGTTGTTTATAAAACATCCAGTCTATGGTATTTTGTTACAGTAGCCTGAACAGACTCAGAATATATGGTACTACACCACAGATTCATGGAACTCTAGGTTTAGTGAAGTGCAATTTACCAAGTTACTTCATTGAGACTGTTGTTATTGCTGATTGGACAGATTCAGTCATGGGTTTAAATCATGGCTCTTTATTATAATAACTATGTGGCACTGAGTAATTGGTTCAGCATCTCTAAGTCTCCAATCCATCTCTGTAAATTGTGGAAAGCATTTGAACATACCTCATAAGATTACTATGAGTATTAGATGAAATAAATTATTGAAAGCATGATTCTTGCCACTTAGAATAAACAAATGATAGCGGATGTATTATTGTATTATTCTATATGAGGCACACAAAGGAAGTCCTGGGAAGTGATGTTATTATTGATATATTACAGATGGAGGGTGAAGATGAATCAGGAAGAAATATGCCCCCCGGGGAGTTACATGGCCATGGAGCACAGCTTTGGTATTAGGCCAATAGTAGACTCTTTGACAGAAGACTGCACACGGTAATGCTGTCTATCGACTCAGGAGAATGGTTGTTGTGGCTGTTACCATCAGATCACCTGGAATGATGTTTTAAAAGAAAATTTATACAAAAAGCATTTAAACATATCTAAAGTAGAAGACAATGAGTCTCTGTACTTTTGTGTTTGTTGAATCCAGACTCAACAATTATTAAGATTTGATAATGGCGTGTTTTGAAATTCCTTTCTCTGTGACGATATATTCCTATAAGAAAAAAATACTCCCAATTTCTAAAATAATCAGTGAATTAAATGTAACAAATTAAATACTAGCCATGTATTATTCAGCACATATATACTGGCTTCCTTAGATGTACCAGGCGCCATGCTAAGTTCTGGCATGGAATGGTGAAGAAGACAGACACCTCTCTGTCCTGAGACATCTATTTGCATCATCACAACAAAATGTGTCTCAGAAAGCCCTAATTCTTTCATTTATGCAACTCATCAATTGCTCCATAGTTGCTGAGGGGGAAAAATGGGATTACTTGTCTCCGTGTGGAAAACAGTAAACGTACCTGACATATGAACTTAAAAATATATTATCAGAGTAGTTCCTGCTAAAGATGAATTCGGTTAGTTAACCAGCACTCCTTTTACTTTTGGGGTTGCTTTTTTAAAAAAGATCTCCATTATTCATAACCTATTCTGCTTCTATATTAATAGTAAATCGAATTCAGCAGTTAAACCAGATAAAATGATTCCAAATTTCCAAAGATCTATTCAGATTAGCAATCATATTGATATCTTACTAAAAACATAAAATAAATCTTAAGCTTTACTAGAACACAGACAGAATTGTTACGGTAATAGTGATACAAGTGAAGATATACCATTCAGTATCTTGGATATTTTTGTGGTTCTTCTACTCAGTTACTAAAATACCAAACACAATCCCAAGCTACAGATCCCTTCAACAGTTTTCTTGTTATATTTGGAATTGCCATACTATCACCCATGGGAAAGTTCTCTGGCTTGATATTTATGCCATATTGTCTGTTGGGAAGTCAACACCACTTCTCTCCATGTTGGCTGTTCCTTGTGTTGCACAGGCTGAAAGCCTGAGAACTAGATTTCTCAGATTTTGTCAGAAGAGTCCTAAGTAAGATCCTTCCAATGAGAGGCAGTGCATGAAACATGGAAGATAGAAAGAAAGCAAGAGACATAGTATCCCTTTGGCTGTAGCGGGCAGAAATGTGGGTTTTTGGAAGCTGTGACATATTTGGTCTTTAGGTATTTTCTTTTGAAATCATTCACTTCATTGTTGGAGGTAGTGGTGATTGCCATAAGTTTCTGGCAGTTTCTATAGCTTTTTGCCTTCACTAATTCTCTGTATCAAAACCCTTTCCATTTACTTCAAGTAGAAAGAGATTTATTTTCTCGACAGGCCCTAGATAAATTATTTTTATATTAAATCAGAGGAGATATGGGGTGCCCAAGTGGCTCAGTCGGTTAGGTGTCCTACTCACGGTTCATGAGTTCAACCCCTGTGTTGGGTTCTGTGCTGACAGCTAAGAGCCTGGAGTCTGCTTTGGATTCTGTCTTCCTTTCTCTCTGCACCCCCTCCCTCTCAAAAATAAATAAATATTTTAAAAAATCAGAGGAGATAGGAATTGGGAAAATAATAGACCTAAAAACTTGGTAGAGGTATCTTTATGATTGTGTCATGTTGATCTTTCATTTAGCCAGATAATAGGTACTTAATAAGTACTCATATCAATTTTAATTCATTAAAAATAGTATTTGGATAAATTTCATATTGGGAGAGAGAAAGCCCACCGATGTTTATTATAAAACAGAGGAATAAACCAGTTTTTATAATATCAAAATAAGGACATATAATGTTCTCATTTTGATATTATTGGAATAATATAGCTAATAAAAATAGAAATATCAACTAATAAGCAAATGCCTATTTTTATGTTTTCATATTTTATATTAAAGAGCAGATCTCATAATATTGACAGGTCTTTGTGGATTTTTTTAAAGATATTTTTTCCAGATTGTATATCAACTAAATAAATGATAGAGTGCCTTACTACTATTCAGAACTGGAATATTACCAACTTAAAATAATTTATTCATCTAGGTATACTGTTATTTTATACTATTAAATAAAAAAATTCTGGTAATAGGTATGATCAAATCTACATTATACTTTGCTGGTAGAGAGGTTTTATTAATTGAAATTATCTTTGCTCACTCTCCTGAATTAATAAAATGTGGCTGACAGTCATCACAGTCTTACAGGCTACAGTTGTTAGGAAAAGATGGTTGCTAGGATACCTTCATTATTTCATCGTTATGTTACACCAGTCTATCAATTAATAAAGAAACACTCAAGTTAATTCTCAGTCACATTTATACACATTCTTAGCATATGATTTCCCTTATCTCCAAGTGACATTTCTCCCTCTAGCATTCACCTTCTACTCCATAAAATATTAAACATGAGGTTATCACATCAGTTTACAAATTACAGCAATGATGCACGTCTTCTACTTAACCTTTCCATTCACTTTCCATCATGGTGAAAGTTCTTCCAGCAAACACCCATGCAGAGAGTAAATTATTTTTTCTACTTCTCAGATTTATTTCCAAGAAAATTGATGCCTGGGGGGAAAAATGCATGTATTGAATTGATATTTAGTCCTTTTTTGTTCTTTCTAAGGGGAAAAGTGGAGGAGGAAATCCCTTTGAAAGTCACTCCTGCATTTTTAGGTATTCATAACTATTCCCAGTTATTGCTTTACATTTTAGGGTTAGATTCACAGAAGATGCCTGATACGGGGGTCTTATAAATACATTTTTTATGACTATAACACTGCAGTCAGATTCAACACATGCTGCCTTGAGTTGCCACTTGACAGGGCATTATAAAAATAAATATAATAAATGAAAATATTTGATAAAATAAATTTATCTCCTTTATACCTATTTAATTCAGTGCCTACTGATACTAGTTTATGCTACCAATGTAAAATACATCATTTTTTTCAAAAAAACAAGATTGCAACAAGTTCTGTAAATTGTCTGGCAAAAGAGAAAATATTAATTCTGGCTATAGACAATATGTAAATATAGAAATTTTCTCAAGATTTCATTTAGGTTTTTTAATGTTCAAAAATGTTTTAAAAATGTTAATGTTTAAATTAAAATGTTTTAATGTTTATTTTTGAGAGGGAGAGGAGAGAGAGAGAGAGACAGAGCGCATGCAGGGGAAGGGCGGAGAGAGAGGGAGACACAGAATCTGAAGCAGGCTTCAGTCTCTGAGCTGTCAGCACAGGGCCTGACACAGGGCTCAAACCCACAAACTGTAAGATCATGACCTGAGCTGAAGTCAGATGCTTAACCGACTGAGCCACCCACATGCCCTGAGATTTCATTTAATTTTGATATCTTCTTTAAAAATCTCAGTAGATAAAAAGTATTGTTAACCTTGCTATACAAGGAAACTGAGTACTATATGGATGAAATCATTTGCAAAGCTTCAGTTAGCAAATATGAAAGTCAAGGATAGGATTAAGATTTCCTAATTTTACAATAGTTTTATCATTCCTCAAATTTAATGGTTAATATTTGCATTTGAACAGTTTTATTCAAATCTTATACCCAATAGGGGAGTCTCAGTGGCTCAGTCAGTTAAGCAACCAACTCTTGATTTTGGCTCAGGTCATGATCTCAAGGTCATGAGGTTGAGCCCTTTGCTGGGCATGGAGCCTGCTTAAGATTCTCTCTCTGTCTCTGTCTCTCTCTGCCTCTCCACAACTTGTGCTCTCTCTTTCTCTCTCTCTCTCTCTCTCTCTCTCTCAAAAATAAAAAAATAATAAACAAATAAATAGATTAATAAATACATAATAAATGATAACAAAAATTATTTACCTAGTAGAATGCAAGAAAAAGAAAAAAAAATAAAAGAACACTGAATTCAAGGCACAGATGTCTCAACTTTTAAAAATATTTTTAAGCAGTTCAACATATTTTTATATTTATATGTAAATACATTAATGGTGATTGTATCAAAACCCAAACTGACCTTCCAGATGTAATCTTTCAAAAACTTTGTCTTTGCCAAAGACTGTACACAGCTGTTTTCAATCCACTAAAGTACATGTGTGGTCTCCTTTCAGGTCAAAGAAAAATATCTTTCTCTTTTTAAATTTCCATGTGTGGTTTGGCAAATCATATAGTTAATGTAAGAATATTTTCATGTAAAATAATCTTCTTTATCAATTTGGGTATTCTAAAATGGGTTGAAACAGTCTTCTAATGAAATACAAGAAATTTACTAATATATTCAATGCTTTATAAACATCTCCCAAGTGTTACATGTATTTTGAGCATCATTCAACCAGAGTTTTTAAACTTTGAGAATCAGAAATTAAAAGAATGTAACAATAAGGGACACCTGGATAGCTCAGTCAGTTAAGTGTCTAGCTCTTGATTTCTACTCAGGTCATGATCTCTTGGTTTGTGAGCTTGAGCCCCTGCACTACCTGCACAGAGCCTGCTTGGGATTCTCTCTCTTCCCCTCTCTCTGCCCCTCCCCAGCTTGTTCTCTCTCTCTCTCTCTCTCTCTCAAAATAAGTAAACATTAAACAAAAAATTTTTAAAGAGTGTAACAATAAGCTAAAGTCCAGGAGTATAGTATTTTAATGGAATAATTAGATTTGAGTATTTTTGTGTTTTATGTTGGTATCAGTTCCCTTTTTATCAAAGACCACTTGATTTTTCCTTGGCAAAATATGATTGCACTTCATTTCTCAGACAGTGGCCTTCTGACTCATCTTCATCTACACCTTTGTCAGATTCAATACATTTTAAATAGTATGCGTGAGGGTATTAAAAACATTTTTAAAAAAACATTTAAAGAACATAACATTTTCCCCTAAAACTCAAAAAAGCCACTGGGTGACTATGGTTCCCCATGAGTTTGGCAGGCTTAACAAAATCTAAACACATGGTTATTTTCTTGTAAGTTCCATTCCTTGTTTTAAATTCATCATGGAACGTCTGTCTGAAAATATTACAGTAAGGTAAATTTCAACATAAAAAATTCATGTTTTCATCTACACATTTCTTTTTATTTTAAAACATAAATAAATTTTGAAAATTGGGTCCCCCAGTTATAACATGAACACAACTTTTCTCAATTTTTCAAATGGCTTCAATAGCCATTCTCTGTAGATGCTGCAAATATAGCTTTGTCCTTTGTGTTGAATAGTATATACTCACCAATTCAAAATATTAGTCCTGTCCTTTGCCCATTTATTTTTCAAAATTCTTTTTTTATCTTAGTGTCTAGCCCTTAGGGCAGAATCAATTCTCTTTTCACTTATTTCTCCTTGGCATAGCCATCGTCCAATAATGCTAAGCTGACTTGACACATTCCACAATGACAGTTTTCCTAGTCAACTCAATCAAATATTTATTAATGGCCTACTACGTGTCATAAACTATGAAGGTGGGCTACTCTGCCTACCCCACTTTAGTCTGGGTACCATTACTAAAATTTGTTAAAATGGCACGTTTGACACTAAATCACCAACTCAAATTTAAGTGGATGGGACCAACATTGCCTCCACTTTAGGCAGATGTGAAACAATGTACAATCGTTTAATCTCACTTCATCTTTCAATTAAGAATGTCTCTCAAGTGCTACCTCCAGCTCACTTATGTCTCAAAGGGAATAAGCTAAAAGAAGAAAATAAAAAAGCAAAAAAGTCAGGAGACAATGGAAAGACATCTTTATAACCTGCTAGGAGTATGCATGGTCTGGGGTGGGAAAGGTGGTTATTGTTACCTGCGAGAATATGGAAAAATGTGAACAGAAAATAAGAAAGAATGAAGACCAAAAGGAGAGGATAATGAAAACGTCCAGGAAAAATATTTAATTTATTAGTGCACTTTTTATTTGGTTTCCAATTTTGATTCCATACTACCAGTTAAATATTTTAGAGTAAAATATTTTAGAGTAAAAATATTCTAGACATTTTAGAATTCACATAGAGAGTCAGTGTGAATGCTCAGTATGTTCAAACATGGATAATGTTTAAAAATTCTCAACTGAAATATACATATTTTTTAAAACATGGAGTATATAAGGTGTATCTGAATATTCTGCTTGGATATTCAGAATTCAAAATCATGCTTAGTCTCCAAAGCTTCATCCACTCTGTTGAATACTAACACCAGAGCTCTAATAAGTAGCTGTCTCCACACAGTCTAAAGATTCCCCTCACTATCCTCTCTGTCTGTTGTATTCATCAAGAGGCAGTGTCTGAGCTTTAAATCTCTATTTCAGCAGACTATTTCAAAGAGATGACATTCTTATTCAAACTCTAGGCTTAAAAGATGCTGGAAATCACCCAGACTTTGGGTAAAAAGAACAGAGACTTTATTTCTAATGCTCTCTGGAGAAGCATAACCTTTTACAAGCAATAATTTACTCAGCAAACAGAAAGGGAATAAATAAACTCCCCAAAATGCCTTTATTAGGCAACATAACATTATAAGCATAGCACAGTATCGGTGGCATTTCTTTTATGTAAACGATGAGTATGCTGTGTTCATGGCGAAGGTGAACAGTGTTTGGCTGTAGCAAACAGGACCAGGAATCCGTTAATCCGAGTCTGGACGATAGCCCTGAAGGGTATGCTTTGTCACACACTCAAGTATGGTGACTTATTTTAGGAAAGTTAGGGAGCAGCTGTAAAAGCCAAGAACTATAGGATGTAAGTCTAAATTGCAGACTGAAAGTGTACAGCTCTCTACATATTGATATAATTTTTAGTTTCTAAAAATCGTTGATTCACTTTCTAATATTATGTGAAATCTATGACAAAGGATATAACTAGGTCTATTCTTCTCCTTGAAAGTTCATGGCTTGCAGTTGGACACACGAAAATATAAAGACATTTTAAAGCCTGTAAGTTTGAAAATGTATCATGCTAGGAAGAAAAATGTTAACAATCACAAATTCCACGATTATTTTCTTGTTTAAAGTTTGGGTAGCAGAGACAAATGGCCTTTAGATTCTTTCAAGATTTCTGCCGATGCCTCTCATCAGGAAAGAAATGCTCATTACTAATTCTTCAAAATTTTCAGAAGTATTTTGGCCTTGGATTGAGTTCCCCATTGTTAAGATAAATAAAATAAAGTATAGAAAAATTTATTCAACTTTTATGTTCACATACATATTCAGCAGTAGAGTTAGAACTCAGAAAATACCTTGGGTTACCTGACATTGCACATTTATGAATTCTGTAACTCACACTAGACTCAACAGAATTTTAAAAGTGTAATTATTTTTTCCTTATCCGTTCCTGCCAACACTTGAAATGAATTCAACTGCAGTTGCATTAGCAGCATGGACCTGGTGATAGCATACAGGAGTATGAAATTCAGAGAAAACTAGGAGGAACTATATGAGATCCTACGACATTTCTTCTAGTAAATTCTCTCCTGCTTTATTAGACAAAAAAAAAAATGTTATTTGCTGCTCTATAGCATTGGGCTACATCAGAAGACTTATACCTATGAGAATGATTTCTGTTGCCTTGAAAAAATAGTTCGTTTTTTTTTAAATTAATGTTTATTTATTTTTGAGAGAGACAGAAAACAAGCAGAGGAAAGGCAGAGAGAGAAGGAGACGCAGAATCCAGGCTCTGAGCTGTCAACACAGAATCTAACGCTGCCTCCAACCCACAAGGGGTGAGATCATGACCTGAGCCGAAGTCAGACGCTTAACCGACTGAGCCACCCAGGCGCCCCAAAAAATCGTTCTTAAATCATACATAAGCATGGTTTAAAAACGAGTTCCACTTGTCAGTCAACTCTGAGATAAACATGAATATTCATTTGTCACTCATTTGAAACCCTGAACTTTTGGACTTAACGTAGCTCAAGGCTTATTGTTTTATAACATGTTCGTGAGAACATAATGAAAGGAAAATTATTCATCTAATTTGGGAGAAGTGGCTGCCACATTTCGGGGTGGCATGTGGCCTTTCTATGTACACAGTGATGCCCCTGCCATGTACCAGCTTTTCAGCACTGGCATGTCACCTGGCCTGTGGCATCTCACATTCTCATGTTCTCACACTTGTGTTGTGGCCCAACCAACTTGTTTAAGCCAAAGCCAAAAAGCAGGTGGGGCGCATGCTTGAGAGAGGCTGGAATGGGAGGCCACATGCCCTTCCAAGTGCTGTAAACACCAGGGTGTGTTTGGAAATTTCATCTCCTGGTTACAGTAAACAAGACTTGCTGGAGGATCCAGCAGAGAAGTGGCATGCCCTTTTCTACGAAAAGGAATTTTTAGGAAATAATATAAGCTATTAGTGAAACACAGAATAACTTTTCAAATCACCTATTTATAGTAGAGCTCCATGTCCACATAATGCAATATAATATAAGGCGAGTTGATGTCTTATGACATAATTTATGAAATGACCTAATCACATATATTTCTAAAGGTCAGAGAGTAAACCTTGGAAAGTAAAGCACTATGAACTGCATGTTAAAAGCACACAGCTCTTGAGTTTTGTGCAGTAACTTTTTAAAGGTGAATGTATAGTATTTTTGTAGGAAAAGATTAAATGATAGAATTATAGCATAGCATAATGATTACTTTTTATCACATCCTTACAACTCAAAAAAAAGCCAGTTATTCTTTTTTTAATGTTGATTCATTTTTGAGAGAGAGAGAGAGAGAGGGAGAGAGAGAGAGAGAGAGAGAGAGAGAGAGAGAGAGAGAGAGAGAGAACGCATGCGCATGAGCGGGGGAGGGGCAGAAAGGGAGTGGGAGCAGAGTCCAAAGCAGGCTCCAGGCTCTGAGCTATCAGCACACAGCCTGACGCTGGGCTTGAACCACAAACTGTGAGGTCATGACCTGAGTTGAAGTTGAATGCTCAACCGACTGAGCCACCCAGGTGCCCCTGAAAAAAAAAAGAATTATTCTATTTTAAGTTTGGAGAAAACAGCTTTTATGAAATCATTCTCTTGTCTAATAATTAAAATATAATCAACTACATAAAAATGAAATAATGTCCAGTATTATCAAAAGGTTTCACCATTGTACAAAAAGTCTAATAACTTTTGATGGACTAATAAATAGCCATTACACAGCAACTTAATTTCCAATGCATTACCAGCATTAAGAGATTAGCACAAAACTTTGGACTACTTAGCTCATCATTTAATGATTTAAGATTCATTGAAATTCTTTCTCCACTAAATTTAAAAAGTGGAATAAAAGTGGAACTAAAAGTTCTTTTAAGTTAAATTATATGCTCCTTAAATATTGTTGTTTCTTTGTTCCTCATCTTATACCTGAAGATTCCAGCCATATATTTTTAGTTCTGAGAACGAAAGGGGGAGGGGCAGAGAGAGAAGGAGACACAGAATCCGAAGCAGGCTCCAGGCTCTAAGCAAGCTGTCAGCACAGAGCCCTATGTGGGGCTCGAACCCATGAACTGTGAGATCATGACCTGAGCCAAAGTCTGATGCTCAACCGACTGAGCCATCCAGGCTCCCCTTTAGTTCATTTTTATTGGTCCTAATTGATCGTGTGATAATTATTTTTTCATGTGGGACACAGTAAGAAAACTTATAGCTATATGAAAGTTATGTCCAGATTTATTTTTAACACATACCTGTAAACAAAGACTTATAAATATATCAAGAGTTTAATTTGGAAGTGAGGGGTCAGTTAGTATCAAGAAAGCTGGATTCTACTCCCCAGCTCTACTTCATTGCTTATTTTTAGCTAAGCTCCAGGTTATGCAGTACTGAAGATTTAGAAAGATTTTACAAAGATCTTTCCTTCCACAGTTATGGTTCTAGACCAAGTTCTAAATCCACTGATTATTATTTAGGGATAATCAGAATTATCCCTTATCCAGGCTGTAATATGCTATACAATTGTCTTGAGGCTATCTTAGGAGCTTTCATCCACAAAGTAGAAGATCTGCTCTGATTTTTATTAATGAGACTTCCATCCTTAGAGCTGACAGCACAGGTTAGATGACAAAGATAAATGGAATTTTCACTGAGGGCAAGAGAAAGAACAGGGATGGTGTCATTCTTTTCTCTCTCTCTTTCTCTCTTTGAAATTGAAACACACTTCTAAAGAATTTTAATTGTAATATGAAAAGGAGCTAAGTAGGAGTGAGATGTGCTTTAAAGCTTTCCTAAGGTAAATAGGTAAAGAGTAGAAGCTTTGTCTTTTCTTTTGATTGTTTTCCCCCAGATTTGCTGCTAGATATTTTGTGTATCTGTCTCCAAAATTTTACTGTCTACCTCATATGTTCAAAATATAGTATAGGTAAGGTTATGCAAATTTGTCAGCCTCTGTCCTCAAATAGAACAAAACATTCAAATAGCCATAGTGCCTCCCAGACCACAGTGATTCCAATAAAAGCTATAAAGTATTAAAAGTGTTAGAGAAAAGCATGTCTAGTTGAGGAAAATTTTTTTAAAGCTTCATGGAGAAGGAGACATTTGAATGTCAGTAGAGATTTGACAGGAGGGAATGTGTAGAATATTTTAGGCAAAGGGAAAACCTTGAGGGAATATATAAATGCCCAATATGTGCTTGGGAGGTAGCCAGAGGGACAGTTTGTCACTTGCAAAAGGCAGAAGGAAAGCCGGGTGAAATAACACTAGATGGCCTGGTTGGCCCAGATCATCGGTGGTTAGGATTCAAGGCTGAGGAGTATATTTAGCAGGCAAGGAGGAAACGCCGAGGGCTGTTTTTGGTTGGAAAATGATGTGCTTAACTGTGTTAAGCACAGCACACACTTGTGTGTCCCCGCGTTTCCTTAGGTATGGCTTTATTCCATCAATTTTCTGCTTGACTATGCATGTTGTTGATATGATTCCTGCGTCCACATGTGATGCCTTGGAAGTTACAAGGGCTCGATGACTTTTGCAGTAATTGCTTTATGGCCCAATTATATCTAGTAAGTGTTTTAAGATAAACTCCCTTACCTCTATTTAACATTTTATATTGAATTCTTTCTTTTTGGTTCTCTTTCTCATCTTTCTTTCTTTCTTTCTTTCTTTCTTTCTTTCTTTCTTTCTTTCTTTCCTTCTTTCTTTCTTTTCTTCCTTCCTTCCTTCCTTCCTCCCTCCCTCCCCCCTCCTTCTCTTCCTTTCTTTCTTCCTTTCTTCCTTTCTTTCACAATGGCATCATGCAGCACACGCAAATCTAGACTTCAGAACTCTTGGTTTTGATGTTGTTTTTGATGCTGTCCTATCACGCAAAGCAGTGAATTAATTTTCTTTCTTCATCTGTAAAATTGGTAACCATATTTTCTTCCCTTTATTCTCTTTAATTTAATAGGTTATAACCTCTGGATTATATTTTGCTAGTGGAAAGGAGAGATATCTGATAAAAATAAAGAAGTGTGAATGGTTTAAATTACCTTCATATATTCCCATCGGTGGTTAATATTAAAATTTATTTTCAATGTTTATATAATAAAATCTTGGGTTCGTATATAACATAAACAACAAATTATATATTTCAATATGTTTATGAGCATTCAGGGGTTGCAAGTTGGCTAGGTTGAGTTCAATTGGTTGATAATTTCATTTCTGTTTTGTATAATCATTTACTGAGGAAAGGTATATTTAAAAAATTGCTCTCTCATTAAGCTCCTGGAAGAAACATCTGTCTAGTGGTGGTCTCAGGTGTCTTGCATAGTACCTATGATATAGTGAATGATACAACGAATGTTTATTTTTTGAAGGACATGATTTGGATTTCAAAACATTTATGTGCTCCAGGTTAGATGATAGAAAATAAAAAAGTAGCTGCTTTTGTGACGTGGAATTGTCCAAATGAAGATTTAAAGATAAGAAAAAAAATATGTTCTCTCACGTTGAGAAGTTACAATAAAATGTGATTATATTGTATGTGTTAGCTTTAGTAGATACAACCAAGCCCTAGAAACCCAGTGAGTTTATATCTGACCATTTCCAAACAGGTCCACATCCCTAACAGTGAGCCAAATTCTAAATGGAAGCCAAAACAGGCATTCCCATCCTTAGAGGTAGACAAAAATGACTTTGAAATTAAAGTTCGACATAGCTAATCTTGCTAATTCTATCAGGTAAAAATTCCTCGATCTTGGGCGATGTCTACTCTGGATGTATCTATTAGTTAAATCTGCATATATAAGTATATACTTTGTATGCAGACACTTTGAATCATTTGGATTTTGATTTATCTCCTGTCAAAGAAGGATGCATATTTTTGTCTCACTGTAAGTAACAGTTATAACTTCTCATTGGCTGTTAATACAAAATTAATCCAATTCAAATACCTCTCTAATGAATTTAGTAGTGCACTTCCAATAACTAATTTCTGACTGTCTTTATATATGATCATAAGAGACTGGAAAAATCAATATTTTGGTTCAGATGTGCATTTTTTTTCTAGGAAAGACATATCTAGCAAATGATTTTAAATGTATAAGATCAGAGGCCCCTGGGTGGCTCAGTTGGGTGAGCATCCAACTCTCCATGTCAGCTCAGGTCATGATCTCCCAGTTCGTGTGATGCAGCCCCACGTTGAGCTCAGGCTCTGTACTGACAGTGCAGAGCCTGCTTGGAATTCTCTCTCTCTGTCTCTCTCTCTGTCCTTCCCCTGCTCACATGCACACATGCACGCACTCTGAATAATTCTGAAAGTCAACCTTTCAGGACTGTCATATAAACACAGCAATAAATATTCAACAAATAGTTTATATCATTATTGTCATTGAAAATTTATGTTCTATGTACATCTATATATGCTCTCTATATATCCCATATATTAGCTCCTGGCTGATACAAGGCATCTTTATTTTGAGTTGCCTTGTCCTTTAAGATTTAAGTACAATTTTGTCTCAAAATCCTATTCACAGGATCTCTGGGGATTAGCAGTATGGGGCTTGGTCAGACTTACATTGTTCCTAGACACCACTGTTCTACATTTCTTTTAAATCTTTGTCTTCACCTCTTATAGCTTTCAACTATTCTGGTCTCTTTCCCCTGTGTCACCTAGTTATAAAATAAAGCCCCTTTCCTTGATTACTGTAACACACTACAGAGAGAGAGAGAGAGAGAGGGAGAGAGAGAGAGAGAGAGTTGCGAGCCTGTACGTTAAGAAAATTTGACTGTTTCATCTAAGTGTTCCATACATTTTGAACATTTTCCTGGTGAATATGAGACATTCCCACTGCCATTCTCATCAATGGAGTATCCCACTAGCCAACTTTTTTTTGTGTCTTCAACAATCACACCCCCTGGTACATCCTCAAACCCACCCCCAGAGTCCAGCCTCTTTCCATCTCCAGACCCTTCCCTCTCTCCATCTTGGCTACCTCTGTAAGTGAAAATGTATTATGTAGAGCAAACAACGTCTTTTGGTATAACTCTTACTCCATTCTAGTGATGTTCTGAGAGATATCATATGTTATTTTGAAAAACAAAATAAAGTTATCTTTTCCCAGATAATTCTGATGCCATCTTTGAACTAACAGGTCTTTCTCTTCTGATTAGATGTGCATTACCCAAGGTTATGCATGCATATAAATGAACTGTGTACGCATATATATTTCACTTTCATCTAATTTTTATTCTACCCTCTAGCACTTCATCCTTCTATAGTTAATTCCTGCTAAAAAATGTAAATGTTCTGATTTCCCTAAGCTTTATTTAAGTTACAAACATGGTGATGCTCACACTCACTATTGCTATCATTCTGTTTTCTCCTTGCACCTAATGACTGGGCATCTTGCTGACACTTCTCCTCACCATTCTGTCCTTTAATCCTCTCAGCTTAGTCTCCATTGCTGCCACTCTGCTGAAGGGACTCACTAATTCTCTTTTCTAGGAAAATCTTTTTTTTCTTTTTTCTCTCCTTGAGCATTCTTTTCATTTTGAAGTTCTTCTTCACTGCAGTTTCTCTAGCATTTGGCACTGGTAGTTATCCCCCACTGGATTTCAATTTTTTACTGTTTACCATCCCCAATGGTCCTCCTGCTTTCTATGATTTCATTCTCTAATATTCCTCCACTTTTATTCTTACTCGTAAATAACTCATCCATATGTTTTGGTCCAACTACCACTTCTAAACAAGCAATTCCAAGATCTATAATTCCAGTCTTCCCATCTTTTCAATCTTGTATTTCAAATCCCTATAGGTTCAGTTTGAAGTATCAAACACCAAACTCATTATTTTCTCACACAAATCTATATTTTGTGTTTCTTTCATTATTGTCACTCTTCTTGTCTGCTAAATTTATTCTCAGTGCTTTTATTCTATCAATTGATCAAGTCCATGGACTGTTCCTTTAACTACCTATCATGTTAAACATAAACTTTAACTTCCTCTCCGTTTCTACAACAGCCACACTAGCTCGTACCTAATTACTACACACTTTAGTCTTTATCTCTTCTTCATTTATAGCATCATTTCTCATACTAATCTCCATTCAAAAAATTGCTACTTAAATTTTCCTTTATGCATGCTTACCTCCAGGGTCTTCTCTCTACATTACAATCAGCACATACTTCCTTGTATATTTTACCCAACTGAGCCACCCAAGTGCCCCTCTCAAATGCAGTTTTAATCACATCACTTTATGTGATCTGAGATTAAATTTCCATTGCCATTTTGCCATTTTGGTCTGCCTTATACACTTTAAGGTCCTTTGTCAATGATTAGACCTTCCCCTTCAGCAGAAAAACTGATCTCAACAGTTCTTACACCTATCTGCTGTTTACTACCTCTAATCATGATATTTTCCCTTCAGTGACTCTTCCCTCCATGTCCGTCGGTCAGGCTGATCATTTCACTAAGGATTTTGTCAATGTTTACTTATTCCAAACAGCCTATGGTGAACACTTATGCTCCAAGATGACCATTTTCTATCTCTAAGTTTTCCTCTGCACATGGCAAATGATTACAACATGCCAGATATAATCTTTACAAAGAACAATCCTTCTAGATTTCAAACCCCATGGAGGCAAGGGGGCTGTCTTCTCCATGTTTGTTAAACCTGATTACGTCAAGTACAGTGATGTGTATCCAACAGGTGTTAAATGACAGGTGAGCTACAGAACTAGGCAAAATGTAGTCCAATGGTGAGTCATTAAGTCACAGTCTTTCCTCCTATAGCTTGCTGCTCTTCCCCTGACACCCTCCCTCTTTAAAGCTCAATTATTAATGTGAAATAAACGAAGAGTCAAGGAAGAAGAAATACTAAAAATCACTATTCATTTTGAAGCCCACCCAAGCCGAGCAATGGAGAGGTGACACTCCACATCAGACAGCGTATCTTTAATTTCTCCCTTCTCCAGCTCCTATTATCTCTCTACTGCCACAGCTGCATATTGCTATTGTCAGTGGTAAAGATGAGGCATCTCTAATTAGAGGGCAGGGTAAATTGCTTTTATCTACTTTTAACATGCTTTTACATGGCACCTGGTACACAAGCCTTAGCTAGGCAGCCATAATTTGAAAAGCAAATGAATGCTCAGAGAAATACGATACGTTTTTAAAAGAAAATTAAATATATAGAGTAGCAAAATCAACATGCTGGAGACTGTAGAGTTTTAGACTGTCAGAATCCTGTACACTTATGTATTATAGTGAATTAAAATAAGCAATCAGGGTCCATGTACCCTGCAGAGTCCAGTGGCCCTGTCTTTCTTTTTCTTTTGGGAATAAATGGTAGGATTTAAAGTCTAGAAAAATTATCAGTGCAAGAAGCCGACTGATGAAACGGCGTATGAGGTAAAGGGATCGTTAATCTTAAGTAACATCTTTTGGGTTATGTACCTCTTTTAAAGGCATCTCCTTGGTGGTCTAGAAGAGTAGATTTTTAGGTGAAAGAAAAAAATACAACAGAATCCTCTTTTCTCTGTTTTTAATTACACATATCTAATCACCTTCATAATAAATATATCTATTATGTACAAATTTCTGCTTCTGGTTTTAGATTCAATTTTAATTTCTTCAACAGTCCAGCACATTTTCAACAACCAGGCAATGTATTAACTTTTGAAAAATAAAACAGAGATTTCAACCACAGTTAGAGTCATGGTGTGTTGGACAGTAATGCCATTCAATAAAAATATGCAACCTTTACTATTGGTTGGAATACAGATCCTACAGTTTGGGAAGCCTGAGTCATTTACAAACTCCATAGGCTCCTCTCCCTCTGATCACTATCAGCAAAAATGCATCAACTGTTCCCCTCCAACAGCACCATGAAGATCACGTGCTTGGCACTCTGTAGCCCTACTTCATGCATAAGTTCTATTATGGCTACAGGAGTTGGGGTATTGCCCTCCAAACTTTGGCTACTTATTTCCTTGGAGACTCCCTGATTACTGACTATAACTTTCAGGCTGTAAAAACTGGCAGCTCTAAATAATAACTGGGCTACACTGTTTATTTATTGCTGCCTTGGAACAGAAACATAACTGGAATCCTTTAGTGCATTGGATAAAAAGGACTTACAGCTAAGAGAACTGTAAACACAGTGATTCTGGCAGGGGACCTGCCTCATTAGTGATCCCTAGTTTCTTCAGTTTCCATATGCGGGCATCTATATGCATATAGAGCTTGTGAATTTCTTTTATTTTTAATATAAGCGAGAGGGTATAATTTAAAAGGCTAAACTAAGGGACATCATGTAGAAGTAGCTCTAATTTAACTAATTGATCCATATGGAAGATTAGAACCTGTGCTTCACTACATTAAATACTTAGAATGTATTAATTCCTATTTTAGTCTTTGTGGTCGTCATTAGCATGATTGGTTAAAGAGTTCTCTGCCTTCCATGTACAAGACAAGATCGCACTTTCTGGCCTTTCCATCGTGGGTGTGCCCGTGTCACTATTTCTGACCAGTGATTCATGAGCAGAAATGTCCTTTAATGGCTAATGTTAGGCTTTCCAGAACTTTCTGCCTAGACAACCAATAATGTTCAAGATGGTGGCTGATCCATCAGTTTGGATCCTGGAGCGAAAACAATTGAAGAATTCAGAACTGCTGTGTTTGTCACATAGCATAAGCAAAAAATTAAGTTTAAACTACTGAGATTTTGGTGCTTTTTGTTACCATAGCATTATTTCGCTCACACTGATAACTACACTGTTGTTACTCGTTTCACACTCTTAGTGTGGTTCCACCTAGTGTACTTTTAATTTAGATCCCTCAACGCACTTTGATTACAGTACTAAACAACTAAATTACATTTTCCCTTCCTTTATTGGTTTACAATTATCTGGAGGACAGAGATCTTTCACTCATCTTTATCTTTTCAACCCTTAGTACATTGCTGTTATATAGAAGATGCTCAACACTGGATTTGAACTAAATTCAATTTATCCTGTATTAACATTTCAGCTCTCTGCTCAAATGGTGAATGAGCTAGAGTAACAGTAATCTTATTAACATTTTTTTTAGATATGTACTTCTCTTAACGTTAAAAAAGGCAAAAAGGATAATCTGTTTTGTAATAGAATATACATTAAATTTGGCAGGCTTGGCTTTAACTTCTGATTCTACCTATATGACATCCAACATTTCATTTCTGGAAAATATTTATTAGTTGTTCACTTATTCTATGCCAGACAATGTTATAGACCCTGAAAATACTAAGAGTAATAAGTGTTCCTGAAGAATTAACAAGGCATGGCAGGTTGCATGAATTAGAATTGCATCCTTTAATACCTTAGACAATAATATCCACTTTATTTAATAGGTTTATTGTAAAATTTGAAGGAAATAATATATGTATAAGAGTTTTATACATTTCAAATCATTTTAAAAATACAAACATGATATTTTTATTTTAAATTTTTGAATAATACATTTTTACTGATGATTACCCACATGGATATGTTTAACAATTCACTATTCTACAGAGTAGATGATTCATTTCATGTGACTAGTTTGGTCCACAAAGAAATAGCTTTTAAGCTCTTATAAAATTTTAGATTAGTGTTTTTGTTTGGAAGAGGATGTGTGTGTAAAAGGAAAACAAGAGCCACAAACCTTTAGTCTGGCAGAATACAGGTTCTAATTTCTAATTTAAATGAAAAGACAACCGTTTCCTGGAAACAGGAATTAAGTAATTAAGAGGAGGTAAAAAGGTAGGAAGGGAAAAGACATTATAATTGGGCCTACCAGGTGACATAAATTGTAACCCTTGGTCATAAAATGATTGATTCAGATGCATATAATTCATTCAAAGAAAAGAGATGCCTGGGTGGTTCAGTTGGTTAAGCATCCAACTACCACTCAGGTCATGATCTCACTGTTTGCGGGTTCGAGCCTTGAGTGGCATGGATTCTGGGTCTACCCCTCCCCCACTTGCTCTCTGTCTCTCAAAAATGAATAAACATGGAAAAAAAAGAAGTACCGTGATTTTTGAATATAAAAAACTACATATATATTTTCAAAGACAAATTTGTGTGTCATGTGTCAGAGTCAACTAATTTATATATATATTATATATATATATGTAAAATATATATATATAAACACCTACCAAAAAGCCACCTTAAGTTTCTTGGGCAGCAGATTTAATGAAGCATTTCCTAAACTATGGTTTGTTTCATAATACCTCAGTCGCAGGAATGAGGCCACCTCACATGATCCCTGGGAAATCAGCATGCTCTATTTAATATATCGAATACATCAATTTATTTATTGTGCTTTTTATTTGTTTTTTTTAATTTATATTTTAATGTTTATTTTATTTTTGTGAGAGGATGAGACAGAATTTGAGCAGAGGAGGTGCAGAGAGAGGGGGAGGGAGACACAGAATCTGAAACAGGATCTAGGCTATGAACTGTCAGCCTTGAGCCCGTTTCTGGGGCTCAAATCTCCAAACCAAGAAATCATGACGTGAGCCGAATTCAGACATCAGATGTTTAATGGACTCAGCCACCTAGGCACCCCTATTGTGCTTTTTAAATAGGTTATCAATAATTGTCTTTGCCATGCACTCATTTATGCATTCATTTGTTTATTCAAAGAAATGTTAACTGAATGTCCCATTCTGTTCCAAATGTTGTGCTGGCCCTTGTAAATACAAAGGTGAGTGTCACCTAGTTTCTGCCCTCACAGAGCTCTTGATGTTTTGCAAATGTTTATTGCTTTGTACAAAGACATATATTAGGTTGAACCTCATGAATTGCTAAAGTCGTGATAATATTAGGAAGAAAACCTGTAAAATGAAGACTTAGCTTTTAAGAAGACTAAAAATCTAATTGGATACAAAGGAAACAACTAAATAAGTGTATGACTTCTTCATACTTTTTAAATCTCATTACAAGTAACAAAAAAAACACAATTTAATAACCCAGCAATATTTTCTGTGCTTATACATACTCTACACAGCAAGGCCAATCTGTCAGAGAGTGTAAAATGTCCTGCAAAAGAAATAGATATCTCTAACAACACATGTAAACTCACAGGAGAATTTGGAAAACTTGATAATGAGATCTTTTAAAAAAATCTTCCTTGTCTCTGCAACAGGTAGTCAGCAAGTAGAGCTTAGCTGGAACTCCAGTACAGCTTAGCCTGAACTCCATAGATAGAATAAACTGCTATGGGTTTGGGGGCAACCGTGTGAACTGACTGCCTTCGTTGTGTGGAGATTGGTCTAGGGGTGGCACAGCCCACTATAAGATTCCATGACAAGTGTGGGGGCAATTGCTGTTGCCTTCCATTTCATGCCTTTCCACATACAGCAGCCTTATAGATGAAATGATCCTCCTTCCGCTCTCTGTGTGAATCTTGATTGGCTTGAGCTAGTAGGGTAGCCTCCCTACTTTCTAAAAATTACCGATTCAGGAATGAGCTTGTAAGTCAGGCCGAAACCAATATGGCACAGTATTCTCCTCCTTATAGAGTTTGGTTCTGGGAAGGGCATATGATCTGAATTGCTCTAATCTGAGAGAAGCACAGGACTCCTGTTTGGTGATTACAGAAAGACAAGGTATCTCGCTCCTTGGAAGTGAACCAGAAAGCACATACCTCTGAAATCTACTAGTAGCCATCTGGTGACAAGGGAGATGCCATTTTATTGTCAGTAGAGGATGGTAGAGGCAAAAGAATGACAAGACAATGAAGCCAAAGACCTATGATGCTGTGAACTCCAATTTTTTCTACCATTTTCAAATGTCAATAAAGTCCTGTTAATTCAGTAGTGCTATGGGTGAATTAGAGTTATGCTTAATTGGACCTGGTTCCAGAAAGATGGCCCTCTCTCCACAGCTGCTATCACCAGTAAAACAACTATGCTCACCACGAAGGTCACTAATTGCAGAGAGCTACCTGATGAGATAGCTGGAAGGGAAGGAGGGGAGAGACTGCACCCAGCAAGTGCGTGGCCCAACCCTAGGAAGCTATCAGAATTTTCTGGGCACAACTTGGTGAAAAACATTAGTGGGGCACTTGCTATTATACATTGAGCTACTCAGGATATTATTATTGAGAAAACATTGATTTTCAATCCACTATCCCAGGAGCACAGTGGCGTATCATCTGGGTACTTCCTGTAACCCAATCTGTGTCTTTTCTTCATCCCGAAAATTGATTGTAGTCAATTCTAGATTTTTTTATTTAAGCCACTTAAGGATTTTTCGTCTTATATAAATCCTTCTTCCCAAAATGTTAGAATCTCTTTACATATATTTTTTAACTTTGTGATACAACTCCTCTCTTTAAGTGTACTTTACAATATTTAGCTTATTTTTTTTCTTCCACTCAGCATTGTGGAGTGGAGAACCAAGAGATCATAGTTTGGTATGATCCTCAGATATGGCTGTTGCCTACCGCTGGATTCTGGTGACATGGCTGCCCTCTGTAAGCCTCCACTCACTGGTTCCCACACTCTATCCCTTGATCATGGCACTGAAACCCCAGATATGCTCTTTTAGGTTCTTTCATGCTTCCTAGGCTTTTCTTTTCTTCTCTTTTCTCTTTCTCCCCTCCTTTTCCAGACTTGGGAGAATTAGAGTTTAGTTTTACTTTGTTTTTTCTTCTTTATGCCAGAGTAAAAATAAAACTGGTTATGACAATTCTTTATTATCCAAATCCATGACTCATGTAATAATTTGGGTTTCATGTTTTAGAACTTCATTTGTCTTCCTTTGCATTTGCCTGTGACTCACTTCTCTATGGTGCTGGAGTCCAAGGTCTAGCTTATAAGAGAGAGAGAGAGAGAGAGAGAGAGAGTGTGTGTGTATTTGGGGTGGAGGTAAAAAGGTATTATTGGGATTAATAAACATTTTTGGTAAATATTATACCACTGCAGTCTATCTATAGAGTGGTGCTACAATATTTACAAAATGCACATTAGTGCTAAACTGTAAGGCATAGAGATAAATGTTTTAGAATGTCACAGAGAAGGAGGAATTCAGTGAGAGCCTGGGAATCAGGGAAGATTTCACAAGAAGACATGGGAACTCAGAGAAATTACAATACACATATCTGATATGTTGGGGAATTCTAAGATAGAAGAGCAACAGAAGCAAAAACACAGATGAAGAAATAAATGTGCCCTTGAAAAAGTTAGAAAGTTCACATCAATATCTTGGTGATATTTGGTGGAGAGAATCAAGAAAGCATATATGTGGTTGGGATGGATTATGAAAGATCCTGAAATTGAGGCATATTGGTCTAGATTTCATGAGATAGACTCCTAGCATGTACTTGAAAAGTTTACTATATAATTATAACTATCTTTTAAAGAATGAATCCATGGTGTTTTGTGACTTCCTTGTCAGTGAATACATCATTCAAAAAAAAACACCTGTAAGCAAAGAGTTAAAGAAATGGCAGAGGGGCACCTGGATGGCTCTGTTGATTGAGCGTCTGACTCGATTTCGGCTCAGGTCATGATCTCAAGATTTGTGGTTTCGAGCCCCATGTTCAGCTCTGCACCAACAGCACGTGCAGCCTGCTTGGGATTCTCTGTCTCCCTCTCTCTGTTTCTCCCCTGCTTGCTCTCTATCTCTCTCTCTCAAAATAAAATGAATGTTAAAAAAATGGCAGAAACATGTGAAAGTTATCCAATTCTCTGTAACAGATATAATTTAGTCCAGTTTCTAGTCAGCAAGGATCAAAGTGAATTTGATGCTTGTGTGTTTTGAGGAAATATTGCATCATTACAATTAGACTCTGACTTTTCTTTAGATTAGTCGTCCACTGGCCAAAAGTTAGAAAAGTTCCCAAACCTTTCTTCAATGGACCCAGCCAATTCCTACATTAGAGGCACTCTATGCAGGCACACCTGTACAACTGTGAGTTGCATGCTGTTCCTAACAGGGAACTTTTACAACAAAGACATTTTTCACTAATTACTTCAGCTTTTAGAATTAATATTAAATTTATTAAAGGTACGAGCTCATAAACCTAGTTCTTCTTTGACTTGTTAAATTCAAATTATATATTAAAATTTAAGAACTACTGCATTAGAATTAACACTAAGGTGGTTAAGGCTGATCTCAAATTATGAAAAATCACCATGTTCCAAAGTGAAGTTTTACATAGGATGTAAACCATATCACGTTATTGTATTTTAACAGTCAGTTTTAAGAGGGCTTTTTAACTTTAGTAATTCAACTTACTTAGACATTTTGAGCTGCCTTAATAAATTCAATTTTTAAATTTCCTTAAGTATTTCACATTTTTTTATTAACAAATAAAACTACCTGAGTAGTTAAATAATGCTTGCAGAACTAATACATTAAATTTATGGATATGGTGAGTCTGAAGCTATCTTAAATGTTCCAGTACTCTTTAATGCACTGATTCTCATAACTTTCCAATAAAAACAGTAACAAAGTCCATCACTCAATCACATGTCCAAACGTAAATCTGTTAGAAAATTCACTAGGCTAAATTCTCTTATTATAAGTTCTTAAGTTATCAAAAATGTATAGATAATTCCTTATCACAAAATATTGCATTTATGAGCTTGATTTGGTTCATTGATTCTACACTTAATACTACATTTTCTCCAGGGTTAAAAAATGTCCACTCAGGAAACCAATTGTGTTATTCCAAATAATTTGGACTTCACTTTCCAGACAAATTCTTAAAGTAGTCTTTTCAGTCGAATTGTTGTTTTTCTATCAGAGAATGTGGCCCGTGTGGGGGCTGGGGATGAGACATCTGAGGACATGACCCTCAAGATCAGGAAGGACAGACTGAGCTGCAAATGAAGTGGTCTCTGGCTTAAGGTCTATAATAAAGTTGCACGCTGCTAAATTCTTTTCATTTAAAGACACGAGCAATCCACCCTGAAATTAGCTAACTTCCCTCATACTGCATTTAAAAAAATTTCTTTGGCTCTTTTAAGATATTAAGTGACATCAGATTGGATTTAGCATTTTTCCTTCTACTTTTCTGGCTCCATATCATACTTTCTAAGATCATTCTAACATTCAAATGACAATACCAAATGGTGAAATGTTGTCTAAGCAAAATGTAAGAGAAAAATCTGCCCTCATTTTAAATTCCTTTAATATACGAATAAACTTGTTACACATTATGCTCTGTTGAAATTCAATGTATTTGGAGAATATTATGGTGAACAAAAATAGCTCTTGTCCTCAAGAAATATAAGTTAGGGAAATAGACAAGCAAAGAAAAATTTGCAAAGCCTTATATAAGTTCTGGTTCTGGAACTAATGGGAGAGAAGACTGAGTCTTTTCTTGAGATAATCAAGGAATTCTTCCCAGAGGAAACACCTTGATTATTGCATTAACCCCCTTCAAATCACTTTAAGGTTTTCTATGGGAGTAGGGCTGAAAAGTGGTTCTTTGAGTGCAGTCCCTAACTGCAAACAGCATCAGCATCACCTGGAAACTTGTTACAAATAGCAGCTCATCACCTCATATCTACTGAAACAGAAACTCTTAGGTGGGGCCCTGCAATCTGTATTTAATAAGTGCTCCAGGTGATTCTGATGCATGCTGAAGTTTAGAAACCACTGAATTAGAGTACCACTAAGGTAGGAAAAGTTGATCTCAAATTATGTGCATCTGAGAATGACCATGTTTGAAAGTGAGGCTATACATGGAGTGTAAATTCTGAAGGGTTTTATGCACAGCTGATTCCTTGGTGAAGACCCCTAATTCTGGTTTTGGATACTGAACTTCACTGTAAACTAATGTTTGAAAAAATGGTGCCATATTTCCCAAGTGATAACTGGTCAAACATTCCATTTGAGCATTTTCAAGTGATCCTGAACCTGGGTAATTCTGGATGATCTGTTATGGGACTATGGACAAAAAGATGAAAAACTGATGAATAAAGACCTTTGAGTTATGCATCTTATAGCAAGTTTAGTTCCTAAAAGCATAGAGTGAAAAGTAAGAAAAAAGAGTTACTAGTTTACTGGATGTTTTTCTATTGGGAAAAAAGAAACAGCAGTAGGGTGGAACAGACTTTTGACAGGGCAGTAACTCATGTAGTACAAACTTACTCTAAGTGAATCCTACTTTAAATCACTAAAATGTACTGCATGAATGAAAGCACCAAAGAAATTTAAAAAAAGAAGAAGAAAACAAAAACAAAAACATGAACATAATTTTATACTTAGCACCTTCTCACATACTTAACAAATTCCAAATCCATTAAGACCAAGATATTTGATACAGAGTGCTCTCTCTCTCTCTTCCTCCATTCCTAGAGAACTAGGAGAACAATAGTTCTAAGATGTACCATGAGAAACCATGTTAGATGAAAGAAATAGCTTGCCCCTCCCCAAATCCCAACTGCCAGACACAGGATGGTCACACAGAGCCCCAATGATTTCCCCAAATAAAGCTCCAACCTTAAGGATAAGACAGGAATTTGGCAACCAGCTATTCGTAATTAAGCCTACATTTATGCAGTGAGATAAAGCTATTCAGAAATTTGGGGAGAAAGTTGTAAAAATTCTATTTTGGCATAATTGATTAAAAAATAAAATTGTAAATACCATTTATAATTTTTAATAACCCAAAAAGAGTGAGTTTGGTTTCTAAGTCTAATTCCCCTTTTTACCTGAAAATCTTGATGTTTATGGATTAAGACAATGTGATTCCTATTACAATGAAAAATTATCATCCTGAGGAATCCCCAAACATCCACTTATGTGTCAAGTACTTGTACTAATAATTAGACTTCCTGAACCAATCAATATGCATGCAAAGCTCCTACATGGAAGTAATCCAGTGTAGACAGATAAAGAAGCCCTTATGCAAGTTGAAGACAAGAGCTTTTCTGGGTTTCGACAAGAGTGTTCACGGGTGTAAAGAAGAAAGTAGTTTCTATTCTTTCCTTCAAACAATACTACTATAGCAATTGCTGTCAGCACAATGATGGTACAAGAATTTCTAGAGCCCACCCCTTCCTAGAAGCATCAATTTGAACAATTGTCCACTCATGAAGATACCTTCAGAAAAGCTAAGAATTTCAGGTGAGGGATTACAGAACCTAGGTGAAATACAGAAATAAAAAAAGACACGTGGAGGAGGGTAGGAAAGATGGATTCCCATTACCTCCCTCACTCTCCCATAAGTACAGGTAACCCAGCATGGAAAGGGTGAGCCTGGTGCTGAAGTAGGCCAGCACTGGGGTCTATGGTGACATTGGGTACTTGCTTCACTCTTCTTCTCCCACAAACTGGACTACCTGGGCTCAAGTGGTTCTTGTAACATCAGGCTTCCAACAGGCTCCAGCAAATCCAGGCTCCCAGCCCATATGGACCTAAATTCCAAACTGGCTCCCTTGGACCCATCCCAGCATCAGGCTAGCTCCTGTAACACCAGCATCAAGGTTGCCTCCCACAGACCCAACCCCTAGTGCCAGACCAGCCCCCAGAGACCCAATCTCCATGCCAGCCCCTCAGGGTCTAGTCTGACTCCCATGTACCTAGGCTTTAGATTTCCCATAGCTTCAGTCTGGCCCCCATTGCTCCAGTCTCCAGGCCAGTTCCCACAAAAACAAGGTCCTGGCTCTTTCAATATCATATTGGCCCTTATAGGCCAAAATGCCAAGTCCACTAAAGTGGTCCCTGGTGTCTTATTGCCCAGGATCCAGGTATACCTGCATTGACCCCAGTCCAAGTCCCATCTCTACTGACTCAAGCACCAGGCCATCTCAGTGAACTCAGACTCTGGCCCATTCCCAAACACACAGACACCAGGCTGGTTCCTGTGTATCCAGGCCTGCCCACCTGACTCAGGCAATGGACATGCCCTGCCCAGGGCTTCCATCAGAAAGTCTGCCTTTTGATAAAACCAGAGATCCCACCCAGAATCTCTAGACAAGCTAACTGGTGAAGAGCTTTTCCTGACAAAGTCAAGCCTGTAAAGACCAGGGGTGGGGCGTGGGGGAGCCTACCTTCTCAAACATTAAGACACAAATACAAAATCTTAATAATCACTAATGATGAAGGAAACATGACACCACCAAAGAAGTTAATAAAGCTTCAATGACTGACCTAACAGAATGGAGATCCATGAACTGGCAATTCAGAATAATCCTCTTAAAGAAATTCAGTGAACTACAAGAAAACACAGAGACAATTAAATGGAGTTAGGAAAATGCATGAGCAAAATGAAAAGTTAAACAAAGAAATAGAAACCACTTAGAAAGAAAACCAAATGTAAATTCTAGGGTTGAAGAATACAATAATTGAACTGAAGAATTTGATAGAGAACAGAGAATATTCAGCTAAGCAAAGGAAAGAATTAGTGAACTAGAAGTCAGATCATTTGAAATCATCCATTCAGAGAAATGAAAAGGAAAAAGAATGAAAATAAGTGAAGACACCTATGTGAAAGATGGGATACCATTAGGAGAAACAATCTGTGCATTATTAGAGTCCTAAAAGAAGAAAGGGAGAAAGGAGCAGAAAGCTTATTTAATGAACTAATGTCTGAGAAGTTCCCAAGTCTGGGGAGAGATTTGGACACTCAGGTTCACTAAGTTAAGAAGCCCTCATAGAATTTTTACCCAAAACAATTTTTTCCAAGACCTATTAAAATAAAACTGTTGGGACTCTGGGTGGCTCAGTAAGTTGGGCATTCATTTTTTATTTGGGCTTAGGGTATGATCTCACAGTTGTGAGACTGAGCCCTGCATGATGCTCTGTGCTTTCTCTACCCCTCTCTATACCCCTCCCTCCACTCAAAATAAATAAATAAACTAAAAAAAATACTGTCTAAGATCAAAGACAAAGAACGAATTTCAAAAGAAAAAAGAATCTTTACATATAAGAACATGAATAAAGGCTTGAGAGGACTTCTCAGAAACTTCATAGACCAGGACACAGTACAATTATATATTCAAAATGCTGAAAGAGAAAAATAAGCCAACTAAGAATACTTTATCTATCAAAGCTGTCTTTCAAATATGAAGGGCAGATAAATATATTCACAAGCAAATAAAAGTGGAGGGAGTTCAACACCACTAGACCTGCCTTATAAGAAATGTTAAAAGGAGTTCTTCAAGCAGAAATAAAAGGACAACAGTTAATAACATGAAAATATAAACCATACTGCTAAAATTAAGTATAAGGTCAAATTCAGAATATTCCAATACTATAATATATAACATTTTCCAGGATAGATCATATGTTATGTCACAAAATAAGTATTAGCAAATGTAAGAAGATTAAAATCAGGACAAGTATCTTTCCCAACCACAATGATATAAAACTAGGAATCAATAACAGGAGGAAAAATAAGGAGTACTATGAATAATCATATGCCAAAAATTTAGATATCCTAGAAGAAAAAACAACAACCCACCAATACTGAATCATGAAGAAATACAAAATTTGAACAGACCAATAATGAATTAAGAGATTGAATGAATAATCAAAAATCTTCCAATGAAGTAAATTCCAGGACCATATGGTTTTACTACTGAATTCTACAAAACATTTAAAGAATAAATTATGAGACTTCTCAAACTCTTCCAAAAAATTGGAGAAGGGGGTATACTCCCAAACTTATTTTACAACACCAGATTTACTCTGATAGCAAAGCCAGATAAAGACACTACAAAAAAGAAAATTATAGGTCAATATTCATGATGAATACTGATGTAAAATTTCCAAAAAAATTAATATTCAACAGCACAAAATAGAATTCAAAAGCATATTAAAAGGATCATACATCATACTCAATGGGATTAATGTCTGAGATGCAGAGATTAATGCACATTAAAATGTTATGATTACCTCAATAGATGCAAGAAAAACATTTGACAGAATTTAATATCCATTACTGACAAAAACTCTCAGCTGGGTATATAAAGGAATGTACCTCAATATAATAAAGTCCATATATGTCATACGCATAGCTAACATCATACTCAATGATGAAAGGTTTAAAGCTTTTCCTCTAAGATTAAGAACAAGACAAGAGTATGCACTCTCACCACTCCTATTCAACAGAGTACCAGAAGTCCTAGCCAGACCAGTCAGGCAAGAAAAAAATATATAGAAGGCATCAAAAAAAAAAAAAAGTAGTATTGTCTATATGTGATACGATTTTACATACAGAAAATCCTAAACCTCCATTAAAAAACTATTTGAATTATACAACAAAGTCAATGAACTTGCAGGATACAAAATCAAAATACAAAATTCTATTGCATTTCTATACACTAAGAATGAACTGGCAGCAAGAGAAATAAAAATAATTCTACTTAAAATAACATAAAAATAATAAAATTACTTAGTAATAAATTTATTTATTTTTTTTAAATTTTTTATGTCTTTATTTTATTTTTGAGAGAGAGAGAGAGACAGAGAGTGAGCTGGGGAGGGGCAGAGGGAGAGGGAGACACAAAATCTGAAGCAGGCTCCAGGCTCTGAGCTGTCAGCACAGAGGCCGATGCAGGGCTCGAACTCACAGACTGTGAGACCATGACCTGAGCCAAAGTCGGACGCTTAACTGACTGAGTCACCCAGGATCCCCAGAAATAAATTTAACAAAGGGAGGGGGTGAAAGATCAATACACTGAAAGTTATAAGACATTGATAAAAGAAATTGAGGAATACACAAATAAATTGAAAGATAGCCTATGTTCATGGATTAGATAAATTAATATTGTTTAAATGTCCATATTGCCTAAGGCCACTATAGGTTCAATATAAGCCCTATCAAAATTTCAATGTCAGGTTTCACAGAAATTGAAAAAACAATCTTTTTTAGAATTTATTTACTTTGAGAGAGAGTGGGGGATGGGCAGAAAGAGGAGAGAGAGAGAGAGAGAGAGAGAGAGAGAGAGAGAGAGAATCCCAAGCAGGCTCCATTCTGATGTGGAGCTCAATCTCAGGAACTGGGAGATCATGACCTGAGCTGAAACCAAAAGTTGGACACTTAACAGACTAAGCCACTAAGCCTCCCCTCAAACAAAACAAAACAAAACAAAACAAAACAAAACCTTAAGATCTGTATGGAACCATAAAAGATCCCAAATATCCAAAGCAATTCTGAGAAAGAAGAATGAAATGGAAGCCATCATAATTCTTGATTTCAAACTTCATTGAAAAGCAATAGTAATCAAAACAGTATGGTGCTGGCATAAAAACAAACACATAGACCAATGGAACCAAATTGACAGCCCAGAAAAAAATCTACACATATACAATTGATATTTGACAAGGGAGTCAAGAATACCTAACGAAGAAAGCACAGTCTCTTCAATAAATTATGCTGGGGAAACTGGATAATCACATGCAAAAGAATAAGGGCATTATGCCTAGTGAAATAAATTCAGACAGAGAAAGATGAATACCGTATATTATTCTCTTCTATAAATAGAATCTTAAAAAGTTGAGCTCATAGGAATACAGAGTAGAATGGTGGTTCTCAGGGGCAGGAAGCTGGGGAAATAGGAAGATGTTGGTCAAAGGGTACAGACTTCCAGCTATATGATGAAGTTCTGGGGATCTAATGTAAAGCATGATAACTATAATATTGTATTATATACTTGGAAGTTGTTAAAAGAGTAGATATTAAATGTTATAACCACAAAAAAAGAAAGAGGTGGTTATATTAGGGAGTCGATGTGTTAGCTGACTTTACTGAATCATTTTGCAATATATACATGCATGAAAAATCACTGTATTGCATACCTTAAATTGACATTTGTTAAAATAGTTTCTCAGTAAATCTGGAAAAATTATTTACATTATCATGTTTAGATGGGATGGTTTTAATGTGTGATAAAATTTGAAATGTTTATAATATTTAGCAAAGTTTAGAATTTGGCATCCATTTTATGTTTCATTGGGAAATGTGAGACATAGTCCTTGATTTAGCAAACCAACTTTGGGTTGCCTTTTCATTTAAGAGTTACTTCAGAGGGATAAGAAAAGAATAGAGCAGTTTTTTTCTCTTTTTTTTAAAGTTATTTATTTATTTTTGAGAGAGATAGAGACAGTGTGAGCAGGGGAGGGGCAGAGAGAGAGGGAGTCAGAGAATCCCAAGCAGGCTCTGTGCTGTCAGTGCAGAGCCCGATGCAAGGCTCAAACTCATGAACCGTGAGATCATGGCCTGAGCCGAAACAAAGAGCAGAATGCTTAACTGACTGAGCCACACAGGTACCCCAGTTTCAGCCTTTAAAGCACAAAACAGGGGTCATTAGAAAACTCGCTTATAAACCTTGATTAGAGTACAACTCAACTCTTCTCCAATATAGTTAAGGGGCATAGGCACACCCCAAAGCAAAGAGGTGGTTTTTATCAGGAAACAGGAAAATCACTTCTATATTGTGAATAGGTAACTCTCCACTGCATAAAATCAATCTTCAAAAAATGCATTAGAAGGGCTCCTGGGTGGCTCAGTTGGTTAGGCCTCTGACTTCGGCTCAGGTCATGATCTCATGGTTCACAGGTTCCAGCTCCACGTCGGGCTCTGTGCTGACAGCTCAGAGCCTGGAGCCTGCTTCGGATTCTGTGTCTCCCTCTCTCTCTCTCTGCCCGCCCCCTGCTTGTGCTCTGTCTCTCTCTCTGTCTCTCTGTCTCTCTCAAAAATAAAAAAAACATTAAAAATTTTTTAAAAATGTATTAGATAAACATAATATATTAATTTCTAACATAGGCCACATAAAACACATTATTTCATGTTCTACTTTATATACAATATATTATGACATGAACTATAGGAATCAAAGAAGCTATTCGATAGTAATAAATGGTACTGCTATTTAAGTTCTAGTGCCTAATACATAGCAATGAATTAGCTCTATGATGGACAGTAAATAATGAAACTTGCTGTTGCTCCTGCAGTGATATTTTAATAAACACCATAAGGGTAGATGTCCAAACTAAAACATTTTGTGTGAAAGTTATTGAATGACATCTTATTCAAACCTGTTTGGGGCAAGAGAGAAAATATGCCAGATTTCCTCACATGCATCTCTCATATGGAATCATTTCCCATAGAAAGCTGCCACTCCCAAAGTAAAACATTCCTTTGCCAGTTGGTCCTCTTTCTGGAATGGCAAGGCTACTTCAAATCTTGCCGCACCCTAAATAATGGATCTTAGTAGTTTGCACAAGCTAATTCCCGGTGCAGCCCGAGCTCCCAGTTCTTCCCATTCATAAACTGAAAATTAACAGCAATTTTTCATTATGACACCAGGACTCCAACTGTGCTCATAAGTGTTTCAGGAAAAAAAAATGCAGCATGATATGATTTCCATACATACACATATTTTTTGAGGTTTCAAGTACAGCATTATTCAGCCCCACTTATGTAAATACAATGATACTCTAATAGAAGGGGAATTATCATTATATTTCATTTTAAATGTTTGAGAAAGAATAACCTCATAGCACAAATCTGAACCAACACATTGTTTTCTTGATTTACAGGGTTTGAAGAGATACTGAATGAATAGCCCTCCCTAAAGCAATATTTCATGTACTTTCTATAGGTCTGTGAAATTTCTGTAATGCAGCAAAATAAGCCTTGCCTCAGGTTTAATGTCTTCTGTTTATTAGCAGAATACTGAGCACCTGCTCAGGACACCTGCACATTTTAACGTAGCATTTTAAACCAAATTCAATCAAGTATGCATTAGCACACTGACTCACCATCGAGTACATTAAGGATTTAGGGTTCAATTCATAAATTGCTTAGCAAGATGGATGTCCCCTCTCTCCTGCCTCCTTGTTGCTCCTTCAGTCCCACAACCCCATGCAGAGGATTATCTATCACGGTAGAACAGTAGCTTTATCCTTACTGTCAAGTGGAATTAGGAGGTTATTTAACTCTTGGAGGCAAATCCATAAGACTCATGGGCTGTTGTTCATGAGACAACAGGAATTTTATTTGTGATTATAAATAGGCATATTTTCAAAAGGAAATGTCCATCAATCATGAGAACATGAACCTTGTGCACGACGATTTTTCTTTTCATTTGTAACAGCAGCAGCCAAGCCTGTTTCCTGTAGGTAGCAGGGAAAAAAAAAACCACTGGAAGCCCTTTTTAATTTTTTTTTTCTATCTAAGTTCAGGTTTATTGTCCTTGTTGGGTGCTTTCTCAAAATATGTGCATTTATTTTTCAAGTAAAATATGAAGCATTAGTAAAATATTGTATTTCTAATTGAATACATTCTCTCACTTCTTTTCCTATATCTGTGAACATTCAGTCTCATTTTCCTTAATCAGCTACTGCTTTTTGGTCTATCTTTCATATTTACTCATTCAGCAAAAATATAAAATAAAATAAAATAAAATAAAATAAAATAAAATAAAATAAAATAAAAGCTTTGGAGTTATTACTATTTTCCCAGCACCATTATAGGTGCTGGTACACAGCATCCAACAAGATAAAAAGTGTTCTTTGCCCTGGTATAGCATTGTATCCTAAGTGGTGGTGAAGGGTGGAATTATAGACAATAAATTAGTGAATAAGCAGAAAAACAAAAATTAGGATGTACGTTACCATAACGGTAAACGATAGGAAAGAAATAAGCAGGGTAATACAATAGGAGGAAACTAATTTGAATGGATTTCCCAATTTCTCTTTTTAATGGTATTCAATTAATTTTTATTTTATTTTGTACACTAACTTTGAACTAGGTCCTGTTTGATGACGAGTCTACAAAGGTAAGCAGATTTGGCCTGTATCTTGGCAGAACTTACATTCCAGCAGAGAGAGGAATGTAAACAAATACAACAGTCTGTGACAAGGGCTAGGAATGGTTCTCTATGGTGAATGGTACAGGGTAATGCTCTGACGCTGTGCAGGGAGCAAAGGAGACTTTCCAGGATAAAGGATAGCAGAGAGGAACATCGAAGGGGCAATCAGAATTAACTCAAGCTGTTATTAAAATTAAAGATCATTGTAGGTAGGCATGCAAAGGCACAGATGTTTAGATCATGTACATTTGAGGACTCCTGTTCAATATGTACAGAAAGAATCATGTTGTCAGTCACCAGATTGTGAATGTTTATGTGCTAGGCTTAAGTGTTTGGATTTCATTATGTTTGGACTTTGAAGGGAACTGGTGGAGGATTTTAGAATGACTAGAAGTGAGATCATATTTGGGTTTTAGTGATATCATTTGATACCCTGGGATGGAGGCATCATTCTAGGGGATACATGGGAGCCTGGGGAAAGGTAGAGGGGACCGTGAGAACATGCTACGGAAAGTGCAGGCACGATTCATAAGGGCTTGAACTAAGGTGGGTGGCATAGTGCAGACTCTCAGTAAGTTTTTTTTTTAAAGTGAAGAATAATAAATGAAAGCTTGAATTAAAGAAGGGCCAGATAAGACAATGACTTGGAAATGAAAATGGCTTATTGATTTAAGTAAACTCAATGATGGTTTGTCGTTCTAATGAAATATAATGTGAATCATAGCCACATGAGTGGAATGTGCTCAAGTCCCAATCCAGGTGCCGTGGTTTTGAACCAAGGGTGACTTTGCCCTTCAGAGAATATTTGACAGTTCATGGAGACATTTTTGGTTTTCATAACCTGGAGGCACAGGGAGGTGCTATGGGTGTCTAGTACCTAGAGACCCAGGTCACTGCTAAGCAGTTTACAATGCACAGAACAGTCCCCCACAACAAAGAATTATCCAGATCAAAATGTTAGTAGCGCCAAGGCTGAGAAACTATAGTTTAGAAGAATAATCTCACTAGGTGTGGGAAAGCCTATTTAGTAGAAAGCCCTAAAACAAAAGCCACTACATTAAGGGTGGTATCTAGGAGAAAAGTCTCACTCATAGATTTAAAAGGGCTTTGATTCTAGGTCCACAAACTTTGTTTGAGTCAGTCAAGTAATGAGACTCTTTCCTTCATCCCTGCTCTTTCTTTCTAGGCCTTCAGAAAAGACACAGCAAAAAGACCTCTGTAGGACACATCTAACTCCGTGTGATATTTGCTTCTTTGTAATATGCACACATATTGCTGTTGGTCATGAATGATGCAATGCAGGAATTTTCTAAACACATTGAAGGAGAAAAACAGCGATGTATTACATACTTGATAACTAAACCCTCAGGCCTCAAAACGTGGTTAAAAGCATGATGTAATCAATCATCAGAAAGAGAATCAATAATAGAACTGGAATATCTGAGAGGGTTAGTTTCAATTAATGATAACAATAGCTAATATTTATTCAGTGATTACTAATCATACACTCTTCTATGAGTTTATACACATTGTCTCACAAAATCCTTAAACATCCCTATGATGAAGGTAGAATAACTATCTGCATTTCAGAGACAAGAAAACCAGAAAATAAAGGGACAGTTAATGACTTGGCAAAGTCCCTTGACTAGAGAGCATTGGATCCCCACGTCTGACACTAGAACCACACTCACACTCACTGCTATGCTGCCTCCCAGGTTACTAGCCCTAAATATTATGTTACCTGCTTTTCACTTATATAAAAAAAACTAATCGTTCCTGGAAATGAAATGGAAACAAACATGTTATAAGGTCACAATGTTTCCTTAGGAGAATCTGTAGAGGAATTCAAATTTGGCAAATGACTCTGAGATCAAGCGTTTGTCATTCTCCCCCAGATCGTGAACACTGGTGGGGAGTGGGTGGCTGATTTCAGTCGGTCTTAAATTGAGGTGACAGTTCCTCCTTATTTCCTGAACAGGAAAATTCTTAGCAGTCAGAAAACTTGAAATAAAAGAAAAATGGAAGCAGTTTCTTTAAAATTGAAAAATAACATCACCCCATGTAAGTATTGTACAGCCTCTTTGTTTGGTGTGGTAAACCTTTTGAAAGTGAAAATGTATCTAGTGATGAACAAAAACCCATATAGGAATTAAGTCTTGTTGGAACTTACACAGTTTGCAATAAGTAAAATCTGTACTGATTCTATCTATACCTAGAAACAAGTATGGAAACCAAGTAAAATATGCATTTATAAATTAGGTCCCCAAGGTACAAAACACTTGGCAGCAGAAATCTTGAAAAACATTTTTTTAAAACTCTTGATCAAAATAATAAGATTGTAACAAAATTTTGTTTTCTGTTTTTCTTTTTAAAATTATGCTTCAAGGGTTTGTTTAAAAATATGAAATAAAATAAACTTGCAGCAGCCTTTAAATATGCATGCTTTTTTCCCAGAGATACAAAAAACTAAATGTTTTGATAGAAAACGGGCGATTTTAAGTAATTTACAAAAGTTCCCAGCACTTGGCATAGAGTCTTTACACATAGTAGATGTTTGTTGAATGTTGAAGTTTCTGGAAAGTTTTCCCAAATGTTTAAAGGAATTAACAGGTAGTGCATAGTTTGAGATAAATAAAGTATTGTATCTGAGGAGGATGAAGGAGAACCTGAGGAATGTATAAGTAATCTGACTCATTTGCCTAAACATTAAATGGCAGAACTGAGGCTAATGTCGTCAGGAGCAACTTCCACTGCTATTTTATGGCTGAGGGGTGTACCTTATAATGACTTTTCATATAATTCTCCATAAAGCGTATTCACCCATGTTATTTCACATAGACCTCTAATGTTCTTATTGGCAGTGTTACAGGTCTCCCCATTTTACAGACTCAGAAAAGTTCAATTACCACCCTAATGCCAATATAAGATTTGAATCTTGGACCTCAGACAATTAAGCCAGTATGTTTTCCCACCTTATAGCTTTTATACATATCTTTAGTCCATTCTGACTCTAGGACCAATTGCACCATCTTATTTTTCAAGCGAGGAAACAATAATTTCCACTCTCATTTGGGCATTCTCCCGCTCAAGTGTGGGAAGCAGCCCAGAGCTTCAAAAAAGCAAAGTGATTCAAATAACTTTCCTCAATCTCCTCCCAATCCTGCAGACTATTCTATCAACAGTCCTTCTGGCTTTAACTTTCTTGGAAGCCAGTCTAGCAGATTTATTATACCATCCAGCAAATAGCTATCTTTTATCAGTTTTAGAGAATGTGGGTTTTCCCTAATCCTTTGCATTTGAGTGGTGGGTGAGGCATCGTTTGCTCTGTGCATCCTGACTCTCCCCCATAGGAGCTCCCGTCTTCGGAGTCAAACCCAAAGAAACGTGTTTGTTGGCATGCTTCCGTGCCATATCCAGTTACACAGTTCTGACATGGTCACACTCCTCAGCAACTGTTCAAGCCGGTAAGGCCAGTCTATTTCACAGTAAGCTGGGAAAGAGCTTGCTGGTTTGGGGTAGGCCATGGCTGGTGGTATAACATTATGGTGAACACTTTTCTTCCCTTCCTGCTCATGGAACACATCATATATTCCCAGCTGTCCCCTGGACTGAAGGCAAGGGTGTCTGTGCCTCCAGATAGAAGGGATTTTAATCCTTAATAACTTTACCAGGACCATCAAGTAGTGTCTTTCTCTTATCCTCTTTCTGTTTTTTTAATTTTTTTTTTCAATTATTCTACTCAAGAATAGGAAAAACAGACAAAATTGCCCACAAAATATATGTGCACAGTAAAAATTATGACAAGAATCTCTCCAAGATAAACAAGCCATAGCTCCATTTCCGCTGAAAATCTACCTCTTGCTGTCATACAGTGGTAATTCAGGCTTACTTCTTGGAATGATTCATGGATCAATGGCTTAAGCTGTAACTGATTTAAGAAACCAAATGGCAAATTTCCACTACACAAGTTCAACATGTTTGTTTAAAAAATAAGTTAAATTCTGAACCAAAAGATCAAGAAACTGTCCCATAAGAAAGCCTTTTCTTCTACCAAGTAGATATTTAGATAATATTTAGATTCCAATGTTTATTTTAAAGCCTGTCCATTTTAGATTCAATCTGAATTTTCCTAGCTGGGGAACCTGTATTATTAACTGCCAGCTAAAACTAACACAGAATAAGAACATCATGAGAAGCAAGTCAAGGCAAGACAGAAACATGAAAGGTTACCATTCTTTTCAATTTCTCTCTTTGGGGGTGTTAGAATTTGAAATGAATAGAGAACCTCTGATGGATGGGTACAATATTTTTCCTCCTTTAAATCTAATGATTTTATTTTTAGTAAACAAGTATTTTTAAGAATTTTCTAGTGCTTTCCTCGAAGAAATAATTGGAATTGCTCTTTTTCATATGCCAATGGGAAATGACTTAACAAGGATTGATGTTCATTTTACTAAGCTTGTGCTTAGACTCTTCTGTTGTTAAATCAAGAGGAGCCTCTGTTTAATTCCTGCCTTTTCAGTCCACTTTCTCATTTATGGTAGCTGGAGTTCATATGCTGTAATTAGTTCGCTGTAAAATTACCTTGAAGAGGTAGTCAAGTCAAGGAGTTAAGAAATCTATGATTTGAAGGAATTTGAGATTCTTTGTTTTGTGTATTATGGGTATAATAGATTTTATTTTAATCGCTAGTATTAGAAGGCTCTAACAAACCTTAAAGGCTAATCATATTGTGATAGATTTTCATTATGGAGTGGTTAAATTTAAAGGAGTCAGATTTTAAAAATTCATTTGATCGCAAAGTGAGTCCCAACTTTTAACCCTCATTTCTCTGACTTTGGATTCTGTTGTGTCTGCTGCTTACTCAGTATTGATAAGACAAGTCCACAAACACTTTAGGATTTTTGATTCATAGAATCTAAATATCCAGTCATGTTATTTAAAGTCAAATATTAATTAGAACCATAAGAATCAAACTAAGACTTTTCTAACAGGCTGTTTCTAAATATTTAACATTTTAAAAATATTTAACTAGTATTAACACTCTGAGTCTTTTGAAACATTTTAGTAAAGAGATTATTAAATTGGTCTATAGGCTGGATTAAATATAGCGTAAACTATCATCCATTTCATATAAGTTTTTCAAAACCTTTATAGCTTTAGAGTAAAAAAAATACATTTATGAGTTCTTATTTCATCATTTTAACGTAAAAGAAGTTGAGAGGTAGAAAGTGAGTATTCATTTCCAACTTTTAAGGGAAAATCTTAGAAAATGGGCCATCAAGGAAAAGTAAGGTATGTTTTTACTAACCTGATAGGTCTATCAGACAGAGGGAGGCTTGACTCATTCTTCCCAATTCATTACAAGGACACAGTAGCCACATGCTTTAGCTCATGAGTCAGTATCCATCTTCAACCATGCTATGGACTCTTAGGACTTTTCACCTTTCCATATAATGCTAGTCTCTCCAACCAACTATTTTATCTACCATATCCAATTCCTCTCTCCAGGATCCATCCAGTTAAATATTAAAAACACAATGCAACTGTTATTTTATAGAAAGTCTAGTCCAACTGTCCTGGGCAGAACTGTTCTCTAGATCCTCTTATGAGCTACTAAGACATCTTGCTTAAATCATGTACCTTTTTAATCCTATCACTAGGCTATGAAATTTTCAATGGTGATGAACCGTGTTGTACCTAACAGTATGTCTCCATAAGTACATGATGAATGGGAAAAATTCTAAGGTACTTGGTTTTGCTTGAAGATGCTTCCCAAGATTTTTTTCACCTGTGAAATATTTGACCTATATGTAAACTGGGAACCATCTCAGATATTTCCAAAATGAGATTCAATTTTAAGAACATGATTTATAGATGCTCCAAGGTTAGGCCAGTGGAAAATAAGTAAGCATACCTGTTCATCTCTTAATGACTTAAAGAATATTATTTAGATCCTTACATCTATTGGTGGGATTGAATGGGTACAGATTTTCAGAAAGCAATTTAGTAAACTATGTATTTATCTACATGATATAGGTAAACAGTTTTATGCATAAATTTTAGTTTTCAGTGAAGTGTTACTCTAAGCTGAAAGCAAAATATACAAACAATAGCTAACCAGAGAGAGATAATAAATTAATTCAATGGAACGTCAGGGGAGTTTTTAAATAATTTGTATGAAAGTGCTAATGTGATGATATTACGGGCAAAGAAAATTTTTACATCATGCACTATAATTGTAACTGTCCAAAAAGGTGTATAGGAAAATGCTGATTAAAATAAAAATATAATGTGGAAAGACTTTTTTTTCCTACTTGTTAAGTCTAAAATTGTTTTCCCTAAAACAAATTTATGATCTTTTACTGTTAAGCAAAAATTTAAAAACTTAAACAAAGACAAAACACACTATTAGCCTTTGGAGTATTTTTTATTTTTTTAAGTTTCTTTATTTATTTTTAAAGAAAGAGAGAGAGTGTGTGTGTGTGTGTGTGTGCGTGCACACATGAACGCATGCCCAAGTGGGAGCGAGGCAGAGAGAGAGAAGGAGACAGAGAATCCCATGTGTGCGTGCACACATGAATGCATGCCCAAGTGGGAGCGAGGCAGAGAGAGAGAAGGAGGCAGAGAGAGAGAAGGAGACAGAGAATCTGCGCTGTCAGCACAGAGCCTAATGCAAGGCTCCATCTCACCAACCGTGAAATCATGACCTGAGCCGAAACCAGGAGACGGTCACTTAACTGACTGAGCCATGCAGGCACCCCTGGGGTATTTTTCTTAATAGACTTCTAAAATATTAAAGTTGGAATGGGAGTTAATAACCATGTTTTTCACACTTCTCTGAGAAAATCCGGGTCTCCAACAAGGTGCCTGCATATTTGCACATGGCAGGCAATGGTAAAAAGTGGCAGCCTCTGTCCCCTCCCCTCTAATTCAACCAGAACACTTCTACTCTTACCTATTTTATTTATTGCTGGTCTGTCAAATATATTGTGTGAAATAAGAATTCTGCCAATAAAATCAAATAAGCTTGAAAACTACTGTTTAGGCACAAAGGTTTTAAGTTATAGGTGAAGACACTGAGTCCTGGAAAGACAGAGTGACCCATCGTTGTTCACTGAGATTATGGAAGTGGTGTAGGGAGATATTAGGCCTCTTAATATTCCAGTTCATCCTTGTTTCCATCACACCTAAAGACATGCTTTTCCCTGAACTACTGTACCAGTTTCCTCTCTAAACCACATATTATTCTGTGGGAGGAAAAAAAATCACATCAAGCTATTCTAGAGTCTTCAATGTCAAGTCAGAACCTATTTTGTTTGTTTGTTTGTTTTATTTTTAGTAGAGCACAAGAAGGGGAAGGGCAGAGCAAGGGGTACAGAGGATCTGCAGGAGGCTCTGTGCTGACAGTCTGACAGCAGCGGGGCTCAAACTCACAAACTGCAAGATCATGACCTGAGTTGAAGTTGGATGCTCACCCAACTGAGCCACCCGGGAGCCCCAGGACTTGTCTTGATTAACTCACCTAAACCGATCAAATGTGTGGAAAGTTTTCACTCATGAATAAAGCTCAACGACCTCAACAAATACATAAGTCCTCTTCCATAGGGAAACACGAGTTCATAAACAGTCAACAAATCAAAGGGAAATAGAAAATTAAGGTTGGTTATAGAAAATACCTCTTCTATTATGAAACCACAACATACTGAAATGATAATTCTGATACTGACGCTTTCCAAAATATCAACTTTATTTTTGAGAAAAAGGGACAGAGAGATGGAGAGTGAGCAGGGGAGGGGCAGAGAGAGAGAGAGGCAGATAGACTCTCAAGCAGGCTCCACACCGTCAGCACAGAGCCTAATGTGGGGCTTGAACTCACAAACCGTGAGATCATTACCTGAGCCGAAATCAAGAGTCGGATGGTTAACTCTCTGAGCCACCCAGACGCCCCCAAAAGATCAACTTTATTGAAGTATAATTTATATACAATGAAATGCATCCATTTCATTAGCACAGGTCAATGAGCTATGATAAATGCACACACCTGTGTAACCACTGCAATGACAAAGATACAGCACATTTTTATTGCCCCAAAAAACTTCTCGTATGCCTCTTCCAGGTCAACCTCATCTTCACCCCATACCTGAAGGAATCACTGATCTCTTTTTGTTACCATTGATTTGTTTTCCCTTTTTAGTAATTAGCTATTACTGAGGCTGTTTCCTTGTTGTTCCAAAGGCATCGGTTTAAAAGTATGTTATGTATAGATTGTACCGTCATCATGAAAGCACAAGTAGGCAATAGCTGGCACTTGCTATTTAGTTATGAGTCACGTAAAATGCTAGAAAGGTCTGAACACCAGTCCATCAGCCCAATACTTACAGACCTGTTTCAGGGAATGTGGTCTCTGTCTCTAACATTGGAATGGGTTGGAGCCAACGATAGGCTTCTATAATTTCTCAAACCAGCATTTTACATTAAGTCCCACCTCAGAGAGGACATCTTTCCCCCCTTGTCAAAAGTACAAAACGCCATTTAAAATGTGGCCATGCTTTGGAAAGAATCGTAGAGCATGTCCATATCACATGAGGACATTTATGATCAAATATGAAACGACTCTGCTTCCTTCTCCACTTCTCATATTAAAATATTGCCAATTGGTTTTCAAGATTTTCTCCTACTGCAGCAACTTAAAAATAATTTGGATATCAATTTTTTTTGCTTACTGTTGTGTTGTGATTCTTTCCTCTGTTGTCACAAGTATGAATATCAGGTAATGGGCACCATTCATTTTTGTGCTTAGTAGTTTTCCTGGGGTGCCAGTGACGGGAGAAATGTATGCATTAAAACAAGCGTGATGAAAAGCAGCTCTCTTTATAATTTCAGCCCAGCTGCTGTATTGATGAATACAATCTCCAGCACATGCTCCAGGTGGCTTCTAATGCCTGACTCCCTGCAGAAGCCTCTATTTGCACATCTTAAACCACTTATTGGATTTGAACAGGATTGTTCAGCCTGAGTGCAGTAACAGTGTTCACTCGTGTAATATTTGTAAATCCTGGCTTTACGTTTCACTCAGCGAACCATCGTCAGAAGACATTCAACAGTGCTTTGTGCGTCCCCGATTCCCTTCTTTGGATTAGATGGGGTCCATTTTGCGGGGCTACCAAGTGTATTGATAAAAATATTTCCGTCACCGTTGGCACGTACAACAAAGAGCAATTCAATTAATCAGCCGCCTCGAATGGTGCTTTTCTTTGTCTTCAAATTGATATAAAATTCATTGAAAGGTTTTATAGGCAAACTGTACAAAGTTTAGCTTTTTATTCCAAATACATAGTTCGAAAGGCTCTGCCCAATGCATTTGCCTTTGCTTAAAAGTCTGCTTACTATTGTATCAGTTCCTCTGAATTATGTGCTTAGGACTTTTGTTCAATGCTGGCAACACTCTAGTATGACACCCTGTAGCCTGCACAATTCAAGGCTTTTATGGTTATGGGTGGGAGCCGGTATTGACTAAAGCAAATGCCCTCCTTCAGTTCAAAATGGAATTCCGCAAGCAACCTCCAGGCAGATATTTTGCTGTGCTCTTTGTTTGCAAGTAATACAAATTTCAGGATATCCTAACATAACTGATATCTCTGCTCGCCTATCTAAATCGTGTAACATTTAAGAGACTCGTTAATGGGTTAGTTCGCCAATTAGCAGGAATGACAAATGCCTGTGATTTATAGGCAATGCCCCGTGTGTGATTGTGTTGCTGAACCACAAAGAAACCTTCTTTCTCAACTGTATGCCACTAGAATTAATTGTACATCAACACATTTGTAGCTCTGAGCCTCTAGCTTTTATTTTAAGGATTCCCGTCCCTGAAAGGTTGGGCTTCTTGTAGCTGAAGAAGTTCTTTTCCTAGCAAACACCATTGGTATTCAGAAGCACTGTATGTCACGTGGACTAAAGCACGGCGTGTCTGTATCCTCAGTGTAGAATAAAGACATATTCTCTTGTTGAGTGATGCTTGCGAGTTGGTATTCCAGAGCGGTTGCTTGAATTGTGACCTGAATTCAATTACATGTACGTGCAATGTGGATTATTACAACAGGATACTCTGAAGGGTGCTGGGGAGATAGGGAAACAAGAATCGTGACCTAATGATTGCGTTTAGCTTTGGAGTGGGCTTACATCAGTGTTCTTTGCTGAACTCTCCAAAGCACAAAGGCTAAGCATGCCTGTGTGGCAGTGGACTGGATATAATAAACTAAGGGGCCATTATACATCTTGTGGGTCAATAATTCTTGAGCTAAGAGGGATTTGCATCCTAAGAAGGACTATTCCTTTACCAGTAGTACCGTCTGCCAGGTTCAAAGTTTACTTTCTGAAAGATAGTAAAACATAGTCTATTGTGAAGATCTTGTATCTTCACAGCTATTAAAGTATTCATTAAGTACATAAGCCTAATAAAAGTTCCAAAGATGTTTTAGAACCTTTGGGAGTTTGGGGAGGGGGGGAACAAACAAATAAGGCACAAGATAAAACTAACAAATAAAACATGAGAAAGTAAGTGTGGTGCTTTTTAGTTGCACAAAGTCCTCACGTGTTATGTTATGAGCACGGTGTAAATGGATATGCTTACACTATGTAGCTTACACGATCTTTGCAGTAAAAGTTTTAATAGATTGTGTGGGACTTTTTAAAAATAAAGTGGAGTGAAAACCGTGCACTCAGAGTTATTCGTATCTGAGTACAAAGTATGTTAAACTGCACAGCTAGGCAGTTATATCTGGCTCTCCACATTCTGAATTGACTACTTGTGACCTATTTTACCACCATATCCTGCTTTTTCTTTAGTCACAGTGGCCTGAAATATTTCCAGTATATTATAACTAGCCAGCCATATGATTTGGCGTAATAAAGTCACACATCAGAGTAAGATGATGAGTAAATTGGGCCGAGAAGGACTTCACGTTTGTTTCTCCCGAGTCTTATCTGCATCTGAAATAAATTTCAAAAAAGAATTCTATTTTCTCTGGTTGATGGATACAAACACACCTGAGAGAGACTGGCCTCAAACTAAGGCATTCTTTACCATTTGGAGAATTCCAGAATACTGCCCTGCTTAAACCAGAGCCATTAGGCAGTGATGCCCTTTCCTATCAGTTTTGACATACTTCGCTTAGGATGAGATGGCACTTCTGACACATTCCTTCCTCACATGACAGTCACTTAAGGGAACTATCCAGGCAAATTCCACTGTACATTGTTGGCATCTGTGTATTTTTAGTCACCCCAAAGATACGGTCTTGCCCTACCTTCTCCACAGTCTCATGATAGTGGCTGCTAAACGCATCAAACTTCCAGCATGGACAGGTCAGCATGTCTTTCCAAGAGGAACACACTCATCACCTCATTATCATTCAGCAAGGCAGAGGAGAAAAATTGCTTCTCATTCAGAGTAGCCTAGACAAATGGCTGTTAAGTTTTCTCACTAAAGACCAGTGAGCAAAAATGGGAGGGTAGAACCCTGTAATTACTCCAGTGCCCCAAGCCAAGATAACCACAACATTTTAGACAAAATAATACAGCAAGAGCCACCATATGTTGAGATACGCTTAGAAGGACTGATTTACCTGCCATTATGGCCAAATTTTGTGAGGATTTTTTATAAATGGCACTTTACTATTCTGTGCCTCTGCACCCCCCTGCGCCTCCCTTGGCCTCCTTACCACACCATTACAAATCTAACAATATTTAATAAAGCAGAGTTTTTGAATACTGATTTTACTATGGGTTTTTCAGGATCAGTCATCCCCCTGCTGCATACACGCGCACAACACACAGGAACGCGCGCACACACACACACACACACACAATCATCAAACAATAGTGCCGAAGAAAGAACTACATATTAACTAGAATACTGGATTCCATGCATTGACCATGGGATTTCTAGTCTATCCTGGGCAGTACATAGCTTCACTTTAACTTTGCAGCCTTTGTAAAACAACTCATTAAGCCACAAAAATCTGCCTGTTTATCATGTACGGACAGACCCATGCTGATGCACGCTATATTAGAAAGCAAGAATATGGCACCACAAATAGCGGTCTGTTAGGAGAATGGCTCCCTAGGTTGCTATCTTAGAAGCCTGTACTTTCCCATCATCCTGCCTGGAATTTCAGTTTTCCATCACAATGGGTGTCCGTGTAATGTAAACCTCTCTTAAAGGTATACTCTAGTCTTCCAAGAAATAGTTCTTGTTAAGGTCATTTGAGAAATTGCCTTACAATAGGAAGTTGTCTTCAAGTATGCCTATTCAAAAGAGAAAATAATTGGGGCGGGGAGTGTTGCTAATATACATTTCTATAGTGAAATCTATGAAATCATGATAGAATATGAGAATTAGTATTTGGCAAAGTCACCCAAATAGCAAACAACCCAGAAAAGGGTAACAGATCCAAATCCAAGCCAATAATTCTAGAAAGTGGTTGAACGTACGTGTATTTAGAACTTACTGGTCTGGAAGTACAAGTGCAACCTATGCAATTTGCTAAATGAAAACCAAGCTTGCAGACACCGCAGAGGGGTTGGGAAAATATAGGCATTTGCAAAATCATCCAGTCAAGGATTGACAGTCTCATAATTCAGCCACCCTTGTACTCCTATGTAATTCTCTTTACAACTCCCCTATTCAGGGATTGGGTAGAGTAGTCACTAATATTGCTATCTTCTGCATACAGTATGGGATTGTATTTCCTGATCACTTTATGTTTGGAGTCAAATGTATAATTCTTGCCAATGAGTTGTAAATGGAAATAATGTGTCACTCACAGGCTGCAGCATTTAGTTACCCATTCATAAATTTCTACAACGCATTCCTTTTCTCTCAGCCATGATGACTGGGCAACATTCAAGATGATGGTTGTTCAAACAGCCTGAGTCCAGGTGACTCAAATGGTCAAAACATCTCTACCAACACATGACGGATACAGAACATGAAAGACATTGTTTGGAGTCCCTGAATTTTTGGCATTTTTTGATATTTCCTAGTTCTTCCTGATGGAGGCAATAACCTCCGCTAAGAAAAACTCAGTGATCACAAAGACATTATTTTAAAAAATATCCTGTTCCATTTTTGGATTCCTCTGAGGTTTAATTTTCATCTTTCTTACCTTGAACCACTATTTGTCCTCCTATGACATCCTGTCACTAATATAGTTTTATTCTGGAGAGTATAGAATGCAACACTAATTGCCCTTCACGTGATTGCCTATCATATTCATTTAGCTGTTCATTCAGCAAACATTACTGATCACCTATTAAATGCCTGATAATGAACTGAATGAATGGCACCAAGAATAAGGACAATATAGACCCTGTCTTAGAAGAGTTTACACTCATGTAGGTGTATTCCTAGCCTTACGTGTGAACACCACAAAGTGGTGGGCAATGTTGCTGGGGTAATGGGCTAGACAACCATACCATGTTGATAAGTTGCCTTAGTAAACATTATCCTACTTATTATTATCATCTTTATTATTACTGATAGACTTCAAAATCTTATAAAGAGGGAGACTGGAAAGATAATTTTGTGATTAGTATTATTATCCATCTTTTAGACAGATAAGAAACAGAGTGGTTAAGGGATGTGTTCACACCATCACATGGAATAACATTTGAAGCCCAGGCTACCACCCAGGATTTCTAGCTCCAAAGAGTGCACTCTCTCCAGGCCCCAATCCTGGCTATCACACTCCCAGGAAGTTTCACCAGACTGGAATGCCAACCAGCAGAAGGTGAAGCAGACATTTCCGGGTCGTAGAATGATCCATAGAAACTGCTGGAAGAACCAAAATAGACAGTTTGTTTTATCCACCAGAGGCTGTAAAGAACTTTGAGGGTACTACATGAAAATCAGTACTCTTGCCATCCTCATTTTTTCTGTGTTTTTACACTTGTTGTCTATTTTTAAATGCCTCGCTGGCATATCTTAATAATAGGTCTTTGAAACAAAGATCACTGTAGACTGTAAGTTAGGTGAACAGCCTGAATGGCCTAATGTTGAGAAGAAGGTTTCAAGCCAAGAGATCGGATTTTTGAGAAAATTATTGCAACCCCTGCCCGCTGGCATCTTTAGTAAAAAGAGTACATGACATTATGAGTGCCAGGGCTTTTCCTTGTGACGGCACAGTCTGGTGGAATATCTGGCGGCTTGTTTTTGTTCTACCCGGCTCCTCCTTCCTCACCACCCCTTCCCTCCCATTGTAGCTGACATGCTTCCACGCATAAAAATTAATGTTCCCATTTCAACTCACTCATTTGGCAGGAGCGGGTTTGTAAGCCAAAGCAAACACGGAAGGAGGGAAAGAAATAAAGCGTGGACAAGAGGCATGAAGAGGGCATTTGGAGATTTTACAAAATGAGCATCAGAATTACATTACGACAACAATAAAAAAAAGTTCTTATAATTTGTTCATTATTTTTTGAACTTGTATCAAACCGGTGCTAAGCAGCGCGCAGTAACAAAGTAAGACACCAAAATTAAACAGAATACATTAAAATCAGAGGTAAGAAATGAAGTTTATATTAGAATTAACAAAGATATAAAGGATATATAACATGGTTTTAGATTTTCCATGGGGTATGTATTTTTTCCATTAGAAATTTTATCTAAAGATTAATTATTCCAACATTTTATTTTTTTTATTTTTTTTAACTTTATAGTTTATTGTCAGGTTAGTTTACATATAACACCCAACATTTTCTTTTACCCTTGCCCGTTATGAGCTTTGTAAAACATCCGTGCTAAAATTGTCTTATGCACGGGCCTCAACTAAAATAGGAGTTTAATTTAAAGTGCTAATTTTTCTTATTGTTATTTCCTTCACCCTGAAAACACCGATAGCTTCAACAGTTCTGATAGCCCCTGAAAGAATATGCTATGGCCCTTCAAGTATGCAGAACACTCGCGGGGTGGTTTGCCTACAGAATAGCAGGAGACTAGCACACAACAGTGCAGGTCATTAAATAATAGATATGGCAATTATAATTTTAACATTTTATGTAAAATGCTTTTAAAATACAAGGATAGATTTACCATTTAGCTGAATGTCTAGCAACAATAGCTAATTATTAGAAGTACAACTACAGGAAAATTATATTTAAAATCATCTATGCATATGTTTCATGAAGAAAAATAGATGAAGTAATTAACTGCTTAGACTTATTTTCATTTCAAAAATTAAAAATAAAATCTCATAGAGAAACACTTAGAGATGTGGATAGAAGGTACATCAGTAGCTGCCCAGACCATGCCCATCAGCAATTATGTCCCAAAACTGTAGAGTTAAGCTCAGCATTGATACATTGTCCTATTCAAGCACAGTGCTCTCCTAGGTCATAGAAATAAGGTGGATTTTTCGCCAAAGAAAAAACAAATTGAAAATTTATATTTCTCCCCTGTCACATCCTATTCTCTTAAGGAGCCAAAGCAAAATATATGGGGCAACTAATGCAAGGCCCAGTATTTTTATCCCTATGTATGCCGATCTGTAACCGCAGCCATAAAACTTTCAAAATCAAATGACCCTTTTTATGTCCACTTTTATTTGTCTTGTATTCCAATTGCAAAGAAAGTCTATAAAACAGTTGCACTCTGTAACTTGTGATATTCAATTCAAGTTGTCAAAATAATGAAGGAATGGCTGTAGTTTAAAAATAGATTTGTCTGTAGCCATTAGAGGAGGTAAAAGAACTTCATTACTGAAAGAAATGACACTAATAAATAAAATTTATCTGGATTTAATTCCTAGGCAAGGAAAACAGGATTTGGGACATTCTATTTTGTACAATTTGATTTCTAATTGAGTGCTAAGATTTTGCTTAATGTCAATGATTAATTTATTCAACCAATTTAAAAAATCTTTCTGATACTCTATCTCTTAGTTTAGAGTTTTCTTTTAATATTTCTATGGTTTTTATGAGATAAGTGAATGTATAATGTTTCATTTAATTTTAATTTCTTAGTAAGTGACTGCATTGTATGATCAGCAAATAACACAATTAGGAACATGTCAAAAGAATATAATGTTGTGAGCAAATAAAGCCCACACAAATTAGTGTGTGGCACACTTTAGCTACAAGCAAAGTCACAACTGTACTGCATGGTAGTCATAAAAATTATGCAATTTATTAGTGGACTCAAATTCAGATTATGTTTAAACATCAAAAGAACACATTTTCAGTATTCCTTCTCAGATATTCCTAAAGAGTTTGCTTGTTTGCTTGCTATCTTCATTCAATCCTTTATTGGCTTGGGATACACAAGTTCTGACCACGTGTCTCAGCTCTGACACAAATGTCCTTGCTGAGCCTCTCTTACCTTATCTGTGAACTAAATGGCTGAATTAGCTAATCCCTAAAACCAGTTCTCGATCTATGACTCAAGAATACTTGATTAGACCATAAGGTCTCCATCTTTTCCAGCTATAAACCGTTATGCTTTTCAATACTTCCTGCTCTCTAACTCTTGCGACAGCAGCTAATCCACAATTCATCTTGCAGAAAAGAGTAGCCAGCCTCCAAAATGACTCTCAGTGATCCACACCTCCAATATCTTATAACCTTGTGTAGTCCTGCCTCAGAATGAACCAAGACTGGCCCTGTCTGACAATGTGTGACTTCTGATGATAGGTCATAAAAGGCATTGCAGCTTCTGCTTTGACTTCTTGATTACATAATCTGGAGGAAGCCAGATGCCATGTGGCGAGGGCACCCAAGCTACCCTGTGCATAGGCATTCAGTCAACATCCCGGGAATATGGGTCCTCAGCCCCAGTACAGCCTTCAGACAGCAGCAGCCCTCTGACTTCCATCACATAACCCCAGTGAGAATTGTCCTGTCAAGTGCCTCCTGAATACCTCTTCTAAAGAATTTGCAAGCATAGAAACAATTACTTATATCATTAGGGTTGGAGTAAGTTGTGACATAGCTATAGGAATTGATGTACAAGGGCAAAGTAAACGTTTTCTTTATATGGTAGTGAGAAGAAGAGAAAATTATAACATGGAGGAGACAAAGATACCTTCCGATGTTATCAATTCTGTATTATTATAAAGAAAATAAGTTAGATTTTCCTTTTCAGGGATTTTCAGTGCAATTCTGAGAAGTAGGCACAGTACATATTCAAAACACACTAGTCACCTAATATTCTAATGTGTTTTGAGACATGTGTTTGCACAGAGAAATCGCAGTCACTAAGACGTCATTGTTTAATCTTAAGGTACGCGAGATGATATGGGAGAAGCAGGATTCCGTACAATTATTCCCAAATCTCCCTTTTCCATAACCACCAGGCACAAGTCTCATACACTAAAGACAGCTACAGTTGAGGTAATTTGGCCTTCTCAGCCTTCTAACTTTCAAATTGCAAAATCATAAGGGGAAAAAAGAGGGAGGAGGAGGATAAAAGCCAAATGGAACAGGTTATGTCAAAGACTCTCCGAGAAGTTTGGAAAAGCAACGTGTTATGGCAGGTGGGCTGCGAGAAAGCTGGAAAGAGAAAACCTTGGGAGGAGAGGTGCTTCTATTTTAACTATCTTTAGTGTCCTCCAATAGACATAAGCAAAAAATGGGATTTATTGCATTGAATAATTTTTCCCCCAAGACTGTACATCTTTTAACACCATTATTCCAGCACTCTTTGTGCTTTCAATTCCTATAATGATAAAAGTAAGAAAGTATGAAATGTAAGGGAGGCAGAGTGTTTGAGAATATGGCAGAAGGAGCTACTGACGCCAGGAGTCGCAAAGGGGAGTTCAATACCAAACCAGGAGTGAAGCAGCTGCAAGGTATGGAGGTAGAAACACCAACTAGATGGCAGTAGGTATGTGGGAGTGAAGGGAGACAGGCAAGGACAAGTGCGGAGAGGGTTTGTGTGCTTTGCCTTTTTCTTCTGGCTGGTGGCTCTCAAACATTGGTCCATGGAGTGGCTTCCTCAAAATTCCCAGGGTTAGCATCTGAGTTCACCAAATTCCTATTGAATCAACACCTTCAGAGGCAAGGAGTTCGACCAGGTGAGCGTCATGGGCAACCAGGGTTCGGATTTCTGCTGAGGCAACGTGATACTATTAGATTTTCGAGCATGAGAGTAGGGCGATCAGTGATGTTATTTGGAAAGCTGATTCGAAATGCAATGCAGATAATGAGATATAGGGAAAGGAACAAGCAAGCTAGGCTACAAGGAAGGAAACTTATCAGAATTTCTAGTAGTAAATGATGAGGCCAGGAACTAAAGCAGCCGTGCTGGGGATGGAGACAGAAATGGAAAAACATTGCTGATTTAGAATCCATAGATGTTTGGGACTGACAGGATGTAGAGCACATAATTTATATATTTAGTCTTCAGGGACACGTTCGCTGCACCCCCAAATTATCTATCTGGGACTAACTAAATGTGTTTTAAAGGAAAGAAATGCTTTTAGTTTATCATTATTGAAAAGGGCTTAAGATCTATGCTTGGTTGAAGAGACACAATGAAAATCATTCACAGACCTACAAATCTGATAACTAGAATATCAACTAAAAAGGGTGATAATCTGACATCACATTAGTTCTCCTTTAAATGAAGAGTGATTATAAAGTAAGAAGATTCTAGGGCACCTGGGTGGCTCAGTCAGTTAAGCGGCTGACTCTCGATTTTGGCTCAGGTCATGATCTCACAGTCAGCAGTTCAAGCCCCATGTTGGGCTTTGTGCTCACAGCACAGAGCCTGCTTTGGATCCTATGTCTCCCTCTTTCTGCCCCTACCCCACTCACCCTCTCTCTCCGTCTCTCTCCCTCTCTCTCTCTCTCTCTCTCTCAAAAATAAATAAAGGTTAAAAAGTTAAAGAAAAAATAAAGTAAGAACATACTAGGAATAATGAACATATATTGCAATGCTTTCATAATTTTTCATAATTTTGCCCGCAAGAATAAAGAGAAGCTATGTTGATTTGAAGGGATAATGCTTGTCAATATGGTAACTATCATCTTCTTGAGCTCAAAACCTAAACTTCCATTCAATTAAAAGTGGATTTTATGCATGTTAGGCATTTACAGGCTAGAATAATATATGAATATTTTGAATGCATTATGAACAAAGACCTTGCCTTGCTCTATTATCTGTACTGGGAATTTTATCACCTTCTTATCCTTATTTATCTACTTACTGATCAATTACTCATAAGACACTTATAATGTACCCAGAATTGCTCTAAATTCTTATTTTCCTAATTTTTAAATGTTTATTTATTTTTGAGAGAGAGAAAGAGAGAGTAGAGGAGGGGCAGAGAGAGAGAGGGAGGCACAGAATCCGAAGCAGGCTCCAGACTCTGAGCAGTCAGCACAGAGCCTGATGTGGGACTCGAGCCCACAAACCGTGAGATCATGACCTGAGCCAAAGTCAGACGCTTAACTGACTGAGCCACCCATGTGCCCCAACTAAATTCTTAATAAGTATATTGTTTCTTATAAAGCTTCAAAAGTTTGGTATTATCAGTAGTCACAGTATCTCTATTTTTCAGAGGGAAAAACTGAGGCACTAAGAGGTTACGTAGTTTGTCCCCAACTCACACAGGGAGAAAGAGGCAGAGCTGATTCGAACCCAGGCAATCAGGCTCTAGAATCTGTGCTCTCAGCCACTTCCATAATATATGCTCCATTATTATTAATGAAAGAAGGACAGAAAGAAAGAAAGATAAGAAAGAAAGAAAGAAAGAAAGAAAGAAAGAAAGAAAGAAAGAAAGAAAGAAAGAAAAGAAAGAAAGAAAAAGAAAATATTGATTTACTGCATGGTCCCTACAGCCATAAAACAAATATTTGGAATATTTCGTACCAGGTACTGTATTTTACCTTACTCTGCAGTATGGCCATACCTTAGACAATGCAACAATGTACATTAAAGATGATAGCAGCGGCAGAGCAGGATTTGCCTGAGCTAAATTCGTGAGACCATTCATTATTCTCAATGCAGAGTCCATGTATGTAAATTGAGTCTTTCAGAAGCTTTTCTTTTATTTCATTAACTTGAGGGTATAGATTTTCTGGGTTTATGTTTTAAAGCACCTATAGTGAACCCTTGGTCATAAATATTCAAAATAAATACTATTTTTTAATGTTTTTATTTATTTTTGAGAGAGAGAGAGAGAGACAGCGTGAGCAGGGGAAGGTCAGAGAGAGAGGAGACACAGAATCTGAAGACAGGCTCCAGGCTCTGAGCTAGCTGTCAGCACAGAGCCTGACGTGGGGCTCAAACCCATGAACCATGAGATCATGACCTGAGTCGAAGTCAGATGCTTAACCGACTGAGGCACCCAGGCACCCCCAATACTGACTATTAGTAACAAAATGGATTACCTTTTCTCTTTAAGGAATTCCAAATAGATAAATGGGGGGTGTTTTAGAAACTAGAAATTTAAGAGATACCATTTCCACAAAGAGCTGCATTCAAAACATTGACTTTTTCGAGGAAAGAAAAATCTAAAGAGGTAGATTTATTTACTGATCTTAATAACATCCCCAAAGTATTATGGATTCTAAAGAAGTTGTAGGCAATACAAAAGATATTATATTGAGATACCAGAAAATAAATAGGAAGTCTCAGCAATGCCCATTATTATGACTAGGAAAATAAAGCTTCAGTTCTGAAAACCTGAGACACGAGCATTTAGTTGGACTTCAAATTGGTTATTTTATACAGAGATGGTGAAGATAATCTTTAAAAATATAAATATAAAATCCACAATCTGGTTTGCTGAGAGAATTCTTAAGATCTTGCCTCCCAGTTAATCCATAGAGCTGTCCACCCAGACCCATTTTTACCAGCTCTTGTGTCTGTTAACAATGAGTATTAAATTGTAAATATATAGAGAACAGAGTACTCAGCAATATATTATATTATATTATAGAGACCCCAGAAGGCAATGTTATCAGATACATGGTAAATAAAATTATGCTTGGATATCATCTTGTCACTGTGGTTATAACTTTACAACTTTCAGTGCCATCTTTCCTTGGGAATTTTTTTTAACCATTGCCTCATTAAAACTGCTCAGTTGGAGAAGTACAAAAACGTATTTCTTTTATTTCCTTCCAAATATTCTGGGTTACCTATTTATCTGCAGAACTTTGAAACAGATTCTCTCGCTTCAGTGAATATGAGGTAGCAATTTAGTACCTGGTCTATACCAAGAATTATTTATAACAACACTGAATAATGTATAAGTTTTGACTGTGACAACAGTGAGATGTCTTTGGGAAACTATAATGAGGGCGCATTATTATAGAAGAACATCTTAGAAGCTTGTGAAAGAAATTCCAGTCTAATAGAGTTATGAAGAAGCATCAAATATAAATGAGTTAGTTAACATGAATGGGAGGAAGTGTTAAGTACCCTCAGTGTTAGGGAGGCTCCGCAATGTGGGTGATTTTATTCTTTCTTGCCTTTATTCTATTGTGAAATGCTGACTGACTGATACACCCTTTAAATTAGATCAAATCAATTTGAGATTTAAACTTACAGTGAACCTAGGAATTCTGATAACAAATGGGTTGGTAAAACTCCAGCATCATTTTCAATCTTATTGCTTAGAAGATTTTTTTGTAACTGTCTTTCTTTCCATAGTGATTTCTTCTCTTTGAGACATAGGTTTTTACCTGGATTTACCATTATGAATTTACCATTAGCAAAAGGTATAGTTCCAATTTATATAATTTAGAATTGGAAGTTTATATTTTAATATTAATAATTAGTAGCATATTAATATTTTAAAATTATTTTAACATGTTTTAATACTTCAACATGAATAATTAATACTTTTAATATTAAGAAGTCATTACAATATTCAAAGCCTTTAAAACAAGTAGCAGATTTCCAGATTACATCCAGAACTAACAGAATGAATTTCTCAAACAAGACACCTACTAGTTCTCTTACAAATTCTGAGGACCACATAGATATTATATCTTCAAGGTCTGTCTGTAGACTGTTTGCAGAGTTTAAAATGAGAACAAGTTATTAGCTTTCTAATTTCTTTTCTTCTGTCCTTGTTTCTCTTCTTTCTCCCTCTAAATTCATTGGGCACAACTTAGGAAGAATTTCCATCTCTTTTTTTCTTTACCGATGTTTCTTCTCCAGATTTTTTTCTGAAAGGAAAAGACTACACTGCCACAAAGTTTCATGGCTGTCATAACCTCTAAAAGAAAAAAAAAATATCATGCCAATTCCAATAGAAGACAAAATAAGTAGTACATTGTTACATGTCAGATCTGTGGGGTGAAAAGTTGATGCCATTTTAGACATTTAATACATTTACTTAATGCTTTCTTTTACCTCTAGAACGTTGATACAGAGCTTGATACAACATCATTAGAAGTCAATTTAAAATCAATAAATTGTGGATGCTCAAGCCAGGCGTAATATACACTTTGAGTCAAAAGGCTTCGTTACAAAGCTAATCACCCCGAGTGCAACTCCATTGCATGCTTTCATTTCACACCCAGGGAGCAGGCAGGCAAATCCCAAATGGAGGAGATACACAAACAGGTTTCAGTATGCACACACTGCTACCCTGGGGCTGGGGATGTTGCATATTTGTGTACACAGTATACAAATGTGTGCAGAGTGAGTGGGGATTACAGCTGAACTACCGCATAACTAAATACACTGCTATAGAAAAAACTTTACAGGAACAAACTAAAGGTGAAAAACACCTTTTCGAGTGCGCTTCCAGGAAATGCCACAATGTTTTCTCATCATTACGATATGAAAATCAGTAGAATAAATAGAAACAAGTTTCTTTTCCTCCCTGATTCCCAACCACCATATACAGGCTACAGATAATAGCCCTTTTCTGCTGTCACTCTTTAGCAACTTTGAGCCAGTGTTTTTAGCAGTCACCCCTCTTCATTATATTATGCTATAAAACCCAGTACAATTCAGCACATCAGAGCATAATTTCCCCAAGGTTTTATAAAAATCATTAATATGAAACATTAATGCGAAGGACCCGTAGGCCTTTTTTGGTTAAGAGTTTAAATCCATTGACTTGTAACTGGCTTTTAAAATGACATTTTTCCTTGCTGCCTTCAATCCAGTCCAAATTAAAAAAAAATAATAAAATAAAAAGATGCCAGATGTCATGAGGCCAATAAGCAGGTGGGCTGAAGCTTCTGTACCAATTCAAACTGGCACTGCATCAAACCTGGTGGGTATAACCTTTAATTCACTGCTTCCCTGGCACCAGATCTACTTCCATCTGCTCCGCCGCGCTAAGCTGTGCTTGTTTCTGTGCAGGGACGATGCCAACAATGCAAACTGTCTCCTACATGTGCAGGGAATCATCAGTGCAACTAGTTTTTCGAGACCCATATGGTGGCATCTGCGAATGCACACTGTCAGCATCGCCGCCTGTACCACCCTTCGAGTTTTAAGAATGGGAGGAGAGAACGCCAGTTTGTAATTCACTATTGAGAGCCAGGAGGAAAACTTTTTCCTTCCTTCCGAGTGCTTTTACTGGGGTCTTTGGAAGTGAACACCCAAGGCATCGGAAGAGACATGATTTGATTTTGGCTCAGGAGCTAAGAACTGCAGGAAGACCCTCCATGAATGTCATACCCAGAAATGGGCCCCTTGTGTACTTGCTACAGAAGCCTGGATCAACAGGACACAAAGTCGTCCTCCAGCCATGCACCGACACTCCAGAAGCTATCTTTTAAGAGTTCTGTCTTAGTTTCATTAAGATCTCGAATTCTAAGATTTAAATAGATGAGGGGGCTGAGGAGTCATATCTTGTTTTACCAGAAAATAAATGAAGGTGGGAAGACACGTTTGTTTCATCACTGTCTACATTCAGCATGCTCTAGAAATACTGAACATTCTTGAATGATGGTTGTTCATGAAGAATGCCCTTAACCTACTTACTCATTTTGTATCATTTCCTGAGTCCTGATGAGGTGATTTGAAGGAAATACACTGGCACACATCAGTTGGGCTTTGTGAAATGGTGGGAAAGGCATAAACTGCAACATATAGCCTACTGCCTTAGAGCCCAGAGCTCCCAAATGAAACAGTGAATTTTCTGGATTAATGGCTACTGACAATTCCCCACTCTGTTCCAGATCTCAGTACAAATGCTCAGAGTCTGACTTCATTGGCCTTAAGTCAGGAATCCCTGATCAGCCCTCTACTGCTAAGCAGACAAACAAATGGGATTTGTTAGTTTGCTTGTTTATCATCTATTTCTCCTACTGACCACGATTTCTCTGAAAGGGACTTTACTTAGCTTACCATTCTAAACTTAGCTTCTAGCAAGGTATCCAGCACATAGTAGTTACTCAATAAATACTTAATAAATAAATTTATAAATACAGAGAAAATTCTGCTTTTAGATAGTGTAAAAGAAAAACCACATATATTCCAGAATATATGAGATATACCAAATATGGACTAATCTAACTGAATTATCATTGTTATTCATAAGTAATAATATATCCATAATACTCTATACTGAACACCACCTTTATGCTAAATGTTTTGCTAAGCAATTCACATTCTTTATCTTATTTTATAATTTTAGCAACCTTTTTGGATATGATCTGATTCCCATTGTACGGATGAGAAAACCAGTCCTGCAAAGCTTAGCTGGGAAGCAATAGAAGCCAGAGCCAAACCCAGCTCTGACTCCAGAGTCTACGCTTTTAATCACAACAGTAAAAAGCCTCTCCTCTATCAAAATATTTGGTAAATTCAGCCTAAATCAAATGGGAAAAAGTGTCAGACAAATAGGTTTATGTTTCTACCATATGTTAGGTATTATTATTTTGAAAATTTTCTGTTAAACTATTGTTATCATTCTTGGGTTAATGCTTTGGGGCAGGTATGTGTTTAACTTTTTATTTGTTTAAAAAGACATTCATATTATACCATATATGAAACATGTGTATCTCACTAAGAATCCTAAAATTCACAAGTATGAAAAATATAATTCTCACTCTGTTAACACCCGTCTCTGATGGTTACATTTCTGCATATATGGGAACTCTTGATTGCTGTATTAGTGATCTCGATACCATCTGGCAAAATAAAGATCTTGAAATACAAGGCAGAATCATTTAGGGAAAGGATCATGATAATTGTAGTGTAATATTTATCACACGCATGTTTGAGAATGTTAATTCACCTGATAAATGTTAGCAACTGAAACTAGGAAGACAATATCTTTCCTAAACATAAAATTATTGAAAAAATGATCAATTATCACTGATTTTAGTTGTCACTGTATTCAATGAAATAGTTTAAGCAGCACAACCAGAACCTGATGACATTGTCTCACCAAAAGAAATATGTACTATGAAATCTTAGGTACTATAAATTCATACCTATGTAGATCCTGCCTTTAGCATGTAAGGATCTCTTTGGGAACTTGACAGTTTTTTTCATTTCAATTAATTTAACCTATCCTTTTCCTTACACTTAATCCCTAGCTCTTCGGTCCACACATGTGTGCGTGTACACACACACACACACACACACACACACACAGTTTTTCCTAGAAACATAAAGAAGGAAGGAAGGAAAGAAAGAAGGAAAAAAGAAGGAAGAAAGAAGGAAGAGAGGAAGAAAGGGAGGGAGGGAAGGAGAGAGAGGGATGGAGAGAGGGAGGAAAGAAGGAAAAAAGAAGGAAGGAAGGAAGGGAAGGAGGGAGAGAGTGGGATAAAGAGAGGGAGGAAGGAAGGAAAAAAGAAGGAAGGAAGGAAGGATAGAAGGAAGGAAGGATAGAAGGGAGGGAGGGAAGGAGGAAGAAAAATAACTTAATTATTTTAACCCCTACTATAGAAGTCCAGTCTCCAAGTGCATTTCTTCTCAATAATTAGTTTTAATAATGCTAGAGAGATATTAGACCAAGATGGAAAGAGTCAGAGAATGGGGAGATTTTTAAAAAGGCAAATGGATTACGAAAAAGTAAAATTTGAACAGCAGAGAATAGACACTGCAAACAGAAAGGAGGGCATTGTACACACAAACATGGGAGCACACACTTGAAATGAATGCTAACGACCATGGGTTCTTAAAGAATATGGCTAATCTCAGGCTGCAGTAATTTTTCTAGTTCACTGAATTGCTTCAAGGATCAAATACGATAATGGATATGACACTGCGTTGTTCAATGTGGCATGCGACACAAATGTAAGGTGACTTTTTATAAGCGTTATTATCATTCCTTATTGCCAGCCATGGCCCAAACACTTTTGTCAACACAAAAGGGACGGGCGAGACTCTCATCATCAGGAAAGTCTGACTCCAAATGGCAGATGCCTTGAAAATGACCACTTTGCACATTTAAGTTCCACTTCATCTCACACCCAAGCTGCCAGGTCAACTGACTTGAGCTTCATAAACCTAAATCAGCACATTTTGGTCTCAGGGACCACTGTCCTCATTTGCATTCAGGTAGGTCTTGCAACTTGGAATCTGTTTAGGCCTCAATGGAAAATACCCTTGACTGGGATTCATTGGAGGAGGTTAAATATCACTCCAGGGCAGCTTCCCAAGATGCTAGTATAATCCAGTTTAGGATCACCGCCCTCCCTTCTAACTCCAGTCCCAGCTTCGACTACAAAACACCATCCAGATTATACACAAGAGTGAGGAGAAAAAAATCAACAAGCTTCTGCTCTGCTCTAGCCTTGGTCACTCTATCTTTGCCTTCCTTGATCTTCCCACATGCCTACTCCTCACAACTCCTTCATAAAACTGGGCATGTAATGGCACCAGCTCTATCCAGTTCCAACACTGAATGAAAACATGCTCATTAATCAAAACATTATAGCAGAAACATAGCTGAAAACTTATTCACTATACCCATGTCTAGGCACTTCATGTATTTAATCCTCATAACAATCTTTATTGATAGATAAGAAAACTAAAGCTTGAGGAGGTGAAGAGGTTTGCTTAAGATACAGAACAATAGAAGTGACAGAGATGGGTCTGATATCCACAACTGAGCTCTGGACCCAGTGCCAGTGCTGTGGAAACTCAGGAAGACGTGCTCTACTGGAAGGTCATGAAGCATGGAGTCATCATGGCACATCTTGCAAGAGTCTTTCATTTGAAAACTTTTTTGTGAAAAAAAATATAACAAAATAGAATGTATAATGGAGTAGAAAGCCATGGAAACATGATTTTTTTAATTTTAAAAAATGCAAGAATTCAAGTAATTGCCTGTATGTCATGGCTATCTTGTCACAAGAGAAGCCCCTGCCCTTTACTCTGCCATTTGGGGTAGCCCAGTGAGGGGGAAATAGACTGTGAATACCACAAGGTCCCCTGATATACCCCTAGTAAATTCCTCTGTAACTCCACAAACCAAAAGCATGTATGATACTCTCAATTGAATAAACATAATCTAAAATGCTTCTCATTCATTTAATATATGCTCATTGTTTGCCTACCCGAGTGGGGCACTGTGCTAGGCATAGTGGTACTTGTCATCAGTATAGCATTTGAGGTCTGGAACAATTATAGTTAATTGAGCTGCCTTATTACTTTTTATTATCTTGCTTCTGCCCGTCAGATAGATGGTCTTCAATAGAAGTGTGAATAGACTCTTTTTATAGACATATATCCCAAGCCAATCATTCTAGTTGTGACACTCAGAGTGAGAACAAGAATAAGCATGGAGGTAGGGGGAAAGACAGACAGACAGAGAAAGAAAGAAAGAGAGAGAGAGAGAGTACACATAAAAAGACACCAACAAAGAAATTAAAAAGTTTTTTTTTGTCAATTTATGCTTTGAGGCATACTGAAGGAGATAATGAATGGCTATTGAGATTGGGAAGTTTCTAGTTCCAGTTTCCAGCATTCATAATCAGATATTTTGCAAGATTTTGACTCAGGAGTTTAAGACTCCCTCCATCTTCCAGGTGTCTGTTTGCAGTTGGGGATTTGAAGCTGCCCAGCTAAGTTGAATAACACATGCAATCCAGGCATTTAAATGCATCCCTGTGTTTCCTAATAGGTGATAATAATTGCTATCCTCTTTTGTGCACCTTTATGTGTGGAGCACTGTTCTAAATGCATTTTATGGATTAAACCATTTGCTTGGCTGGCTATTCCTAGCTCAGGGTGTCATGCAGGTGTGGTCAGATGGTGGCTGGAACTAGAACAGCTGGGAGCTGGCAGGGTTTCTCTCTCTTCATTTAGCCACAAAGATTCTCCATGTGGTCTCTCCACATGGACCAGGTTGGACTTTCACAGCATGGCAGCCTCAGGGCAGTGGCACTGCTCAGGCAGAGACTTGCGCACCAGCTCGGGGGTTCTGTGCCACCTTCCCCTTCATTAGCATCCGAAGTTATGCAGTATCACTTCCACCACATTCTCTTGGTTATGAGCAAGTCGCAATCCGACTCAGAATTAAAGGAAGGGCAATTAAGGTCTACCTCTTTCTAAGAAATTGGCAATGTTCTAGAATAGCATACAGCATTGTTATGGCCTCTTTGGAAAATATAATCAGTCACAGATATGGATATGTAGATATAGATGTTTGGCTCTACTGAATGTATCAATCTATTGAATGTATATGTATATTACACACACACACACACACACACACACACACTAAGATTTCTCAAAGTGTGATCTGTAGTAACAGAATCATCTGAGTACTGGCAAACATTGTTTGAAGGACATGCTACCTTCCCCGCCCCCACAGCGGTTTGCCTTTCATTTCCCTTAAGTTGCAGTAGATTCTAGTCCCACCCTATCTGCAGCGAGGCCTGTGTGGTACAGTAACAATTATTCCCAAGTGACCCTAGAAGCTAGGGCTGAGCCTCTTGGATAATGGTGTCAACCAACCACTCCCCACTTCTAAGAGAATCTAGATGGGATTCATTCCCACCTGCTTTCTCCATGATAGAGGTTGCACCTAAACTCAACATTCCACAGAACCAGTGCCTTCTTTCTCCGTATAAGAGGACCTGTAATTTCCCTAAAGTCTCAAGGATCCCAGGTTGACCACCCTTTATTACCAGACAACACCTAGAAATAACTGACACCCAATAACTTGGACTCCTTGTTACCCAAACACTTTGCATGTCCCTGTCACACTTACTCTCAACCTTAGAGATCACTGGGAGAAAAGATTCCTGTCCTCCAGCACAGATTTACACAGCCTCATGTCTAATAATCCTGAATCAGGCCATCCTTTGCCCTTGTCACTGTGATGTTTTCTCTCCTAGGGTCCTTTAGAATGCTGTTATTTGTGGAAGTAGAAAATTATATACATTAAGATTTGCAAATTCTGACATTGCTCCTGTACAAAGGACATATGTAAAAAAATGAAAGTGATTCACTTAAATATCTTGGGTATAAAACTGAAAACTACTGGCTTACTTGTTTGTTATCTCATTCACTTTGATAACTGGCAATCACATTATGCCTAGATGTTTACTTAATAAGTGGATTGAGGGGCACCTGGCTGGCTCAGTCAGTAAAGCATGCGACTTGATTTCAGGGTAGTGAATTCAAACCCCATGTTTGGCATAGAGCGTACTTAAAAAAAAAAAACTTGAAAAAATAAGTGGATTGAGTATTTACTGCAAAATTATTGGTCTTTGTATTAGAATTCTTTACTTGTAGGTGCCTCAAGTTTGACATGCTGATGTATCTGAACATCAGAAATTTCAAAATGACTGTTTACTCAGCAAATGCAATTTACAGTCGTGTTTCTCGGCCTGTAAACTTTTAAAATATTTGATTTAATAGCCAGAATATAAACATGGGGAGATAGGTTAAAAATTGGATTTCTGGATTCTTTTGAAATATCACTGGAGCTGGCACCACAAAGCCCATGTTGCTTTTAGCCGATTATCAGTTAGTTGATGGTGAGTAGCTCTTCTCTTTGCACCTGGCTGGTGGCTAATCTGCTTTACTTATTTTGCATAACCTCTTTGGCCCCCGAGGGCATTAAGTTTGAGACACTTAATAAATTTCATATCTAAAATATTCAGCTTATCAAATGATGGATAGTAATAAAGCTTGTATTATAATTGGCATATCTATTGAAATACAAAAGAGCAATGGAAAATGTCAAGAGAGCTACTCAATGTACAATCACCCAAGAGTAATAGTAGAGCTATTTGGTGGTAATTTATCTGTCAGCCTCAATACATACCTAGGATCAGGAAGGGAGATAAAGAAGCATCTGAGCAGACTGAAAATATGGCATGAAATTCATGCAATAGAATTCATGCACATTCCTCATAGGTGAGTTCCCTAAACCCTCATTCAACACCCATTTACTTTTACTTTAGATCATGAAAGTAGAAACCTTGGAATGACAAAGATTCTGAAAATAACCCATAATCCTGTTACATAGAATACTGTTTATAGTATACTATACCATATAGACAACTGCACACAGATTTGTTATTTATTTTTTAAGTTTATTTATTTATTTTTAGAGAGAGAGAGAGAGAGAGAGAGAGACAGCATGAGTGGGGAGGAGCAGAAAGAGAGGGAGAGAGCGAGAATTCCAAGCAGGCATGCTTAGAGCAGAGCCCAATGCAGGGCTCAATCTCACAACTACAAGATTGAGACCTGAGCTAATATCAAGAGTCAAATGCTTAACTAAATGAGCCACACAGTTGCCCCAGCATGTCGAGTTTTTAAAATATAGGTACCATGTTGTGTGTTTACATGTATATATACTACAAATCATTTTTTGTAACATTTCTTTTTCAATTAACACGTTCTGAATTTTCCCCTTGTTATATTTTCTTTCACATGCTTTTTAATAACTGTAGTATTCCACAATATATATGCACCATGATTTAATCGGCATAGCTTTTTTTCTAACTTTTATCACTGTTGACATTATTTAATAAATATCCTTGAAAATGACTTTTTCTCTCTATATTTATGATTATTTTCTTAATAGCGCATGTATATAAACAGTATGAAGCACAAAATTTGGAGATTGTGGTTCAAATGATAATTATATTTTTAACACTTTAGATACCTATTTTAGAAAGACCTCTGTCTTAATTTGTTTGGACTACTTTAACAAACTACCATAGACTGGGTGGCTTATAAACAACAAACATCTATTTTTCACAGTTTTGGAGCCTGAGATGTCCAAAATCATACTGCCAGTCCTGAGTGTCTTTTATAAGGCCACTAATCCCATTCACGAGGGCTGACCCTCATAATCCAGTCAACTCTCAATGGTCCCACCCCAATATATCATTACATTGGGGATTAGGCTTCAACATATGAATTTTGGATTCTAGCTGTTATACAAGAGGTCTGTTTCTAAATAGTGAAGCTAATAAATATGTTTTTCTGTTCTAAGTGTTAAGTTTCACTTGTTTGGAAAAATCTTCACCAAAGTTCAATATCTTATTCACCAGGGATAATAGATAAATTAGATATTACAGATTAGAAGGTATTCTGTGATGGCATTAAGTATGACATCATTTGTGGAGAATCCCTATGCATATCAATTACCCATTGCCACAGTAACACTATGTTAGAAATGACCACAACATTTAATAGCAAACAACGATATATATATTCATGAAATCCATGAATCTGTGGGTCAGAAATTTAGGCCGGTCTTGGCTGGGAACTTCTAGTATTGAATGATCTTGCTCACATATCTGGTGGTGAGCTGTCACGTGCAGGCATGGCAGGGTGGATTGTGACTACCTGGATTTTCCCCTTGTCTGTCATCCTCTGTCATCAGACTGTTCATGGAGTCATGTTCCCACGGTGATGCAGAAGGAAGAGTATCACCAGAAGTGCTCAAGTGCTTTTTCTACATTCTTGGATCATATCACATTGACCAAAGAAAGTCCTATGACCAAGCCCCAGGCCTGAGTTAAGAGACACAGCATTTACACGGCAAAGAGTGTGGCTTCAGGAGGGGTGATAGATATGGCCATTAATGAAATCAGTCTTCCGTTCTATAGAAAACAGTTGTAGATTTTTCTATTTTTATTTTTTTATGTTTATTTATTTTTGAGAGAGAGAGAGAGAGCATATGAGCAGGGGAGGGGCAGAGAGGGAGGAGAGAGAGAATCCCATGCAGGGCTCTCTGTGGGGCTCAAACTCAGGAACTGCAAGATCATGACCTGAGCCAAAACCAAGAGTCCAATGCTTAACTGACTGAGCCACCCAGGTGCCCCTGGTTTTTCTATTTTTAGATTGTTATCCCAGGTTTCCTGAGCTTGTGTTGGAACATACTGCTCCAGTACACTTGAGGGCCCATTAAACCTGGAAAAGAGGGCAACATCTGATTCCTCTTCATAACTCCACAATTTAGGGACAAACCAAAAAACTGTTGTATCCAAATGGAAAAAGAAACATTATGGAAGAAACATCTATTGGGATGCAGCTGGACAAATCTGATATAGCTGGAGAAAATTTCTCTTGGCCTTGACTGACATAATCATTTCAGAACCAAAAATTGAAAAGAGCATCTGGTATTTTATAACGAGTCTTTGTTACAGTTTATTTTTAAGCTTACATTTTATCATCCAACACAAGGTTAATTTCATACAAAACTAATTCCATGAGAGCATCAGGATGGATAAATGCTCATAAGGAGTAACCGAATGCTGGGTTTAATCAATTGATACTTGAATTATGTCCTATAAATAATTAATAGTAGAACTCTCTCTGCCTTATAATTCATCCAGACAGAAAGGGACTACGTATGCATTTCCATGTCTCCCTACCTCAAAACTAATAATTGTTATGGACAGAAAGAATGGGGGGGAAGAAAGGATACCAGCCACTCTACTCAAAAATATGTCTTATCATGTGGGAAGCCTTACTAATATAAGTTTGAGGAGAGAATTAGGTGAAGAAACTCAGCAGATTAAAAGCAGAAGGCTGTTAGTGGCAGAAAAGGACACATCTATACTCCACAATTGCCCATTGAGATAGTAAGATGATAATGTTCTAGAAGGAAACACACGTTGACACAATTTGTTGTATCCTTAAAAGTAAAGATATAACTTAAATTCTTTCAAACTTTAGGATGTGAATTGCTCTGTAACAGCACTGTAAAAAAGAGAAAAGCCATTTGTACCTTTTTAAATGTAAAATTACCATTATTATAAAAAGATATTATGTATAACATTGATATGTGATACAACATGAATGGAACTTGAAACATCATATTAGGTGAAAGAAGCCAGTCACAAACAAAACATAATTCCACTCATAAGCAATGTCCAAAGTAGGCAACTCTGTAGCGAGAAAGATTAGGAGTTGCCTGGGGTTGGGTGGGGTGGGGCGCGGGGAGGCAAGAATGAGGAATGACTGCTAGTGGATACTGTTTCTTTGGGAGTTTAAAGTGTTCTAATACCAAATAATAGTGATGCTTGCACAACCCTAAATATACTAAAAAATGTTATTTAACTGTATGCTTCAAGTAGGTGAATTTTATGGTCTGTGAAATCTACCTTGATAAAGTTGTAAAAAGATGTAAAGTTGAAAACCTGGCAGAGGCTTAGAAAAGAGGCAAACAGTACGAAGACTACTGTGTGTAAAGAGAATATTAATCATTAATTGTTTTAAATCAATTGGAATTATTTTACTAAAATTATATGAATGATTTGAAATGAATTACAATATCATGTAGATTTAAGTAAACCGAACTAAGGATCATGTTTATCACTAGTGTAATGAAAATTAGCTATGTAGAAGCGTTTGAGAGTTCCCTATTGAGTTTAAAAAAGACAGTGAGAAAAAGAGAAAATAGAAGATCATAGACATATGATGAAGAGACAGAGATAAATTCCATGGAAGGAAATGGAGGGATTTGAGAAGAAGAAAAAGATCAAATAAGGAGGAAAGAGGTCTGAGAGGAACATAATGAGTTCTATCTTAGGATTCAAGTTTCCGTGAAAGTTATCAGTATGAGAGCCAGAGTAAGACAACATTCCCTTCCAAGCTGAATTATCACGGCATAACGTCTCATTTTTAAAAATGGTTTCTGAGAAAAACACGCGTGCATTTTCACAAATAATTTGTGAGACAAATATAAATAATGTATCTAATCTCCTGATCGTATTATGTGTCTATAAATTCACAGAACCCACCTAGATCAGGAAGACTTGAAAAAGGATAGTTAATTTGTGTGTATTCTCCAAGTGTAGAGTCACTTATTCATATTTTATTTTTTAACTTTTCTTCAAGTTTCCCTGTTTGTCTTTGTGACTCTTTAAAACAAATGAGATGCGTTAAGAGTCAATGCGGGTGCTCACATACCTGATTACAGCAAGCCACACCACAGACATGCACAGTGATTTCCGAAACCAAAAATTGTATTAAAGACAGTCTCCTCTCACAACTTGCTTCTGTTAGCCTTACAACACCCGAAGATTCTGGAATAAGAATCGATCTATATCACATATCCCCAGTCACTTTTGTTGAAATCACATGCCCATGTCACACACAACATTCATATCGAATTACTTATTTCTTCTCTGTCAAGCAAAAGCTTAACCTTGGATTGACTTCTTAGCTTACAAGCGACGCAAAGTCATTAGGTCACCAAAAAAAGCTGAAGTACATTCAAAGAGAGCAGAAAGGGAAGGCCACCCAGTTCAATCAGAGCCAAGGAAACCAAATGACAGCTCATAGCTTATATTGTCCAAGGTGAAACGTCACAACTGTAGTCACTCTTCAGCGTTCTGAGCTTCAGGATGCATTTTAGGAAAGAAAATAAGGTAGGTTACGTTTGAATATTTAAAGTACACTAAATGAGTGTTTGGTAACAGCGACAAATCAACCATATAAGCATTTGTCCTTGTTTGAAACATATTGAGTATGCAACACTCAGAAGAACTGCTGAGATTGAGGTGAATAGTGGTTATACAACCTAAGAACTCATTCCGGAAAGTTCTCTGAGCCCAATCTGCACTGTTAATTCCTGTTAGCTCTTCTTCTTTCTTCTACACTTAGGATCCACTATAACCAGAGATATGGCTTGATCCATTTTGGAAATATTCTTATCTGACTTCTTTATTTAATGCCAGAAGATTTCTTTTGTTCACTACCTTACCTGATATCTCAAATAATAAATATGAGTTTATGTACAACGGTAAGAATAAGTGGTAAACATTTCAATGATGATGTACAATAAACAGGACTGCAGAGAGAAGCAAATTTGGTAGTGAAGTTATATAACCATTTGAATTAATCCTTTCTTGCTTTATAGAGTGTAAGTTTTCAATTTGTTGCAATTAAACAGCAATCTTTATTGCATCTAGCCAGATATGTTTATGCTATTGGCACCCACTTGAATTAGGCTCTGTGAAATACAAAACTACAGAAATATGCTAGGAATACACCATTTAGGCTATGGGACACATCTATGAAATTTACATTTGCATAGCTTAATTCATAGAAAGTACAGACCCAAACTCTCATTAGAAAATTAAGCATGGCTTTAGAGGGTAGTACTACTGAACTCTAGCAGGAGCAGAGAAATAAAAAAATATATATATATAGTTCACAGGAAATGAAAGAGGGCAAAATAAAATCAAATTTTAGATACGTATGAAATATAAAGGAAACATTGCCAGAGTTATTGTAAAAGGAGCCACTAAAAATGTCAAGGCATTTTAGGGATAAATGGAGTTATTAATAGAAAGCCTTTCAGATAGCCTTGGTGCAGAATTTTAGAAATGGATAGGGAGCCTAGAGATCATGGAAAAGATAAATAAAAATTGTTCTCGCATTGAGAGAGAGAGAGATACACACAAAAGGAATGTGTAAGTTGTATTCATTTCATCTCAAATCATGTTTGAACAGATATGATATAAGCAATAGATAATTAATTAGGAGGAGACCACTAAGATGGTTTATTGATTGGACCTGTTTTTAGGCAAGAAAGAGAAAAGTAGATATTTTAGATGATTTTAGGAGGAAAAAGGTTAATTGGAGCTACAATCCTGGAACTACCTTTTTATAGTTAGATGCAAGTCACTTACAGAAATAAAGTTATATTAAAAATCAAATAACATTTTTATACTATACATCATCATTTATATTATATATTTATGAAATAATATAGCATATCCCTTTACATATAACATAACTTTTACTTGGGTAAAATTTTGTTACAATTCCAATTTTTTTAAATGACAATATGACAAGAACCTAGATTTTTCAAATTTAGAAGTAAATCTTGGATCGAAAGCCAACTTTACAAAATTCAGATGGAAAAGCAGCTACCAGCTCAGCCACCTGAAATATTTGCCAAGAAGCCAGGTGCTTTGTGGGAACCTCTTCCATAGCTTAGCATCTGGGTTTTCTAAGTTGTTACCAAGGGAGGAAAAGGGGAAAAAAATCCACCACAGCGTGTAGTGCTGAGGTTACTGGCCTCTTCAGAACAATAATATGAAAATGTTTTCTTTTCAACAATGAGACTTACAAAATGGGAATAGAAATCCAAAGGTAACAAAATATTGTATGCTCTAAAATGTCTTTTCTGCATTATTTTTAATTTATGTTAAGACTGTATTAGCTTCAGAGTGTTTATCTATGTCCCCAAGAGAGGATTAGCTGGGAACATTCTTTGAGATAAACTAAAAGAACTATTTGGTGCCGGCACTGTTAAATTTTTCCGATGTGCAGGTGTTTATAGTATTTGTACCATTGCCTGATTGGTTTCCATCCAGGTAAATCCACAGAGAATAAGGTTATCGTTTATCCATCTTCAGGATGGAGAGGTGCAGAGGCTATTATAGGGTGTAGTGAAAACCTGCCACTAGCCACTTCCATGCTGTTTTCTAAGAGTTTCATGTTCTGACTCTGAGAATACAGCCAAGCCTTCAATTCCTCATTAAATGTTTCTTGCTGATCTTTGCTGAATCCCATTCATCTTACATTTTTCCAACATCTTTCACAATCAACTCTGCATTCATAACTCTGCATCAGTATTACAAAGTAAGAATATATATTGTTACTGACAAATAGTAAAATATATCAAGAAGCTTGTCATTTTTACATGTGCCTTAGAACAGTACTGGAAAAAGAGTTGTCTGTTCCACTAAAATCAACCATAGCCTTTTATAACACCATAAACAAAAATTAACTTGAAGTGGACCACAGACCTAAATACAAAAGCTAAAATTATAAAACTCCTAGAAGAAAACATAAGAGAACAATTTAGTGTTCTTGGACTTGGCAAAGTTTTCTTACACAAAAAGTATTAATATAAAGGGAAAAATGGATAAATTAGACCTCACCAAAATTAAAAATTCAGCTAAAAATAATCATAAAGAAGATAAATGATAAGCCATGCGCTAGGAGGAGACAATATTCTTAAGACAAATATCTATAATCTTTATATATAAGTAATGACCTCTTATAAAGCCATAAGAAAAATACAAAGGACCAATAAAAAATGGACACAAAAATTGACATTAAAAAAAGATGCATCAATGGTTAATATACTCATGAAAAGGTGCTCAGCACAATCAGTAGTGTTGAAAATGAAAACCAAAGCCAAAATGAGATTTCATTTCCCATCTACCAGGATGGCTAAAATGAGAAATATCGACACCAAATGCTGATTTGAATGCAGCGGACCTACAATTCTCCTCTATTTCAGGACAGGTGCAAATATACCAGCTAACTTCAGAAAAAAGTTTGGCAGTTTCTTGTTAAGTTAAATACACATCTACTCCGTGGCCCAGCAGTTACACTCCTATATTCTTAACCCACATGAAATGAAAACATACTTCCACACAAAGAATTGTACATGAATATTCATAATATGCCAAGAATGAAAACAATCCAAATGCCTATCAACCAGTGAAAGAATAAATAAGATGTATTATATTCGTACCCTGCAATAATATTCAGAAATTAAAAGAATACACGTTACACACACACATACACAATTAAGGTTTACCTGTTGTGTTTTTTTAGTTTTATTGAATCCGATATCTACACGCTTTCAAGGTTCTAAAATAATTTACCGATTCACATTTTAGGAAAAACTTAAAAATATCCAACCCTGTGGGAATCTTTTTTTTTTTTTAATAGAGGAGGTGGGTAGAGGCAGAGGGAGAAAGAGCGAAAGAGAGAGCGAGAGAGAGAGAGTGAGAGAGAGAGAGAGAGAGCAAGCAGACTCCACTCCCACTGGGGACTCAATCTCACGACCATGAGATCATGACCTAAGTTGAAATCCAGTTGGAAGTTCAAATGAGCCACCCAGGCGTCCCAGTGTTCTTAATGGTAAGAACATAAAGCCAGTGTAATAAACTGAATTCTACGTTTTCACTTCTTACGTGCTTAAAACAGTAGTTTGAACATAAGTTTCATTTATTTTAATGTGAGATTAAAGTGAGGAAGAAAGTTATTAAAGCATAATTAGAATATAATAAATCCTTCTATTTTTGTTATACTAAGAGAACTGTAATACGATGAATTACTTTAATTTTATAATAGATGAAAGAAACATTCATTTGCAACTTTTGTTTAAAGAATTTAAATTAGAGGGAAATGCATGCTTACCTCTGTGAATAAAAAAATAATGAAACTAGACTTAATAGAAATTAAAATAAGAGGGAATCAAAGAAAAATGATTTACCAAAACTTATTACTTATTTACAATAGATTTAAGCCTTTATATTACATAAATTATATATATCAGTAAAGGGCCTTTCGGCTTCTCTCCAGGAACCTTGGCACGCCTATAAATTTGAAGAAATCTTTCAATGCTCCTTTTTTCTGATGAATTCTTTTACTACAAATTAAATACTTATTGTAGGCAAGTAATATTTTATATAGTTATTATATTTCTTCATTTCATTAGGGGGTGTATGCCTGGATTCATTCTAGACAATCCCCATATGTGGTGTGTTATAGCTTTTGTTAATGTGTAATTATGTGCCATTAAAATAATAACAGCTGTCACTTATTTAGTACCTCCTATACCTGAGGCTGTGCTAAATACATTACCTACATTATCTCAATTAATCCTCACAACAGGCCTATGAAGTAGGTATAATAAGTAATCCCCATTTTACAGATGAGGATTCAGTAGCTCTGGGAAATTAAAAAACATAACCAAAGTCTCACTGTTAAGAAATACTGGGGGCACCTGGGTGGCTCAGTCAGTTGAGCATCCGACTTCGGCTCAGGTCATGATCTCATGATCTGTGAGTTTGAGCCCCACAGCGGGCTCTGGGCTGACAGCTCAGAGCCTGGAGCTGCTTCAGATTCTGTGTCTCCTTCTTCCTCCACCCCTCCCGTGCTCGCACTCTGTCTCTCTCTCTTTCTCTCTCTCTCTCTCTCTCTCAAAAGTAAACATTAAAAAAAAATACTGGAGCCGGTTCAAACTAAGTTCTTCATGACTTTAAAACCTGTATTTTCATTTTTTAAATTCTTTTAATGTTTATCCATTTGTGTGTGTGTGTGTGTGAGAGAGAGAGAGAGAGAGAGAGAGAGAGAGAGAGGGAGACAGAATCCGAAACAGGCTCCAGGCTCTGAGCTGTCAGCACAGAGTCCGACGCGGAGCTCGAACTTAGGAACTGTGAAATCATGACCTGAACCAAAGTCGGACGCCTAACCAGCTGAGCCACCCAGGTGCCCCACAGCCCGTGTTTTTAAATGCCAGAGGACACCGACCAACATTTGCTTCTCACAACTTGATACACATTATCTGTATATAACTAATGTTGCCTAAAAGGGTGTGAGACCAGATATCCTGGATAACATGGAGAAACTGTCTGCTGCTTTAGTGCAGTTCTTCCCACAGCCCTGGAGCTGTAGGGCTGAATGGCACTAAGCAATATAAATACTGGAATTACCTAGATGTAAACATAACCTGTCACTAGGCTTCAGCTCCAAGTGATTTCTAGTTGTATTTTACCTTAAACTTTGCTCATAAAGACCTTATTACCCAAATGTCAGATTGATTATGCACTTATTTCTTCTGTCTATAAAAACTCTGCTTGAAGAACAGTAAATGTGTTTCAAATGGCTTTAACCTATAAGGACGTAAGACAAGAGGAGATGCAACAGAAAAGGATGCTTTGAGAATGGAATAGGGAAAGACAATGACCCTTTAAAAATTATAAAATATGGAAATTGGTATATAAAATTATATTTGGAATAAAAATCAAAGGAATCACACAGAACATAGAACAAAAAGACAAAAATATGAAAAATATAAAAGAAAGGGTAATCAATTTTTCTAAAATCTATATGTACTTCTAGAAAGGGAACAGAGAAAATAAAGGGGGTATGTTTGTCACATGTAAAATACAAAAGACGATTTTAAAAGAGAAACACACAAACCCCCAGACTGAAAGTGCCCAATTAGTACCCAGCAAAGTCAGTGGAAAAAAGCACACTATCCCAAAGCACCCGATCTCGAATGTCCAGAGTGCTGGAGACTGAAAGGAAAGCTCCCAGAGAAAAGAAAGTCTTCTAAGAGGAATAGAAACTAAAATGGCGTCAGATCCTCAACAACAACAAACATGGATTGTAGAAGACAGCGTGTGACTATGTCTTCAACATTCTAAGGGAAAAATTATTTTAACCCCAAATTTTGTATACAAATCATTCAAGGGTGAAGGTAAAATAAAGATATTTGCAAGTGTACAAAGTATATTCTATTAGGTATTCTATTAGTTGGGACAACAGCACTTGCTAATGTAAGACAGAATATTAATATGTATGTTTTGTATTTACATATGCATATACCTATGCATTACATATTCAAATATAATTGAATATTATTTCTCGTTTTTCTAACAGGTAATAGTAGATATTAGCAGTCTAACCATGACTCCTGTCTCTGTGATCATTCAGGAAACTCAGGCTATGGAAGCCCAAACACCTTCCTGGGTCACCACAGTTTCTCTCTCCCCGTTACACACAGGTGGGGAAGGACTTGGAGGGCCATCCATGTGAAGTCTTTAGAAGCCTGAAAGTGGCACATACTATTTTTCAGAGTCTACTGGTCATGCTTTAGTTTCATGGAAACCATAGTCTTATCCGATGCTTAGAAAGAGGAAGAAGTGGAATTTGGTGAACAGCTAGCAGTCTTTACCATCAAAGTCTCCAAAATATACTTTCAATGCTCGCTTTTTTTTTAAAGAAAACTAAAAGATGCAGTCATTGTGAATCCTGTCTATAAATGTGAAGAAGGCTGCTTTGTGGCTACCAATTCTCAGGGAATATTTGTTCTCCTCTCAAAGAGATTTTGAGACAGGGAAGTTTCCTTCTTCCTCCTCAAGTACAGAGAAAAGGCAGTTGGATTCTAGTTCATCCTTGCCTTGAGAGTGTAATCCTGTGGGCACTGCTCTCTGCTGAGTTGTCCTCTTACACTGCACTCTCTAGTGAGGCTAGACTCTCCCATGCTCATCCCCACGCTGTCCCCAAGAAGCTCTGAAAATTGGGTTTTTCTTGCAGCACTTTCAGGACTTGGGCTCTGCTTCCCACCTCATGTTCCCACTTTAATTGAACTTTTAGTTGGTTTCTGAGAATTCTTTAATTTCTAGCCAGATCATTGTTGTGCATTCAGTACTGGGAGAGTCATTTTCAGCAGAAGTCATTCAGGGTCCCTAATCTGCCATTCTCATGAAAATGTAGTGGGTATGGCTCGGCTCTTTATTTCTCCCCTTTCAACACTATTTGGTTATGGAACTATGTGTACAGGTATTAATAACTGAGGCTTCATAACTGATTATTTGTTTACTACATCCAGTTTCATAAACCTAACTGGAAATGGAATTTCCAACCCTTGCCCAAAGCCATTGCCAAAAGAGAAAATATGAGCATGATTACATCAGTCTATGATTCATATTTCCAAGCAGACCACGTGAGATTCCTTTAAAATGTGATTCATTATAATGCAAAAATTAACTTTTTCAAAAATAATTTCTTTCCAACCCCAAATACCCTTCTCACATAGCCTGCCTCAAAGTTCTACTTGGAGTGGGCAATCGGTCACATGAACTGGATTTCTGGCTGTAGCTCGTTAGACATATCCCATAACTAAGCCAGTGACATCATGTTTCCTGGAAATTTGAAACTGGAAAATAGGGACCCTAATAAGGTCAAAGTGGAGTGCTGAGGCTGCGAATTCATGTGGGGCAAGGAGGGGCTTTTATAAATTTATTTTCCTTTACATCCACAGAAGACAGAGAATGCATCATTGATAAGGGACCATTTGGTCACAGAAAGAGGTGCAGCTTCTGCTGGCGCGGAAGGTTCCTTCTGAGGCCCGGATGTATTTGCTTCCCTATTGTGGTTAAGATGGTTAGCTCTCAAGCCAGACTTAAAATCCTGTTGCAGCCAGCAATATGATCTTGCCGAACTATTTAGACTCACTCTACTCCAGTTTTTTCACCTGTAAAATGAGGGTGATAATAATACCTACCTCATAGGATTACTGTGAGTGTGGTAGATTCGTGTTTGTTTGCTTATTTACAGTTATTTGTTGCCTTCCCTGTAAGAAGATTGTACATTTCCCTTCCCCAATGACAAGTGATGGGTAGTCTACCCCTGCATCATGACAGTCAGGTTGTGTGGCCTGCTTCAAGAAGGGGAATATGAGCAAGAATAACAAAGAGCAGAAGCTTTAAGGATCACTGCATAGTTCAATTATTGCTTCTTATATCTCTGCCCCAAAACCGGGATCCTCAAATAAGAAAAACATTTTGGACAGTGACATAGACAGTGCTGACTCTCAACTGACATGTAACATAAGCAAGGAAAAAAATCTATGTTGTGGTAATAATTTATGAATTCTTTGATACCATAGAATTATCTAGCAAAAGCCAATCATACATCAATTGGTACATAATTGCTATTGCAAAGGGAGGTGATTACAGTCTAACAGCTAAAAAGCAGATAGTATTTTTGAGACAGTGGTACTTTCCTGAACCCTTTTTTGAATGGGAATATCCATGCCAAACTGCTCTATCATGGGTTTGCGCATGGAAGACAACTTTTCTTTTTGGTTCATATGATTCTGAATAAAGAGGAGCACCATTGTGTGTAGAGAGGTAAGAGAAAACATCAGAAAGCAGAGAAGCAACTATTCTATTAAAGAGGAAGAACTGAGAATGATTATATTATTGTTTTCAAGTAGTTTCTGTTCTTCTCCTATGATACATCCTTATTTGTTGACATTTGATTTCCAGCGCTACCTATCAGAATAATTTATTTACCCATTCTACTGACTTTTCGGTTTGGCCAAGGAACTTGCTTTGTTCAATGTATATTGGCCAAGTGGCAGCTTTAGGAGATATTTCATTGTTTGACTATTTCTCTGTTTTCCTCTGCCTTGAAACTAAAATAAGGGCTACTACTTCAGTTGAATCCCTACATGAAAAACCTACAGCCAACATGTAATGGAGTGAGAAATCAATCTTTGATACATAAGTTACTGAGATTTGGAATTGTTTGTTTCCACAGCAGAACCTAGAAAAGACTGGCTAATACAGAAATTAATTAGGGGAGTGCTTGAAATAGTTCCCGACAGATAGCAAGCATTAAGTGTTTGCTATAATACCTCTTTACAACCCCAGTACTATTCCAATAAATGTCCCTTTTTTCTTAATATATGATCTCTCTATATATGATCTATTTCATCTCTCTATATATGATCAAAACCTTCTATTAAAAAAATGCAACCAATTAGCTGGTAACTGTTTATAAGTTACTCTGTGATCCAAATGTCATAAATGATTGACAATGTAATTACAAGCATGTCATCATACTAGACAACACAATGTGTGGCCTTTCAAACCAAGGCTATTGTTTTTCTTGGATAGTTTCCAATAAACAGATAGTTATCTGAAATGAAATTTACCAATTTAACAAGTAATAACATAAAATCCTCACAAATTATTAAGCCATATCTTTGCTCTTTGGTTTTTTCTAATTTTAAAGGGGATGGAATGAATGAAACATTCAGTGGAGAACATTATAATATGTGGACAAGCTGACAAAAAGCTCAATTTGAAGTCATAGAAATTTCATTAAAACCACTTATTTGACCATCATTGTAGATAAAATTAATCTCATTATATTTACGAAGATCTGTCAAATTTTCCCAGCAAAACAATACTTATAAATAATATGTTCGATCTTTGAATTTCAAGATTATTGAGACATAGAAGTTGGATTCTTTTTACCCCTGTAATTTTTCAAGTCACACTAACACTGTGTTACATTGATCCAAATTTGCCATTGCTAAATTCTCAAAATATAAAATCTTTTATGAGCTAAATTCACTTTCCTTAAGAAAGATGGGAAATTAAACATTGTGTTTTATTAAATATGCCAATTAACTGAATTGCACACTATCTACAAATTATAATTTTAATGCAGTGTAAGTTTTAATCCCAATACTACCTCTAATATATTTTATTCTTTATGAAGTCTCTGTTTCTTTTCTTGATGCAAGGATATCATTACTATTAATTACCAATAGTTATGTACACATAAAGTGTGTAGAGAATTGACATGAATCTGTAGCACAAAAAGTCTTTCACATATGACAGACATTGCTCTTTAAGGAAACAAACCACCACCATCGCCAATCCATCTTTGAGTTTCTTAAGCATCTAATACATGCAAGCTATTGTCTGGGTGTTGTGGGTGAAAAAAAACCCAGAAGACATCATCTTCACTTTATCTAGTACAGGTAATAGAGTGAAGAACTCACAGAACCACACAATTTCATTCTCTTCTATTCAATCCACAGGAGTTACCAACCCTCTTGACAGAGTTATCTCTACTCCTCCTCACCCACTCACTTCCAACCAATTGTAGACCGGCTTCCACCTCCATTACTCCTTTGAAGCTGTTCTCATAAGTTAGACAACTCCGTTGCTGAATCCAGTAGATACTTCTCAATTCTTACTCTGGAACCCTAGGTCTCAATGATACCATGTTCTTCATCATCTCTTCCTTTTTCTCCATGGTGACTATGTGTCCTCAGCCTCTGAACTTCTCATCTCCTGACATTCTTTAATGTTTTGGTGCTACATAGGTTAACTTATGCCTTGTCTTCTCACACATTCTCATCCATCCTGTGGTTTATATCTCCACTTCCATACTTATGAATCCCAAATAAACATTTCCAGTCCAACTGTCTTTCTGAATTACAGACACAGACCTCTACTTGGATGTCCCATTGACAACTCAAACTAAACATGTCAGTCAAGTCCAAACCCTTTAACTGGCTTATTCTTGCTTCTAACTCTAATTCCCTAATACATCATGCTTTCTCTCATCCTAGCCTTTTGCTAATGCCAGTACTCCACCCTTTCCTGACCCATTTTGTCTGACCTTAACTGCCTGTCAAACGTTAATTCCTCTTCAAGCCTTAACTTGTACTCCAAAGTATGAATTTGGGATCCTCATAGGTAATCCCATTACATGTATCATAATGCCCTGTGCCCCTCATTAGGCTGTGGGCCTTGGGATATAGCAAGTGACATGTCCATGATGCTCTGCATTGTCTCCAGGGCCTGGCAGAGTGGGTGCTATAACGGATCTGTTCTGCCACATGCAGAGTAGTAGAGCGGCTAAGAGCTAAGACTCCATAGCAAAGAGCCAGGCTTTAAGTCTTGATTCTGCCATATATTACCTATGTGACTTTAGACAAGCTATTGAATATCTTGTTACCCAGACCATGGGTATAATAGTTTCTGTTTCATGGAATTATTGTGAGAATTAAATTAGTTTACAAATCTTTACAAAGTGTGCAAAAATAAGTTCCTAACATATAAGGAGTGCTAAATAAGTATTAGTTACTATTTTCAGTTGAAAATGTATTGTGTTCTTGCTGTCCCTATCAATCAACAAGTTTACCACAAACAACTTTAATCTAGTGCTGAGCATTGCAATGCAATCTAACTGGAATGTACCATTAACTAGAGAAGCCACATTACAATGTACACAGAGTAAGAAAGAGTCAATTTTACAGCCTCTGTCTATTCCTTCTCTGCTTAGACCCTTCTAGTTCCTCCAAGAAAAGACTTTATTTGTTAGAGCCCACAAGTGACTGGACCACATTTGCTCTGATGGGGCTCTCAACCATTCCATAAGACTAGATGGGAAAATGTGATGTGCTTTAGATTTGCAGCATCTACTCTGTTAAACTTCCTTCTTCCAACTGCATAGTAAGAAGGGAAGAAGGAGATCTCACATAGACTTTGAATATAAACCATACATTCCAGTGTAGCCTTGGACCAGAATTCTCCTTTTGGGAATCAGGTGCTTGCACAGCAATTAAAGCCTTCTGATTCACATTCTGCACTTGTTTCTGCATTCATTACACAGAATGACTTGGGAAACTGACAGGGCAAGATTCTAGCCTTCCTGTGGCCTTGACTGAGCACCGTCATAAAAAAGAAAAGTAGCAGTTTATATTCCTAACACATGCCCATGTCCACCAGAGGCGCCGGACTAGGGATAGCAGATTACCTGGGGCTGGGTCCTGTCCTAGATATAGAGAATAGAAAGGTGGGTAGGACAGGCCTGCTCTCAGACAGTGTGGGCAATCTGCTAAGGGGGGCAGATATGTGTAATACACTATAGCAAGTATTTTAATAGAGATATATGCATAAATAGGTTTGAGGGAGCTCTCAGCTCTCCTTGAGAAAGTCAGGAAAAGCTTCAGAGAAGAAAGCATTCAGGAGTTTTTGAGATTTAGAAAAGGGGGCAAATGCTCTCAAAGGAAGTATGTGCAAAGCCACAGAGAGGTTAAACAGCAGGATGGATTTGAAGAAATAGAAGTAATTCCATCTGTTGTTAGGGTAGAAGCAGTGAGGGACTGGCTATCAGTGACACTAGAGAGGTAGGCAAGAGCCACATAGATCACGGAGGACTGCATCTGGCTGGACTTTATCCTATCATGGATGAAGGCACCAGCAGGGAGTTTGAAGTAGCTCTGTTTTAGTTTTAGTATAATCCTGTAGAGGGAATGTGGTCTGAGGACGGAAGTACACTCTTCCCAGCATGAAATTTGTTTCCAGGGTATGAAGTGAATGTTGAAAGTATACGGCTGAAATTTCTTTAGAGGGAAGATAACAATATTAATTCATGTTGCCATAACCACGAGCAATAACTTAAAGACAGAGTACTCTAAACACAATTCTAATTTGATTGCCCCCTAAAAATGAAACGAACCTAACTAGCAAAACAGAGACAATTTCAAACCGTTAAAATTAGAAATGAGCTCATGTTTAAGTTCAATTTTATAGTCTTTTTTATGTGGGTTTCAGAAAATCTAGTAGATTCAATAAAATAAAATATCCCAGACACCTGGCATAATTAAAGCAAGTGAACCAAGTGGTAAAAATATCTCTGATTGAGGCTATGTTTGATGTCTAGCCAGAAAGACTACAGATTCTGTGACTCTACAGTCTGAGATAAATATATTGGCTGGCGTGTGGATAGAACAGAAATGTATTAATTAGTTCTTATGAGTCAGAAAGTCACTACCTTGTTTTATAAGGACTGAGAAGTACAGGAGGCTTTTCACTGGCTCCTTAAATCATTCAAACCTATGTATCTTCCTACATTTATCCTGTGAAATATCCAGAGCAAGCTAGTTTGTTTGAAGAAAGCCCCCAGATGCTTTCCCATTTCCTTTTTATTCACTAGGAGAAACTGATCTACCATATAAATTATCTTTTACTTGTTGGCCATGTCTAAAAGAGGTTGCTTGCAGTTTTCCACACTAGCTCCTTGTAAATGATTCTTAATTGCAAAATCTTCATTCCCCATCACTTAAAATGTCACCTTTCACTTACTATCACAAGGGTGTTAATTCTAGTAGGAGATACACTTAGCAGATAAGAGTGTTTTGGAGAAAAAGGGTCTTAAAGTTCGTTAAATAATGATTTTTTCTTCCCAAAGAATGGGGACGGGTGACAGGGACAGCAGAACAGCAGTTACTGTAAGGTGTTTATAACTTACAACTTTTACACACTGTGATTCTGCCTCCAATGCGCAGTTTCCATAGCAACTACCATATCTGATCCTACAGATATTTTTAAGATGAAGATAAATTTTTTTAAGGATATGGATCAGGATCTCAAGGTAAATTTATTCCCTAAATCCACTGTTCCCAGTGACACCAGCAAGAGGCTATTTTTGACAGAAAATGTGCTAGAGCAAATATGTCTATGCATATTCTATTTACTGATTTTATAGGTTATTGAACTTAACGTTCAAATTTATTTTGAGTACTTTTACTTTTTCTTATTTAACAGCTTAATTGAGATATAATTAAATACAAAAACTGCAATATTTAAAGATAAAATCTGTTTCATTTTACATATGGATACATTATGAAACCATCATTTCTGTAGTGAACATATTCATCACCCAGAAGTTTCCTAATAGCCTTTGTAATCCCACACTCCCTCCTGTCCCCACTCATCTTCCACCATCCCCAGGGAACCATTGGTCTGCTGTTACCATCAATTAGTTTACAATTTCTAGCAATTTCAGTAAATGAAATCATACAATATGTGCTATTTGTTGTCTGGATTCTGTTGCTCGGCATAATTATTTTTAGATTCATCCATGTTTTAGTTTTTATCAACAGTCCATTCACTCATTTTTATTGCTGAGTAGTATTCTACTGCACGTACAGACCACGATTTCTTTATCCGTTTGCAAGTTGATGGACATTTGTACTGTTCCTAGTTTGAAACTATTACAGAAAAAGTGGTCGTGAACATTCATGGATAGCCTTTGTATGAGCATATGATTTCATTTCTCTTGAGTAATTACCTAGAAATGAAATATGTAAATCATAAAACAATGTTAATTTTTAAGAAATTGTCGATTTTTTTTCCGAAAGAATTTGTTCCATTTTTCAATCCCACTAGTAGTGATGAGTATCCAATTGCTATCCTTATTAACACTCAGTACAATCAACATTTTTTATTTTAGCAGTTCTAATACCAGGTGCTGGCACATTATTTCCATCTTAATTTGCACTTCCTTGGTGACTAATGAAATTGAACTTATTTCTGTGTGTTTATTTGCCATAAATATATCTTCTTTGGTAAATTGTTCAAATGTTTTGCCCATTTAAAAGAACTGGATTATCTTCCTATCACTGAATTTTGAAAATTATTTTTTTTTAATTTTTAAATGTTTATTTATTTTTGAAAGAGAGAGATAGACAGAGCATGAGTGAGAGAGGAGCAGAGAGAGAGAGACACAGAATCCGAAGCAGGCTCCAAGCTCCGAGCCAACAGCACAGAGCCCGATGTGGGGCTCGAACTCATGAACTGAGAGATCATGACCTGAGGGGAAATTGGCGCTCAACTGACTGAGCCACCCAGGCACCCTGAAAATTCTTAACATAGTATAGACACAAGTCCTTTGTCATATATAAGATTTGTATTTTGTTCCAATCTGTTTCTTGTCCTTTCATTCTTTTAGTAGTTACTTTCAAAGAGCAGAAATTTTTAATTTTGATGAAATTTAAGTGATCACTTTTGCTCTTATGGATCATCCTTTTGGTGTTGCGCCTGAGAAATCTTTGCTAAACTCAAGGTCAAAAATCTATATTTCCTTCAGTTTTTGGGCACCTGGGTGGCTCAGTTGGTTAAGTATCTGACTCTTAATTTCAGCTCAGGTCATGATCTCACACTTCGTGAGATCAAGCCCATGTTGGGCTCTGCCCTGACAGCACGGAGCCTGCTTGGGATTTTCTCTCTCTTCTCTCTCTCCCCTCCTCTGCTTGTGTTTGCTCTCTCTTTCAAAATAAATGAATAAACAAAAAAAAATCTATATTTCCTCCAATTTTATAGTGTTAGGACTTATGTTTAGATCTGTGATAAATTTTCAGTTAATTTTTGTGTTTAGTGCTAGAAGTTATTCTCCAAATTCTGCTTTAGTAGAATTTCACAAATTTTATTTTCATTCAGTTCAAAACACTTTCAGATTTCCATTTTTATTTCTTCTTTGTATTTTGGAGCTCTGACATTAGGTACATAAATGTTTAGAATTGTTTTCTGGATGAATGTCGTCTTTTTCATGATGAAATAACCTTCTTTACCCCTGATAATATTCTTTACTCTGAAATCTTTATCTGATCTTAATACAGCCACTACACCTTTCTTTTGATTAGTGTTAGTATGGTATACATTTTTCAAGTCTTACTTTTATTGTTTTTGTTTGTATATTTAAAGTAGCGTCTTCCTTTTTTTTTTTTTTTTACAATTATTTATTATTGAGAAACAGAGAGAGACAAAGCATGAGCAGGAGAGGGGCAGAGATCAGGGGAGACACAGAATCTGAAGCAGGCTCCAGGCTGTGAGCTGTCAGCACAGAGCCCGATGCGGGGCTCGAACCCATAAACTGCGAGATCATGACCTGAGCTGAAGTCGGACGCTTAACCGACTGACCACCCAGGCTCCCCTAAAGTAGCTTCTTATAGTAAAGTGAGAGTCATACAGATCGGTCTTGCTTTTGCATCCACTCTAAGGGTCTCTGTATTTTAATTGGAGTGAGTTTTGTTTAGTCTCTGTGTGTGTATGTGTTTTACCATTACATTTGTCTTACTTTTTTATTGCTGTATAATAAATTATTAGAAATTTAGCAGGCTGGAACAACACTAATTCATTACCTCCCTGATCTGTAGGTCAGAAGTCCAGGTGGTCTCTGATAGGTTCTCTACTTAGGCTCCCAAGGCCAAAATCCAGGGTTAGGCCATGTTGGGCTTTTATCTAGAGGTTCTATCAAATAATTTGCTTCCTGTTCATTTAAGTTGTCAAAACAATTGATTGTGATTGTAGAACTAAGGTCCCATTTCCTTGCTGGCTGTCACCCAAGGGCTCCTTTCAGCTACCAGGATGTCCAGGATCTTTATCATATGGCCCCCTCAATCTTCAGGTATCCAATGGTACATTGAATTTTTCTCTCACTTTGTATCTATCTGAATTCCCTTGTTCCCAATAGAAATGTATCTGCTTTTAAAGAGTTTGGTGATTAGGTTAGACCTACCTCAATAATCTCCCTTTGCCCTATAATTCAATACAACCCCACCAGCATGATACCTCATCATATTCAGTCCTGTGGATTAGGGAAGGAAATCTATTGGAGCCATTTCAGGATTTTGCTTCCACAACCATTAATGTGATCATTGATATAGTCAGGTTTAAATCTATGATTTTGTAATTTGTTTTCTTCTTGTTCCATTTTTCTTTCCTTTTCCTTTTTTTTTTTTTTTTTGCTTTCTTCTGGATTGAGTATATTTTTATTATTCCCTTTTATCTCTTTTATTAAATCTTTAGATCTAATTCTTGTTTTATTATTTTAATGCTTGTTTAGGGGTTTATAATATAAATTTTTGATTTATCAGAGTCTGTCTTCAAGTGACATTATACTACTTCATGGACAATATAATAATGTTATGATAATATACTTTCATTTCTTCTCTCCTGGCCATGTATTTTTGTCCTACATTTTACTTGTACATTTGATAGAAACTCACCCTACATGACTACTATTTTTGTTTAAATACTTAACAGTATTTTAATGGTTTTTAAATAATAACAAAATAACTTGCATATTGACGCACATGGTTCACATTTCCAGAACTTTTCATATTCCATTGTATAGATCCATATTTTCATGTGGTATTATTTTCTTTCTGCCTAAAAGATTACCTTTAACATTTCTTACAGTTTGGGTCTGTTGGCAATGAAGTCTCCTGCATTTTATAGATCTGAAAAACATCATATCACTTTCATTCTTTGAAATACATTTTCAGTGGGCATAGAATTCTAGTTTGTTTTCCTCCTTTCAATCCTCTAAAGATGCTGCCCACTCTCTTTTGTTTACATTGTTCTCAACAGAAATCAGTTGTCATGCTTATCTTTCCCCTTTATATGTAATGTGTATTTTTCTCTGGCTCCTTTTAAGATTTTCTCTTCATCCCTGGTTTTGGGCAAATTGATTATGATGTGTTTTTCTGTAGTTTCCTCATGTTTCTTACGTTTGGGGTTCATTGACGTCCTTAAAACTCCATGTTTAGTAACACGGTATGTTTACTATATTTCAAGTAAAAAATAAAAACAAAAGCCCCCTGTGTTTATAATTTTTATCAAATTTGAGAACATTTTTGCCATTCTTCGTTTGCATGTATTTCCTTCTCCATTACTTCATGGAATCTAATCTCATGTGTTTTAGAGTGAGGTTGCTTCAGAGCTCTCATTCTTTTCTCTCAATGTATTTAATTTGGATAGCTTAAATTGCCATGTCTTCAAGTTTACTAATATTTTCTTCTATATTGCTTAATCTGTCATTAATCTTATCCAGTTAATTTTTCTCAGACATTGTAGTTTAATTTTGTGATTTTTTAAATTATATATATATATATATATATATATCCATCTCTTTATTTAACCTGTTAAATCTTTCCCATAGTTTTCTGAATATGTAGAATACAGTTATAATCACTATTTCAAGATTCTTATTTGTTAATTCTAACATCTGTGTTAGTTCTGGGTTGGTTTCAATTGATTGATTTTTATCCTCATTCTGGGTTTTGTTGTTGTTGTTGTTGTTGTTTTTGTGTGCTTCTTTGCATGCCTGTGATTTTTTATTGGATGCCAGACATCGTGAATTTTGCCTTGATGAAAGCTGAGTATTTTTGTATTTCTATAAATACCTTGAGTTTTATTTCTGATTTTCATCCTTGCTTTGAAGATTTGCTAGGTGGGATAAGAGTATTGTTTAGTCTAGGGCTCATTATTTCCCACTACTGAAGCATAACTCTTCTGAGTACTCTACACAATGTCCTGTAAATTATTCATTTCTCCAGTCTGGTTAGTGGAAACAGGTATTCTTCCCAGCCCTGTGTGGGCTTCCTCTACTTTTTCTTCTAACCATTTCATTTGGTTATTCTCCCAGTCCTGGTTAATTTCTTCACATACATGTGCTGATTAGTACTCTGCTGAATACTAAGGGGGAACCCTATGCAGACTTCAAGAGTGCCCTTGCTGTATAGTTCTCTCTCACAACCCTCAGTACCATAGCCACTTTGGCCCCACTAAAGTCTCAGTTTCATCTCCTCAACTACAGGAGTCTTTCAGGTTCCATCCAGACTCCCTCTCCCTGTGCCAGAGCTGGGAAACACTCTCAAGACCATAAGCTGGACAATTATAGGGTCACCTTGTTTGTTTCCTATCTCTCAGGGTTTACTATCCTTAGAAGCCTAATGTCCAATATGTTGAAAATCATTTTCCCCCCAAAAAATGTTTCAGGCAGGAGGGGAATCCAAGTCTCTTACTCCAGCTTGTTTCAAAGTGATCATCTAAATATGCATTTTAAAGTCTAGTAACATTGGGGAGCCTGGGTGGCTCAGTCAATAGAGCATCCGATTCTGGCTCAAGTCAAGATCTCATGATTTGTGAGTTTGAGCCCCACATCGGGCTCTGTGCTGACAGCTCAGAGCCTGGAGCCTGTTTCAGATTCTGTGTCTCCCACTCTCTCTCTGCCCCTTCCCTGTTTGCACTCTGTCTGTCTCTCTCTCAAAAATAAATAAACATTAAAAAAAATTAAAAGTCTAGTAACATTGACTCTTCAAAGTATGAAAAGTATATGTGATTCTAGAGAGATAGCTCAACTGAAATAACTAAAGAATACTGATATCATAGAAACTGTCTTAGGTATGATGATAAGAATCTGTGCTTGTTCAACTCAAGTGTAACATTTATATGTTGTCTTATCTAGAGAGATGAATATTACTCAGAGTTAAGTATGTCCTGAATTTGATATTTACCACAGATGTAAAAATAGTGAGTTATAAAATCCTACCCTTCATATTTTCAAGCAAAGCCAGATTGTGCCAAATTACCTGAAAATTGAATCCATCTAGATAGAAAAGGATTTCAGTAGTTATCATATACACCCAAGCACATTACACTCAGCCACTGATGTTCACCATAATAGTGATAAAATTCCAGATTTATGCAGTAGATAATTAAAGAAATTATATTTTTAAAAAATCTGTCACTTTTCAAATACTTGGGGAAATAGCATAATTTGTGTACCCTTTCTATGATTTATGGGCATTTGGATTTTTTTCCCATGGGTTGTAAAAAATGGTGCAATGAACACTTGTGTAAATGTTTCCTGGTGCACACAGACATATAACCCTTTAGGGTACTATTTAAAAGTAGAATTCCCGAGTTATGCGGCAAGTATATTTTAAATGTACTAGATTATGCCTAACATGCCTTACCAATTTATAACCTATCGTGACTTTACCTCGGGCCAGTACTAGGACACATGATTCGGTGGAATTTTGCATTTCCAAATACAAATACAATTATTGTGACATGTGACATACAATACATGTGATGGCAATATGCATTTTGGTGAATGAAAGGACTTTCTGGAAGCAAGACTAACTTTACCTTTTAAAAGATCAACGCATTTCATTTTTCTAATGAAAGAAGATGGTGATAAGCTTAAATTTTTTAAAACATTTTTTAAGTTCATTTTCGAGAGACAGAGACAACATGTGAATGGGGGAGAAGCAGAGAGAGAGGGAGACGTAGAATCCAAAGCAGGCTCCAGGCTCTGAGCTGTCAGCACAGAGCCCAATATGGGGCTCAAACCCACAAACTGCAAGATCATGACCTGAGGTGAAGTCGGATGTTTAACTGACTAAGCCACCCAGGTGCCCAGGTGGTGATAAGTTTAACGTGCCCCACAAGTCAAAAGTGTTCATGGAAATTTTATCCCTAAAGAAATAAGTATGTAGGATTGTTTTTATTTTGATTTGCTTTACATTTACCAGCTGAGAATTTCTTAACCCTTTCACCTTAGGAAATATAAAATATTGTGCCAGATTATTAAATATGAATGTTGCTTGAAGTCAGTACTTCAGAAAAGCTAATTATCTTTTAGTTTACTGAAACTCTATGCAATCAAATATACCATTAGTATCCCAGTGAAAGAGGCTATAGAATCTTCTTTCATCTGTAATATTCTTAGTGAATAATTAGCAAAATAGAAAATCTATTTCATAATATTTAAAATAATAAGAGCTAAAGCTAATTAAAAACCTATTATGTATCTGTAAAGAATTAGTCATAACAACTCTATCAGGTACAAAATATAATTACCGCCCCATTTTATAGATTAAAAACAACAACAACAACAGAGATGCAAAGAGATTAAGTAAATTCCCCAGGGACACACAGCTAGTAAGTACTGGGACTGGGATTCAAACCAAGGCAGTCCTCTCTCAGGGTCTCTCTTTAAACAGTACTCTGTTCTGCCTCCAAAGAGGCTATGCCATTTACACTTTTTTTCTCAAGTAGTACGTATTTAGGACCAGACTGTATGTAGTATTTAAAATTAGTCATTGACTAACTTTACCTTTTTATTTAAGTTTTCAATTTCATATGATTTTTTTTAGTACAGTTGACACACAATGTTACATTAGTTTCAGGTGTACAACATAGCGATTCAACAAGTTTATACATTATGCTATGCTCACCACAAGTGTAGCTACCATCTGTCACTGCACAGTGCTATTGAAATACCACTGACTATATTCCCTATGCTGTACCTTTTATACTCATGACTTACTTATTCCTTAACTCGAAACTTTACCTTTTAGGAGTCCAACACATAATAGAGATTCAATGCTTTAAAGAAGTACAGAAGAAAGCTTCCTGCTCTGTTTGTTCCTAAATGGTATGTTACCAAAGAAAAAGACATTTTCCTCTTGTCTAGAACAACTTTGTTATGGACTAAGCATTTGTGAGCCCCCCCCCCCAAATTCATGTGTTGAAATCCTAACTTTTAATGTAATGGAATTTAGGGGTGGGGTTTGGGGAAGTGATTTGACCATGAAAATGGAGCCCTCACGAATGGACTTAGTGCCCTTATAACAGTGAGCACTCCTGGGGCTCCTGGGTGGCTCAGTCACTTGAGCATCCTACTTCAGCTCAGGTCATGATCTCCCAGTCCGTGGATTCGAGCCCCGCATCAGGCTCTGTGCTGACCACTAGCTCAGGGCCTGGAGCCTGCTTCAGATTCTGTGTCTCTTTCTCTCTCTGCCCCTCCCATGTTTATGCTCTGTCTCTCAAAAATAAATAAATATATAAAAAAAATTTAAAAAAAAAAAGTGAGCACTCTTACCTCCCCTGCAGGGTGAGGACACAAGGAGAAATCAGCTGTCTCTAAACTGGGAAGTGAGCTCTCACCAGACACTGAATCTGCAAGCACTATGATCTTAGACTTTCTAACCTCAGAATGATCAGAAATCAATGTTTAAGTCCCACAGTCTATGGTATTTTTGTTATAGCAGCCTGACAGACTCAGACTAACTTATAGATTTTTCCAAACTCTGTTCGTAACTTTTTCCTTATCTTCCTGGCAAATTGGTCATACTGTCCTCAGTGCTTCCTAAGGACCTTGTTCCCACTGTTAATATGGCACTGATCACATTGGGCAGCACTAATTTGCTTTTATGTTGTCTTTTTCGCTGGACTGTGGACTCCTCAGGGACAGAAGGTGTGTCACACTTCTCTTCATGTCTCCAGAATCTTCACGGGGTCTACTATGGAAGGCACTCAAATGTCTGATGAATGGTTGAATGAGCACACGAATCAATGCCTTCCAAGCAATGGTTCCATGCTTGTTACTCCCCTGAAGAAGAGATAAGCCAATATCCAGCAGTTCTAAAACCAAAAAACCAAAATCTTTTGAAAAGATTCTTTCTTAATCGAACACATCTGTTTCATTTATTGCAGGAGTGTGTAAGCACAACTGGGGAAGGTCGCTGTCCAATAAAGAGTAGGCTCTGTAAGAAGTCATGCTAATACGTGCTAGCTGTCCCATAGCGGCATATACTCCTGCTTTGTCTTTTCAGAGACTCTTCCACAGGAACACAGCTATAGTCCATTTACCCCTCTCAAGTTTTAATAATATAGTTGAAAAATCTGTTATAAGAAATCGCTGAGAACGCTCAGAGGAATCGCTAAATAATTCCACAGCAGTCCCGCTTAAACATCTTAAGTGCTAGGCTACAGAAGACCACTGCTTTCTCATTTGGCTTTGTTTCTCGGTTTTGTTTTGCATGAAACAATGCATCATTACTGTTGTTCTTCCCAACACAGTGTCGAAAGAAATTGGATTTTCAAAGCTTTCATCTTGCTGGATTAAATTGTAATAAGTATACAATTTAAAAAGTGGTGTTTCAACTTAACATGGGATAGACTTTTAAAACACTACAGTAGAGGGGCGAAATTGCAAAGTAATTATTTATTCTTTTGCTTTGTCTTTTATGACATGAAATCCTTTGCAGAATTATTCGACTTAGAAGGTTCAGGGTTGCTTTATTGTATGATGGCATGTCTATTTTTTTGTGTGTGTTTTTGCTACAATGCAGGATTATTGTTTTTCAAAGGGTGGTGTCACAAGAGGATGCTGTAAAAATCCAGAGATGCTGCCAGTAATTAGGCAGCTGGGTGGCCTAGAAATCCTCTCCATTATGCTGTTGTTTCTCTGCCAGCTCTCCCTGTTTTCTCTTCTGGAGAAAAGGAGAAAAAAAAGGAAAACCACCCAAAACAAAACAAAACAAAACAAAAAACTTTGTTTTTCTTTACATAGTTCTTATAGACAGAATGAATAAACCTTTTCTTCACTTGCCAGAGTCTTCTGACACAACATCAACTTCCATATTTATGATTCACGGTCTTTGCTTTGATTTATAATTAGTTGTCAAAAACATGTTTAATGAACGATCAGGGCTATAATATTTAATGTGTAAAGGGAGTTCTGCTCACAAACCCACGGGCTTCCCACCTGTACATATGGTGTCCACATGGATTAATACTGTGTCCATTTTTTAAACCAAAACAGTTCTCAAGTATGTATCACCGATAACCAAGCTAATACATGCCCAGAGCTTGTAATAGATGAGTGTCAGCTTAAGGGACACAGAACAGGTTTTGCTCGTCTCCATCTGTCTCTCCATCTTTCTCTGTCTCTGTCTCTCTCAATCTCTGAGATTTCTGTCTCTCCCAATCACTAATGTCTCTCCTTTCATTCCAACATGTGTTTTTGAGAAATGAACACAAATGTGTATATGTGTGTGTGTATGTGTTTTGAATTGTCTTATTAGGATATGTGAGGGAATTTGTAGGCTAAGTGTGGTGGTGCTTAGTAGGCATTCCATAACTGTTAATTAAACAGAATTGTGGGTGTTTGGATTTCTTTTTCAAAACTTTTTGAGTCTGGGTGTAGAGGGCTGAATAGTGCCAACCTCCCCAAAGGATATATCAATGTCCTAATCCTCAGAACTTGTGAATATTGCTGTATATAGCAAGAGAGACGATTACCTTAAACGGTAAATGATGTGATTGAGTTAAAGATCTTGGAAGAGCTTATCTTAGATCATCCCATAGTCCCTCAATGTGATCACATATGTATCCTTATAGAAGGGAGGCAGAGGGAGTTTTGAGACAAACACACAAAGGAGAAGGAGGCAAAGTGAACACAGAGGCAGAGTTTGCAGTAATGCAGCCACAAACTAAGGAATGCCAAGGAACGCGAGACAACCACTGGAAACTACAAGAGGCAAGGGACCAATTCTCCCCACGTCTCTGGGAGAGTGCAACTGTGCCGACACCCTGATTTCAGACTTCTGACCTCCAGAATTGTGAGAGAATACATTTCTGTTGCGTTAAAGGACCCAGATAGTGCTGATTTGCTGACAGCAGCCCCAGGAAACTAATATGCAGCTAACCTCAGGAACCAGGAAGGCAAGGGCCTCGAATGTGGGAGAAGATGCCCAGACCTGTGGGGGAAGCCAGGAAGGCTCCAGAAGTAAGGCAGAAACTGAGGATAAGCATCTTGACTGAGATGTTGTTCCCTACATAGGAACACAGGAAACCAAGTGTGATCGGGCAAACACTGATATTTGAGGTGACCCAAAATAGCACAGAGGGAGTGGCAGCAGTAATTCAGACAGCAGGAAAAATTTCAGAAAATTCAGCAAAAAAAATTTCAGACGTCCAGTGAGCATCAATATGACTGTGATTAATTATTAATATTCATAGGAGAAAACATTACTTTAGAGCTCAGTTTCCCAGGCTTTGAATCATCACTCACCTATCAGGTAGGTTTCATTTTTCCCATTTTACACACGAGAAAAATAAAACTCAATGGAGATTAAATAAAAAATGCATTCAAGATCACAGAGATAATAAGTGGCAAAAACAGGATTCAGACTCAAGTCTGTCTGTAGGCTTTCCCCTCCTGTGCTGTAAGCCCCCTCTCTACTGCCCTAGTCAGGTGAGTTGTAATAGCAATAGGATCCAGGCCCAGCAGGCAGCATGTTGATAGGAACTGGACAGTGCCAGTGTCCATCCTGGACAAACTTCCAGGCCAATCAAGGAGGGAGGGGAATGAAGCAGAAGAGAAATGAGGGTGTGGTTCAAAGTAGGTTACATTCAGGTTCAGGACTGGCCAGTGGTTGGCTGTCTGATCTCTGTCCAACTTCTTCATCTTTAGAACATAATGGTATCTATCCCACAGAATCAATCCATTGATGGTATATATGTAAGTAAAATGACCAGTTCAGTGTCTATTGAGAAAAATGGTTTCCTGTTACACGATAAGATTTGAAGGCAGTTGGACAAAATAATGACAGACATAGTTATTGTTACTGTAAATTACAACACAGTCTAATGCTTTGTTTTCTGGAAGTAAACATTGAGCTAAATTAAAGCTATTGAAAAAATACATAATACATAAATATAAAATATAAAATTATACATATAATACCATATTTAAACTATAGAAAATATATTTTATTTATACATAATATATATACATATATATAAAATTATATATACATATATACATGTGTGTGTGTGTGTGTGTGTGTAAAATACCATAAGCTTGGTGTCTTATAAACAACAGAAATTTATTTCTCACAGTTCTGGAGGCTGGGAAGTCCAAGATCATGGTGCTGGTAGATTCCGTGTCCGGTGAGAGTTTCCTGGTTCACAGCCATCTTTTCACTGGCTGATGGGGAGGGAGTTTTATTGTGCCCCTTTTATAAAGGCACTAATCCCATTCTCCATCCTCATGACCTAATCACTCCCAAACTTCCCACCTTCTAGTACCATCACCTTAGGGGTTAGGTTTTATTTAACATATGAACTTTGTGGGGACACAAATGTTCAAACCATAGCAGTTTGGTTTGATGAAATGGTCATGTTATTAGAAATCCAATCCCTTACAATCCCTGGGTTTCCTGTCTCCACAATTAACTAGATTTGAAAAGTGCTTGGGTTTCATCCCCAAAAAGGCATGTTATTTATTACAAATATAAATATTTTAAATTTTTTTAATGTTTATTTATTTTTGAGAAAGAGAGAGACAGAGCGTGAGTGGGGTAGGGGCAGAGAGAGAGGGAGACACAGAATGTGAAGCAGGTTCCAGGCTCCGAGTTATCAGCGCAGAGCCTGACGCGGGGCTCAAACTCACAAGCCATGAGGTCATGATCTGAGCTGAAGTTGGACTCTCAACCGACTGAGCCACCCAGGTGCCCTGATAACTATTTTAAAGGGCTGACCCATATTCTGACATTCAACATATATTAGGCTACATGTGATGTAATTCTGATTGGCTTTCCTCATCAAAGTTTTGGGATTCGAATTTGGAATCATCCTCTTGGGGTGTGCCAGTCTTCCAGACACAGGTTCTTACTCACAAGACACAGTATTCATATTACAATGGAATTATTTAATAATTAAAAAAATATTAAATACAAAGCATTTTGTGTTTCTTGAATTTTTTTCAACTGAACATTGCAGACAGAGTTGATTTGAAATATAGGTTATTTGAGCTTGAGAAGAGACAGTTACATTTTTTTCTTATCTTCTAAAATAAGAGAGTAAATGGAAGCAATAATAAAATATATATACATACATATAGATACATATATAGACACATATATATGAAATATATGTATATATATAAATGTGTGTATACATATATATATATTTGCTGTTGTAAAATGAAATAGATCTTTCAAATAGAATTATTTGATGGATCACTCAAAAACTTAAACAAAAACTTTTCAAAATCCTCCATTTGGCTTTAAAATAATCACTTAGCTTTAAAAAAAAAAAAAGACACTCTGAAAGTTTATGAGCTGTTCATGCTTCAGAAGTAAAGATAATGCCATCGACCCACCACTGGTAAGACATGTTCTTTGAGTGATTTTTGTTTTAATATTGACAGTGTTTTCTGATAAATGTGAATTCTCTCTCATGCTTCCTTTATAACCAGCAGCACACATTTACAAATGGCTGACTTTGGTTATCGAGGCCATCAGAAGCATAAAGCTAGAACAAAGCATACTTGCACTCACTCATGTGAGATCAAATCAATGACCTTCACCTCATTAGCACGTTTTCCAACCAATGGATAAAGCTACAGTGAACTCCTTCCTCTGGGAGGAGTTGTCAAAGCCGACTCTTACATGAAGCCTCAAAATCCTTTCCAAAGAACAAAATGAGAACAAATAATCATCCAGTCCTTATAATCTGACTTTTAGATCTTCACTTAGTCACCGGTTGATCCAAGTTAGTGAAAGATGGTGATAACCTCATTTTTATATTTGGATGTATCAGGGATATCAGATTCTTAGGAGCATGAAAGGCTCAACTTGGTAGTGCTTTCTTGGGAAGAGGTAAAATATCATGTGGCCAGGAAAGAAAGTGTAATAATAGGGACAGAATTACTTAGTTGTATACCAGAAGATATATCTGTAATTATTTTAAGTGATTATAGGCTGTATCATACAGTGTTTAAATGGTGAAAATCATAGTTAGCCCATGCAAAAATTTTGAAAATAACTCATTAATAAGACCATACCTTGGCATCAAGTGGATTCCATCCAAAGGTGCATGATAGACTTGACTGAATTAATATTACTTAGTAGGACGAGCACTGAGAGCCTGAAAATACCCCCATTTATTCTGAAAACATGAGAGCCTCAAATGTAACAACAGCTTTTCCAAATTTATTGTCTATTCTTTTGTCTTTGTACCAGGAGCAAATAATTTTTTTTAAATGCTAATTGGCAGTTCTGCAAAGATTCCACAATGCCCCCACACTAATTGCATCACCTGCAGAATTCTCAGTTGGACTCCACTTCCAACCTGTACAGTCAGGAAGTCTGACAGGAAAATGTATGCGCAAAGTTCTCAACAAAAGGGAAATTACTTTACAGTCTGCTATAAACATGTGGAGATAGCTGAAAGTTATTTCATTTCATTCATTAAGGATGGTCTAACTTGGCTAATCTACACTGTGTTTAAATTATATAGCTGCTTTTCCTAATTTTTGGAGAAGTGCTATATTTATGGCCCGCATGCTGAATATTTGAAATAGTTTGAACCAATATATATGGCATGATGGCTTGTTTATACTTGAGTTGATTAAACTGCCCACTCCACATTTTGCATGGTTCTCACATAAATTATTTTGATCAATGTAAAAGTTGCTTAGGCTGAAGTAATTATGTGTTTGACAGCTGGTTCTTGGTTGTTGGCTCCAAGAGGTTGATCAAAAATGAAATTTCAAATTGGGGTGGGGGGAGACCTCTGAAAGATTGGGAAACTGATTTGCTACAAAACTCATGGAGCACATGGGAAAGAAAAGTTTAAAACCATTATACACTTCTTCTTGTAGTTCTAATTGTTACAATTGTGACCTACAAAAAGTTAACGTCCTCATGCCTGAGATTTATCATCTGTCAAATGAGGCTAACAGTTGCATCAACCATAGGAGACTGCCAATTTTGTAGATCATAAATGGGCAAACCTCAGCAATTTCATATAGTTCATTCTAATAACATCCATATCATAGGATTATTAGAAGGATGAAATAAATTAATGTAGATAGAGCACTCAACACAATGACTGAAATGTATTAAGTACATGCACAATAAATGTTAATGATTTCAAAATATTATTCCCATATTTAAGGCTGGGTTAATGTAAAGAGAAATACACAGTCATTTCTGTTTCAAATGTTGTTTCTATACCATCTCACTTTTAACTGGTGGGGCCAGGTGAGATATTACTAAGCAGTAATCCAGATCAAGGCAGGCCCACCTCTTCCATAACGTGGGGGTGGGTGCCTGATTCAAGAGAGGACAGTCCACAAGCAAAGCCAAGTACAAGGGTGTAGTAAGTACAGGTGCTGAGGACTGAGTCTGGGAATCATTATTTCATTCCAGAATCTGGTCACTGAAGCCAACTTCGGAAAATTCAAATAACATAGCCAATTAGGGCTAAAGAGTCAAGTTACAGTCATGGGTCATGAGTTAGAGAATAAGTCAGAAAGACTCCAAGTCCTCAAGTATAGGATGCAATGGACAGCTTCCACCTGGCAATGTCATGATAAAATTTCAACCTAGGACTAGAGGATTTTGAGTCATAACACAGCACCCCAATTCATAAGGTACTGGCTATTTGGGGAATCTGTTTTTGCCTTTGGATGCTCTGGGTCCTGGGAGCTTTCTGGATGGTTATTAGCCCTAACAATGTAATTATGTTTACTCTGCTGATATAAGACTACTCTGTTACAGTTCCTAGAAGATGTTATCTCCCCAGAGAAAGACAGATGAGGTCAGGATATGAATTTGATAAATTTTCTTGCTGTTCAATCAAAGACCACAGCACCTTCTAAGAAAATTGCCACGAGTCTCAAAGCTCCAGGTCCTCCACAAATTATTTACCTGGCAGGTGTCAAATCAAATAAGAATATTTGGTCTTCATATATATTATCTATCTTCATCATGAGGTCACTTCAAGATTTAGGAGACAACGAAAAGAAATGTTAAATATCTCTTGCCTTAATTTTATTATAATTCAATTGTAATAAGCCATATTAATAGTAATACCTATAAATATTAATATCTATAAGAAGCGTGCATAAAATAGTAAACACTTTTTCATACTGTACTAGATACACTAAATATTTTAGTTATGTGTGTGTGTATGTATTCACATAATTAGAGGAAAATATTATATTTAATGCTATAAAGTAGCTTACATATAAGCTAACTAATAATACATCATATTATATTTTAGGACAGCATTTTGTAATGTAAGACTATCAACTCTTCACTATTGATTTGTCAATGATCTGGTGAATCTTTGGATGGGTATGCTACTACCAATGATGAAGACTACCCAGGAGTCTGTTCTACGTAGACTCACTTTAGTTCATGCTACTTTATACCAGCTATTTGTATGGCTATTATCTAGAATGGTAAGATGAAGACAGCTTGAGAGAGGCCCCAACTTGACTCTCCCAATTTCTGTATCAATGACCAGTAAAGTAATTATATCTCAAGGCCTTGGTTTCTTCCTCTGTCAATAAAGGGGGGAGATTTTACCCAGAGGGCTGTTGTGAAAAATACATGGGAACTAAAGATACTACCACAGTTCTGTAGAACAGGGATATACTTCTTAAGCCTTAATCTCTTCTTCTTGTCCCTAGAATCGCAAGTCTAGGGGTATGGGTTTGAAGTAAGCAGTGCCAATGTAATTAGAATTATTTCCTACAATAACTTTAGTAGGAATAATAAAAAGTACCAGCTGCATAACTCTATATAAATTACTTAGCAATAGCACTGAATCCTCATAAAAATACTACTGCCTTTATCTTACCATTGAAAAAGTATTGAGACTCAAGAAGACTAAGATCACAGAGTTGATAGCATGGTTTGGAACTGATCCCAAGTCTTCTGACTTGAAGTATACTAATCCTGCAATCTAGTGTCTTAAGTGGGGATTATCCTGATAAAATCCCTTAAAATTTCTTATCTGGAGAAATAGGTTTTCTCATGAATTGTCATCCTACAAGGTAGAACTGATATGATATTCATCGTAAAATATTAATGCATTATAATAATATAGAAAGTGAGAAAGAATTGGGAGATTGTCGAGAGCTCTAGGGCTGACTCTTGACTTCCTAGTTGGGCTGATTCTACCTCCAGCTTCTATGTGGCTGGGTGCCTCTCCTTTAGAGACAAGCCAGGTTCACCTACTGGTAAATATAGGACATTTTCCTTCAGTTAATTAACCTTTTAGCCAGACATAGATTCAGTAAAAAAGGGCCTTAGGAGAATCCAATTTGCCAACTATTAACTTCCTCCTTCTTGTGTGCAAAAAGATGAATAGAATCTGCTCTGTAGCATAAATAATCAAAGGGCCAATTCAATTAGAAATTTTAGATCCAAGATGTTGATGTTGAGTTTGTAACCGTTAGGTTCTAAAGAGGCAGATAAAAACACATTGTTATGAAACCCTAAAATCACTGATTCCTGTGTTTGTTTGGTCGTTTTGTTTTGTTTTGTTGTTTTGTTTTGTTTTGTTTTACTTGATACACTGGTTTTAACTTTGCTGGTCTTTGACTCCACGTTTTTCAATGTTGATGATAGTTTGTGTATCAAATGGAAGTGTGGGATATTACTGGGAAAAGGTGAGACAAAAAGGAGCTTCTCTGCTTTTTCTGATACCAAGTTTGTCAGACCCAATGGAGAGTAGAAGAATACAATACAAGTTGTAAATGTTAGGACTAGCTAAGTTTCTTGAAAGTTCTTAGTTAAGGATGAATGGATATTAATTTCAAAGAAATATTTGTTGTCTAGCTATTACCATAGGAAAATACTTATACATTACTTACATATTGGGTCTTGAAAGGCAAGCATACACATAAATTGTGAGATATCTGTCCCTGCTTAATTTAATAAGGTTAATATCCTTTTATGTTTTGAAACATCATTTTTCATCAGTGCTTGCTCTTGTGTAGAAGATACAGTCCTTGCCGAAGTCATTACATGTTTTGGCAACTAGAAAGCTTTTTCCAAGGATGCCTCCATCTTCTCCTTAACATGTCAAACTACACCAACTGCTACACCTACTGGCAGTGGTGAAATTGCAGGGGTGCCTCCTGCCTTTCTTGTCAAGAAATACTTTGTCAAGTGCTTTGAGGAAATAAACTGGGCTGAAAAAGGTCTGGCAATGCTCTTGCTGGTTTGAACAGAAAAGTAATCTACATATCACTGTCATCTCGTACCTCTGAAGATGTCAGGAGGCAGGTCATTTCTCTCTGCTGAAGAGCTTTTTCTTTTATTACCAGCCCTATAACAAGATTATTGAAATGATTCAACAATAGTCATGCCACAGCTATAGATACTTGTTGAAAGTAAATAATAAAAGCATTTTATCTGAATGGCTGTCATTTTCCTGTTGAGGGATACATCTGGTACATAAAGTACATTTGTATGCATGTCTGCCTTATGTGAACTGCTCTAATTTGGTTACCCTGATAGGTGCCATTGTAGCTTCATTCTAACAATATTAGCAGAGAGGAAGAGGTCACTCGTTTTCAAACTGTAATTTGCAGTCACTCCAGTCAAAGGGATTGCAACAAGATTGAAACCTAGTAAGAAAGGATTTTAAAAAAGACTCCTGGAAAAGATTCAAGCACCATACCATAATTCGACATTTAAGTTCACCTTAAGCAAAATTCCATTAGAAAAAGGAAACCAGGGGGTGACTGGGTGGCTCAGTCAGTTAAGCATCTGACTCTTGATCTCAGCCCAGGTCTTATTCTCAGGTCTCAGGGTTGTGAGTTCAAGCCCCACATTGGGCTCTGTGCTGGGCATGAAGCCTACTTAAAAAAAAAAAAAAAAAAAGGAAACCAGTGCACCAAGTTGAGATTAAAAAGTAGTAACAAAGTATAAGCTACTTAAAATTAGAGGGTCAAATGCTTTTCTAAATTATATGAGAGCTGGATCACTTTTAAATAATCAAAGCATAATTGTAACTCTATTTTTAGTTTTCAAAAATTTAGTTTTCATAAATACCATTTTCCCTTAAAATTTTGAACAACAGGGACTCAAGAATTGTTAATTATTTCATATTTTTCTATTATATTCTCAGCAAGAAACCAAGAATTTTGCAGAGATTTAATTAAATAAAAAGTAAATAAAGTAATTGGAAACAATTGCTTAGGTCAACTTACTCAGTACAGAGAAAAGATGTCATGCATATCTAGAATCAATTCACTGTATTCTAAAAACATTTCTTGAGTACGTCTTGTGTGTCAGGCATTTTGCAAGGCACTGGGCAAAGAGTATTGTCTTTATGGACCTTATTGCCCATCTGGTAGGAAGCAGATACCAAACAAACAAAAACAATGAAATGTGTTAAATGTTAAAAATAAGATGTTCTCTGGCTAAAAGTCAAGCAACCAGGAAAGTCTTATGGAAGAAGTAAAGTTTAAACTTTTAAGTAAATGATGAGTGGAAGTTAGCCCAAGAAGAGATAGGGAAGAGGGCATTAGGACAAAGAAACGACATCTACCTAAGTCCATTCTCCAGACAGAGCAGAAAATTTAAGGAAGTTTTGTATAGTAAGAGTATAGAGAACAAGGTGAGGAGATGTCAGAGATGAGGCTTAGCCCATAAAAGCTGGGTTAGAAATTGGAAGCCACTGAACCCATTGTATAGTTTTAAGTAGGGGAGTGACATGGTAAGATGTGAGCACTGGCAAATCATTCTGACTACAGTTTCAAGAATATTTTAGAAAAGAGCATGAATGGGAAAATGGGAGTCATTCAACAGTCTAGCTGAGAACTAATGATGGCCCAGGCTAGGGAGTTGGTAACAGACATGGTTTAAGATAAGGGATGTAGGAGAGTTGATGAATAAATATAACAAATGATGAAGAAAGACGAATAAAAATCATGGGCTTTTGGGGCAACTTCATGGATGGCAGTAGTCTTTACTGAGACAGGAAATATTGGAGACAATCAAGACTGATTAAAATTCTGAAATATTAAATACATGGCAGAAAATAGAAAACATTACATATTTATGTCGTCTGTACATATATATTGTATATAAAATATATATAAATATATAGGATGGTTTGTTTCATTTTTCAGAAAACTAGACTGGATAATTTGTTAATCACACTATTTTAAGGAAATGGAGATCTGGAATTATTAGTACGCTTTCCCAAGAAGGAAAACATCAAACGCTGAACAATTAAGTGGCCTTCTCAGAACAACTTAATAAATCAAAGGTTAGATACAGCACAAGTTGACAACTTTTTTTTCTTATATAGAATTCAAATGTTCAAGCTGGAAATGCCAGGTAGACCTAACCTGTGTCTCCAAAATACACTTCTGTTCATGGCACTGAATACTGAATACCTATATTCTCAGTACTGCCTTTCAGCCCCATGAAGAAGACAAAAAGTATATACACATTGCCTCTAACTTAAACTTTCTTATAATAATTAATTCACTCATTCATTAATTAATGCATTAAATAGATATTTTGAACACTCACTATTAGCTCAGTCAGGTTTGACCCTTGCATGGGTTTACAAAATACAAAAGATATACTCCTTACTTTCAAAGGGCTCTTTATCTTGAAAATACTTAACTCTTTATCTGTACTCAGTGCAGTGTCAGTGGTTAAGATAGAGAAACACAGAGAAAGGACTCCCAAGGAAGGTGATGCTTGAAAGGTGGAGCCAAACCCTAAAGATGAATAGGAATTGACTAGGAGAAGACCGGAGAAGGAGTGAAAGAGGTAGCAGCACATGGAAAAGGATAGAGATCTGAAATCACTTTATGTACTTGGAGAAGTGCAAGCAGTTGGAGAAGCAAGGAGGTAGGTAGAGACTCTGAAGGATATTTTTGTTGTTGTTGTCAGGGAAAAGAGATTGATTTTGTCCTGACAGTCCTGGGAAGCCATTGCAGTTATTTGACCTGTCTATATTTCCTATATTGGAATATCTCTAACATGGTACTTAGCCTTGAGCCAGTCTGGAAGTAGAAAGCCTCGTTCAAAGGGCATTTCATGTGTTGGTTGTAAAGGTGGAAAGTTAGGGACAGATTTGAGAAAGATTAGTTTTGGTGGGGCAGGGAGAGATCGCAGTCTGAGGTACCTAATACGCATGCGATTAATGTTCCCTTCTATACTCATCAGCGCTTCCCAACGTGCCAATGCTGTAAGTATTGCTATTAAACTGACTCTTTAGCTTCTCAAATCTAATACATCACAAAGTTTACTGATTCTTTATTTCAAGACATTTCTTAGATAGGCTCCCTTTGATTTTCCAACTGTCACCCTCTCATGGCAAATTTACTACAATTTTCTTGGCTTTCCCCGCAAATCCCTTGATTTGATGTGTTAATTTCCTTAATTGTGTTCCTTTTGGTGGAAAAGATACTTTGTTCTAAGTGTGTAACTAATTTATCCTAGAGAAATTTGCAGAAGGAAAAAAATAATATTTTCTTGGTGGCTGTTTTTCTAAAATCCTGAAGTTAGGAAAAATATGGCCCTTGACTTTGTTATTTAAGTGTATTGAAATGATTTAATGCTTATGGATCTATCACAGGATTATGCATTTTACCAAGAAATCATATGATTTTGATGTTCCTTAATTTTAAAATGTATAATTCCTGATATTTCTAACCTGTCCATGGAAAACCAGTATAAAACACTGTAAGGTGAATTTTGAGTGCCAAAACCTATCAAGCATAGTCAGATATATTGACTAAGAAATCCTTAACTAAGAAATGAATACATTTTTGTAGTTTTTTTATGTTTATTTTATTTTTGAGAGAAACATAGAGACAGAGAGTAAGCCAAGGAGGGGCAGAGAAAGTGGAGACAGAATGTGAAGCAGGCTCCAGTCTGTGAGCTGTCAGCACAGAGTCCAACGCGGGGCTCGAACTCACAAACCATGAGATCATGACCTGAGCCGAAATCTGATGCTTCACCAACTGAGCCACCCAGGCATCCTCTTGTAGTTTTAATTATAGTAGAATTTTATTCTTGGAAGCCATGTTCTAAACTTGATCAGTAGTATTGAGTGTAATAGAAACTGCGAGCCTATTGCCATCATTCCAAAAGTAAATTAACTGTAAAGAAAGTGACTTTAAATAATTTTTTCAATATTTCATTCTATGTAACACACAATCACAGGCTGGAAAACTATTTTGAAGTATACAAGTGAATGAATTGTGTTAAATTATGGATTTATCTCTTTAGTTTCCAATCCCACCTTAAAAGTGTATTTTTTAAACTTGGGTTTATAAGTCTATGAAATATATCCAGTCTTACAAACTAAACACTTCATACAAGGTAAACTTGATTAAAGTACAAATAGGTTGAAAGATTAGAAAGCTTAAAATGCTATTGTAGATTCATAGACAACATCAAAAGTTATGATTAAGTAATGTGATATTTCATATGTAAAACAATGTAGCCTAGAAATGCTGTCATATTTTGTTTTCCATACAAAGATTTTAAAAACCCATAGAAGTATTTTCCTATCTTGCACTATTCTATACATAAGCATCCATCAGCGGGCCACTTTCGATGAAGAAGCTGAGTTGACAATAGTTAATGGAAAACATGAAGGGTAAATCTTAATGGAAAGAGAATTTCATCTGACCAGGAGACTTTTATCCATTTCATCCCAGTGGTGCTGTTGTTACTTTGACATTGACATTCACATGAGTTATAAACTGAAAAAGAATTTCCGTAAAAACAGCTAGCCCGCTTTGTTAAGTAAAACAAGTCTTTTTTACCTTCATAGTCTAATATAGAAGTAAAGAACAGTGAATGAGAAGGAACATGCTTTCCCATCTGTATCCTCTTAAACGTTTATATTTCATGTAATTAGGAGACTGTTCTTATCATTTTATAGATACACTCAGTGGTGCTATAGCATTTAATTTGTTTTACATTTGAAAATTTTTGTTTGAGGGTCTAACATTTTATAAACTACAAATAGAAACAGGTGACTTGACTTATGCATTCTGGTTTGTGTCTTTCCTACTTGACAAAATTGTGCCAATGCTTTCTGGGAAATCCTAAATCTGAGTTTCAAGAACAAGAGGCAGTAAAGCAACAAACACGTATTGAACACCTAGGCTTGGATGGAGTATTTTACTAGGTACTAAGAGCGTGCCTATAAAAGCAATGGCAAAGGTAACCCTTGCTCTCAAGGAAGCTTGCGAGACTTTTTGTGGAAAGGAATACATCATGGGAATGCACACATCACTTTGTTCATCAAGAAATTAATTTTAAATACATAGGTAGTGAAATTAGAGGTGCTTTATTCTTTGTGTTCTATTAATCTACTTTTATATCAAGATCATTGTCAAACAATCTGCATTCATTGTTTCAGATGGACATTAATGTTTATCATATATACATTTCATTATACCTTGAAGTACAACATTAGTAAACTAAAAAAGAGAACTAGCTTGAACCAAGGCTTGTTCATCTCATTCGGAGATAAAATTTAGGGAATAGAATTACATTTGCTGAATGTTCGCTTACTATGAGGTAGCTACTATCCTAGTTCACAAAATACATCATTTTATCATATCCTCATAATTCCATGGGATAGGTATTATCCCCATCGTTTTAATGAAAAAGTTAAGACTCAGAGAGATCAGTTAAATTGGCATTCTCATGTATCATCTGGGTTGACTTGACTCGTTAGCTTTTTCCTGTTATATGTGCTGAAAGTCAGCTCCACTTACATAGGAGGAGAAAAAATACATTTCTAATTTATAATGCCATTAAAACACTTAGGGAAAAGATTGGTCAGAATCATGTTAGTTTTAGAATTAATAATAAAGGTAGAAAAACACATCAATGCTATAGTGAAGTACATTCTTTACCCCCCCATAATATCAACTGGTAAATTCAGGTGAAGAGAAAATTTAAAAATTTGCTAAAATCTGTAAATACTCCGATGGTAAGTGAACTCCTATTCATCCTTCAAAGACCAGCTCAAAGGTGACCTCCTCCGGCAGAGTTAATCACTGCTACTGCTGTACATTTACCTGTATTTCAGTACACGGCAACTGCATTATAATTATTTGTACACCTGTTTCTCTTCTGGCGTGGTGAGCCTCACAGAATTTGTGTTTTCCTTTTGTCCCAAGATTTTGGATTTTAATAAAGGTGTGTGTGCGTGCTTTACAAATGGACAGATTATTAAATACTAATCATCTGGACTATTAACATTTTTCAGTCATCAGAAACACATTCCCAATATTTTTTTAGTTTCCTTTCTCTTTTGTTGGTGGTTTATTTCTTTCTAATACACCTCAAATTTTTTGAAAATTTTTAATATACTTCCATTCTTTATTTAAAGTCATGACATCTCAATAGTTAGTGTCCATTCTATTCAACTTTATAACACATTTTTGAAATAATTTCACCAAAATTCATGTAATTTTACTTTGATATCATTGCATCTATGGATAACACCGATAGACTTTTTGTTCTGGAATCCTAAGATAAAATTGATGACCAAAATAAAAAAATACAATGCATTAAAATCTGTTGTTTTCCCCCTGTCCCTTTCCATAAAATAAAGATGAAAACGAGGTCTGTAGTGAGTTCTCCATATTATCTACTTTTTTTTATTATTATCCAAGTGGTTCAGATATGGGGAAATTGCTTTACAGAGCAAACATATAGGGAAAGAAAGCAAATGTGTGGAAAAATAAAAGCCTCAGTCTCAAGTACTATTCTTCAACAAACCCTGTTTTCTTTATTTCCATATTAAACAAAAGAGCTAGTCATATGTAAGTTAATAAAGTGAACACAAGGGAGATGTACCTCCAAATTAGAGCCAGACGGTGAATAACATAGCAGGAATGTACTTAAAGCCTGGTACCAGCTCGTGACAAGGTCTGTTCTCTGTCTTAGCCCTTGATTTTTGGAAAAGCTTCAGGAGCTATGAGAAAAACTTTCAACCTGACAAGCACTCCAGGGCTGGGAAAGGCTCCTGTTTTAATTCAGCCCAGATGTGATCTCTAATGAAAGCATTATGACTCTGCAGCTGCAGTGAAGGGTATAAGCATTTTTAAAAGAATACATTATTTTAAAAGATTTTCTTTTTCTCTCTTAACAGTTATGTTTGACCTGTGCTGGAGTAAAATCTTAAGATATGCTATAAAGCAATTTATAGTTGCATGCCTTGTACAGTTGGAATATTGTACTAAACTTCATGCAAAGGAAAGAGAGATGAGAACTCAGGATGTATGTGCTATATAAATATGTTTATCATCCTGAGATACATTGCTTAATCCAGTAATTCTCCAAATGCTAAGTTTCAAGCACATGTAGCATGAAAATATTAAGCCAACCAGAAAACTGATTCTCGTGATAGAAGCTAAACTATGCACTTGGACCTTACCCGCTTATTCATATTTGCATTGTATCACAATTCCCAGTAGGTATACATGCCCATATATAAATACTATGTTTTTTAATTTACATTTTTAAAAGTAAATCTAAAAGAATATCATTTTTAAAAAGGCAATGATAAAACAAGATCTTAGATGGAGAAAAGGCACTTGAATAATCTGACTTGCTCCTTCAATATTTCAGAAACATAATATGCCATAGCTCCTAAATGTCAACCTGCCTTCATCTCTACGTGAGGGGAAATCCTCCATTCAATATGGTTTCTGTTTTCACCAATAAAATAGAAAAATAGATGAACAATGTTGGGGGGGGAATGTGAAATTATGATTATTTTGAAGCATTCTTTGTTTGCCTTGTTTATTGTTTTGGAAATGCTCTAGTTGAGAGGCATCCAGTGGGGACTTAGGGAAGAGCATTTTACATATTTATAGAAACATTTGCTAACCATATAACATTCCAGCTAAAGAAAAACCTCCATTAAGCCCATAAAATAGTTTCTAAGCTGTTATAGGAAGTTATTTTCTAAGAGTAACAAGAAAAAAGAAAAAAGAAGGAAGAACCAAATGATTGAAAGGTATTAAATGATTCTGTTTGAGAGCAGGAAATGCAGGTTATTATTTGCTGACGGATTATTCAGAATGAATTTCATCATTCTTGTTACAAATGTGTTTTTTGACACTTTAATTATGAAGGAACTATTCTGAAACACAATATGAGCAGAAGATGCTATAAGTTTAAGTAAAATGCTATTACATCCTCATTTTACAAAATTCACAATCACACTGAAATTAAACAGCATTTCTCTTTTGTAGAAAGAAATGCTTATTGCAAAAATGGAATGCATGTGGATCCAGTGACATTTTAATTATTTTATTTTAGACAGTATTTAGAAATAGTGAAAATGGAATGGGGGAAAGCTTTGCAATTTAATGCATATATATAGCACAATGTATATGGCACACTCTTAGAGGCCATAAAAATGGAACCTTTTCTATTGCTATTAGTGAAAAAAAGATATTCAGATGAAGACTGGTGAGTACATAACTGATGTTGGTACCTGAGTACGTCTATACTCAGCTAAGCTCTGTGCATCCAGCTGGTTTTACTTTTTTACCCTCATGCCCCCAATTTACTAATGAACATCTCGGTTTATAATTTATTTGGGCACATTTACTCTAGAACAGCCAGCCAATCAGCCCAATGACCATAATTTGAACAAATAATCTACAAATCATTTTTACAAGCTATGCCTATTAAGTTGTGACGTGTTGATGAATTTAACAGAAAATATAATGTCATGTGAGGGGTTCTAATAAACACATATTCCGAATAATACAAAACCAACTGTTAACCTGTAAGATCGATTCTCAGAGCATTCTCAAACTGAGCTAATGTAGGAAATAGCCTCTCTAGAGTTGAAAATCCCATTCTCACTCTCAGCCAGTAGATACAGACTGCAATAAAAATTCAACCCATAAAGACAGATTTCTCTTATTTCTAGAAGTTTCCACCTAAATTAGAGGATAGTCATTTCAAATGTTCACTTCTATACGGTTATGTAGGCACATGACCAACGTCTGGCAAGATCTCTGATGTCATGATTTTAAACCAAAGTAAAAGATTACATGTCTGACTTTGGGGTACATCACCTGTAGTGTTTGTCTTCAATACATTTCTAGGCAGCACAGGAAATGGACAAGTTGCAAGTGTACTGCCGCTGTTATCACAAGGTGTCCTTTTACAAAATAAACATGTCTGCTGCAATGTGCTGTAGCTCTGAAGACTGGAGCAGAACACCACGAGGTCTGCATATCAAAAAAAAAAAAAAAAAAGCCAGTTGAGTGAGTTAATTATACTTCTACACAAGTTGAGAAACTATTCCACCAGGACTTTAATTGGTTCAAAAGTTAAAAGGCCATTTTTTTTTGCTTCATTTCTTGGAAAGGACTCTATCTTATAGAAGAAGGAAAAGCAAAGACTGAAAAGACTATTCCATTGAGTGAATTTGGGAACATGACCTTCTGTAATGTTTATTTTAATTAGGCCTACTTCTCTAAGTACTACACCCCCCAAAGGGTTAATGCTTTAAAATTCCATCTCCTGGAGGGAGAGTAATATTGAGGTAATCAACTTCCTGCCACCCTCCCAGAAGCAATTCTATAATGGTAATAATAATAAATTATATAATAATATATTATTAAATATTGTGAAACACATATAGAAATAATTATCCATTTTACTTAGCCTGCATCTCTAGAGACTTTATGTTTAAGCAATGTATATTGCCCTGATTTATAACATCAGTCAGTAGGTGCTCAACATAGGTACTGCCTCAATCTCATTTTACAGGTCATCCATTCAGGAATTCTCTCTTTTTTTACCAAAACGCCAGCTTTTAATATTTAACACATGTATGATAAAATGTGTACCCTCACAAAAATTAGTCATATGATCAAGCAACTATTGAGATATCAAATCATATATATATATATATATACACACACACACATATATGTACGTATAATTATGATTTTTAAAAGAAAAAGAAAAGTTTTCATCTTTGGAAATTACAAAAAAAATCCCTCATATTCTTCTTTTGTTGTTTGTTTTTTTAACAAAAGAAAGCATAATTTCAAGCTGCTTTGCCTCTTTAATCCCTTTTGTATGACTGGAAATTAGTGACGCATATGGTTCTGAAATTCAAATATAATGCAAAAGACTTTCTACATTTCAATCATTTGAATTCATATTTAATGTATTGAAAAATTAGCATAAATGGAATATGTCCAAAAATGTACATATCACACGTGAAAATAGCATGAAAAATTCAATCTTCTTGGCTTTGTCTTACATTACTGAAGCTGGTTCCAGAGAGTTCTGACTATGGCAAGACAACAGTATTTTTATCCACTTCAAAGAGGCATGAAGGCCATTCTGCTTGTTTCAATGTCTTTCCTGTGCCATTTTCATAGAAGATGCCCTCATTTCGCAGCTACACCTCCACTGTGCAATATGCAGAGAAACATAATTAAATTTAATAGAAGCAGCCCCTGTTTTGAAGACACACTTGATTTAGAGCCACTCACAATTTAAAGCTGCAGGGAGATGTAATTAAATTTTATAGAAGCCACGGCTTTTAAATGAAGACACATGATCTATGTGCATGTGTGAACATACACACACATGCAGTAAAAATGAGACATTTAAAAAGTTATTCTTCTGTAATTATTTATATTATGATTCACAATACAAGACATTATTGCCCAAATGATTTTTATTCATATCATGGGTATGACTAGAAGAATATGCTATTATACTATTACAATAGTACTTTATTGACTAAATTGATAAATAGTAATCAATATGCATTTTACTATTAATGTTATCTATTCTTTATCTGGCTCTCTCTGTTTATGGCAATGACATCAATGGAGAAAATGCTTTGATCATGCATTTGGGTTTTTTTGCTGCCTGTACACCGAAAGACTTACTACAATGATGTAATGTTATTTTAAATAATCTAAGAATGAAATTTACACATTTGCATGTGAATGTGATACATAGGTCATTTGGAGCTGGAAAGAATTACACATGCTCTTATTATTTATGCATATATAGTGTTAGTTAATGCATCCAAAAACTCTAATATGTAGGGAGAATCAAGATACAAATCTATCATAAACCGATTCCTACGCTCCAACTTTTGATTTAGTCTTTAGAGTTATCTGTACACTGTTAATATTAATGTATGTGCTCAAATTTGACCAGTTTTAAACTTTTACTGAAAGGGCAAAAGATATAAATTAAGACTCCTAAAGTCATTAAGTAAATGTCTTATGTGGAGAAAAAAAAACTCCTTTGTAGATTAAATCTTTGAAGAAGACCCTGTGAAAACTCTTCAGACTGGCTTTGTTCCTTTAATGTCTGTTTAATGCCTTGGAGAAGATATCTTCTGCTTTGACCCCCTTGAACCTTAGAGACTAGCTCAATAAACCACAGAAAGACCAAAAGTTTCAGAAAGAATGGTCTTTAAAACAAAAAACCTTCCTCAGGGCTATAACCTCACTGTGAGAATAAGCCCAAGGAGGGAGGGAAGATCTGCTATCTTTGCCACCATTAAACCCACTTAATAATCTACTTCTGCCATAAATGTACTACTTTCCTAACTGGACTCCTCTTTCCCATGCCGCAAGCCATGGATCATCAACCAAACTCCAGCCCCCACCCACCCCGAAAAATCCCTCCTTTGTTGTTCAAGATTATTAAGCTAGGTAAACTGTGTAACCAGTTTTTAAAGTACACAATTTGGTCTTTGTTTCTACGCTGAAGCTCCTTCGGGCCCATATAATGAATTGTGTGAAGGAAGAAGTGTGGGAATTTCTGGATTAAATGTGCAACATACTCTTTTTTATTTACTGTTATTCTGCAGTTCAAAAACGATACCAATTCTTTATATTGCAACTGTTTTATTGGCGTCTTTTTGGCCTTCTGTCTTACATTTCTGTCCTTTACTCTCTATACTTTCTAGAATCATTGCAAATTGTATTCCATAATACTGTTTATTATATTTCAAGCCACAGAGAATACTCAGAAAAGAACTGATTAAAAACAAAGCATGTAAATTAAACTTCAAATATTTTTTTTCTTTGTGGAAAGTAGTCAGTGTAGTAATCACACTGTCCAGCCACATTACTAATGCTCTCACATCAGCATCACCCAGAGCATGCATGGTGTTTCATGAATGAAGAGATCATAAATATTTCAACAGCTGTTATCAACGGGTACTGGGATCATGAGTGACATTTTTGTTGTTCTTGCATTTTCTATTTTGAAACTTTCCTCAATAAGTATTTATTATACTTCTTAGCATAAAATAGTATTTGTTTTATATATTTATTATATAAATTATATTTATATTATTGAAGTATATTTAAAGATAAATGCATTTGATTAATACCTCAAAACTGATATATAATTATTTTACACAAACTATTTCATAAGAAGCCCGCTCATTTTTTTTTTTAATGTGAGCTGTCACCTATCAGAGCATCTGGTTCATTATGTGTGGTGACTATTTAGATTGTTTATTTCCTGCTATGTTTTTCCATGTATTCATTAAAAGAAATCACTATCAGCTTAAATACAGGATAATTTTCTACAATAAGTTTTTTTAAAAACATAAATTCCTTTTCTACTTAAATGTAAATTTACATATTTAATTTTTGATTTAAAACTCTCATCTAGCGTTTATTAATTCTCTAATTGGTTATTGGGTATCAAAATCTTACAGTTCATATTTGGGACTTTCACATATGAGTCAAGATTTATTAACTTCCATACGCTAAAGTGTCTAATTAAAGTTAAGTTCTACTTAAAAGGAAGAAAAAAAGCAGAAAATTGATCTTGAACACAGAATCAGAATTCATGACTGGTTTAATTGCAGTCTTCCTGTCTTTGAACCTTAGCCAGAATTGATTTGTTTTTATTTGTGCTGTTATTTTTATTTGTTTTCCCTTGATGAGCTGTTTAGTATAGTGGTTAAGACAAAGATTTCGTATTCACACTGCCCTGGCTTTAAGTCCTAGTTTCTTCTCCCATTCAGTAAATTTTGATTGAGTGTCTAATTTGTGCTAAGCATTGTCTGACCTTGGGACTAAACTCAGTTTCATTTCCTCATCTGTAAAAGCCAGATAAAATATAACTCATGAGGTTATTGTGAAGATTAAGTCAGATGATCTAAAAAAGGGTTTAGCACAGCATGTGCCACACAATAAACACAGAAACTATTATTGAATAGCATCTGTTTATGTGGATATATTTATAAACTGCTGCACATAGATTTATGTATATATTTTGTTATTGTTAAGCATACAACAGGACTGTTATGAGATTTTTACTCAGGCAGCATGCGAAAGTCAATTGAACTAAATCTCTCTTCTTCAAAGACAAATTCAAGCTCTTTTCTACATTCTAGAACTAGCCTCTGTGATTATCAAGTGTCACAACATAAGAATATTTATAAATTTACTGAGGGCAAGGAACATATTTTATTCTTCTCCTATTTCCTTCACCACAGCACAGTGCTTGTTACCAAACTGGTGCTAAATAAGCTTTATTGAAGTAAAAGCTAAAGCAGAAGAAAATATTGACATCAATTTGAGTCTCCCTTGTTCTGATGACAAACTGATATATCAAATGCACTAATTTTCCTGAGAAAGAAATAATCCATAGAGTTACACAAACGCTAACTGAATCTTATAAGTAAAAGATTTTAAATAAGACATAAAACAATGAGGTTAATATGTGTAAAGGTGATTAATGTGAAAAGATAAACGTCAAATAATGAATAATAATGAATAAATTATGAAAATAATGAATACTCCATAAGCATCTAGGAAGAAAAAAAAAGTTCACAAAGTAAGAGAAGAAAAATCATGCAGGTTTTAAACTTCTCCACAATATTTAATGCCAGAAGATAATAAAACAACTTCTTTAGAGTATTTAAGTGCAAAAGTGTGTAACTGAAAATTTTATACCCAACCAAGTTGTCATGGTAGACAATCTCAAATAATAAATGATTTATAAAATGTATCACTAAAAAAATTCTCCTAAACAAAAATCTCTTACATATGTTATTTGCCTAACCAAGAAATACACTATAATAAGCATGATTTAGCTTTAGAGGAAAAATTAAAAGCTTTTAAATATACTATAATATCTATGTAATTCGATAAATGTGATTATAAAACATAAGGTGAAGTCTTTAACAAAAACTTTTGTTAGAAAATATTTAATTTGTAATAAAATTCACCAATGATAAGATCAAATTATAAATTACATAAGCAAGAGTTGTACAAAAGAGTTTATGTTGAGGGTTCCACAAGTGTCATATTTTTCCTCTGTTTCCCATTATTTTTCTTTATTAAATTCTCTGCAAGTGAAATATTTTATCTATATAAACAAAATACATATAATATAATAATAAGTGAACAAGTTAATCAACTTATCCCATATATTTTTGAATGAAATGTTAATAACTATTATTGGAAGGATTCATATAATGTGTTATTTGAATGAATATTATGAAAACCATAGCAAAGGGCACATTCCTGATTCATCCCTGAAAGCAATTGCTTCCTAGCTATATCCCAAACTCATCTGAGAAGAGATACTTTCAAGTTATGATGTTCTTTTCCTCTCCTGTATTTTCTCATTTGTTCTCCATTTTTTAGTCGGAATATTTCCTAGGCTCTAGACCTATCCATACACAAGGCTGACTAGCTTCTGCCATGCACCAGTTTCCCACTTCCACTAAAGGACATCATTTGTTTCCCATTTATCATATGTTGAATGGATAGCTCAGTCTGCCTGACTGCTTATAATTACCCAGTTTTGGAATCTTTCAGTCTCATCCCTAGCTATCAATGGGTGGGACCCATCCCTCCTCCACTCTGTCTACCTTCTCTGTCAGTTATGACCCTTCTGTAAGCTTGACAAAGCTTTAGTGCATTTCACATGGTAGTACCTTGCCATGGTCAAATTCATAGCCCTAATCATTATTCTTGTTGACCTCGGTTGTGGCTTGCAGTTTTGCACGTGTCTTTTATGGTAACTGTTTAGTATGACATTTCTTTATCCTTTACAAATTCTTACCATCTCCGTAATCACTGTATGCTTTAATAATATTGGCTATTTTTGAACAACTATTAAAATTTATCATTATTTTTCCTTGGTAAAGAATAGAGAATATTTAATAGAAATTTTATCTTCATGTTGGTTGATTTGTGAATGAAAAAGGCAAGAGATCAAATAAAAGAAAAATAAAGTTGATGAAAAAGCAAAGAATGTTATCAAATTCCAGTTTAGAATAGTGTCTGCTGGGCACCTGGGGGCTCAGTCAGTTAAGCTTCACTTGGGCTCAGTTCATGATCTCACGGTTCCTGAGTCCAAGCCCCGCATCGGGCATCTGCTGTCAGCACAGAGCTTGCTTCAGATCCTCTGTCCCCCTCTCCCCCTCTCTCTCTGCTTCTCCCCCACTCTGTCTCTCTCAAAAATAAAGAAACATCTAAAATAAAAAGAATATGTCTGTCTGATAGCTTCAGATATATTCTCCCTATAATTCCTTTTAAAATGTTATGAAGTTACTAGTTTTTTTATATAATTAGCACTATTACCCAAAATTAAGATATGTGGACAACGTTTGTCCAGAATCAAGAAAATATTTCATCAAACAAAAATATGAGGACGTATGAATAAGGAAAATCTCCTAATAGTCACTTCATACTTTACCTCAAAAACAGGTGGAAAACAACAGAAGTCCCTCTTAGATTCTCCTATTTGGACAGTATAAGAAGGAATTGTCATGCCTTCTGTTTTCCTTGGTTCAACATTCAAAGAATTAGCAGTCCCAGATCTGGTTGCTGGTCCCTTTTATTCATTATTATTGTTTTCTGTAAATTATGCATTGCATTATTCCCTTTCTCCTTGATTTTTAATATCCTTTCAGACATGACATCTTCCAGAACAAAACAGGACAGTAAATAGGAGTGGACTGGTAGGAACACCTCACAATCATGGAAAAACTGAAGATGGAGTAGAGAACATGTTTTCATCAGAATGGTCAAAGGCTCTGAGACGGAAATGGGCATGGCATTTTTTAGAAAGGCTAATCTGGCTGGAGCATAGGGAAAACCAGAGTAATGGAGGGACGTGAGGTCAAAGATAGCAGCTGTGTAATAAGTTTTACTCCAGTTACAAAACATTGCCACAAGAGGAAATAACTGTGGGAATGATATAAATTGGTTTATGCTTTTGAAAGGTCAATCTGACTATAGGATGGAAGATGGTAAAAAAAAAAAAAAAAAAAGCACCAAAAGTAGAGGCAAGGAGACAAGACAGAAGGCACAGTCACAACAAATACCTTGAGAGAATGATGCTTTTTGTGTGTGTGTGATAAGACATCCCTAGCAGGAGAGGGAGCTAATGCTGTCAGAACCAAGAGTGGAGCTGGAGAAGCAGGCAGTAAGTTGATGAAACTGTCTGGTCTTGAGGGGGACAGGGGGCAACCAGGGTCTTGATATGGCAACGCACTAGTCCACAATCTGAGCTGGGTAAGGGAGGTGTGAGACAGGAAAAGGTAAGGTGAGGATCAATAATACAACAATTTTGTCTGCTAGGGCCTCTTAGGTGAACTGTTTTCATTTACTTGATTAGTTGGTTTTTACTGTGTAACAGACCACTCCAAAACTCAACAGATCAGGTTACCAATCATTTATTCTCATTCATCTGTCTGAAGGTTGGCTGGGGCTATGTAGTATAGGCTGGGCTCAGCTGGGCTTAACTTTATACTACAGGTTAAATCTCCCATGGCCAGGAGTTAGTTGAGACATGTCCTTCACACATGACATATAGGTCCTTCAGCCATGAAAGAAAAACAGAGGGACAAACAGAGACGTCTAATGCCTTTTTATGATCTAGACAAACCTGGGACATGTCATTTGTGTTCACATTCCATTAGCCAGAGAAAGTCACATGGTCAAACCCAATGTCTCACTCCATTTGGGCTGCTATAACATAAACACCATAAACTGGGTGCTCATAAACAACAAACATTTATTTCTCACAGTTCTGGAAACGAGTTCTGATGAGACCCTGCTTCCTCACTGATGGTTGTCTTCTCACCATAACCTCATATTGCACAAGGGGAATGTATCTTTCTTGGACTCTTTTATAAGGGTACCATTCCCATTGATGAGGATTCTATCCTCATAACCTGCCCACCTCCCAAAGGCTCCACTCCCTAAAACCATCACCTTGGTGATTAAGATTTCAGCATATGAATTTTGGGGGTGTGGGGACTCAAACATTCAGACCATAGCACCTACCATCAGTAGGATGGGGGATACATTTCCTTCTAGAGAAAGAACTGCAAATATAGCAAAGGCTGTGGACAGGGTTCCTTTAATGGGGTGAGCTATTTGTACATCACACGAGTCTCCATACTTAGATCCTGTGATTGGCTTAATGCTCTGCTGTTGCTATCTTGAAATTCTTAATTTTGACCAAGGGGGTACACATTTTCAGTTTTTAGTAAGTCCTGCAAATAATGTAGCTAACCCTGAGGGTGGATGCAGGGATAAGTGAAGAATCTGGACCAATAATGAAATATACCACAGAGAGACACACACATTTTGCAGCATGTCTTTTAAGGCTCCAGCTTGCTTATGATTATAGCTAAAAAGCAGTAAAAATAGAAGAATAATGAGAGCATGATATTGACTAATGGAAGGAGTGGCAGACTATTAGAGGAAGTGAAAGACAAATAAAACTGTAAGAAAACAAGAGTGAAAGTCTCTTGGAAAGAAACTTAAAAAGCCAGAGATGTGGATTGACAGATGAGAGAGGCAAAGCAAGAAAGTAAGAAAATTCTAGGCAAACTAAGTAGGCCATAAGCTAACCATGACATTCACTATCCAATTACTTGCAAAGAAAAAAAACATTGTGTATGTGTGTGGGGGGGTGCTAAAATATTGCTCTCCTGAATTTTGTCTAAAAAGTATAAGATAATATGATTATGTTTAAATGATTAAATCTGTTAACAACTCTTTAAAGTCAATTATGTTAAGATGGTTATGAAATAAAGTTAGCTTTTAATTCGGATAAAAATGATTTCTTATTGATAATTTTGGCTGGCAAGATTTCAAATACTATATTAGGTGATGATCATATGTTTCATGACAGGATTATGGCCGGCATCATAAACCATTCTGAAATGTATTACAATATTAAAATGATCAGATACTTAAAACATCATATTTCAATCAAATTCAAATTTCACATCTGTCTATGAACTACGACATCAAGTCTAAATACTACTATATCACATATTCAATCCCTTAATCACCCTCACAATCATTATGCTCATTCTAAGGAAATCTGTTATGTGCCTACTGTGTGTCCAGACACTTGGCTTCATCATTTCAATGAAGGCTGTTACCATAAGCAAAGTATCTCTGAAGACCCCTCAACAAATGATTTCTTTTTACAATGATTTCTTTTTAGTATAGCAAATAAATTCTACTAGATTAAGGATATCAAAAAAAAGTTCAAGTCTTAATTCAGAAGGAGGTGTAAGAAAGTTGGGATCTACTGGTTAGGAGTCCATACAGAGGAGGTGGTCCTTTGCCACAACATGCTAAAGTAACTGAAACTCTCATTACAAATCCTTCCAGAAGAAAATAGGTGAAAAAGTAAAGTGATTGAAGAGGGAAATGTGGTTATTAGAAGAAATTGGTGAAAATATATAAAGGAAGAGATTGTAGGACACATATAAAGGGACAAACGTTCATAAAAAGTATGTCAATAGCCATTGAAAAGTGTAAAATAGGAGGATTCAGCAAATAGAGGAGTCGGAATTGATAAAAGATCAGTGAAATACATTTACTTTTCCATCATCCTTGGTGCATGTTACTTTGAGCCCAATTTTTGGGGCTTTCTTGATAGCAAAAATGTAAGCCATTCAGCAATTTATTCCTTTGCCAAGCTCACAAAATATTGTTCACTGTTCTAACATACCCCAATGAATATTCAATAAACACAAGATTGGGCTAAGAGGAAGCTATATATACAGAAAACCCCCTATTTATGCTATCACAATTTTGCATTTTCTCATTTCCTGAGCCATGAAGTTGTCTATGTTGCTAATGTACAGATTTCTTGCCATTTGCTATCATTTCTCAGAAACTGTTAAAACATAATCCCATGTTTGCTGTGAAATTAGCCTTGAAAAGAAAGCTGCTGAAGAGTACATAGCACCTTCTTGAGTAGTACACACCTCTCCAATTCCTACCGCCTTCCCATTTGGGTAGAAAAATATTATATTTCCCTAGTCAGTGAACAAACAGGCATTGTTAAGCAAAGTTTTCATCTTTGGAAATTACAGAAAAATCCCTCGTTTAAACACTGCTCTGTGGTAGGCACTGTGCTAGCTACTGAGATACAGGATGCTTGAGAGAGAGCCAACCACACCTCCTCTAGAAAGTTATTGAAGAGTAATGAGCAAAGGAGGATTGCTCCGACTTAGGTTGTAGAAAGCTCACTCTAATTGCCATGTGGAGAATAGACTGAAAGGCATAGGGGAGGAGGACCAGGAGAGGGGGCAGCAGTGAGGACAGAGAATACTGTCCAGGGCTACTGTGACAGTCCAGAGTTAGGCCAGTGGCTTTGACTAGAGCATCATTAGTGAAGATTACATGAACTAGTCAGTTTGAAATCCCTATTAGAAAGGAGTCAAGGATGGTAATTTTTCTTTTTTTCTTTTTTCTTTTTTTTGGTTGGTCTGAGGATGAACGATGTCATTTACTGAGATGGGGAACTTTAAGATGGAGAAATGTTGGGGGCAGTTAGCAAATCAAGAAGTTTGATAGGTTTATGAGACATATCAAGTAACAATGCTAGGCAGGTGAGAAAGAGGTTGGAGCTGCACATTAGCTCTCCGATGGCATTTAAAACCATGAGGCAGGATGAGGTCACCAAGCAAGTCATCTACACAGGGAGAGATGTAGTGGCAAGATATCTCACTCCCCCATGATAACTTGGCTCTCACCTCAACCCTGGAGCTCGGTGATCTTGACTGCTGGTCACTTCCTGGAATTCACAAAGGAATCCACCTGCTGGCATCATGCCAGTTAGTCTGAGTGTGGGTTGTGCTGCTCCCCTCACTGACGGTGAAACTTCTTCCTTTATTCTCTGAGCCCATGGCTCCAGTAACACAGTATAGTTATGTGTTAAAAGGATTGAAAAAACCCAACACCCATTACAAGAAATTTTGTTACAGAAAAGACAGACTTAAAAATCAGCATCTACTCTCATTGCTTCCAAGGTCCATGAACTCAAATTAGTCTCCTGGACCCTTCTTCCCTCCTGACCTCAGGTAACAGGTGTTGTTCTCTGCTGGCTTCTCCCAAACCCCAGTTCTCTCTCCTTCCATTCCCAGCCACACTACCTGTGCCTTCCTCATCCCCAAGGAGACCACCTTTTTTTTTTCTCATCACACAATTTCATTCTGCTTTTTCTTAACTTCCCTGATCCGTACAGATTTTTGATGCAATGTGAGTGTATTCAAAAGTTTTCGTAAAATGTCTTCCCTAACAAAAGGGCAGGGTTTTTTTTCCTATTATAAATTCTGTTAGTCCATAGAATGTGAAAAATACTATGTTTTTTTATAGTGACATCTTACATTTTTCTTCTTTTCTAATTGTATTCATATTACATATCATTTACATATCACACATCTAAGGAGATTCTTAAACTTACTTCTGTTTGTGTTTGGGTCTGGTACTTGAAAAAGTTCTGCCAGCTATCTGATGTAAGTCAAATTTAGAAAGTGTGTTTCATTTAAATTTATAATAAGCCAAATATTGTACACAGCACAATTACACATACAATATTCTTTCTACTGATTGTTTTTTAATTTATAGTTTTTCTTAATTATTAATAGTCCTCTCCTTTCACTACAAAAGTGAAATAGAAATGATTGACTGAAAAGTAGAAACAGGAAATTACTGGAAAGCTAGCAACAGAATTTGGGAAACAAGCCAGCTTGGGAGCTGGGTAGAGCTGTGTCTTATCCCAGCTTTCCTGATTCCTAGCTGTGTAGCCCTGAGACTCATCCAACTGGCCCTCATGGTCTCATCTTCAAAAGAGTGACCACGACCTTGCAGGGTTGTTCTGAAGACAGAAAAAATATTTATAAATATCTGCCATATAATGGATACTAAATCCCAATTACCTAAGATATTAAGTCTCTGAGTTTTTGTTAGGACTATAGAAGGTGGTCTAGCCACTGGGCTAGTTGGGTACAGCCACAGACCTTTCATATAAACTCTGACCCTGGAAAATGCAAGAGAACATTCCCTGGGTTGCCCATCTCACTTGTCAGCTATTATACTTGACTCCCATCTGCCATGTCAAAGTCACAGGGCTCCTGCTCTTGGCAGTGAGCCCTGTGCTGTCAGCAATTGCTGACAGGTGAGACCCACTGGCCCAGGATCAGAAAGCTTGCTTGCATTGCAAAAGGACCCACCTCACCTGTCAGCTGTCACAGTCACTCTTTTTACACTGCTCCACTCCGGGAAAGGTGATATCTCGTTCAGGAGAATAACAGTCTGGAGTAACGAAATACAAATGAAGTGATGGCTGTGTGTTTATTAGACTGTGTGGTGTTTCTTAGAACTGGTTTGTTTTGATGGGTACCATTAGAAATGGCTTCTTCCGTGACACTTTAGAGTCACACCTGAAGGTTGCAAGGCTGACTGCCTGGCTGAAAAAATAGAATTTGTTGCTGAAAAGAGCCCAAATTCATCAGTGGATTCCACCTGTCAGGTGACAGGCCAGGCCCAGGGTATGGCTGCCATAGCTACATGGTGGGTTCCACCTGTCAGCTGGGCTCTCGGCCAGTCTTTCTGAGTTTAGAGACCCAGTTCTAAACATGAAATACTGAGCTTCATAATATCATTGGTCTGCCATTAGCATCAATCTGAAAGAGAGCATCTTTAAAACAGTAAATAATGTTAAAGAACCACAACCTGCCCCATCATTACCCCATAAGCATAAACACCATCTTAATTCTACTGTCACTATAGACTAAGAAATATGACAATTTCATCTTTTCTGTTACTGGAAACACATACACACACACACACTTTCTTATTTGGGGTCCAAAAATGTAGCCTTACAGAAAAGATCTATTGTTGTTGTTGTTACTATTTTAATTTTAGAAAGATAGACTACACACAAGAAAGAGAGGCCAGAGGGGGCAAGAGTGAGAGAGAGGTAGAGAGACAATCTTAAGCAGACTCCTCACTGAGCAGCGAGCCTGACATGGGGCCCAATGTGGGGCCCCACTTGAGGATCAACATGGGGCTCGATCTCAAGACCCTGAGATTATGACCTGAGCCAAAATCAAGAGTCCAATGCTTAACCAACTGAGGCATCTGGGAGCCCTGAAAAGATCTTTTAAATATCCAAGTACTTAAAATTAGAAATAGAGTAACAATCACAAAATACTGGAGTAACAAAAACAAGAAAAAAAGGAACAACAGCATTAATTTAAAAATATCCAATTTTGGGGGTGCCTGGTGGCTCAGTCGGTTAAGTGTCTGAGTTCAGCTCAGGTCATGATCTTGTGGTTTGTGAGTTCGATCCCCACATTGGGTTCTGTGCTGACAACTCAGAACCTGGAGCCTGCTTTGGATTCTGTGTCTCCCTCTCTCTCTGCCCCTCTCCCACTTGCACTCTATCTCTGTCTCTCAAAAATGAATAAACATTAAAAAATTTTTTAATATAATTTTTGTTGTAACAGTAATTCATGGCCCTAACATTAAAAAAATAGAAGTTATAAAGGGGAGCAAAAGAGTATAGCATAAAGGGGAGCATTTAAGTTTCCTCTTTTCCGATTATTCCCACAGCTCCCCATGCCATAGTTTTCTAACATTCACACTTTTACTCTTTGCTATCTTTCCCTGCTCGGATTTCACCTCAGCCAGAGTTTGCTGTCTGTCTAGCTCACCATAATTTCACCACTGTTGAGTTCAGTGCTTGGCACAAGTAGGCATTCAATACATTTGTGGAATGACTGGATATTTACATGATTTCATTGAAAGTCAGTCCTTCTTTGGCACTGGATTGAGAACATGAAGTGTAGAATTTTTTTCAATCAAGAACACTAAGTGCCTGTACTTAGTCTCATTAGCAAACTCCATCTTGTGTTGGCTGCCATCCAGCTCCCATCAAAAAGACAGTTAAGAAAAATCATATCTGAAAAACAGTGTCTAAGGCAGTGTCTCCTAACTTGAATTATGATATAGACTGGCAAACTCAAAGTTTTTTTTTTTTTTTTACCACAGACAAAACAATTTAGGGAATAAAGAGGGAAGCAACCAAGTTACTAAGGATGAGGTTAAGATGAGAAATGGCCAATAAGTGAAAAATTTTCTTGCTAGAGTTGGTTTTGTGATTGGGAAATAGGTTCATGTCATCTGTTCTTAACCCGACACAGGTGGAGATTCTAGTTAAGTCTTGGGATATATCATTGGCAATTCATTACTAGTGAGATATAATAAGTGGATAATGTGAGTGCATTCCTTTTAATGTAAATTAAAAATGACTGAAGGCCAATATTGTTACTCTCACTCACACATATTTTTTAAATTTTTTCTTGTATGGCAGAGACAGGCAAGACATTTTAGCAATGTACCTACATATGCATTTCTACCAAACTGAAAATGTGTCACACTTACTGAAGGCATCCTTCATGTGCATTGTGGCAAAAAGTGGTAAAGTGTTATTGGTCTATAAAAGTATTTAACATTTTATTGTCTGAACTATGTAACTTTATCAGACTAAGACATCAGAGGAAAACAATATGAATGACATTAGTTTTCTTAGGTGAAAATATTTGTACAAGGCATGTAAATCCTTTTTCTTTCATTTGGGATAATAAAATTGCTGTTGTTTTATAATGCACATTAATTTTAGATTGAGCATTGTCCTATGATTCCATTCCATTCCTTTGTTGGTTTATTAGCTATAACTCTTTGCTTTGTTATTTCAGTGGTTTATAGTATATATCCTTAGCATATCACTCCACCTTCATGTGATACTATAATGCTTCACCCACAGCATAAGTACCTGACAATAGTATGCCTCCATTTCTTCCTTCCTGATCTTTGTATTACTGTTGTCATATATTTTATTTCCAGGTGTATTATAATCCCCATACTACACTTTTTGTTTTTGCTTAGTCAATTTTCTTTGAAAGAGATTTAAATAATAAGAAAATAATCTTGTACATTAACCCAATGTAGCCAACACTTCCCATGCTCTTCATTCCTTTGTGTGGATCCATTTTTACTTCTGGTATCATTTTCCTGCTGCCTGAATGGCTTCCTCCAACATTCTGCACAGTATGGGTTTGCTGGTAATGAATTCTTTCAGCATTTCTAGGTCTGAAAGTCTTCATTTTATCTTCATTTTTGAAAGATATTTTCCCTGGGTAGAGAATTCTAGGTTGACAAGTTTTTTCATTTTTAGTATCTTAAAGAGGGTCTCCACAGTCTTTTCATGTGTGCTGCTTCCAGTGAGAAATCAGCTGTCCTTATCTTTTTTTTTTCCTTGACTTCTCTTAAGATTTTTCTCTTCACTGGTGGTTTTAAGCAATTGGATTATGATAGGCTATGGTACAGTTTTCTTCATTTCTGGTAGTTAGAGTTTATGGAAATTCTTAGACCTGTGGGTTTATAATTTTCACCAAATTTGGACATTTGGGGCCATTATTTCTTGAACTCTTTTTTTCTGCCCCTCCCTATAGGTACTTCATAATAAATAATGATGTGCTTAGTGTTAGGCCATTTGAAGCTTTCTCAATGCTCCCTGATACTATATTCATTTATATTAGTCTTTTTCTCTCTGTGTGTTATATTTTGGGTACTTTCTATTTCTGTCTTCAAGTTCACTAACTTTTTCTTATCAACATCTAATCTGCTATTATTCTCATCCAGTATAATTTTTTTTTATTTCATAAATTATAATTTTAATCTGTAGAATAAGGATTTGGGTTCTTTTTATATCTCCCTTGTTTCTATCTTACCTCTAGCTTTTTTGAAAATATGAAATACTGTTGCAAGTTTCAATATGTTTGTGAATTCTAACATCTGTGTCAGTTCTGGGTCAATTTTTGATTGATTTTTCTCTTCATTATGAGTTTTATTTTCCTACCTCTTTGAATGCCTATATCTTTTATTGGATGCATTGATGGATAATTATGTATTGCCATATTCTTGAGCTTTATTCTGGGACAAGTGAAGTTACTTGGAAACAGCATGAGGATTCAAGGTCTTGTTTGTAAGATTTGTGAGATGGGACCAAAGCAGTTTTTGGCTAATTTTTTGGTTAATTATTTCCTAGGATTGATACCAGACTTTCAGTACTCTCCTCAACGACCGGGAGAGTGTGAGTTTCTCTAGTCTGACTGCTGGAAACAAGCACTATTCTCTGCATTGTGTGGCTCTCTGTTCTGTTCCCTCTAATAATTTTGAGTGGCTCTTTCCCCAGCTATGGGTCAATGAGCACTCAGCTGAATACTTAAGGAGGAGTCTCTGAAATATCCTGGAGTTCTCTCTCTGTGCAGTTCTCTCCTTTCTGGCACTCTTTTCTGAAAATCTAGCTGCTTCAGTCTCTCAGGAATCTCTGTTTGTCTCCTCAACTAAGGGGTATTCAAGGCTCTGCTTCGCTTTCCTTTCTCTGCTTTCTCAAGGCAATAAACTGGGATGATTATAGGGCTCACTTGACTAGTTTCTCATTAGGGAATACTGCTCTTTGTTACCTGATATCCAATGTCTTAAAACCATGATTGCCTATATTTTGTCGGGTTTTCTGCTTTTATGAATCAGTATGGTAAATTTGGTCTCTGTTATATCATCATGGTCAGAAGCAGAAGTCTTTTTTATTTAAATACATTAATTATCTAAATTATAATGTTAATAATAAGAATAATAATTTAATTAAAACTTTCTCTTATCCAAGGAAGGAATTACATTATCTAAATACATTAATTTGAAATGTCTATTGTTTGACTTGTCCTCAAGATATTTAGTTTTTCTTTTTGGGAGGAAAATGCATTTTTCTAACTTTCTGAAAAATTGAAGTGATGTCTGGTTCTATGGGAAATGACACTTATTCCTTCTGGAAATCTCTCAGTAACTTAGGAAAGAGTTTGTGGAATCTGTTTACAAGTTTGTGTAGCTAAGATGTAAAAATCTCGGAAGTTGTGTAAGTCACTGGGTATCATATATTGAAAATAACTGGTTTCTTCTAAAATACTTTTATGTCACAGGAAATTCCCCTAGAAATAAGTGTAGACTGGACCTCAATATATATGGCAACTTGGACTTAATAAAGGATTGTGGAAACCTTTTTTTTTTTTTTACAATATTTGACTGTATTTTATACTTTGCTCCTACTTCTGAGAGTCCTTCTGTAAAGTACTTACTTAATCTTTAAAGACTCCTGTTAAATTAAGTTTTACTTAAAGTTCCCCAGACAAATGTCAATCCCACCTTCTGTTGCTCTCATAGCGTTTTGTAAATAGCATCATTTTAGCTCACACAGGGCTGTATGGTAATTATTTATTGTCAAGCCTCTTTCAACCAATACATGACAAGGACCTATTATTCATATTCATCTTGTACTTTTCATTCACTCTTACTACAGAGAGGTGATAAATATTTGTGAAACCAAATAACATACGTAAGACATTCATGAATGGGGATAAGAAAACAATGTGATAGGAGCCATGAATAGAGAGTAGTGAGAAGTAAAGGTGGATTAGTAGGGTGTGGTCAGAGTAGGAAGGATGGGAAAAGTTAGTAAGAGCCATCTACAATTTTATCAGGAAAAATACCAAGTTACTGAATACTATTGAGTATGGAAGACAAAAAAAATTATAAAATTGATATCATACATTTTTCCTTCCAAAAAAGGTATAAATTTAATCATCTTAAAAATTTCTCACAATTTCAATATTTCAAAAATATCTTGAAGCAAAGCACAAAATAAACAAATACCTTAGAACACCCCCCTTCTCAATCCTCCTTCCTCTCTGTCCTCCTCTCCCCCTCTTATATTTTAAGCATATTTTCTAAGCAATGTAAAGCTATTTTTATTTTTTTATTTACTTAAAAAAGTTTTTTTAATGTTTATTTATTTTTGAGAAAGAGAGAAAGAGCATGACCAGGGGAGGGGCAGAGAGAGAGGGAGACACAGAATCTGAAGCAGGCTCCAGGCTCTGAGCTGCCAGTACAGAGACCAATGCCAGGCTCCAACTCACAAACTGCAAAATCATGACCTGAGCCAAAGTTTGACGCTTAACCGACTGAGCCACCCAGGCCCCCATGAAAGCTATTTTTAGAACCACCTTTGTAAATTTTCAGTATTTGCACAGAATACTGAATTTCTTTTAGAAGCTTTAAATATCTTACCACCATGAAATATGGTAAAAAAATTTAAAATATTTAAAAATAGTATCTGGTCACAGCAGAGTGGGAGAACTTGAAAGCCAACAGAGAATGAATGCTTTATAATACTCAAAATGTTGAAATCAGGATATTGAGATAATAAGATCAGTACACAAAGTATCAGGCAACCTGAGTTCACAGAAAGTAAATCTGGCATGATAAGTTGGATAAAAATGTCAGTATGAAGGTTATTCTCCGTTTGTCTCCCCATTCTCCTACATCTATTCTTCTCTCTATGCTGCAGAAGGGCAGGTAGACCCCGAATTACACCTCTCTGACTCCTTTGCCAAATTAGCACAAAAGTACATATAAATACCTTATAATATAATTTGTAATGTAACCTATAATATTTTCTTTGCACACCCAAGAAATCATCTTGCACCACTGCTCTAAATCATATCCTATTTATAGGTCAGTTGTGACTATTAGTCTCTCTCCATCTCCATCATCTCTCAGTTAAAATACAATCACTCCTTTGTAGTGTGGGGTCCCAACAACATATTTCTCATCTTCTTCAAGGTCTAATGGCAAGGAATAGAACAGGGAAACAGGAAGGTAACTGGAAACCAAAGTCTCAGTCTATTTAGGGATGTCTGTTACTCCCAGTGTATAATGGTTGATGGAGAGATGGATGGGGGATGTGACTACTAACAGATCTGCACGGCTGTCTCCTACCCTCCCCACCTCTCCTGAGTCTACACCTCAGCAGCCAGCCACGGGAGAGAGTAGGGTCTGAAAGCAGCCTCAAAGTGCATGTTCCATGTCTGCTGCTTGGAAAATGTTTGCTTTACGGTGATGAGCAGTGAGGCTCATCAACTGCTGTCCAAGGAAGAAGGCACCAAGTGGGCCTGGAATTTGCTCTGGGTCTGTTACTTCAAGGGCAGAGGGAGCTGAGGAAGAGATTCATCTTTCTCATTCATTTATACAAGCAGCTCAAGAGAGCCAAGAAAGAGTCTCTCCCACTACTGAGGGGCGACCATAGGTGGGGTGTAGAGGGTGTGACCCACTGGCTGTTCAACAGTGGTATTACCTATTCTTCCCTGCCCCCCCCATCCCTTGGGAGGAACAAGTATGGACTAGAGAGCATAAAGCCCGAAATGTTCCCTTAAAAAATCCCCAAACCTTGAGAAAACTTCAAAAGCCCTCTCTATTGGAAATACAAAGATAATGGGTAAAAATTCTTCCCTAAAAAACCTACTTGGCAGGACTGGTAAAATTATTAAATGAAGTATACATGGGGAGCTCCTAAATATGACCATACACATAGCAGGTACTCCATAAAATTAGCTTTAAAAGTAGGAACTATATTACCTGAACTCCAATGGGAAGAAGTTGTCAGTAATTACTAATAATGACTAATTCTCAACAAGCACTTTAGTCACTCCTTATATATTATTGCTGTTATTAAGTATCTAACAAGGTTTGTTGGCATAGAACAATGCATTGCCTCAAATTGAAAATAGGCAGTAATTCAATAGAAAAATTTATAGGCAGTGTAGAACCCCCTTAAATTGAATTAGATTCTTAAATATAGTACTTATAGTACCCTTGATGTAAGCTTTTTTAAAGCATTAGGGGAATCAAACAAACAAGGTCTATATTTTTGCATAGGGTGTTTTATGTTCAATGCTGCAATATTTATGTTTGGCACTATTCACTCCATGAGAAAATATAGGCTGTGTGTCTTTTATTTGCTTGATGGTTCAGACTCACTGATACCCAAGGGCTTACTACACCCACAGATTTTGTCACAATACTTATATTCTGAAAAGGGCTTTTCACCATTCAAAAGCAAGCCAAGTCTAATTCTGTAAATTTTTATACTGTGAGATGTTATTATTTAGTATGTGTGAAGTACCTAAAAGATCTATCATCAGTGAATATGACATAATATAATCTATTTTACACAGTAAAACTGCTTGCCAATTTCTGTTTCATTTCCAACTGATGGCCAATTTAAAGAGTCTTGTTCCTTTTTTTCCCCTGTTTTCTTAGTCTGTTATTAAATTTACTATCAAAGCAATTAAGAGAAAATAATCCAGTTCTCCTACACCTATTTCAAACAAATGGATTCTGACTTCATCACTTCAATGAATATTGAATTGTGTTATTGAATGTTTAATTGTGAACAATTTAAATATTCTTTTCTTTGAGGAATTCTGATAGTGTAGGTTTTGAAATAAAAATAGTAAAGATCAACTCAGCAATATTATTCCCAGGGCTATGTCATCTACCATTTTTTCTTTCAGAAAAGACAAGAACTTTATCTTGCTTTTGGTTGGAAGGAGCTACTGATGTTTATCAACTGGGAAATCAGAGATGATAAAAAGAGACTATTGCGTGGAGGAGACTGGAGCAAAGATCTACTGACCAAAGATCAGAGCAATGACATGTAAGGTTCAAGCCTTTCCAAAAGGAAGTATTAGAGTCTATTCCACCAGACTATGCTAGAATTTGCTGATCTGGGGACTATGACACTTAAAAGTAGTAGAAAGTAAATTAAGATAAAGATATAATCAACAACAATAATAATACCCATTATTCATTGAATATCTATTATGTGTCACATACTTTACAGATCTACCCAAATGCTATTACACATGAAGAAAGCAAAGCTCAGAGAGATTGAGAATGTGGGTTAAGATCACAAAGTTCATAGATCATGCAACAAGGACTCAAGCCAATTCAAAACCTATACTTTTTCCACTAAGCTGTTTTCATGTAAGAAAAAAAAAATACTACTCAAACTGATCATTTGTGTTTTATTTATACAGAAATTTTAAGCTACTTAGCCATATACAAACACTATTTCTGTATGGAAGAACTACACTAGTTTCAGTTCAATCATGCTGGCTCAATGGCACACATGGGCTTATGATTATAAATACCTCTGTGATTCAAAAAGGCAACTGTTGTTCCATTTTTCCAATCCATCAACTTGACTGTTTGCTTCAGAATAAAGCATCGCTACATGAGTTGTTACATGTTGATATAAGCTGTTTTTTAAATTTTTTTATAGTTTATTTTTGAGACAGAAAGAGACAGAGCACGAGTGGGGGAGGGACAGAGAGACAGGGAGACACAGAATCTAAACAGGCACCAAGCTCTGAGCTGTCAGCACAGAACCTGATGCAGGGCTCGAACCCACAAACTGCGAGATCATGACCTGAGCCGTAGTTGGACGCTTAACCAACTGAGCCACCCAGGCGCCCCTAAGCTGTTTTAGAAAGGAATGGAATTAGCATTCATTGTGCCAAGTCTTGTGCAAGAATCTTTCTTAATCCAAAGCAAACTTTATGAAAGTTTAGGTCCATTTTATACATGAGGAATTAAAAGCTCACACAGAACAAGTCAGTTGCAGAGAATACAGAATGCCAGTAGTCTAACACTCTTGAAGAGCATAATGGTAACACGTGCAGAAGGAATGAGATAGACCTAGTGTCCAAGTCCTAGAGACGCTCCTAAACATAACCATGCCAGGCTGTGGACCAGGCATAGGGATACCAAGAAAGACTAAGTTCCTTGCCTTAACTTCCTCATGGATAGCAGTTTCTTTGATGACTCAGTTCTGTAGTGTGGCTTTTGAGAGGCATTCTTGAGAGCTCTACCAAAAATCCATTTCTTCAGCCCTCTAGTGTTTTAGACTTTAGGTGTCACAATTCAGGAAAATGTGCACCCCTATTGTTCATTTACTGGAGTGTCACGGAGTTTGACTTTTCTTTAAACTCAGAAAACTTGGAAAGAGGGTTAAAGAAAAAAATGCATCAGATGTCATGGCCCAGGATAGGGTGGCAGCTAATGGGTTATCTGTAACACTCTTTCTTCTTACTTTACCTCATCTCTTTATCATGTGTGTCATGAAAAGAGAAGACCAAGAAAGAAAATAGAACAACCATGGTCAATATTTTCTCTTAATAGAATAAAAATTAAAAAAAAAAACAGGGAAAAAGGAATACACAGAAAGATTTAAAAAATGTTTAAAATTATCTTTTGATATTATTTCAAGACATCCAAGTGGATTATGAACTGAAGTTTGAAACGCATTGGTATAAAGGGATCATTTCCTAAGGATTTCTAATTTCTCCTTCATCTTTTAAAATTTTTTTAATGTTTATTCATTTTTGAGAGACCGAGAGAGACAGAATGCAAGTGGAGGAGGGGCAGAGAGAGAAGGAGACACAGAATCTGAAGCAGGCTCCAGGTTTTGAGCTGTCAGCACAGAGCCCAACATGAGACTCAAACTCATGAACTGTGAGATCATTACCTGAGCTGAAGTCGGATGTGTAACCAACTGGAGCCACCCAAACACCCCTCTCCTTCATCTTTGGTTGGAAACAAAGTTTAACCACAATGAGGAGATATTTTTCTCCCTAACTCCTGCTTTTTTGTCCTTTTACTTTTTTTTCTAGAGGAAGTCTTAAGTGTCTCCTACTAGTTGGAGACTTACCCTTAAAATCCACCCTGTTCCCAATCACTCAAACCATTTAAACTTGTTGACTTTGTTTTACCCCCAAGATGTCAAGAGATCAAATTATTAAAGTAAATCATGTCCAAACTCAACAAGATAGCAATTCTTTTTACAATATCCCTAAAGTATGACCATTTAACCTCTGCCTGAATAGTTATGTTAATGCCTTCATTGCCTAATTAATTAAGAGAAGGAATTCAGGTCAGATATGAAGAATGGTCAGATATTTTTCTCTAAAAGCAATTAGCCACTTGGTTTTAACATTTATGTTCCTTTAAAACATTATGTTTATTTAAACTGTGCTTCCCCCTCTCGCTCCCCAATTCAGGTGTAAACAAAATAATAAAGTGTTAGCCTTTTCTGGTACATCTGTGAACACAATATTAGCTTCTGACAGCTGAGGACGGCTGGACTTTAACCTTTACTTTATTTCCTCAAAATAACAGTTGTCAGATGCATAAATGCAAACATGTCTATAAAATAAAACCTCAGAAATTAACATATGCAGAGAATCATATACTCATGCTAAAATGTTATAACACAACTCAATCAATTGATGTTTTAGCCTTTTGAAGTTCAAGAGACAGTCAAAGATTTATTTTGATGCAAGTTGATATGGTCAACCATATGATGTGGGAGCCCTTGAGTGCTGGATATGCTAGAAAGAAAGAAAATTGTTTTTCTAGATTGGGAGGTGGAGTCACAAACTCAAAAGCCCACAGGGACCAGGAAGATCACAGAAATGAGGGAAGTGGTGAAGAACTGGGGTCTCCAGGGAAGCCTGTCCCCAATGGAAAGGAAGTTCTCACTACTCAGCACTAGTCAAGGTTTCTCAGCAGAAGATGTAGTTCAGTTTTCTAGATTTTTCTATGTTTTAAGAGAAGCCAGACACATTTTTTGGTTTTAGGGAAATCTTTTTTATTTTTAAATGTTGGACACTAGCTCAATTAAAAACAAAAACAAAAACAAATGACTGGCCAAACAAAATATATTTGCAGGCTCACGTGTCTCTGGTTTAGAAAACTTGTGTTAGGCAGATGGACCACTTCCAGCTTCTTTCCTAAAATTCTATATTTATATTCATTTATTTATATACTTAGGCAAGAGTAAGTTATTTTCTAATGTTTTTACTGTGCTTAAGCTAAGTTAGATAGGAAATGCCTTTGAGATGAATTATTGTAAAGCAATGGCTGCTAGTTAAGGCGGAGACAGGTCTACTAGGTTGTAGCAGAGTGGGGGCCAGGAAACCAGAATGAAAAGAAATATTTCCTTGTAGAAATTATTGTTAAAGATAGTCTTGCGTCACCATCCAACAGAAGGTTCTGTAATGATGAAATGTTCTACATCTGCTCTGTCAAATATTATAGCCACTAGTCACGTGCGTGCCTGGCAATTAGCATTTGAAATGTGGCTAGTATAAGAGCATAATTTTCTATGTTATTTAGGCTAAATTAATCAAATTAAATAGCCATATGTGGTTAATGACTACTGTGTTTGAGAGTACAGGTCTAGATGTATTTGTCAGAAGAGAACATCAGGTTCAAAGATACCACTATTTCATGCAACCTAATTAAATATTCTCAAATTGATTTCCAAATTGGTTCTACTAACTTATATATATAAAATCTATTTGTTTCTTATAGTTCATCTTTTTCAACACTTGTATAATCAAAATTTTAAATTGTGGGAGGTCGTATGAGCAATAATGTCAGCTCTTGATTAGTTTACTCTTGATTTTCCTGACTGTTAGTGAAGTTTACCATCTTATAATATTAAACATTGGGTTTAAACTTTGAATTTTCTGTTCATATGCTTTGATTATTTTTATAAAAGTTATTTTCTTTTCTTTCTTTTCTTTCTTTATCTCTTCTTTCCTTCCTTTCTTCTTTACTAATTTGTAGCCATAATTGATAAATTCTCAATTTTAATTTTTTGCCAGTTATATGAATCACAAATATCTTCTCTCAGTCTGTGTACTGTATTTTCACTTTGTTTATGGTGTCTTATTTGATCAGAAGTTTTAAAATTTTAATGCAGTATGATATGTTTATCACTTACTTTATGGCTTACGCAGTCTGTGCCTTATTAAAGAAATGTTTTCTGAACCAACGTCTACTTTATCTGATATTAATATATAACTAGGCCAGCATTGTTTTCATTGAGGTTTGCCAGATTTAGTAAATAATCATAGGATACACAGTTAAATTTGATTCCTGATAAACAATGAACTCTTTTCAGTATGTTTGCCTCATGCAATATTTGGGACATACTTAGTATAATTAAAGATATTCCTTGTCTAACTGAAATTAACATTTTTAACTGGTATCCTGTATTTCATCTGGCAACAATATGTTGTTTGGAAAATACCTATTATATATTTTCTGTCATTTTTCCTCCAAATTTTCAAGATCCTTATGCATTAGGTATGTCTTTCATAACTAGCATCTAAATGAGATTTAGTTCCTTACCCAACATAAGGATCTGCCTTTTAAAAGGCAAAGTCCATTTACATTTATTGTGACTATTTTCCTTTAATATTTACCATGTTTTTCCAATGCTTATTTTTTCTCTTTCTCTGCCTTTTCCTGTCTTAAACGGGATTTTTTCTAATTGTCTCTGGCCCTATTATCTCAAGTTTTGAGGAAATCTCCTACACATCTTTTTTGCACTTTTATTTCATGATTCTATGTATACATGTTTCCATGTTTCAGAGCATTTAATTATCTCTGCCTTTTCAGACAGAACTATTAATGTTCCTTAATATTTCTATTGGCAATGGTATGTTTATTGAAGTTACAAATATCTGTTAAACTCTACTCTGCTTAAGTAAGACCTGTGGTTGTAACAAGATGAATAAGGCAGAATGCCTATGCTCAAGATATTTATAGATGCTATTGCCTCATAAAATAATAAACATAAAATACATCTTTTTATGTAAGTGGATATATATGAATATGTGTGTAAATGTAGCTTGGTACCTAACATCTATATGTATCTGCTGCATATAAATACACACACACACACACACACACACACACACACACACACACATACTTATTCTACTGACCATTACTGTGACGGTGCATTGGTATGAAAACTGACCATATGCCAGGTACCAGTTGGGGGGGGGGGCATGGAGCCACTGACCCATAGTCTTTATAATAAAAAAGTCTGCAGTGCTTAGAAATATAAAACAGTCTCACATATCATGATAGCAGTATTTTCAAAGTAATTTCATGTTCTTTTTTTCACTTAACTTTTCCAAAATTCTTATGGAAGTAGGAAAGATATTCTAAACCTCTGTTTGTAAGTTAGTATTTGAGACCCTAAATGTTTTTAAAAGATTGGTTCAGAAAGTGTTTTTCTGAATCCTAGAAAATGGATTTCTAGGATTCTGTAAACCTTAACTTCAATTTCAGGCAATATTTGATTTGTTACTACAGAGTATGGCCCTTTGATTTTACTTTATTCACATTTTAAACATAGCCTAATGAAGTAAACATACTTTAACCGGAGTTCTATGCTTTTTTCTTCACAAAGCCTTGTCTGAAAGATTAAAATCATGAAGAAAGCCACATCAAAAATTGTCTACTTTTAGAACAGAAACTCAACATGATCACATATACCGTGTTTAAATTAAACATTAAAGTACATGTTTATATTTTTAAAATTATAGTAAAATAGCTAACATTTTCTCAGTGCATCTTGTAGTAAATCATTCACTAATTTATGTTGCTATTTTAATTAAAATTAACCTTATGGAAAAAATGACTTAATCGTGTGTTTTATACAAGGTTTTCCCTGGCTAAATTTCGTAGCAGAATCCTAACCTCATGAGCTATGCAATCAAAACCTTTAAAAGCCATCAGATTGTGGACATGAGGTAGAAAGAAAGAACAAACTTCTGTGATTCTCTTTATACAACAAGATCAATAAAGAGAGAATACTTTTTCTTAATCAGAATAATGATGCAGATGACCTTCAAAAGGATATAGATAAAAAGAAGAAAACCTGTGGAAGACAGGAATAGCCACAGAAGCTACTGTGATTAATTAAGTCATGTAATTTATAAGCAAATAAAAGCTATTCTCACTTATCTAATTACATATGTGTCTTGTTGGGACACCTGGGTGGCTCAGTCAGTTAAGTGTCCGACTGGCTCAGGTCATGGTCTCACAGTTTGTGGGTTTGAGCCCTGTGTCAGGTTCTGCGGACAGCCCAGAGCCTGAAGCCTGCTTCACATTCTGCCTCCACTCTCTCTGCCGTTTCCCCACTCATGCTCAGTGTCTCTCTTTCTCAAAAATAAATAAACATGAAAAAAAGTTAAAAAAAAATAAAGAAGTGGCTTCTCAGGGATTAGTTTGAAAACTGTCCCTCACCCTTACGCCAAGACTGAAATCCAGTTGGTCATGCTTCTATAAAGATTCAACAGATCTGACACTGGTAGAAGTCAGTCTGCTGTTGAAATGAATATCTGTGTAGGAAAGGAGGGATACTACAGCAATTTCCTACGTACTCAGCAACGCACTGCAAGAGCGGAAATTGGAGAACTACGTAATAGGAGCTGTCTTCTAAGCATCTGTGGGTAGTAAAAGCATCTGTCCCATTCGCTGCACTGTGCTCACTGCTCCAAACACAGCTTAACACGTATAAACCACTTAGTATTTCCTGAAGAAATGAATGAATGAAGGTTGAGCCCCCAAAATTACATTTTCCTTTCTCACTCTTTCTCCTAAGTTCAGACCAATCCAGGTGGATATCAAATAGGCTTTATAAGATTGTTCCAGTTTGCTACCTAAAGGGCTTGGCATCAGGTCGGCTCTCTAGACCCATGTATGCACGCCATGATGTAGGAATCACACTGCTGTTGGATCATCAAAGTTTCCTTCATCACCGTCCATAGGGATCCCAGTGTCCTGATGACCAGGCGCAGGCTCCCAGGCCCTGGGAATCAAAACTATCCCGTCTGCCCCAGTTAAATGGATTTAGCATCAGCCGTGTTTGCTTCTTCCTTCTCTTCCTCTTAATAGAATAACATCCCTGGAATTTAGAAACCTAACACTCCTTCTTATGAAACAAGCACTCTCTTCTGGAGGGCTGCTCCTCCCTCAGCTGTAACCACATGCCTTAGTACAAGTTGCCAATCACATTATTCTTCCCTCCTCTCCCCCAACAGTTTAATTTCCAATTGGATTGTAAGGTTGGAACAATCAGAATCTGTCTGCAGAACTTTTTGAAATGAAGCGGGAAAAAGAAATATAAGCCCTTTCTGTGTAAATCTGTGAAATACGGAGATGGATCAGCTGATCATCAAATTGTTTTTATATATGTGAATGAAAATGGTCTGAAAAAACTAAGATGGTGGGGAAAGCAGATAAGGGAAAGATGATGAGAGAGAGAGAAGGAGGGAAGAGCAGAAGGACAAGAGAGAAAAAGAAAAAAGAAAAGAGAAAGAGGATAGGATTTGCATTCAAGGTTATACTTTTCCTTGAAGATTTCACTATATCCCTCATCATCCCTCAGTTTTGCGAGGAAAGAAATTGTTCTCTTTGCCCACGTTAATATGATTTTTTGGTCGCTTTCAACCAAATGATGGAGGATGATGATGGATCACAGTTGGAGGACTGACACCCCCACTTTCTCAAGCCACCTGAGGGTTGGAGTGCTCTGTGGCTGAGTCCCAGGTGCCCACAATGGTGATCTGCTCAGAAACAGCCTGTGTGGGTGTCCTCCTTCTTCTTGTCTCAGTCCTCCACTCCCTGCCAGTGCTTCCGGTGGTTACCTCCCATGTAAACTCGTGGGGCTCAAATCCTTACTTCAGAGTTTACTGCTGGTAAAGCCAACTACAGAGAAATAAGAATATTTTTATGTTGCTACTGTTTTCTGAACATAAAAATGACATTACTTGTCCACTGGAGGTAACTGGAAAAATAGAGAGGCACAAAGACAATAGAAACTGTTAGAACATAATTGTAGCAGATATAAATCCTAAAATTTTGATGTATTTCAACCCATATAAATAAATAGAAAGTATCTGCATTGTGTTAACCAAGTTAACACAAGTTATAAGTGAATCCTTATACCACCACCAAGATGTATAGCTTAGTAACAGATATTTTACTTATGCCTGTCTCAGTTTTATTAGTAAAATGTGTATATACCGACACACACACACACACACACACACACACACAGACAACCCCCCCCAACAGGATTACTGCAAAGGTTAAATGCAATAAAATATTGTATGTGTTGCAAAGCAGGTATCTAATATCCATCATTATTGTTGTTCTTTGGTTCAGGGATTTTCATTGAAATAGAAGATCTACAGGGGACCTGGGTAGCTTAGTTGGTTAACCATCTGGCTTGGGCTTAAGTCATGATCTCATGGTTTGTGGGTTCAAGCCCCGCACCGGGCTCTGTGCTGACAGCTCGAAGCTTGTCAGCTTCAGATTCTGTGTCTCTGTCTCTCTCTACCCCTCCCCTGTTTGTGCTCTCTCTCTCTCTCAAAAATAAATAAACACTAAAAATAAAAAAAGAAATAGAAGATCTACCCATGCCTCATGCAGCCTACTTGGTAATACTTAGAAATATAGAGATCATTGTTTTTTGAAGTGCAGTTGAGAAACAAGGAACACCAGAATCACCCAGGGAGCTCATTAAAAAGGGAAATTCCTATACCCTACTAAATCAGTGTTTGAGAAAAGGCCCGAGAATATGCATTTCCGTAAGGCACCTCCTGTGACTCTTGTTTCTGCTAAAGCAGGAGAAGCAATCATTTAGGTGAAGCTACTAAATGTGGCCTTGGAGGCCTGACACCAGGCCAGCTTTCCCATTTGCGGGAGTCAAGCACCCTGGTGAACAGACAGAGACTTTGCCTACTCTGAAACATCACAGCTGTGAAGACTCTGGGCTTTGAAGCCGGAGAGACTTGAACTCCAACCCTAGATTCACCATATACTTGCTGTCAGATCTTAAGGAGGGTAACTCAATCACCACGAGCCTGTTTCCTCCCATGTGAAATATGGCTGATAGTGATAAATGCCTCCGAGGGTTTGGACAATTAAAGAGGATAATAATTCAGGCAGAGTACAATGCGCATTACCTGCATTGGACCAAGTGCCTGGCAAATGGTCGGCATCTTCATTACCGCTGCCATTTGCTCTTGTGAAGCACTGGAAGTACACGACCAAGAAAGCATCTCTTGAAAACATCCAACTGTTAAGCTGTGGTAGGGTTGGTTTGTCAGTGAAACAACTTAACTGAAAGATAAATCTTTGACTTAAAATCTGGGTGTCAGAAAACTTACTGAGCCATTTTTGTTTGGGACAAATTCTAGAACCAATGGACTGCCCAGACAACACCTGAAAAGTGGAATCTGCCCAGGTGCATCAGGAGACTGTGTGGCCAACCTGCTATTAATCAATCCAGCCTTCCCACTGCAAAGAGCCTGCCTTTGCGATGGGAAATCCCAGTACCACACAGTCTGTCATTTTCTGCTGGTATCTAAAAACTGTGTTCCCTCTTTTGCCCAAATTATGGGCTCAGAACTAACACTATGCTTTCCAATTTTGTATTAGATAAATTATTTCATTGTTGAGCAGACTGCGTTTACCAGAGGAGTTACTTTTTAGGATCGTCTCCTCTGTGTAACAAATAACGTCAGCAGATAAAATTACAAAATAGATTGTAGCAGATCATAATTTAATTTCCGTGGCTGGGGGAGGGAGTGAGGGACAATGCAGTGGAGAACCGTAAGTAAGGATTTAGGATCGTTAGATTATGTGGATGCTCATTCCGGTGCCATCACAAGCTGGCTGTGTGACCACAGGGAAATTACTAAACTCTTCTGGGTCACAGTTCCATCAGCGGCAAAATGAGAAAAATACCACCTGCCCTAAGTCCCTCAGAGACTGGTAATAAGATCAAATGAGACGTCCGCGTAAGTGCTTTGAAAAAGTATGACAAAAGAACACTTATTTTTAGTAAAGGATGGAGCCTCACTTCTTAAACACAAAGCACCCATGTCTCCTTTTAAGCCACCAAATAGAATTGAAAGAAGCAATGTATAATTATAACAAAGCTCAAAAGACCTGGTCTCCTGGGCCTCATCTTCCTTGCCCTCCCATTGTTGTGGCAGATGATTAATCATCGGGTTCTTGACTTCCCTCTTTGCTGATTGGCCACCCTAGGGTCGTAGCCACTTTTCAAATCCATCTTTGGGCTTTGCAGCTATGCAGAGCAAAAAGCCTTCCCTAGTGTTAGGGCATGCCAAAGCTGAACTCGGAACCCCCATTAGCCTAATTGACAGCATGACTTTCCCCTGGAGAGAAGAGTGATAATCTAGCTATTTATCTTGTCTGTAGGTTTATCACCACTGTGCTCAGGCAGAGATGTTTAAATATAAAAATGAGGTAAGGCACATTCTTGCCAGACTATGTGCCGTTAAAGCCAGGTTGGGGGTCAGAAGCATGAAAGGGGAGCATCTGGAATTGTGGTCTTCTCTGTTTCCGCTTAATGTCTCAAGTGGCCTTGGAGTAAGGGGCTGCCCATGAGGGCACTAAAGGACATCTCTTTGTAATTGGGAGCAGGCTGGAGCTGTGTGGCCACCGCTACCCATGGAGCCTCTGCCTGCAAGCCGCTAGACTGCTGCTTTTCCACAAGGCAGGAGAGGCCCATTAGAAACACGAAGGGGCGGTTTAATTCTGCAACAAGATGTGTACAAATGTATGCCTCCTATCGAAACCCATGCAACAGCTTCCAAAGTTAATTAAAAGCTAATTTTCTAATGAGGTGGCAACACTGGCAACAACATGATAGCAGTATGAGAGCTGCAGCCAGCAGCCGGTGAGGGAACAGGCAACCTCCTTCTTACAGGATGGGAACATCCTACCTGCATCCATTAATTAGCCTCCAGCTGTATTGCTTTAATACCAGACACCAGTATACACTGTCATAAAACTCGGAAATTGTGTTAGCATTGCCAAGATATTGTTGAAACTCTTATTTTACATCAGGACCCTTTCTGGGCATAATACCATAGGCAATGGGATCCATTCCTGGAAATATTAAATCCAGGGGGCAGTGCTGTGGACATTCTGTTATGTCAAGTGACATGGCATTTGAATCCTTTGGGCAATTGGTAATTGTAAGCCAGACTTGCAATTAGCTTTAATAAATAGAGAGAAAGTGCCTTAAATTAACTGTGCTTATGTTGGTTTTGCCTCTTGTTTTGATTTCAAACACATAGCCAAGCAGGATGACTCGTGGCCATTATCCTAATGATATGGGTCTCCTGGCCATAGTCACAGTGTGCCAGACACCTGTGGCTGTTCCTTGGCATTCTTCGCAGGGAGTGGATAATGATGACATGCAAATAGATGCTGAGAATCAAGACAAAAATATTTCTATAGAAACTCTGAGATTCTGGATATTTAAGATGTAACTTGTCTGTTCAATTCTATCCATAAATAATTAGAAGACATATTTAGGGTCTCCAACATAATCTAGGCAATAGAATCAATATTTATTATATAGTCATTAAACGGTAAGCAGCAGTTTGAATTTTCTGCTTCTACAGGACGCTACTTGCTGCCAGATCAATTTCAAATTATTTATTTATTTATGACTTATTATTTTATTTATTGTTTATTTATTTATTTATTTATCTTTTTTTTATTTGCTCATCCTCGTGGAAAACAGTATAGAGTTAGGACTTTTCAGTTAACTGAAAAGTATGTACTTTATGTACACTTGTTCTCTCTTATTCTTGGACTCATTTTCTCTCCCTCACGGTCTCACTTGTAGCTTCTGTCTCTCATTCTTGTATTCATTTCTTATTCTCTCAATCTCTTGTATTGTTGCATTCTCTCATTATGTCTCTTTCTCTCACTCTCGCTCCCTTATAGTCTTACATCCTAGCACTCTCTAGAATATGGTATTATGTCTATGTTGTTACCAGTTAATGGAAGCTTTAAGAAATGCCCCTCACATCTCACTAGCCAACACTGAGTCACATGTCCATACTTAAATCAATCACCAGAAAAGGGAACAAGACCATATGATTGGATTCAGTTAGTCAGGACCCATTCCCTGGGGTTGGGGCTGGCCTGACCTCCCCAGATCCGATGGCTTTGCAAGTAAGTGTGGATACCTGAACAGAACTTGGGTTCTGAAGGAAGGATAAAAGGGAAAATGGCTGTTGGGTCAGCCACTAATAGTGTGTGCTTTGAGGATCACGAGAAATATTTAGAGCATGCCAGAGAGAGAAGAATGGGATCTGAACAATAGCTCTGAGGATTGTTCCCAGAAGAGTCAGATGACTGAAGCTGGGCCCTCTGGAGAAGTAGAGCTCCATGTTCTGAGAGACTAGGAGCTACACTGTTAGCCGGTGTAGGAAAACCTTAACCAGTCCTAGGACAAATAAGAGTTAGGTATCATTCTCTTGTTCTTTTAACAAATGTTGGTTGAGTGCTAACTATGTGTCTGGCATTTCAGATGACCTCTGGTTATGACAAGTGAACAAGATGAAGTCCCGACTCTCATAAAATGGACTCTCTAGCAGGAGAAAGAGATAAAGAGCAAGTGAAATACATAAATAAGTAATAGACTGTGAAGAATCCTAAACTGAAAAATAGTAGATGGTTCCTGGTTTAAGACAGGAGCAGGGAATCTTAACAAGGCTCACTAGGAAGGCATCACTGAGGAAGCAAGGACAAACATAAAATAGGAATGGGAACTTAACAATGAGCTGAGCACCTGCGGCAAGTGGCATACAAGCTAAAAGGAACGTTCCAAAGACTCCTTGACTTGTCTGGGTGATTATTTCATCTCTGAAACATTACTGTAATCCTTGTGGTTAAAAAGTCATTACTAAGGACATACCATCTGTTAAGAATTTTGTGTGCTTTACTGATTCATTCAATAAATATTCATGACTCACCTACTATGTGCCAGGCACTGTTCTGGACAAGTGCTAAGGAACAGCAATTAACAAAACCAATGACATTTCTGGGGTTGGGGAGCTGACATTCCCATTTAATTCTCACCCGTTAAAAAACAAACACACAAGCAAGCCATGCAATAGATCCTAGTCACACTTAGCAGATGGGAATACTGTTGCTTAGAGATGTTGAATACCTTGATTAACATTATTTTTCAAAGCCTTGACTTTTGCTATTATACACTGCCTTAAATGAACCAGTGTTACAAAACAGCTATGATAGAAAAGGCAGGTGGTAACCAAATCTTAGGAAGGCAGTCTTTGAAATATCCAGAGTAAACGCAGGTATAAATCTGTGATGTGAGACCCTACTATAAATATTATTAAAATTAGATTATTTATGTTAGGGTTTTAATCGCCCTGATACAACTGTGATAATCCTAATGAAAATGAAAATGAGAATGTCATTAATAATGGTGGCTTCAATCAGGATTTGGTCCACAAGGGTCCATGGATGAAAGTCGTTGGTTTATCAGTTCCCTGAAATTATATGAAATTTGAATGTCTAGGTAAATTATTTGGGGAAGGGGTGTCCGGAGCTTTCATCAGATTCCTAAAAGTTTGTTCCTTCAAAATGGTCTAGAACCACCACCTCAGAAGTTACATATATATCCAAAGGGAGCTTTCCGATGGATTTCACAGTAAAATGGTATATTAAAGAAGAACACATACCAAAAGTACCAGACACTTCTAGAGAATACCATCAGGAAGTCTTAGGTCTTAAATGAACTAAAGTGACTGAAAATTGTTAAGGACAAATATATGAAAATGTTTCAGTTACTGATATTCCACATAAGAGCAGGGAAGGTCCAGGATTGCCTGTGGCTCAGGTCCGATTGTACAATGCTGACAGATGACAAGTAGAGAACAGATCTGATAAGGTCTGATGATTTTTCTACCTTGGTTGTCAAGAACAGTGATCTTCAGATAGGAAAAGTAGGACAAATGCTGGTAAGAGGAAATCGAAGTCTGAAATCCTTAAGAAGACGGTAAGAATTTCTATGTCTCAATTGCTCTGGTCTCTTAGCTTTCAAATATTCTTTATTTAGAACTTCAAGAAAACTTAATGTCAGTGTATCAGTCTAACTTAGATATCCTTATGGAATCATTAAAATTTGAAATTTTGGAAGGCTGGAGGTGGGCAAACTTCACTTTGATGATCCAAAACAGGTCAGACAACTTGACCGCAGTCAAGAGTAGAGAAGAGATTGTTTAAACTATTTTGTGAGTGCTTAAAATGAACCCAGCCTCATTTCCAGGCTTATTTCATATTTAAGCTCGTGCTTCTCAAATAAAGGCTTATGCAGGAAACATATTGCTTTCTATAGTATGTTTAATAAATTCCCTATTTGGGAACATTTTTTTATAGAGCAAAGTACAACATGACCTTACCAATGTTAAATATGAAACTTGGCAAACTAAAAGAAGTGGTATCACTCACCCAAATACTGGTCTTTCTGAAAGCAAAGAGATTTAGAAGCTAAATAGACCCGGTTAGAAGACTGGCTCTGGAATCAGACATTTTTATTTTGGAAACCTAGAACCATTATTTCTAAATTATGACCTTGAACAAGTCACTTCACTTTTCAAAGCTTCAGTTTCAATGTGAAATGGGGATAATAATGTTATTTACCTCCCAGGGTTCTGTGTGGATCAAAGAAAAAGATCACATGAAGTGCTTACCAGTGCACCTAGATTGGCAAGATGCTCAATAAATGATACCTTTTGTTGCTATTTTTATTTCTAGGTAATTAAATGTAGCGGTTTTGGTAGTTGTAAGCCCAAGCAATGCTCAAGGATAAGGGGCCAATATAATAGCATAATAAATTTTAGAACTGTTAAAGGAATTATAAGAAATATTATTAATAAGTGTAATAAGCTCTAAGCTCCTCACATGTTAATATAATGCTCCATTAAAATGTTGTTAATAATCATTAATGCTAATTGTATTTCAGAGTGAACTCTGCCAAGGTACTCAGAGAACTGTGAAGTCATACATAATAAATGTCTAAAACATTATAAAAACTTGTGAAATAACAGTATTGATGTACATATAAATGGTTCTTCGAAAGTAACTGAAGAAAAGATAACCACTCTAATTTGCATATTTGTAAATGTGTTTCTGTATTCTAGTGTCCAGTTATTCAGGACTGTAAAAAACATATCTACTTCTCAGTGAATCCTTGTCATAGCCATCACTGACTGAGATGATTCTGCAACCACAGGATTTTCAACAGGACAGGAATCCCACAGGATTGAGTTTGTTCAGTCCTTAATGTGGAGTGTGGTAGGCAATTCTGGAAGTTGCTAATCAAATGCCCCTTTTCTATGACTCTACTGTGTCATTTTAACATTTGGACATTCCTATTTATTTATTCTGTATTCAGTCCATTTATTGAGTTTCAGCGATCCAAGGCCGATGTCGGAAAGGATGTGTTCGACACGGGGCCAGCCTGCAGGGGGATAGAAGGTTATGTAAATAATTCTAACGCTTGACGAGCTGTGGTAAGTGCCTTATGAAAGGTACTGTTGAAGTTCTCTGGGTCATTTCAGTTGAGTCCTGAAGCACCAGTCCTATAGATTTGTGAGTGAGCAGGTGGTAGTGACTGCAAGGAAAGAACCTGGACAGTGGATAGAGCACCATAAAAAGGAGAGAAAGGAAACAGGTGAGTACTGGGGAATGAATGAGTTTATTTAGATTTACTTAGATTGGAACAAAGGTTCGTGTGGATTAAGGACTGACGAATGCTAAGGACCATAGATTGAACACCAAGGGATACTGAAATTTAAGGCCCAAGAGAGAAAAGGGAAGCCACACAGGAAGCTACAAAGAATCAGGAGGAAAAGTGGAAAATAAATGTGGTATGACAGAGTCAGGAGAAGAAAATGTGTCAAGTACAAGATGGTTTCCAACAGTGTCAAATTCCCAGACAGGAAAAGTAAGAGCTGAAAAGGTCCATGGAATTGGATAGTTAGGCCATGATCAGTAATCTCAGCTAGAACAGATGTAGAGATATGAGGAGGAGGACGTAAGTCAAAGTGCAATTAGTGGGGAATGAAAGGGAGAGTTAGTGAATGTAGATGAGCCTTGAGAGATTGCTTTTACAACAGCTGGTTATGAAGAGAAAACTGAAAGTACAGTATTAAGGGCCTGGAAGAAGATGCCCATGGTAGGGAAAGAGGGGGCACAAGGCAGAAGTGAGCACAGGGGTGAAGGTGGCAGAATGTGAAGTAAACACAGCTAGCCCCTTGGCTGGAAAGGGGAAGAAGAATCGGGCGGGCCAGCCAGGCTTCTACAGAAGGATGTGCCATGTAGAAAATAGAAGAGGAAGAGAATTGAGAAAACAGATGATGAATTTTTCTTAGGATGATCTCACTCTGAGGTCCCTTCGAGTCTTATTTTGGAGATCAACGATCTCTAAAGTACAGTTGGTACATCTTAAGCCACTAAAGATGTTTATGTTTGGTGTTCATTTCCTGGGCCATACTGCAGTTTATACATGTGTATTACATGTGGTTAATTTTATAAAAATTAGAATCTTTATAACACTTTCTGATGAGATTGGAGTGATGATAAAAACTGTTTTTACAACTCAGAAATATGGAACTTAGCTTGTAGTATAGCACTTATAAGAGCAGTAAAACTGAAGAGATGTTGCAATTTATCTTTTACAAAAAGATAGATACTGCAGATTTGCTGAGCTTTTCTTTAATGGGACATGTTCTTTGCTCGGAACATAGGAAGCCATGCTCAACTAGTGTTCCTACTTTAGTACCCACTTTTCTCAGCCTTTCTCCCTGGATCTTCCTCATCTTGCTGATTTCTTGATATCGACATGCCTAACGATTTTTCCAACAACCTCTCTTCTTCTCTATTTTAATTCATTCCCTAGGAGATCTCTTCCAACTTTATGACTTAAAATGTCAGCCTCTATGACTTCCAAGTTTGTATTTCTAGCCTGGCCCTCTCCTTCAAAACTTGAGTCTTGTGATATTCGAGTGCCTATTCAACATCTCTGCTTTAACTATCTCACATATATTTTTTGAACACCTACTGTGTGCCAGGCACTAGTTTCAGCACTTGGAATACATGATTGACCAGGAAAAAACCTCTGCCCTTATAGACCTTACAGGCCAGTGGAGGGAGACTGAAAAACAGACAATATCCAGAATAGCCAAGGAAAATATGCAGAATGCTCAAAAGTGATAAGTGTTCAGTATGAAGAAAAAGGACTATGCTAAGTGGCTGGGGGTGCTGCGGGCAGGAGAGGTGGCATCAGATTACAATTTTAAATAGGGTAGTTAGGGCTCAAGGAGAAGGTCACATTTGAACAAAGATGAGAAAGAGGAGGAAGAATAAGTCATAAAGCTAGAACAGTAAGTGCAAAGGCCCTGAGGCTGAAGCATGTCTGGTGCAATCAAGCCTAGTGTGAGCTATGGCCATGCCAGAGCAGGTAGGAGAATGGGGACACTAGTTCCACCCCCTCTACCTTCTGGTCACCAAAGCACTTCTCATCTCCTGGCATACTGTGTCTGTATATTTTTAAATATTTTTTCATTTGTCTATTTCATATATCTGCTTACCTACTGTTCCAGAATGTGAGCTCTGTGTGGACAAAGATTTTGTTCATTTTAGTTCACTACTACATTTCCAGTTCCTAAAAAGTGCCTTGTGTGTTGTGGACATGCAGTAAGCATTTGCAGAGTGAATGAATAAATTAGAAAGAATATGGCAGTGTGGTAGACCTGTATCTGCTCAGATTTATGCATCTTTTGATTAAAGACAGCAAAAATTTGGGTATTGCTGTAGTCACTGGCTATTGAGGTCTGGAAACAAATAAATTACATATTTTTGTAAGTATATGAATATATCATAAGCTCTAGAAGGCTAGAAGGAAAATAAAAAATATATAAATATTACTAGGGAATACTTCTGAATAATATAATTTGGGTTGAGTATTTTATTAGTTATGTATTTTTTTCTTTAATGAACATATATATTAAAGAATGTACACATACATCTCCTAAACCTGTGATATTTGCTGTATTGATGTGAACTTGTGAAATAGAGACAGGAGGTTAGTGTATATTAAAGCCCTGCTTTGGGGTCTTATTATAATTTTGGTTCAGTAGACTATAATTGTGGTGTCCCTCCACAAGCCACAATTTAATGAACCTGACGCCTCATTTCTAGGACCAAAGAGGATTGGGAAACCTGGAGCTCGATAATGCTGTTTTGTTTCATTAAATGTTCTCACTGTCTGTGTGGAAATAAATGTGACTTGTCCCTGACAGATGATAAAAGGCAGCAGACATCATTAGTGTCCATCACATGACTCCTGACACCTACAGGAGAGAGGGCCTCTGTTTGCTCATGATCAGAGGTAAAATCTTTCTACAGATTGATTTGAAATTGCTTCTTAACTTCAATGTTCAGATCTAGCCATGAAGCCAAGAGTCGCTTCCTATTCCAACCTTAAAAACCTTCTTCTGAGGTTTTAAATCATTTCAGCTCTGTATTTCAGTATGTTTCAAGGGGCAGCAATGTTCACAAAGAAGAGGGCTCCATGGAATGCTTTATTAGAATTTCAAAAAAGTGCCATCTCTCGAACTGCTCATTACTAGGAACAACCTGATGCCAAGCAATTTATGATTATTAAAACATATAATTTGCATATAAATTAAATGAATTAATAAATAGCAGAGATTACAGTAATGTGTTATATTTCCTTATTGTTTGCTGCTTTAATTTTTACACATGCTAAAATAAAGAACAAAATGTATGTTTTCTTTTGTGTTTTTATAGAGAAAAATATGAATTGGAGAAATTAGTCTCTATTATTTCATGAGAATATGTTCTCAGATGGGTGTTTCCCTTAAAACATGGCTTCCTTTTAGGAAACTGAACTGTATTTTAATTGTTTTAGAAGACATTTCTCAACATTTATTCACGTAAGAAATTTTTTTAAGATCTATAAATAACTTATATGTTTTGCTTTAAATATCACATATAAATACATTTTCTAATATCAATAAATGGTAGCTTTAATAACTAAATAACAAATATTTATTGAGAAACTATTATGTGTAAGTTAATGTACCATATATTATGGTAAAAATAAAAACTACTAGACCCTTCCCCTCAAATTATGAGTCCAAATAGGAATAAGCAACTTACAGACGCACAAAAAATTTTAAATCAAAATATAATAAAACCTGTAGAAAAAAATTCAAGGTGACCTTACACATTTAACCTAGAAAATACTCAATCTCAAACCATTTCCAAGGAAATTCTGGGACTGGAAATAATGGTGTCCTCCTGAAACTGAATCTCTTGTCAAGTCTTTCCCCCAAATGATAATATCAAAAAAGAGTACAAATAAAATCCCAAATGACTCAAGTCTTTAGCTTTATTATGACATAGAAAATATCATGATCAAGTTACCTATAAACAGAGATATAAACACCACATTCCAGAAGATCTCCTGAGCCTGTAGATGCCAAACACAGGAAAAAGGAAGCTTAAGAGATACCATTAAAAAGTAGAGTACTTTTTAGAAAAAGAAAGTCAATGCAAAGTGGCAGAATTTGGGGTCTGGCACAGTATCAGCTACGAAAAGGAGGTCTGAGAATGAGTGGTATTGAAGAAGTCAGCAGCTTCAAAAAACATTGCTTCCTGGAGACAATCCTAAAAGTAGAGAAAATATTATGTCCTTGAGGATGTAGTAGAAGTGAGAAAGAAGAAAGTAAGAGGGGAAAACTGAGGCTGTTTCAGCAATAAAAGACACAAGGCACATCAACTCTGTCTCTCCTAGCACCATGAGTATTCATGTAAGAAACCAGCCTTACCATACTGACAGAAGGGGGCACTCCTGAACTACAGACTCTGCCCCCCAAATAAGTAGATTAGGAAAAAAATATCAAGTGAACCCCATACAAAACTAGTGGAAGAAGAAAATAGAAAATTCAAATCAAAATACTTCTGCTGATGAAATGCTTCTTACCAAAGAAGAAATGAGAAAAAAAAGAAGCAAAAAATGAAAAACAAAAAGAAAACAAGAAGAAAAGAAAAATCCACAAAACAGAAGAACATTCCAACACAATTTTTAACTGAATTGAAAATCTTCAAATAAGCAGTTGTAGATTGGATATAGATATGCAGATATATGTATAGACGTGTTATTGATATAAAAATCAGAGATTTAACACTTAATCCCATTGCTTGAAAAAAAAAAGAAAGTAAATCATTAAAAGCTAATTGATCTCAGTAAACAACCAAAGAAAAATAAACAAGTCCATCTCAGAAATAAAGAATACATTAAAAGGTATTCAAGGTATCATAGATTCTAATGAAAGTGAGTAAGAGACTTAGAAGAAATGCAAGAAAACAATCAAGAGGACAAAAATGAGATGAGGTAAAATGGTCAAAGAGAAAATGGTTGAAATGGAAGATATGCAAAGAGAGTTCAACATACATATAATTGAAGTCTTTGAAGAAGGAAAACAAAATGTGCTACAACTGATATAAAACTATATTATATTATAAAACTATAATCAAAGGAAATTTTTTAGGACTAAGCTAATAATTATTTTTACATATTCACAAGACCCACTGTGTGTCTTTGAAACTCAAAAACAAATTCTGAGGCATTCTCTTGAAAAACAAGAATTTAAAGGCAAAGAAAAACATTCAGTTTATACAGACAATAAGATCAAATTAATTACTATTTTAAGAAAATAGGTTGGCATCAAACTTCTGAAGGGCAACATACAAAACAAAGCATCAGTGGAAAACATTTTTTTAAAATTTTATTTAAAACCAAGTTAGTTAATATATAGTGAAATAATAATTTCAGGAGTAAAATTTAGCAATATATCACTGACATATAACACCCAGTGCTCATCCCAACAGGCGCCCTCCTTCATGCCCATTACCCAGTCCATCCCTCCACACACCTCCCCTCCAGCAACCCTCAGTTTGTTCTCTGTATTTAAGAGTTTCTTACGGTTTGCCTCCCTCTGTTTTTACCTTATTTTCTCTTTCCTTCCCCTATGTTTGTCTGTTTTGTTTCTTAAGTTAGTGGAAAACATTTTAAAGAAATACAAGGAAAAAACTTGCAAGCCACATATTTTAGAAACAGCTAACTGCCCCTCAACTGTAAAGGCAAAAGAAAAACACTTTTTTTTAAGTTTACTTATTTTGAGAGAGAAAGAAAGCACAAGTGAGTGAAGGGCAGAGAGAGGAGAGAGAATCCCAAGCAGGCTCTGCACTGTCAGAGCGAAGCCCTATGCAGGGCTCAAACTCACAAACCTTGAGATCATGATCTGAGCTGAAGTCAGTGCTCAACCCACTGAGCCATCCAGGCACCCCCAACAGAAAACCACTTCTAAAGGTTCATGAATCCACAGAATACTATACATATGAGCCCTTCTTGTGTGGACGGGCTTCATTCAACTAGGACATAACCTGAAGAACTGTGGCAAAACAACTAGTAAGTACTTCATATATTTAATTTTAGAGTTAAAATTAAGAATTAAATACCTGGGGCACCTGAGTGGCTCAGTTGGTAAGTGTCTGACTTCAGCTTAGGTCACGACCTGATCTCACAGGTGAGCTGTGATCTCATAGCTCGTGAGTTTGAGCCCCATGTCAGGCTCTGTGCTGACAGCTCAGAGCCTGGACCCTGCTTCGGATTCCGTGTCTCCCTCTCTTTCTGCCCCTCCCCCACTTGTGCTCTGTCTGTCTGTTTCTCTCTCAAAAATAAATAAACATTAAAAAAAATTTTTTAAATAAAGAATTAAATACCTAAAAGGAGGGGAGTAGCAGTGGTGGAAGGAAGAGAAGTGTGTATGTACTATGTGTTATATAGGATATACTCTGGCAAATTAGAAAGAAAACCCTTTGAAATAGAAGAAAAAGACAAAAGAAAAAGTAAAACAAGATTATTGACTGTTTTATAGGCAATGGATGAGAATTAAGGATATTATGTGAGATTGACAGTCCACAGAGTAAAAGGTTATTTATAAAAAATCTTATTAAGAGCAAAAAATAAGGTTTAAATACAAGGGAAGCCTCTAAATAAAAATACTAATGTTAAAAATACCAAAATAATCTTAAAAAAATTTTTTTAACAGTTCATTTTCAAGAGACAGAGACAGAGCATGAGTGGGGGAGGAGCAGAGAGAGAGAGAGAGAGAGAGAGGGAGAGAGAGAAAGACAGAGAGACAGAAGCAGGCTCCAGCAGGGCTTGAATTCACGAACCGAACCAGGAGATCATGACCTGAGCTGAAGTCAGATGCTTAAGCAACTGAGCTACCCAGGCATCCTCCAAAATAACCTTTCTGAACAGCAGACACCTTTCAGATAAACATAGCATAATAACAAAATACGTATGGTAACTGTAACATAAAATTATATACAGAATTGATACTAATAGTGGTTCTCAGTGGTAGAGATGGCAGTCATTCTGACCTTGGGGGACATTTGATGATGTCTGGAGACATTTTTGGTTGTTATAACTTTTGGTTCAAAATCTCGAGAGCTTCCCAGGTGAAATTTGAAACAGTCCCCAGACACAGCCAGCAAGGAGAGACCCGAGAAAGACGCAGAGCAACCCAGGCTGGTAAGTGGCAGGTTTAACAAGCAAAGGAATAAGCAAAAAGCTTGTTTGGACAGAGGCACTACCAAATCTTAAAAGTTTACATAGAGGCCTTACCTGGGTTCAGTCAGTCCACAGTGCTCTGTCGAGGTTGCCAGAAGCCCTTGACAATTAAGATTTCCGGCTGTGAAAATGGTCTGGAGGCGGAAGTACATTCCCAAGACAGGGGTGGGCTTGAGGGGCCTCCATTGCCCATCCTCTGGATGACCTCCTCCAACAATAACTGGGACAGGGGAGGTGCTCCTGGCATCTAGTTGCATACTAGCATCTAAGTATGCTGCTAAACATCCTACAATGCACAGGACAGATCTCCACAATGAAGGATTATCTGGCTCATAATGTCAATAAATGTGAACATGGGGAAATCCTGTTCTAGGGAAGGAGGTGTAGTACTTATTCATTCAAAAATATTTACTGTGGTATAAACCATGGGTCTAGAGCAGCACTTGGCTTTTGAGATTCAGCATGAAACCATAGTTCCTTCCTTAAAGACTTCAGAATCCAGTTGAAGAATCAGATACATAAATGGATAATCATGCAATAAATTCCATGCAATAGAAGAATCACCTAACTTAGCATTGGGCGGGGGTGGGGGGTGGCGGCGGGATAGTGGGATTTGGAGGCTTATAGGGGTAAAGTCCAGAGAATTATCTGGGAACAGATAAATATTGGAAGGATAGATATGTAGGCACTTTACAGATTAAATAAGAGAAAATGGTTTTAGGTAGGGGAAGGAAAGAAGGTTAACAATGAGCACAAGGGGACATTAATAACCAAACTTCCTACCCCACTCTATCATATATACTCTGTATTCTAGACACCAGCTGGAACGGGCCAAGTCCTAATACAGGTTTTCCTCTTACTTGGAATACCTTTTTCACCTTCTTTTTCTGTTTGATGAAACCATTACCATCTCTCAAGATCATATGTCATGACAGCAAGAATACTGTTTTGCTTTCTAGTTCTTAATGTTCACAGATTTGTTGCAAGCACAAAGTCAAGTTCTGCCATGTGGCAAATGCTCAATAAATATTTTTTGAATGAAAATGAATAAACATAAATATCAGTTCCTTTCTGAACCATTCTTCAATTTCTCACTAAAAAAAAACAAAGCAGAACTGCCTTTTTCCATACTAACATAGTGAATAGATGGGGAATTGTCAAAGAAGACTTATTAGTACCTGATAGGTGCTTAATGGTCATTGAAGGTTAAAAAGAAGAAAATAGTGGGGGGAAAAAAGTGGACAGACTTACCAGGTGTCTGGACTCATGATATAGCTCAGTAAAACATTGCCTTTCTAGTTCTCCCTGTAGAGTGGAGGATTGGATTATAATCCAATATCCTGAAATACCCTTTCCCTTCTTGCCAAATATTCTTCAAACACACTCATACAGACACACATGTATACAGACACACAGACATGTGTATTCAAGCAAAGTAGAATCATATCATATGTATTCAATTTTTAAGTCCTTCACCTCTCTCTCCATATCAGTAGGTATAAATATATGTTATTGTAATGAATCCATCACATTTTATTTAATAGATGTAACACAAATCATTTAAAAAGACTCTTATGTTGGATATTTACATTGCTTTCAGTTTTTCTGAGGTTATGAACAATGTTGTGGTTAAAATATTTTGTGCATTTTTGCACACTACAGGTATTATTATCTTGAAACAAATTTCTAGAGATGTGGAAGCAACTAAACTATATATTAAATTTTAGACTTTTAAAGTACACTGCAAAAGTGTCTTCTAGAAAGTGTGTGAGATTACCATTCCCCCAAGCAGTATATGAAAGAAACTGTTTCCTCACATCTTTAATTAACACTGAGTGCTAGGCTGTGTGTTAGATTTTAATTTAATGTGTTGTAATCCATGAGTATATCCTTCATGATTTCTGACTCATGAATCAATGCCTAGAAGTAATTTCTCTACTAAAAGTTTCTAAAAATGCTTCTAATACTTTTTTTTCCCGTTTGGAAATCATAAATTCCATCAGAGATTAATCTTATTTTAAGTCATGGTATAGGCATCTTTTAAGTTCCAAATGGATACTCAGTTGTTTTAATATATTTAATAAATAATCTATCTTTCCATCTTTATGATTTATGACTTACATAATACATTAAATATTTATATTTGGATCTATTTCCTGACTGCACATTTTATTGCTTGTCTACTTTCCTTGAGTATGAGATTATTTTAATTATTATAACTTTATAATACACTTTAATATCTGGTGGATTAAAGTTCTCTTTTCTGTTTCCAATTTAGAAGAAAGTTTATATTTGTACAATATTGAATCATCTCATCCAGGGAGACAGTTGGTCTCTTTTTCATTAAAGTTTGATTATGTTACCTGTAAAGTCTTTTTTCCTTCATATTTCTTGTTGAATTTTTTCAAGACAATTCATAATTTTGATTGTGATTGTAAAATATATTTTTATATTATGATATTTACCTATTTTAATTATTAGAGCTATGGATTTTCACATAGTTTCTAAAGGACCATGTTATATAAATCTCACTCAATATTTTATTAGTTTTCCAGTTAAGCATATAATCTGTAAATATTAGGGTTTTTTCCCCACATTTACCACTTATTCCTATTGTTTTAAAAATCTGATTGCACTGGCTATCACTTTTGGAAAACTATAAAATCATATAAGAGCATAGAACTTTCATGATTTTAATGATAATACCTCTAATACAAAGCATGATAATGGAAGTTGTATTTCAGTACTGAAAGGATGATTGCAGTGAGTTGGAACACATTTCACTATGTAAAATCGACGACTTTATAATGAGAATAAAAGCAACGGGAATAGCAGTGACAAATCTCCATTGGTCACCATTAGAGAGTGCTATCTCGTTGATTTTTCATAAAGGCAAAGATCCAAGTATTAATCCTGCCTTGCTTGTTATAGCCATATTTTAAAGTAAACATTTAGTTAAGTTTTTTTTAAATAATTTCCCTTAAATGCTGAAGGAATGATAGAAAAAATGTCAATTTTTAATACCTAATGAGATAATAGACCAAGGGAATAAATAAAATAAATAAAAATCAAAAAAATAAAATAATAAAACAACCAGATATTATATGTCTCATTAAATACCATGATGTACCCTTGCCTTAAAAACAAACAAATAATAGTGACAAAACTATCTGGATCTAATCTAGCCTAAGATCTAACTCCTAGTTTACAGAAAATATAAAAAAATAGAAGGATAAAGTAAATAACAAAATGAAAAAGACCAAATCTAGAATATTGGATATTCAAGAGGACAAATAACTTGGTTTCTTCAACAAATCAATGACATTGAAGAAACAGAGGTTTGCTATAGAATAAAAGAAATTTAAGAGGCATACTATCAAATGCAGTACAGATTTTGATTCAAAACCTATTACTAATAGATATCATGAAGACATTTAGGGACATTTTAATATGGACTTGGTAATAAATGATTTGAAGAAATAACTATTTGATCCTATTAGCTGTAATAATAGCTTCTTAGTAATGCAAGAAAAAAAACCCTGAAAAAATAACTAACAAAAAAATGAAAGTTCTTGTCAAAGATCTATACTGAGATATTTGTAAGTAAAATGTCCCCTTATTTAAGATTTGCTTTAAAATACCTCAGGTTACAAAAAAAGGGGGGGGGAAACAAATGGCAAAATATTGGTAGTTGTTGAATTTAGGTGATGGGTACACTGAGGTTCATTATCCTCTTCTAGTTTTGTGTAATGCATGTGGTTAGTGATAAAAAAAAGAAACCAGTAGTAAGAAGTGAGAGATAGTGGGTAAAGCAGATGAGGATTAATCTTCATTCTAAGCAAAAAGAGTAGAGCCAGTTAACATAGTAAAACAGTAACATAGTAAGTACATAGTTAAGTATGACCTAACATACATGTGAGCTTCATACAAACTGAGAAAGGGAATGTTGTTAAAGACTGCTTAGAGTTTAGAACTGGGACAGACAGAGGAGAAGGTGAAGGGTCAGAGGTGACGGGTAGGTAAAGGCAACAATGGCACTCAAAATGCCTATAAGCGCACTCGTTTTCTGGACTATTGTTTGGGAACTAGTGTAATAAAGAACTGTTTCTGTCTGAATTATTCCTCTTTGATCTACCAACTTCTCACATACCAGTGCTTCATGCAAAGCATCCCATTGCAGCTAACACTGCAACCTCCTTCTCATGGACATTACATCCAAAGTTATATCTGGACATGGTTTATTTATAAAACCTTCTCTTAAAAAAATGAATTGCTGCAATTTAAGAGACTTAACATGTCTTTAACCCCACTTTATAAATATGAAAACAGAAAAAAAATCTCTGATTTCTTTGTGTTATCCCTAGGATGTACAGAGAAGGCAATCCAATGAAGACCTGCCTTGTCACATTCAATAGAGCAACTGCAGAAGCAATTTGTTACAAGCAGATGGATAGTTGAACACTAAAAAGGATAATAAACTAGAACGAAATTAGATATTGAAATCAATTTCTTCTAGGCTTACCATGAAACTTCAGATTTACACAATTGTATTTGAAGAAGTCAGAAAAAAAAAAAAAAGCCATACTAAGATGGTTGCCCGTGAAAACAGAACTTTACACATGCTATAGCCTTTATAGTCACCATTTACTTGGTTGGTTCAAATATTTATAGTTCATTGTTATGACTGCCAAAACTGGCAACCACAAGGATTGTTGTCTCAATTAGGACAGTAAACAGATTGTCTCTTTTTTTAATGAAAAAATCTAAAATGTAATACTTCACAGTTTAACATGTTTATTCATCTAAACGAGCTAAAAAATAATGGTGCGACATCTGTTCGAGAGGCACTGGTACCTCAAATTTTGGCTGCCTCCCCACCAATTTGGTTGTTGTTTTAAAAAATGAAGAATAGGAGGGGGTACTGTCATCAAAAAATCTTCTGGCATGTAAAGTATCTTATTTTTCTTGAAATAAGGATCTCATGTCTGTTGCTAGGGATAAAAAAATTATTTAAGAATGAGGCACTGTGCTGAATAGGGCAGCAGTTCAATTGTTTTAGATGAATTTACTGGCCCGCTATGGATATTTCCACACTGGTATAGTCTTTGAGTGACTCTCCCAGCCCCCTATACTCACCTGCATAGCTAAAATACAAAATAAAATATAAAAATGTTTCTGTTGGCACTGAATTCATCTGCTAGGTTTTTTTTTCTTTTTCTTTCTTTCTTTCTTTTTTTTTTTTTTTACTGTGGGTTGTACTGATTGTAGATCTGATGTCAGTGGAACAAAGTCTAGCAAACATCCTTCTATCTAGGCTGCATTGGAGCAATTCTAATAAAAGAAGGCAGTACCGCTAAGGGAGAAGTGGTAGGAATCTCCCCAGAGAAGTCCAAGGTAAGTGTACTTATCTTAGATAGTCTCTGGCTCAACAACCTTACATTATGGATGAAATACATGAAAATGCTGGGAGTTTAATTTCTAGAAGTTTTATTTCGGAAGCCCACCGAAATAAAGCATAAAAATTACTCTGCTGAATTATCACTGACTATCTCATTTTAGAGTCTGGAAAATATAGTGCTTTAGTATTCACATAAATATAAGCATTATAATGAAAATTTAGTTTTATTTTTGTTGGGCGTGAGTGTATACTAAGTTACATTAAAAACATTGTGTGTGGTTTTCAACAATACTAATAAAAATAACATATTTGATTTCCTGGAAAAGAGCAATGTTTCTGTTCTAGACAAATGTAACATGAGTTGTCTTGATCTTAAAATGAACATGATGAAACATATATTTGTCCTAGTACATCCAATGACCATAAATGCTAAATGCTGAATTAATCAATATAGTGATTTCTAAGTTTCATTTATTGTGCAAATAATTTTTGATCACCTATTACATGCAGCAACTGTACCAGATTCTTAGAGGACTGAAAGAAATTAACTAAATTTTAACATCCGTTTACTAAATATGTGCAGATCAGATCACTACACTGCTGGAATTACAGAAATGAGTAAGAACATATTTTCAGGATCTCGCAACTACTGGTTGGGGTGGAAGGATTTCTGAAAAGTTGAAAAGATCGAAAATCTTCAAGTATTTCTCACCTTAAAACAAACTCCATATTGGTACTATGATATGCTTTTCCTTCATTTGTTTTAAAAGAAATCCTAAATGAGGTTATCTTTTTACAGTATCTCCTCTCAGATAAATTTATGTATGTTTTATTTTGCATGCCAAATAAGAACCAGCAACTCTTCAAACTTCATTCACACTATCCATAGGCTTTTTGTAATGTCTACTGCATTAGTTGAAATTTATTCTACAGAGCATGTTACTAAATAGATTCTAACATTCTGAAAAGTCATCCTAATTTTCTTGTTCTTATCTTCTGAATTACTCTAAGCAGTGAGTTATTGGAGGAGAAAAACCCATGCCTAAAATTTGTGTCTGGTGCCAGTTTCAGATTTACGCCAAACACCGCTCACTATTCAGAAGTGTGGTCCCCTGAAAATACAGGCCACATAGCACCTCTCTGTCTTCAAAGATTCAAACCAGACTTCAATCTGGTATTTCTCTACAGGCTGCTTCCTGGATAATGCGAGTTTGAAAAATTTGCATTTCATGAAAACAGTGTTGTATAAACATATATTGTCTCAGTTTACCTGCTATTTATTAAAATCAGCATTAAGCCTTTGAGACCTGTGGTTCTCTGGAGCCATCATAAGGTACATTATACAAATGAACTAGCCATAGACTCAGAGTATTGATAAAACGAGGTTATGAAACGTGCCTGTAATTATACTACCTATAAACTAATATTTATTACTATCAGAAACAACTTTTTCCCCTCAAAAGAACACCTCAAGAACAGAAGGGTACAATAACATTTTTTTTCACAGTAATGAATTTTCAGACATTTCCAAGAGTATATTCACCTATTTTAAATACTGTAAATTCTGTTATATCTCACATGGATAGGTATCTAATAAACAAATTATTACATATCTTCTCATTTAAATTACTACTGAAATTAGAAATAATCTTTATTTAATATGACTGTTTTTAACACCATATGGGAGGTAAAATAACTAAATGAAAATTGTTCACGTAAATGTGATAGGAGTGAGGGAAAAGCAGTATTTCTTGACATGTGGCATGTCACTCAGGAAAGGAAAAGGCCCATCATATCCAAAATGCCAGCTTGGATATTCCCTTGCCACCCACTTCACGAACAGACATACCACATGGCATTAAATGCTGCAACCTTTCCTAAAAATGCCACTTGGATTGGTCTGCTGTGGTGAGTGTATAAGAACTCTTGGTCTGTCTCATGAGTTTGTGATTTTAAGGAGAAGGATCCAGTAAATAACACTGGCTAAATTTTGCCCTCAGATGTTTGGCATAAATGATCTGTGAGGATCCTGGAACTTTTGGCTGTTTTCACATTGAAGAAATAAATTATGCTACTTGAAAAAATTCTACAGAACATAACGCTATACAGTCACAGTTAACTATTTGCAAAAGTCTCAAAGTAGATCTAGGGTATTTATCATAGCTTTTTTCTCTTGGCAAATATGAAAACAATCTTAACATTTTATTTGCCCTTCATAAATACAATGTATACAATATAAAACCCTTTGTGCACATGTTTCAAACTATTAATTTTCTATTCTTCTTTCTATAAGTTAGTAGTAGCTAACAAATGTGCTGTTGACACATATTTTCCCATTTTCCAAGCTTTATGTATTCATGTGTTCTAAAGTTATTTTAAAAAATCCATTACCAGTAAAAATATTGAATACATTGATTATTATACTTCAACAAATGCAAAATATCTTAAAAATTTACATAAACAAAAAATTACTTGTGCGAGTAGTGAGAAATATATTTTCTTTCATTATTTTTTCTCACAAAACAATGGTGATTGACTAACTCTCAAGAGACAAAATGTAATTTTGCAAACCAACCTCGTATCATTCAGATTTAAGAGGCAACCCAAGATTATTCTGAGTAGGTAGGACTTCGTTACTGTCGTGTAAAAAAAAAAAAACCTGCACAATTAAATGACAGATTGTTACATATCTCCTTAACAAGAGGGGCAAACTGATACTGCAAGCAGCCAGAACAACATAATTAAAATAGAATTCCAAGTTTATATTAATAGAATAATAAGTTAATTAAAATCAAGATCAACTGAACTTTCTATTTACACCAGTTCAGACAGCCCAAGAGGAAAGGAACTCTATTTTAGAGACATATGTGACTCTTTGAGCTTCTGTCATCCAGGTGCCATTTCTGATGGAGCACATGTGCACTGAACAGTTGGCAAAGAAGGAAAAAGATTACTGTAGATGTATGTGCAGATAGTTCCTCTAATGATATAAAATATGTCTGGAAAAAAAGGGCTTCTTTGTAAAATGAAAAATTCCCCATGACTTTTTATTCCTTCTTAGGCTCTGAATCCTATTTGAGAATGTTTCTGTAAATGAGGATATATACTTTTACTTATGATGTATATGGAACAAAAATAGATTTAGTAATCTGTAAGTGATGAAGTTATACACATAAATTGGCTAAGACATCCGAAGAATTTAGGATCTGTTTTCCATTTTATCTAAACGCACCATGAATAGGTTGCCTGTCAAAGTAGAAAGATTTTTATAAAAGTTATCTGGTAGCACACATTATACTACATTGCTAGGTAAGGTTCTTTTCTTGATATCCTATGCAGCTATTTAAAAAGATACTTCTGAAAACTAAAAATACCAGCAGAAAGAATTCAAGATGTACCAGTTTCAGTACTTTAGAAAGCCTTGGTCCCAAGGGGTGCTTTTATAATATTATTTCCCTTTAATGCATTGATAGTTGCTCAGCTAATCTTCATCTGGTTTCAGATCAGGGTCAACATCTGTGGACAGTCTGAGATAAAAGAAAGCATAGAAAGCCAGTAGGAGGGCCAATATAGCTGCAAGTACGAGGCCAACTTCCTGAGGAGGAAAAAAAAAAAGTAGAGTTGAAATTGATGAAAAGACGTTGGTTAATGTTATGAGTTTCATCAGATAAAATCACCATAATGACAAGCAGATCAGTGGGTGACTCATTCCTACTATTATTTCCATTTGTTTGTGCTTTTCTAATAGCAAAATTAAAATTTATAATTTTAATATATTTGCATAGTTGTGAATATTAAGATGCGAGTGTAAGCAGTGTAGTTTGTGCTCAGTTTATCTGTTTTCTGTTGGTGTTTAACTTTATTTACTGCTTCAATAAACTTGGTATTAGTTATAGGTTTTGGACACAGATTTTTAAAACATCTCTCTTTCTTTTTCTAAAGGGAAGAAAACTGCTATTATAATGAGTTTCTAAATTATGTCTCTGTAAACTTTTATTAAGTATTATTTTGTTGAAACTCTAATTTTTAAACTCTAAATCCTACAATTTATGATGTGGGGGAACAAAACTGGGTACTTTTAGCTCATAAAGGATGATACAGTGTAATTTATCAGAACTGTGAAGGGTGATTCTGAATATTTCATTTGGTGATTTGGTGTGGGTTATATTGATTATTTATGATAAAATGGTAGTCAAAAATTTACTGTATACATTATGGGAAAATCCCATTATCTATTAAAAAGTCTATAAACTTCATATATATATATGAAATATATACTATGTACTATGTTATGCACACACACCATTAAGAAATGTTCTCAATATTAACATAACATTGGCTAAAAAGAGCAAAAAAGAGTAACTAATGCCAGTTTTATACCCTAAAGAGCCTAACATGCCTTTCTAATTTTCAATTGTGTATCACACCCATTCCTGGCATTGTTTTATGGAGAAGCAGTTTATTTGCATTTACATGAATCTATTTTACATTTCATCAGAATGTAAAATTAATAATTCAACATATGCCACCTAATAAACTTTAAAAACATTACAATGAATTTGATTTAGAACCAACAGGAAATTTTTACCTGGATGTTGAAATTACAAATGGGTGTCTTATACAGATATTTAGCTTCAAAGTTACATTGATTTAGATTTCCAAACTATGAAAATAAGCATTGATAAAAATCATGGGGTTGGTACCCTCGGTGTCAACTATTTTTGTAAGATTTGATTTTTTTTAATCTAACATATCAATATAATGTCAAATGAAAGTGAGTTTTTCTTTGTTGCAGTTGGAAAACTTTGGCATCTCAAAAGGGCATGGCGGCATCAGACAGGTTTCATTTATATTCTTATATCCACAGCTGTGCTCCCAGACCCATCTGGTTACACAGCTACTAATTTTAAGAGGCTGTAATAAACAAGTGACACACAACTGCAAACTCCATCTGCTGTGTATAGTGGACAACAAAACTGTCCAACAGCAGTCACCGTCCACACAGGCTTAAAGCAAGAACGAAGTTTTTGCTCTTGATTGGAGGCCATCATCTCCATCTCATTTGATAATTGCCTCTAATTGCTGCTTTTCAATGACTCCTTGTCCCTTCAAACAACTCTTTATCATCTATACTATACATTTTCAGACTATCCAGGGGCATGAAAAAGGGTTTTCAGGGTAGGAAGCAGAGAACATTCATAGAATACAACTTCAGAAAATCCATTAATTCAATTAATTCTATTGAATATATGGTGCAAGGGTTTGGGCTTGGAATGGAAAGGAATGGCATCCTTTTCTTTTTTAATATCCCTATTCTGTTGAGCAGATGAGCATTGTGGGGACTGGATGCATAAGGGTTAAAACAATGGTAAAATCTGAAAATACTGCTTTCAGGATGCTGGTGACACTAACCATAACTTAGAGACCTGTAGGCATTTGTAACCCCCCACCTCCTGGCCATTTTAAGTTTTATATCAGAAATAAACAAAATCAAACAAACAAAAACAACAACAAAAAAAAAACACAAAAAAACCCCAAAACATCTAACATTTCCAGATGGCTTATCCCAAGAGGTTGTTAGCAGGATATGGTTGACACTTGAATATTTTACTTATGTAACAAATAAATTAAATTTTGGATCCTTATTCTTTTATTATGATTACACCTTTCAAATAAATCATTTAAATAAACTAATGAATAAACACATATAAATTATCTTTTTTCCCCCTAAATACTAGAAAACATGGATATTTACATTCAAAAAATTTTAGTGATGTTGTAATTATTGAAAAATAATCTAACTGAACAGAAACCAAATAGCAAATATTAGCTGTGGCACTCATTTCATACGGAGTCATAAATGATAACATTTTGTTTACATTGGTAAGACATAGGAAATAAAATACCATCTAAATAGAAAATAATTCTAGATTTTGACACAAGCAATAGTTACATCTTATTCTGAACCATTACTGTTCTCTCAAAACATTTTCTATCACTAAACATACATTTACAAAATAGTGCTAAAAAGTCTTTGAGCATAAAGACTACATTGTGTAGTTCTTTATATCTCCAGTCCCAGATTTCTCAATCAATACTGTTGATTTTATATGGCAATGTAATCTGGAAGTTATTTCTGTACAAGTGCCTCCAAAATGATCATGTCTTATTCATCTTTCTTTCTTACAGGTTCTATAACACTGTAATACTTAGAGCATTTCTAAATAAATAATGAAGGGTTGAGTAAGATATATAATCTATACATAAAGTACATTAAAATTATGCAATACTTTGAAAACTTTACAACAGTAATATCAATATTTCCACAGCAAAACTGAGAACATTTTATAAGATATAATAACACAATACAGAGTTAGTTGAAGCAGGGGATCTGAAGACCAATGACAAACATCCAAGGAAGTCTTATTTGTACAAACCAGTAATGGCCAATTCAAAGAAATATTTTCTCAATCAGCTAACAATTCACAAATGAATTCTATGCACTAAGTTCAATGTTGAGTGTATTCATTGTGTTATTTAACTCTCCTGACAGCCCCGAGAAGTAATGGCATAATAGTCACTTTACAAATATGGCAGTTCAGACCAGCTAGATCATGGTTATAGCAAGAGGCAAGAAGAATGTGATCCTAGGGCTCTTTATTCTTTGTTCAGTGTTGTCATTGCTGTTATTTTCTACTTCATGCATCTGTTCATATTTTCTATAGATTTAAATTATTTTAAGAACCTAACTAGGATTCATTCTAAAAATAAGTAGTAAAGCAATAAATAATTGTAATATTATGGTCATCCTATATCAACGAGATAAGAGTCAAACATGTTTGATGTTCATTAGTCCTTAGTTGCTTCTCTGACATTATCAATATGGATAAAATCACTCACTGGGGAAATTAAACAGCATTAAATGGCAATTGCTGAAAGAAACTTCGTTATTTAAAATCCTATGCTAAAATGACAAGGCAATCAAAGTTTGACATGGCAAACTAATTAGTATTCCAGATCTGAAATGTAAAACACCTCCATGGTTCTAATTCTAAAAAGTTTCATATCATTTTAATGGGCTTCTCAAATAATTTTTCAAGCAAAGTAAACAATGCTTGAAGTTAAGGGTTGTGTTTACCATACGTTTACAAATTAAAATGATATGCTAGCTTATTAAAAAGGAGCTGGGTTCTGATGTCAGTTAGAAATTCTTTTGTACATACTTTAAATCATAAATGAAATCTCAGAAAAATCCTTGTCTCATAAAAAGATAAGCAAATTCTACATTGTTTATAAAAAGGTATTAGATAATTATTCTGTAAGGTAGATTTATCTCATACTAAGTCATTTCATCAAATTGAAATAATAACAAAAATTATAAGAAGAAACAAAAGAGGATGTGCTTATGTTCATAAATGAGTGGCTGCACTATTTCTCAAATTCTAATTTGTAGTTGCTCGTTACATTGTGCCACAAGTGGATTCTGCTCACCATTATCTTTATTTAAAAAAAATAAAAAAACCAAACCAAAACACTGCATTTTGAGAGATAAAAGTGAGTGACATAAGTACCTTGGTGGAAAATGACAAATAATGCTCTCACTACAAAGAGACAACTATCGGGTAACTAACTGTAAAATAAAAATAAAAAACAACAACAAAAAACAAAACCAAAACAAAAGCAAAGACAAACCCAAGTATTACTTTTAAGAAGATCATGTCACAGAAATAATTTTTAAGATGAGTAAAATTTCATGTGAAATTAGAAGAAAACTTCAAAAGATTAATCATCCCTCTTTTAAACAAAAAGGCAATTCACTTTTTTTTCATTAAAAACTGACACACAGCACTAACTAAGATTGTTGTTGTGAAAACATACTGTATCACATGGCAATGCTTGATCAAAATCAGCAATCAGGGGTAAAAAGAAGGCAGTGTTTCGTGATCATAATAGCAAATTCTGGAAGACAACCAAATATATCATCTGGCTGTTCAACAGCTGTTACAGCTTGGTAGTAATACCTTGGCATTTGCTATGAGCTATAACTTAGAAAAATTGATTTTTCATCTGCCAGATAAAACCAAAATCTCTTTTTAACATTTTAATATTTAAATAAAGTATATACACTAGTCACTTTAATTTTAAACATTTGATAGCAGAACTATCAAGTTAATTTTTGTATTTATAGTTTGATTAACCTCTAAATATTTGGCAAAAAATTGACATGAGTAATAATGTAAATGTAATTTTGTTGAACTTCATTGTGCTAACACATTGGATTAGTATCTGCTAACATCATTCTCAGATGCATTTATCCCTCTTAAGCAGTTAAAACACTGGTTTTCTAAAAGAACAAGTTTGCGGACATCATTAGAATTTTCATAGAGAGTACTGACAACAATAATAATGCACAGAGTAAAATTACACATTAATGATCTAAGTATATATAATTGTAACTAAAATTTTAATAACCATAAAAGTAAATTTATTGAAATGAAAGAAAATTTTTTATTCAGGCCACATAAATCACTGAAATGTTTGAACAATACATACAGTAGCTAGAGAGAAAATAAATTGCAACTTTAAGTATAACTGGCTCTCTTATGTGACATTGTGTTTTATTTTAAGACCTAGTAAAATCTCAGAATTGAAATGATGTTTCCCATTAAGCAAATTCTTTATAAAAACCTTCAATTCTGGCATTCAACTTTGATTTTGAAATGTCATAAAACATTTAGAATTCAACATTCATGCAATCCAGTTTTAGAAAATGAAATGGCATGCATATATCAAACTTTAAAGTTACCAAATACAGGTACCTTTATGCCTATTGCTGTTTTCTTTGCTTCTGCTTTTAATTTGGTTGCTCGTAAAATAGGTTTGGTTTTTTTATAATCTTGTTTACCTAAGAAGAAATAATTTCAGGCAATGAGCTATGCATATATATAATTCAAGTTTAACAGGCATCTGAAATGTCCAAGAATGTTTAAATACAGTAAAACTGGGACACAGAGTTGAAAAGTAGCTCCTAGTTATGGAAACCATAAACTTGTCATCCTAAGGTCAACCTCTCCTCTCTTGATTTTAAAGGAAGAAGAGTTGACAGATATCTTTGATTTGGTGTGCAGTGAAGAGCTAAAAAGATAAAAACTTATTTTAGAGAGTAAGATGTTTAAAGTAAAAACAGTAAGCCTTTCAGAAGCATTGAGGAACAAATGGGCAAATGAGTTTACATAAGGTCCCAGTTATAGGTAGTTACTTTATCTTCCTAAATTAACAATAAGAGCCCATTACAAATTATTTTATTAGTGATATATTAATTATCCAAATAACCAATTTGAGGAATATCCTCAAGTTTTCTGTGAATAAGAAACTAAAAATCTGTAAATACTTAATTTTTAGTCACTGAGTTCATTTGGAAAATACATATTTAACTTTTGTTTGCTCTTAACAGAAGACAATAAATATGGCTAGATAAATGTGAAGGTTAGCTACATTTAGATAATAGTTTCAATCTTCTCTACTACATTTCATAACCAAAGATGAACAAAAATTAAGTTAGTATCACCAAACTTTCTTCCTTGTGTACCATTTGATGACACCACTAATGAGTAACAAAACAATCTGTGTGTAACCTGTATGTAACTAGTGAGTTACATAACCTGTGAAGAAAATAGATTTAACAGCAACAACAAACAATAATAACAAAAGCATTCACCAGAATAATATACTGTTTTGTTAACCAAACTTTTAACTAAGAACTGGGTCACTGAGTCTCAAATACAATCTGTCACTCTGTGGGAATTAGCATATGACCATATAATCTATCTTTTATATTCTCCTTAGTTTGCCTTATTTCCAACTTACTCCCTTTCCTTCATGATTGGTTTCTTTCCAAATCTTACCCCTATATCTCCTTTATGTAAATAATACAACTCTAACTTTAGTTTCCACATCTTCCTCACACTGAAAGCAGTGTGCAATATATTAATGTATTTGCTAATGATTCAAAAGTTGCCTTTAAAATTCCATATAGATTTTTAGAATTAGAAATGGCAGGAAGAAGTGAGTCTAATGGATAGTAGTAATGAAAAGAATGCTCTATTTGTATTCATTAGATACATAAAAGTGTTTGTTTAGCTGAAGAGCTATGTGTTTTTTTAAAAAGAGTCAGTGTATGTTATTTCCTTAACTGCTATCATATAGCAGTCATTCTGGATCTGTGACCATGCAGAAGCTTAATAAATATTATTTGATGATAAGGTTTAATGATCCAGAAATGAACCAATTGTAAAAATGTACATCAAATGATCTAAATTTAAATTATAGAAAGAACAAAATACAGAAAAATATTACTCTGACCCATTTTAAATTAGCAACATTTAATTTTGCTGAAAAAGCCTTGACAAGTGTTCACTCTGATTTCACATCTGAACAGTCAAACTATTCATGTCATTATTCCTGCTGAGGATATAAACAGTTCAGAACAATGAAAATGGTGACACATCAAATGCTTCCACTCAAGGTTACAAAAACAAATTTCTAAGCAGAATCTAAAGAGAAATTTGAAGATGATAGATTTGAAGCCAAAAAGTCATTTATTGTTTTATCTTATATATGCTCTATAATAGTCTCTGGGTGCAATGGGGAAAAGATAAAAAAGGATTGTCTTCACCCAAATGTTTTCCATGTACTAATGTATTGCTCTGGATGATGTGTCTATCATAAACCAGATTCAAATACATACCTAAAAGAGTCGATGTTAGAGTGAGAATTTATCACTCTACGTCACTGTTGTATAACTTCTTGGTTAAATGTGTTCTATTTCAATTCAATTCCTTTAATCTCTTAGAGAATAATACCTCTAGATTTATATTAAAGTTGATAGGAATATTTAAAATGTATTTATAATAAATAGATGGTTTTAAATATGATTTACACCTGATACTTCTCCAAATAGTGCATCTGTCATTAATTGAGCACTCTGCTTGCTGACTATGATATCTAAAAGTATACACTGAAAAATGTAGTTTCAGTCTACCAAGTGAAAATGTTTACAGGGGCATCTGTTAAGTTCTTTATAACCAAAACTAGATATGTCTATTATACCCAAAGAGGTTTTCAGCATTTAAATTTTTTATGGCTTCAAGAAAGATACCTATGCCCACAGAATTATAAAAAAATGTAAAATACAGAAGCCCCTGCCTTCTGAGTACTTAACTTAGAAAAAATACACACCCACACCCACACGCGCGCGCGCGTGCACACACACACACACACATATATATAATACATATATAATAATCTAGATTTTATATGTATATGGCTTCTTGGACCCAGGTCTGATTTTGGTTATGTCAATAATGCAATAATCAAAGTAGCTGTTTTGGCAATTGCTGGTTACATTTTATTTATATATTTTTTTAATGTTTATTTATTTTTGAGAGAGAGAGAGAGAGAGTTAGGGAAGGGCTGAGAGAGAGGGGGGACATAGCATCCGAAGCTGGCTCTGTGCTGACAGCAGCAAGCCCAATACGGGGCTTGAATTCAGGAACAACAATATCATGACCTGAGTAGAGGTCGGACACTAAATCGACCCACTCATCCAGGCACCTCTGCTCATTACATTTTATGTGAGAGGAAACCTGGATAATTCAAGACTATGAAGCTAATCTGGGACCTCAATTATCTAGTTTCTCTGTTCAATGGCACCATTCATCACATTTCTGTATTTTTGTTTCCTATGGCATAGGAAAGCTTTTTTTCCTCTATGCCCAAGTTTCCTGATTGAGTGATTTATGCTTCCTCTCTCTGATATAATCCTATAATACTATTTTATCATATTTTATTTTTAAATTAACATACAGTGAAATTGGCTTTTTTCCTTTTGGTATATCGTTCTATGAATTCTAATGCTTTTGTATAGAGTCATGTAATTACTACCATAATCAGGGTACAGAATAGTTCTACCCTTCCAAAAACTCCCTGTGCTATCCTTTCATATCCACCCCTCCTCCTACCCATAGTTCCTGGCAACCCTTGTTCTACTGTCCATTTCTATAGCTCTGTCTTTTCCATAATGAGGCAACATGTGACAATGGCTTCTTTTATTCAACATAAGGCCTTTATGTTTTACCCAAGTTGTATGTATCACCAATTCTTTCTTCTCTATTGCTGATTAGCCTTCTATTATGTAAAGGTACCAGAGTTTATTTATCCATTCACTCACTAAAGTGCATTTGGGTTATGTTTAGTATTTAGCAAATACTACAAGAGCTACCTATAAACACTGGTGTACGGATTCTTATATGAACACAAGTTAGCTGTCAATTTATCTAGAGTAGGACTGCTGAGCCATACGGCGAGTATATATTTTAACTTTGTAAGAAACTGCCAAACCCTTTTCCAGAGTGGCTATATCATTTCACATTCCCACCAGCAATGATCAAAGTTCTGGCAGCTTTGCATCAGAACTAGTATTAGCGTTGTTCCACCAGGTTATCTAATTTTTAGCATACATACAACTGTTTATAGTATTTCTTTATAATCCATTTTATACCCATAAGGTTGATAGTAGAATACCTGTTTCATCAATGGTATTAGTAATTTGAGTGTTCTTTTTTTTAGATAGTGATACTAAAGGTTTTTCAATTGTGTTGATCTTTCTAAATAATAAACTTTTGGTTTTCCTGAGTTTTTTTCTACTGTTTTTACCTTCTGGATGTCATTTCCACTTTAATCCTTGTTATTTTCTTCCTCCAGCTTGCTTTGGGTTTAGTTTGCTCTTCATAGTCTAACTTGTTTAAGTACAAAGTTAGGTTATTGATTTGAAATCTTTCTTCTTTATACTGGTTAACAGGGATAAATTACCATCTAAGTACTGCTTTAGCAGCATCTCATAAATTAGCAAGGAGAAGAAAAAAGTTACACATTAAAACTATACGTAGTCATCTATTATATTTCTCTATGCTGTTACCTTTGCTGGTGTTAGTTTGGGTTTTGTTGTTGTTGTTTGTGTGTTTGTGTATGTGGATTTGAATGTACTGTCTTGTATGCTTTCCCCTCAGCCTGCAGGAGTCCCTGTAGTGTTTCTTGCAAGGCAGGTGTGCTATTAACAAATCATCTGGTTTGGTTTATCCAAAAACATCTTAATTTCTCCCTTTTTTGAAGGATAGCTGTGCTAGACATAGAATTCTTGTTTGGAAGTCTATTGCTTTCAGTACATCTTATATGTTTGTTACTTTTCTCCACTGTTTTCAAGATTCAGTCTTTATGTATGACTTTCAAGATTCACTCTTTATGTATAACTTTCAACAGTTTGACTATAATGTGGCCTGGTGTGGATCCCTTTGAGTTTATCCTACCTGAAATGTACTGAGGTTCTTGGATTAAAAAAAAAATTGAAGTTTTTCATCAAATTAGGGAAGTTTGGGGGTATTATTTTTTCAATACCATTTCTGACCATTTTTCTCCCTCCTTCCGTTCTAGAACTTATTATACATAGATTGGTATTATGGATGGTGTCCTATAGGTCACTGTGTCTCTGTTCATTTTTTGTCATTCTTCATTCACTCTTTTCATGTTTCTCAGAATGTATAATCTCAATGAACTTCTCTTCATGTTCCCTGATTTCTTCTGCCAGTTCACATCTGCTGTGAAGTCCCTCAGCTAAATTTTTCTAATTATTATATTTTTCAACTCAAGAATTTCTATTTGCTTTTTTAAGTATACATAACTTACATTTCTATAATGAGATGCATTATTTGGTGAGGCATCATTTTCATATTTTGATTCTTTAGATATGATTTTCTTCAGTTTCTGAACATATTTCAAACAGCTGACTTAAAGCCTTTTTCTATTAAATCCAAGTATGGGGTCCCTGAGTGGCTCAGTCACTTAAGCGTCTGACTCTTGGTTTCAGCTCAGGTCATGATCTCACAGTTCATAAGTTCAAACCCTCCATCAGGCTCTGCGCTGCCAGTGAGAAGGCTGCTTGGGATTCTCTCCCTCCTTCCCTCTCTACCCCTCCCTTGCTTGCTCTCTCTCTCTCTTTCTTAAGAAAAATAAATAAATAAACTTGACAAAAGTTAGTCCAAGATATGACCTTTCTTAGAGATAATTTCTATTCTTTTTCTCTGTATGGAGCACATTTTGCTGATTCTTTGTCTATTTTATAATTTTTGTAGAAAACTGGACATGTCAAATAATGTCATGTGGCAACTCTGCAAATCATATATCCCCTATGATATTGTTGCTGCTGTTTGCTTTTCTTTTGTTGATTTTAGTATTTGTTTTCTTAGTGACAGTTTTGGTCTTATTCTATAGTCTGCATTCTTGTCCCATGCAGCCATGTAGCTTAATGTTCATCTAAAGATTGGACAAATATTTTCTTAAATGTCTTGAATCAATGAGTCTTCCACCTTTGCTGGGGCTCTGTGTGTGGTGTGTACGTGCACGTGTGTGTGTGTGGGGGGGTGTGTGTTGGTATACATTTTCCCGCTCTAACAGGAGTTTATAGTTCTGCCTTAGCCTTTACTTCCTGCTAGCTTTCTCAAGGTCAGTGATAAATGAGAAATGTTACAGTCTTTTCAAGTCTTTATTGGACATAGCATAGCCCTCCACAGGCTTGTGGCTTTCTAGATTCCCAGAAATCTATGTTGGAGATTTTTAAAGACCCTCTGGATATCTCTTTGCCCAGTTGTTTATATTTTTAGAATGACCTCCTGCTAGTCCAAAGTAGTAATGTTGCTTCAAGTAGTTGTGATGTTAAAAAAAAAAAACTTGCCATTGACTATTTGTTAAATGCTGGGAGAGAGCTCTTCACCGAGTGAGCAATAAGTCCAGTCAAATAAGGACAAGTTTTGAGAATGAGGTTTTTCAGTGAGTTAACAGACAGGTCAAATATGGACAATTCTCTGAGAATGGAGTGTGGCATAGCTCCAAACCCATTCCCCCTCCTCCAGTAATTGCAGGACGCTCTTTCTCACAACTACTATGGTTGCAAGGTTGAGGACTGAAAGATGGAAGTAAGGCCAGTTAAAACCCAACAAAGCCTAATGTTCTTACTGAGATTCAGCCATTCTTCTGGAATAAACACTCCTTGAACAACTGTAAGAGTTTCATTAATTTCCAGATTTCAGAAAAAGTTGATTTTTACTTTTTTTTTACATTGCTCTTATTGTTTTTACAGAGGGGCAGACTTTTGAGATCTTTTTTATTCAAGAAATGCTTCCTCTCCATCTATTTACTTCCAATGTCATATTTGAAGTTATTTTCTTTCATACAGCCTATATTTAGGCCATTTTATAAAATTTAAACCTGAAAATCTACTGTCCTTTAATTGGTATGCTTAGACCATTAACATTTAATGAAACTATTAATGTGTTTTTATTTATGTCTACTATTTTATTATGGCTTTCTTTTTGTTTCCTTTTACTTGTTCCTGTTTCACTTTTCCTGCCCTGTTTTTTTTTTTTTAATTTTTATAGTTTATTTATTTTTGAGACAGAAAGAGACAGAGCATGAGTTGCGGAGGGGTAGAGAGAGAGGGAGACACAGAATCCTAAACAGGCTCCAGGCTCTCAGCTGTCAGCACAGAGCCCGACACAGGGCTCAAACCCACAAACTGCGAGATCATGACCTGAGCTGAAGTTGGCCACCTAACAGGCGAGGTGAGCCACCCAGGCACCCCATCCTGCCCTGTTTTTGAATTATTTAAACATTTCTTACTATCCTATTTAAGTTATTATGATTTGGGGGCATTTGGGTGGCTCAGTTGGTTGAGGGTTTGACTCTTGATTTTGGCTCAGGTTATGATTCCATGGTCATGAGATCACGCCCCGCATTAGGCTCTATACTGAGCAGGAGTCTGCTTGGATTCTCTCTCTCTCTCCCTCTGTCCCTCTCCCCAACTTGTGCTCTCTCTCTCTCTCAAAAAAAAATTATGAAGATTTTAATATATCTTTTAGTATGCTTCAATAATTGTCCTAGAGATAACCAAATGTATACTTTTTAGATTACAATTCAAATCAATATTTTATTCAATTCCCTATTTATAAGCATAATCTAAATTATTTTCAACATTTTAATTTGCATAATATAATAAATTCCATATTCTTATATAATGGAAATAAGCAGTGTAATGCTTTGTAGTGCTAGTTCTACCAGTGGTAGTTTCTATCTTTTGATATTGCCATGCTAATATTTGACCTTCTTGGACATGTATCATAGGTTAGGAAAGTTGATGTATGTAGTGGACTTCTATTAATTTAGGACTTTAAATATCTAAAAGCAAAGAATTATAAAAGTGAATATACTACTGTAGCACAGGTGTGTTTTCCTTACAAATGCCAGGTAAGACATCGTTGTCCCTATTTGATGCATGTTCTTATTACAGCCTAATAGGTTTTTCAATAAAAAGTGAAAGGTACATGCATAGTTAGAAGAATTATTATATTCTTGTTACTGAAACTTTATATTCATAATAAAAACTACAACTTGTCCTTACATAATACTATGTAATATTATAATATTACTAAAATTTAGTCATGAAATAAAATTTCCTACTACAGTTCTTTCCAGTTCTGTGACTAATTTAATTGAAAAGTACCCTGAAGTTGCCAGATCTGTACTATTAAAAAGTTACATTATTGTTTTTAACTATTCATTGAATAGAAATTTCTTGATATTGTGAAACCGAAACAAAGTATGGAAATACAGAAATACTCTTCAGGCAGATACATGAAGACAAATGCCATTCTCAATCCTCAATCTCAATGACCACCATCAAAACTGTCATAACATTCTCTTTAATTTTCTCTATTAACTGCATATTATAACTTAAATTTATGAAATATGTTTATGCTAATAAAATACTACCTTTTTATGTTTAAAATAAAGCTGTAAAATTAATATCCTAGTAGAAAATTCTTTAAATAGGAAATTGCTTTTATGGCCTACTAAGAATACAGATTCTGTTATCCATTATGCATAATTCTTGGTAATGAAAATACATTTAGAGGATTGCATTGTTAAGATTGCCAATCCAAACAGAAAATTTATCTAAAAATCATAACATTGAGAGTTAAAATTCCTTAAAATCAATCTGAGAATCTTAACAAATCTAGAGTGTGTATTTCTGTCAAGGTGAATTATTCATTATAAAACTTCTGCTGCATGTAAAATTCAAAAATTCATTTTTGGGAAGAAAGTGAAAAAGGCTTCCTCAAATATGATAATGATACACCTAAATAATGTACTTGGAAAAATAAAATAAATTTATTACAATGCCTGGATTTATAAGAACTTACATAAGGCAATAGGATGTGTGACCTTTAGTATTTATACTGTAATAGATTTTAGCTTTCTTTTTTTTTTTTTCAAAATGAACTTGGATTTAATACTGAAAAATGGACATTTCAAAATTAAGAAAAATATAAAATGTTCATGTTCACATAGGAAAACGTGTCATAAAAGTGCTCTTTGAACCAGTATCAGCAACTAATTGCCAAGCTGCTATAAGTATATGCACACAGCTATTGAGTAGAAAGTGAAATCTCTGAAGTAAGATTATTTTGGCTCACAAGCAACAAAATATTAATTATTGTCCATCAGGAAACAAGAAAACTATAAGAAAAAATATATATAGTAGTTTATTATTTTCACCTGCTTCCAAATCTTAATTGCATGAGTCATTATTTTTTAAGGTTGTTAGATAGAATTGATGGAGTCTCTGAAAATAGGGTGAAATTAGAACCTACCACTGATTATATGTGTCCTTAGTTAACCTTGTACCTAACTAAGCATAATTGAAAATGTTCACTTATGATAACCAGAAATTTTATATTCCATTTTATGGAAAATATATGAAATATTTTATGTTTAGACAACCTTTTCATTCATTCATTCATTCATTCATTAAAAATTATTTATTGAGGGATGACTGGCTGGCTCAATTGGTAGAGCATATGACTCTTGATTTCAGGGTTATAAGTTCAACTCTCACATTGGGTATGGAAATTACTTAAAAATAAACACTTTTTTAAAAAATATTTATTGAGCACTTAACTAACAGTGTTCTAGGTGCTGAATACACAGTTGTGTGAGCAAAACAGACCAATTGTCTATTATCCTTGTTAAAAGATAGATAGGGGTGCTTGGGTGGCTCTGTCAGTTAAGCTTCTACTTTGGCTCAGGTCACAATCTCATGGTTCATGAATTAGAGCCCTGAATCAGGCTCTCTGTTGTCAGCACAGAGCCCTTTTTGAATCCTCTGTCTCCCCCTCTCTCTGTCTTTCCCCACTCATGTTTTCTCTCTCTCAAAACTAAATAAACATTTAAAAAATACATAAATAAAAGATAGATAATAAGTAAACAAAAACATGTTCAGTTTCTCAAGTGATTAAAAGCACTAAAGTGGTGCCTGGGTGCCTCAGTAGGTTGAGTGTCCGACTTCAGCTCAGGTCATGATCTCACTGTTCCTGAGTTCAGGCCGGAGTCAGGCTCTGTGCTGACAGCTCATAGCCTGGAGCCTGCTTCAAGTTTTGTGTCTCCCGCTCTCTCTGCTCCTTCCCCACTCGCACTCTGTCTTTGTCTCTCTCTCAAAAATAAACATTAAATTTTTTTTAAAAAGCACTAAAAAGAAAAGAAAAATAAAGTTGATAAGGAGAAGAAAATAAAAGGGACAGATGTAGTGTTTTAGATAGAGTGGTCAGGTAAGGTCTCCTTGATAATGTCACTTGACATTATTACTTGATGTCACTTGACCAGATATTTAAATGAATTTAGGGAGCAAGTCAAGTGGATATCTGGTAGTTGCAATTCCAAATACTGGGAACATCAAAGTGCAAAGACTCGGGAAGCCCAAACCCCTAGAAGGTCAAAATGTCACTGAAGTCTCTCAAGTCAGAGCTTTATGAGTAATAAAATAAACATCAGACAGTGAGGTCAGCATCATGGCAGCATGAGGTGTTCCTTTTACTCCCCTTTCATTTACAACTAATCAGACATCCATAACCAAAGAAAAGCACCTCTGCATCACATACGAGGACATTCACAAGATCCATCTATTCATATACCCAGAAGTGGGTGGACTGGACAGAAGAGGAAGCCGTAAAGGAGGGGGAGGTACAGTGGCACCACAGGTGGCAGCTGCAGAGAAAGTTGCTGCAGGTCTGGCTGTGCGCCAGCACAACCTTTCTGGCAAAGGAGGTGGAGGCTGAAGTGGTTGGTGAGTGGGGTCTGTCCAGTTGTGTGTTCTGTAGCTAGGAGAAACCATTTTTCTCTTAGAAGGGACCACAGTGACTGGGGATAGGGAAAGGAAAGAGAAATAGGCAGACGAAGAGAACTGAAGGGAAGTGTCTCCTGTTGTCTGCCTCAGGGTTTGGGGAAAAGAGTCACCCACAGACCTCTCGGACTCCTTCCCCCACAATCATGGATCCCTCTACAGAGCTGTGGGCACACCCACAGCCCCAAGTGCTAAATACGCACCTATCCCCACTCTGCCGCCAGCTTTCTTTTTTTTATCCCTGGACTCAACTTTCCCACAAATCAGCTTCAGTAAAAAAACTAAAAAATTATGCTATACCACCACCTTCTGGAAAGTGAAAGGAAGGTTCCTAATTACCAACCTGTCAGAATCACACTAAACAAAATTTTACCTAAATAAGAAAAGTATACATTCCTTTCAATGTGGAAAGTAGGCACCTTTCATCAAATCATGATACTACAATATGACAAAAATAAAATGACAATTCTCCAGAAACTGAACCCCAAAGACATGGAATATTGCAATCTAAGGGATAAAAGAATTCAAAATAGCTGTTATGAAGATATTCAATGAGCTATAAGAAAATACAGGCAATAAAAAGCTCTCAGGAATAAAATGAACAAACAAAGGAGTACTTTACCAAAGTGATATGGAATTCTAAATAAGAACCAAACAGAAATTCTGGAGTTAATGAACTCAATAAATGAGATAAAGAATGTGTTAGAAGGCATTGGAAATAGAGCAGATCAGATGGAAGAGAGAATTCACAAGCTGGAAGATAGGCATCTAGAAATGATTCAGGTAGAAGAGGAAAGAAAACTAAGATTTTTAAATAGCAAAGAAATCCTGTAAGTGCCCTCAGACTCCATTAGAAAAGCCAACATAAAAATAATAGGTAATCCAGAAGGAAAAGAGAGAGAGAGAAGGCAGAGAATTTAATTAAATAAATTTAATTAAATAAAGTTCAATAGCTAAGAACTTCCCAAATCCAGGGAAGAAACTGAATAAAATTCCATGAAGCTTACAAAATATCTTATTACTCAATGCAAAAACACCATCTCCAAGACATATTTTATTAAAATTGTTAAAAGTCAATGATAAAGAAAGAATTTTAAAGACAGCCAGGGGAAAAAAAGATAGTAACCCATAAAGGAATGCCTATTAAACTATGAGTACATTTCTCAGCAAAAACTCCACAGGTCAGGAGATCATGGAATGACATATTTAAAAATTTGAAATATAAAAACTGCCAGTCATGAACATCTTATCTGGTAAAGTCATTCTTCACATACAAAGGAGAAATAAAGGCCTTCCCAAACAAATAAAAGAGAGGAAGTTCACCACCACTAGATCTGATTCACAAGAAATGTTGAAAAAAACTCTTCAAGCTGTAAAGAAAGGACAAAAGTACACAAAACCCTGATTAAGGTGATGAGAAGTCAGTCAGAATTAGAATTAGAATACTTTTTAGAATAGTATGTTAAACTATTTATTATAGCTTAAAGGTTAAAGGAAAAGGACATTAAAAATATTGCTACTACAAACTGGTAACAAAATCACAGCAAAGAAAGAGATCATTTGTGACATCAAATATATAAAAGGGGAAGAATGAAATGATAGAGTTTTTATGGAGAATGAAGATAAATTGCTATCACCAGAAAAAAGAATATCTTATTCATCAAATGTCTTATACAAACCTTGTACTAACCACAAAGGAAAAATCTAGAGCAGACATGAAACAAAAACAGGAGAAACTAAGCAAATCATCACAGAAAACCACTAACTTAAAAACACACACAGAAAAAAGAAGATAAAAGAAACAATGGAGAGACAAAATAACCAGAAGGCAAAAGATAAAATGACAATCATAAATCCTTTCTCACCAATAATTACTCTAAATGTAACAGGGTAATGGGACTGAACTCACCAATCAAAGGCAAAGCGGCTAAATAGTTAAAACAACAACAACAACAACAAGGCCCAACTATATGCTCTAAGACACACATAGGTTCAAAGTGAAAGGTTAGAAGATGATATTCCAAGCAAACAGAAACCTAAAAAATGTGGGTATAACCAAACTTAAATCAGACAAAATACACTCCAAGACAAAAAAAGTAAGAAGACAAAAGAAGGCCATTATATAATGATGAAAAGTTCAGTACCTCAAAAGGATATAACAATTGTAAATATATATGATCCTAACTCTGTATATCTGAGTACCAAGATATATTAAGAAAATAGTAATAGATCTTAAGGAAGAAATAAAGGACAACACAATAAATGCAGGGGATTTCAATACCCCCATTATACAGCAATGGATAGATCATCCCGGCAGACAAACAACAAAGAAACTTTATAATGAACCACACTTTACAATAAATGGGCTTAATAGACATATACAGAACATTCCATCCAATATCAGCCAAATATTTATTCTTCTCAAGTGAACATGGAACATTCTCCATCATGGGTCATATGATACATCACAAAACAAATCTTAGCAAATTTTAAAAGACTGACATAATACCAACAATCTTCACTGAACACAATGGTATGAAACTAGAAATTAACAACAAAAAGAAAGTGAGAAGATCTATAAATATGTGGAAACTAAACAACACACTTCTAAACAACCATTAGGTCAAAAAGAAATAAAACGGTAAAACAAACAAAAATGGAAAAATAACATACCAAATAGTCAAATAGTGTGTCAAATCAAAAAGTGTGGGTTGCAGCAAAAGCAGTTCTGATAGGAATGTTCACATCAGTAAACATATATATTAAGAAATTAGAAAGATCTCAAATAAACAACCTAACTTTACACTGCAAGAAATTAGGAAAAAAAAAAAGAACAAATAAAGCCTATAGTTAGCAGAAGGAAGGAAATATTAAAGATCAAAGCAGAAATAAATGAAATAGAGGCCAGAAAAACAATAAAAAAGATCAATAAAATTAAAGTCTGGTTCTTTGGAAAGATAAACAAAATTGACACACTTTTAACAAGACTAAGAAAAAAGAGAGAAAATGTAAATAAAAAAATTAGAAAGGAAAGAGGAGACATTACAACTGACACTACAGAAATATAAAAGAAACATTTACTCATCATCAAGAAAATACAAATCAAAACCATACAGAGATACCAACTCACACTGGTCAGAGTGGCTAAAATGAACAACTCAGGAAACTACAGATGCTGGGGAGGATGTGGAGAAACAAGAACTCTCTTGCACTGTTGGTGGGAATGCAAACTGGTGCAGCCTCTCTGGAAACAGTGTGGAGCCTCCTCAAAAAATTAAAAATAGAGCTACCCTATCACCTAGCAATAACACTCCTAGGAATTTATCCAAGGGATACAGGAGTGCTGATTCATAGGGGCACATGTACCCCAATGTTTATAGCAGTGCTTTCAACAATAACCAAATTATGGAAAGAATCTAAATGTTCATCAACTGATGAATGGATAAAGAAGATGTGGTTTATACATACAATGGAATACTACTCGGCAATGAGAAATAATAAAATCATACCATTTGGAGCACTGTGGATGGAACTGGAAGGTATTATGTTGAGTGAAATAAGTCCATCAGAGAAGGACAGATATCATATGTTTTCACTCATTTGTGGATCTTGAGAAACTTAACAGAAGACCACGGGGGAAGGGAAGGGAGGAAAATAGTTACAGACAGAGAGAGAGACAAACCATAAGAGACTCTTAAATACAGAGAACAAACTGAGGGTGGATGGAGAGGTGGGGGAGAGGGGAAAATGGATGATGGGCATTGAGGAGGGCACTTGTTGGGATGAGCACTGTGTGTTGTATGTAAGTGATGAACCACAGGAATCTACCCCAAAAACCAAGAGCACACTTTACACACTGTATGTTAGCCAATTTGACAATAAATTATATTAAAATACATATAAACATATAAGTAAAAGAAACATCTATGAACAATTGTTTGCCAACAAGTTATATAATCTAGAAGAAATGGACACATTTCTAGAAACACATAGAAAAGGAAGAAATAGGAAATATGAACAAACTGATAATAAGTACAGAGATTGAATCAGTAATCAAAAATTCCCAGCACAGAAAACTCAGACCAAACAGCTTCACTGGAGAATTGTACTAAACTTTTAAAGAATCAACACTAATTCTCATCAAACTCTTTCACACTCTCCCAAACTCTTTCTATGAAGCCAGATTTACTTGGATACCAAAACCAGATAAGGATACCACAGTAAAAGATAATTATAAACTAATAAACCTGAGTAATATACATGTAAAAATTCTCAATAAAATATTGGCAAACTGACTTCAAGAATTCATTAAAAGACTTATACACCAAGGCCAAGTGAGACTTATCCCTGGAAGCAAGGATGGTTCAATATATGGAAATCAATAAATATATCCATGATATATTTATATATGATATTTATATCATATCCATAAAATTAAAGATAGAAATCATATGATTATCTCAATATATGCAAAAAAAAAAAGCATTTGACAAAATATAATACCATTCAATGGTAAAACACCTTAACAGGTTGGATATATAAGGAACATACCTCAACATAATATAGGACATATGTGCCAAACCTACAGCTAACATTATCCTTAATAAAGAAAAACTGAAAGTATTTTCTCTAAGATTAAGAATAAGACAAGGATGTCAATTACCACAATCCTATTCAATATAATAATGGAAGTCCTAGCTAGTGCAATTAGGCACAACAAAGAAATAAAAGGCATTCAAACCAGGAAAGGAAAAAGTAAAACTCTCTATTTGTTTATAATACAATCTTATATACAGAATCAACAATTTTGGTAAAGTGGCAGTATACAAAATCAACATACAGAAATAAATTGGATTTTTTAAGTTTATTTAATTATTTTGAGAAAGAAAGACAGCACGCACATGAGCAAGAGAGGGACAGAGAGAGAGGAAGAGAGGGAATCTCAAGCAGTTTCCAGCTGTCAGTGAAGAGCCCCACGTGGTACTCCATCTCACCAACCATGGAATTATGATCTGAGCCAAAATCAAGAGACATAAGCTTAACTGAGCCACCGAGGTGTGCTTCAATTGCATTTCTTTACGCTAACTATGAAGCATCTGAAAAAAATAAAAATATCCTGTTCACAATAGCATCAAAACAATAAAATACTGGGGTGCCTGAGCATCTGATTTTGACTCAGGTCATGATCTCATGGTTGGTAACTTCAAGCCCTACATCAGGCTCACTGTTGTCAGTGTAGAGCCCACTTCAGATCTTCAGTCCCCTCTCTCTGCCCCTTCCCAACTTGTGCTCTCTTAAAAAATTAAGGAACATTTTAAAAAACAATATAATACTTAGGAATACATTTAAGCGAGGAAAGAAAGATCTATACAATGAAAATTACAAGACTTGGCTGAAAGAAACTGAAGAAGACACAAACAAATGGAAAGACATCCCATGCAGGATCAGAAGAATTAATATTATTAAAAGGGCTATACTACCTAAATCCATCTACAGATTCAATGAAATTCTCATCAAAATATTGAAGGCATTCTTCACAGAAATAGAAGAAAAAAATCCTACAGTTTGTGTGGAACCACAAAAGATCCTAAATAGCCAAAGTAGTCCTGAGAGAAAGAACAAAGACAGAGATATCATGCTTCCTGATTTCAAATTGTATATAAAGCCATAGTAATAAAAACAGTAAATCTGGTACAAACACAGACACATCAACCAATGGAACAGAACAGAGAGCCTAGAATTAAATCTCAGTATATATGGTCAACTAATATTCAACAAGGAAACCAAGAATACCCAATAGGGAAAGGATAGTTTCTTCAAAAAATGGTGCTGGGAAAACAAGAGAAACACATGCAGAACAAAAAATGGGACAGCTATCTTACACCACTCACAAAAATTTACTCAAAATGCGTCAAAGACTTAAACATAAGACTTGATACTATAAAAGTCTGGAAGAAAATGTAAGGAAGATATTTGTCAATATTGGTCTTGATGGTTTTTTAACATGATACCAAAAGCAGAAATAACAAAACCAAAAAATCAACAAATGGGTCTACATTAAACTCAAAAGCTTCTGCACAACAAAAGAAATAAAATGAAATGACAAACTACAAAATGGGAGGAAAAACTTGCAAACAATATATTGGATAATGGGTTAATATCCAAAATATATAAAGAACTCAGCCAACTTAATAACAAAAAAATCCAATAAAAAATGGGCAGAACTAAATAGAAAATTTTCCAAAAGGACATCAGAATGGCCAACAGACACATGAAAAAATGTTCAACATCACTCATCAAGGAAATGTAAATCAAAACAACCTGTGATATCACCACATGCCTGTTAGAATGGCTATCACCAAAAAGACAGGAGAAAACAGGTGTTGGCAAGAATGTTGTGAAGGGAATTAAGAGTACACTCATCTTGATGGGCACTGAGTAATATATGGAGTTGTTGAATCACTATATTGTACACCTGAAATTAGTATAACACTATATGTTAACTACACTGTTGTGAAGACAGTAAAAAGAAAAAAAGTGGTGAAAAAAACCTCTTATACATTGTTGGTGGGAACCTAAATTGGTCCAACTACTATGAATAACAATATGGAGCGTTCTAAGAAGTTAAAAATTGATATACCATATGATCCAGCAATTTCACTTCTTGTTATATACGGAAGGGAAATGAAAACATGATCTCAATCACATACATGCATTCCCATGTTTATCAGAGCATTGTTCACAATAACCAAGAAGTGAAAACAACCTGAATGCCCATGTGGGTAAATGAATTTTAAAAACGTGGTACATACGCACAATGGAATATTGTTCATCTGGGAGGAAGAAAGATATCCTCCCATTTGCTACAACATGGATGGACCTTGAGCACATTACGCTAAATGGAATGAGTCAGAGAAGACAAATACTCCATGAAATCGCCTGTATGTGGAATCAAAAAAAGTTAAACCTGTAAAAGAACCCAGTAAAATGGTAGTTGCCAGGGGATGGGTGGGGGAGAAGGAGAGGAGTGATGGTGTTTATGGGTACAAACTTGTAACAAGTAATAAATAAGCCACAGAGACTGAGTGCACAGCATAATGAATATAGACCAAAATGTTATACTTCAATTATGTAATGAGATAAGTTTTGCCACATCAGCAATCATATTATAATATCTAAATGTATCAAAGTAATACATTATATACACTTATATAATGATATGGGTCAAATTTATTCAATTAAAAAAATAAAGTAAATAAACTTAAAATTAAAAAGTTCAGGGGTACTGGTTGGCTCAGTTGGTTAAACATCCTACTCTTGTTTTAGCTCAGGTCATTATCTCATGGTTCGTGAGATGGAGCCCCGTGTCGGGCTCAGCACTGACAGCACAGAGCCTACTTGGGATTCTCTCTCCCTCTGCCCCTTCTTCACTCATGTACTCTCTCTCTCTTCCCCTTTCTCTCTCTTTCTCTCTCTCAAAACAAATAAACTTAAAAACAATTAAAAAGTTCAATTCGTGCTAGTAGGTTCAGTGGTCCAGAACAGACCATATGTTCACTTAACAGTTTGGGGGTATATAGGCTCAACTGATAGGCAGCATCTTCAGCTTGGTTCCCTGATATGTGCTGTGGTAAAGTAGAAATATTACTTCCCTTCCCTACTAAAACAGTAAATCAAAGGAAATGTACATTCCTGAAGAAGTTTCATAGATTGACTATATCATCAAAACTATACAGTCACACTGACTACTTCCACAGACCTATTTATTTTCTCACTGTGGCTAGTTTTGAGAGACAAACTATGTACTACTAAATTCAAATTTATGGTAGAATTTTCTTACTGTTCTTACAAGCAGAATACAAAAGTCCTTTGCCCATGGTCAAAAATAGCTAATTATTCTAGCCAATGAATTTTTCTAGGTTCCAATCACAGATCCAAGAGACTATCTGCCTTTACTGGAAGGGAACAGCAGTATACATATAGCCCTGCTTGAGAACTAGAACGGTCCATCTCAGGGCCGTGGTCTCATTCAAAGAGAATTTAACTGCCTCACTACTACACAATATATCACATTGACAATGATATGATGTTAGCCTTGGAGAAGACATGCATGACAAATGTCTGAGATGCTTCATTCAAATACATGCATAAGAGGGAGAAGAAAGAACATTCTGTTAAATACAGAAACTTGCCACCTAAATCTGATTCATGGAGGTCCACTGATTTAGTGCATGTCAGGATTGTTTCTGGAAGAAAAGGCTAACTTGACATACTTCACACTATATCTACCATTGAGAAAGGGACACAGGTCTGACGTACTGGAATTACTTGACAACATTCTTCTTTGATCTATGATCCAAAAGTCTTCTACTAGGTATATATTGTATAGAGACTTATACATATGAACCAAAAAAAAGGACCAAAAATGTGCACAGAAAGCTCAGAATAGCATTCATAGAAAAAAATAAACTAAGAATGATCTAATATCAAAACCAGAAGAAGAGACAGAAAAATGTTGGTATACACGTACAATGGAATGCTATAAAGCATAAAACAAATTATTATCAAAATTCATCAATAAAAATGAAACTCTAAAACATGTTATTTAATAAAATCAAATTACATAATAATATATACAGTATGATTTCATTTATATAAAATTCAAAAATAAAACAATATACTCTTTGACATATATGGGTGGCATAAACAGACTTGTCACAAAATAAAGATAGTGTTCTATCTCTCAGAGGCTTAGAGACTGTTGCAATTGGAAAGGAGTATAAAAAGGGCATAAAGAGGTATAAAGTCTAAAGTACTGGTATACGTCCCATTTTTAATGTGGATGATGGATGCATGGTCGCTCATGCTATTATTGTGTATTTTAAAACCTACATACATATTTTACGTATGTAGAGAACCTGAAAAGCTGCTAGTGTTTAGTAGGACATGGGCAAAAAAAAAAAAGGTTTCCCAGTAGATTGCTGTGTAAGCTACTCTACCTCTTAGAGCTTATGACATGGCAGAGTAAACGAAAGCTGAAGTGCTTTTAGCTGTGACATAGAAATAAGGCTTTAGCAGGTCACCCCCAAAAAGAAATGGCAGTCTCTAGGGTTTTGGAACAATGTCATACATCCTTCAGCAGGTAACAGCTGCTAAGAAACAACTCCTGGATTGCTACCAAGCTCTGATGGAGACTGACAACCTGGTCATGAGACTCTGGGACCATCTGGCCAGAGCTACCAGTTATGAATTGGAGGTTATCTAATTCAACAAACCATAAAATTGGGTGTACCAGTTTTGCAGTCAAAAAGATGTTTGTAGATGGCTCTTTATAACATGCTGATTGCAATTGGAAGTGGACTGTTATCCTTGGAGATGGCCCTAAAATACAACCTATAAAGGAAATCCTCCCAGTGGCCAAAGTTTGAATATTACATTTTGTTGTGCATTTTTCCTAGAAAAAGGAGTAACTTAAGAAAAGACGCAATAGTCCTTTTCCTGAATTGGACACTGAGCCTGACACCTGGTCAGTTTGGATTCTTCATGCCTGTAGGTAAACAGGCAACATGAAGAATCACAGTATCAGCTGGGGTAATGGATGCTGGTTATCAAGGATAAAATGGTTTGTTAATACATACTGAAGGCCAAAAGAATTATTGAAAGATGTTAGGGAACTCCTGGGGTAATCCCTTGTACTATTATGACCAATAAAAACATTTCATGAAATTTCTATATAACTTTATAAATAGAAGATTCACCCAGAACCTTTAGAAATGAATATTTGGGTTACCCACTAAAGACAAAGGGCTAATCACATGAAGATGCCTGCTAGGGACAAGATCCAGAATGAATTTTGGAGGAGGAAGGTCATAAATTACAATGGCTACAGCCAGCTAGAGAATGAGAATAGTAACCTGAACAACCAGTTTCTCTGTAAGACTGGCAATATCAAAATTTTAAAATATTTCTTCCACTTCCTTTAGGCTGAATCACAATTATATAGATAGATAGATAGATAGATAGATAGATAGATGGATAGATAGATCATTCAAGATCTTGGATTTCAAGAACAGTACTCCCGGGCTTGGTTGGAAAGTATGTAGATAGTTGTTGAAGATCTCTTTAGATCCTTTCAAAATAATTTTATAATAAAGGGCAGAAATTCATCCTGAAATAATGTGAAAATAAAATGGGGGGGGGAGGAAGTGAAAAAGGGAGGGAAGAAGAGAAAGAAAGAGAGAGGGAGAGAGCAAGAGATTGATTAATTATTGACTTATTCCAGGAGTAAGAGAAGAAGGAGTTCAACTGGGATTGACATGAACCCCAGTGTTCACTCGGAAGGACTTTGCCTTTCCACCACCGGTTTGCATTTCTTGTTTCATTCTAGAAACATGGCTATTGCATGCTCTGGTTCATATTCTTATAAAATGAAGAGCAAAGTGGAATGGATGTTTTTCCTTGGGATCATTTTAATCATTCTTGTACTCAAAAAAATGATCTATCAAGTTTCTTCCAATTACAGAAGAGTTAGAGTCACCTAATAATATATGTCGAGTTCCCAATTCCAGCAACTTTAACAAATCAAACTAGCCTGTCTCTGATTTCTCTTGTTAAATATAGATTGAAAATATATACTTGAAAATTCATGGTACATAATCAACAGGATTTTCTGCTCCAAGTCTTAAACAGGGATTATGAATATCAAGTAAAAGGCAAATCATAACTAAAAAGTAAACATTGATGCAAAATAATTTTCAAATTACACCTGGGTTTTTTGATAGCAAAGATGGTTCCACACATATTCATAGTTTTTCATTTATACATACTTAGCAGGCAATCTGTATAGTGTCTGGTTTTAAAACAGAATACTTTCAAAAGTCATTTTCAGTAACAATTTCTAATCAGTAGATATTATCTGTGTCAAAATTGCCTTTCTTGTTCAGTACATGAAAATATATTTAACTCTAGCATGGGTACTATTTCTATAAAGAATCACAAGTAGATATAAAAACATATATTTAATAAAAATCACAAATATCTTAGCTCCTTAATATTGGCATATACTATTCTTCACATTACACTAATTTAGAAAAGAATAGAATAATTTATATGCTCTATTTAATTCAACATAAAAACCTATTTTATGTCATGAATTATTTCATATTTAAAAAAATAGTTTTAACTATGCCATAGTTTTACTGAGAGTTTGCTTAGTTTAATGGAAGAATAGATTACTTAACTGTTTTTGGCTTTTTGCTTTTCAATTCCTTTACTTAGCCCAGAAACAAGGCTGCATCTTTGCCCTTTGTTGATATTGCTGTCTAAGCTCATTATCATGTGAATATCTGGTTATTGTTTTATAAATGTTCATTTTTCAGAAGCTTGCTATTTTTTTCTTTCTCAACAGTCGACATTACACTAGCCACACTCATTATCATCCTGTGGCAGTACTGCTCTTGCTCTGCCTTTGCTGCTTTAAAAATTAATGCACTGTTATTTTCTGAATACTGCATAAGCTGCTTATGAGTACATTATGCTATCAAGCAAGCACATGCAGAAAAGCTTCCTAAACTGTTATTCTTTCAGTGAAAATACAGCTGGTTCTGCTTCAAAGGCACATCTTTTCACCTGCAAATGGACTTGCTCCTATACTTATTCCTCAATTCATTGTCTTTTATTTGTGTCTGGAAATCTTTAATTGCCTTTAATTAGAAAAAAAGTAAATTCAGTGCTTTAATCTTGCAAATACATTCAATCATAATTCTGTCTGGGATGAATACCAAGTTCTATTCACTGTCTGATCTCTATAACAAAGATATATAATTTATTGTCCATTTATAGAGACCACACCAATTAAGATACAATAGAAAAGCAAAGAGATAAGAGTCAAAATATTTGAAAAGAAAAATTTGCAATCTAAATTTAATTACTCAAATGAATTATTGGAAGATGGGTTATTTACAGCATGCCAAAATACTGACAAATAATAAAATTTGTTAATCAAAGAAAGACTTATATTTCCTTCAACATTTTTAGAATAATTTCTCATTGACTGATTCAAATACCTCCCCCCTTCCTCAAAAAGCAAAACACTATTTGAAATCTTACTTTTCTCATCTTACCATATGATTACCATATGGTATTACCATACCATATTACTTGTATTACATATAAAAGAGCAATAAAATTTGGCATAAAATACTTTTCCTGCCATATGAACACAATTTTTAGTTACTATATTATAAACTACAAATAACTGTGGAAAACTCATTACAAAAACAAGAGGATAAGGTCTTTCCTACAGAATCTATAGCAAACTCCAGTAACTATGTCAGTAAACAATTGATCAGCATTTTAATAGCTGCAAAATGAGTAAAATCAAAAAAATGGCATCATCACAAGCAAAAAAAACCCAATTTAAATGTTATTCAAATTGATTCCAAATTTATAAAACCAGCAATATAATAAAGTGCAGATAAAAATTAAAAAATAATTAGGTCCAGTGGATTATCATTGGTATAGTACACCTTTATATTTAGCCAGTCATACAAAATGATATCATGTATTCTTTTAAAGAAAAAAAAAGAATGTATTATCTATAAAAGTAAAAATTGCCAAAAGTAATTTTCTCAAAATTATTTAGGGATATTTGGGCTGAGAGTACTTTTTAAGTACTCTGACAGAACAGCTTGACATTAATTATATATTGCAGAAGACCCCCCATCATTTAACACGGCATTAAGTACTGAGAAACAAGTACTATGCTCTGGGTTGCTAGAAAGATAAACCAACAAGTTGCTCATAAGACATAAATTAATTTCTCAGAAAATCATATTAATAGGTTAGGTAGAGAGAGAAAAGTCGTTGAGTAGAAGATATTATAAAGCATATCAACCTAGCCAAAACAAGCAAACAATTTTTTTTAAGTAGCTGCTATGTGTAATGTACCCTGGGGGATACAGAGATAAAATCAAAGGAAACCATCAAAAAGTATAAGAGGCAAGATAAAACACAAACTTTCAGAAAAGTTAAATAACAGCATATTTCACTAAGTTTCCAAGTTAGTTAAAGAGACTCATTTCAAGAGAAATAAAACACTTGACTAATATGAACAGAGTAGGTAAAACAAAAGGTATACAGAATTTAATTACCGTAGAATTAGGGAGATTTTTTATTGATTACTGTAACAAATATTTATATGTACCTTCTATCATTAGACGTGATCATCAGGGATGAGAAATACAATTAGATACAGCTTCTGCCTTCAACACTGTTTAAATCCCAATAGGTATATATATAGAGAGAGACTTAAACAAGGAAGAGAGTGGTATGTGTTATCAGCCAAGTAAAATGTGTGAAGGACTTCCAGTTTTGAAAATATGGTAGACAGAGCTGAGGTGGACCCTTCTCTTACATAAACACATAGAAACAGTAGTAAAATGCCCATACTATAAAGCAATAAATATTGGATGTATACATATTTACATACACACATAGGCATACATTTATGAAAATAAAAGGAAAAATGGAAATTTTCAAATGGAAGACAAAGGTAAAACTCAAAGCAAAACAGGTAGTTCTAGCTGATATCTTAATAGCCTTGGGTGGGGAGGTGGCGTGTGATGTATTAGTGCCTGGTTTTAGATGTCAAGAGGACTATACATTGGCTTTTAAGGCCCAGGCATGTACAGTACCACTGTGAGAAAAGATCTGAACATGAAATACAAGGATAAAGTTGAGGTCCTCAAAGGACTGACCAAACCATACAAAAAAGACAGAAAAATAACCTGTACTTATTTGGGGAAATACAAGGACTGTTTCTGTTCCCTTTAAGTTCTGGGTATGGAGAAAAGATGTGTCACCTGTGAGAAATACAAATTCTAACCCTGTCAGGTCCAAAAAAGAAGGTGTAAGGTCCAAATTCCAGGAATCTTAGTTCAAGAAATAAGTCTAGAATAATGGTCTCAAATCTATAAAGTCCCTACTGTCAGTAAGTAAATTAAACACTACTCTGTGAGAATATTTCACAATTCAGACTGCTGGAACTCTTGCAGAGGGAGAAAACAGAAACAAAAGCAAATGATCCTCTACTGAAGATGAATACACACACACACACACACACACACACACACACACACGAGGGCAGGGGAAGACATAAAAAAAGCATAAAAAGAAACAGAATTTGTAAACCCTATTCAAAGGTAAGATAAATCTGAGAAATGACAAAATATGATAGAAATTTAAAGAGAGAAAAAATATAAGTGATTTTCAAAAAAAATTTTTTTTAATGTTTATTTATCTTTAAGAAAGAGAGAAAGACAGAGCACAAGCAGGGAAGGGGCAGAGAGAGAGAGGGAGACACAGAATCCGAAGCAGGCTCCAGGCTCTGAGCTGTCAGCACAGAGCCCAATACAGTGCTCGAACCCGCGAACTGTGAGATTGTGACCTGAGCTAAAGTTGGAGGCTTAACCAACTGAGCCACCCAGATGCCCCTATAACAGTTATTTTTAAGAGATGGATATTGTAAATGAAACCCAATTTATATATAATAATAATTCTAGAAGGAGAAATTAGAGAGAAGAGGGGAAAGCCATTATTCAAAAGACAAAAATCAGAGATTGAAATCCTTCCAGGATTTAAAAAAGACAAGAATTCTCTGGATGAAGGAGGACACCAAATCCTAAGTCTTTTTTTTTCTTTTTACCAAATAAAAGTAAGTATTTGCATTAAATTAGAGCTGCAAAACATTTAAGATAAAAAAAATCTTAAACACAGGAATGAAAACTATATCTAAAATTAGACTATTGTAAGACTTCTCATCAGAAACACCAGAAACAGGAAATAAATAAAACAATATTTTTAAAATTCTGAACAGATACAAATATCATCCTAAAATTACATATCCAGCTAAACTATAATTCAAGTATGAGTACAATGTAACAATACTGTCATATAAACAGAGACTGAGAAATTTTGTCACTAATAGATATTTGCATGAAGGCAAAAGTAACAAGGAAACTTCACCAGAAGGCAGATGTGAAATACAAAAAATAACAACAGCAAACATAAAGTGAGATCTAAGTAATTATTGGTGATTAGAACTAAAAGATACTAGCTATAATAATTGAGCTTGTGCTGTTACAAACAAGAGAGAAATAAAGTAATACACACAGTAACATGAGCAACATGAAAGAGTAATCATATATAGAGTTAAAAACATTTATGTTGTTTTGGATAAATAAAGATATTAATAGGCTTTAGATTTCATTAAGTAAAATACACCACAAATAAAATTTGAGGAAATCAAGAAGAAGATGAAGAAGAGGAAGGAGAAAGAGAAGGAAAGGAAGGAAGGAAAGGAGAGAGAGAAATGAAATGAAATCTTTCAAAATTTGAACAATAAAAGAGTCCAAATTTTTCACGAAAGCTGTTAGGGCAGAGATTAGTGAAGAAAAACCACCACAAGCAAAACTTATGAAATAAAATTGTGAAAATACAACTAGATTTTTCATTCACAGTAAATGATACAGAATTAAATTGGCTTGGCCAAAAACAAAGATTCTTAGGCTATATTAAAAACATAAAACAATGTTAAAGTTGAGATGAAAGTAAAGCAGCAGAAAAAAATATCAGGATACTAAACAAAAGAAAGGTATTTACCAATATTAATGTTAAGAGAAAAAAACTTTAAGAAAGAACTTAAATGCATGTTTATAAATAAAAAGGCCATTATTTAATAGAAAAAGAGAAATTATTAGAAATATATACAAATTTAGAAGTGCTTTTCAACAAAAACAGCCTCAAAATATACAAAGCAAACACCAATAGAAATACAAAAATCAACATCTCCATAGTCTTAGTGAGGATATTTTAATTCTCCTTCCTCACAGAATTACAGCTCAAATATTCATTTGAACACCACAATTAATATAAGCAGCACTGCATCTTAATGTTAGAGAATACCCCTTCTTTTCAAGCACAGACAGAACGTTAATGAAATTGACCACATATTATGCAACAGAGAAAAGCTTAATATCAGAAACTGATATCACCCAGAAAGTCTTTGAACAAAAAATAAGTTTAAGAGTCAATTCAAAAATACATAAATGTATAAATACATATGAAATAATGTATATGAAGTATATATAAGAGCTGAGAAAGCTCTAAATAATGTAATGATACCAATAATCCAATGAAAAATCTGATCCATTAAATGAACACATTATTTTTAAAAAGTTTAAAAAACAAAGAGCAAAGCATTCAACTCAAATAATTACAAAAGAAAGACAAGAGGAATTGCAATGAAGGAAATCATAAACAGTAAAATTATGGAAAAAGAATAGAATCTATAGTAACAAAAACTAATACTTTAAAATGTGTAAAAAATTAGACATCTCGTTAATATTGATAAAAGATAAAGTTAAATAACATCAATTAAAAATAGAAACATTAATAGACATTAAAAATATTTTTAAAAATTTACACCCAACTATTTATGAATACATTTGAAATATTTTTATTCAACTTTATCACTGAATGTAAGGTATCCAGAGTGGCTCAAAAATGTAGATCTATTAACTGATAAAAAAAGAGAAAGCAGCTAGAAATCCATTCAAATAAAAAGCATCAGATAGGGGTTTTGCCAATTGTTGTATAAACAGTATAGAAGGTTTTACTTCCAAATTTGTATAACCTATCCCATAGTATATAAAAGAAGGATATTTGTCCCATTCATTATAGAAATCTTGTATGATTTTCAACCTAAAAATGAACAAAGATGGTAAGAGAATGGGGAAACATATGCCAATTACATTCATAAAAAAGGATGTTTAGAAAAATCATAAATTACTAGTAAACTTAAATCATTTGTATATTTTTAAGAAATCAAAATGAAGTAAGATTTATGTCAGCATTATAAATACAGTTTAAAAAAATCTATTAATATAATTTAACAAAATAACAAATAATATTCTTCTAATAGAAAAAATCTTCAATAAAATTCATTACTTTCATACATTCATACTTCACTCTTTAAAAAATGAAAAAAGGAAAAAAATTTTAAAAAGGAAAAAAATCTCTTAGTAAATTAAGAACAAAAGGGAATTTCCTTAGCTCAATGACAAGTACGCACCAAAAACCTAGAACTAACATCACACATGTTAAAATGAAAATGAAGCATTTTCTTTAAAGTCAGAAATAGAATAAGAATATCTCTATTTCCACCTGAAAAATACAATGTAACAAGATACAAAAGATAAAAGGCAAGAATTAAAAAAAATTTAGTATATACCTATAAGAAAACTATATAGAAAATCAAGGAGAAATTACAAATTATTACAACCAATAAGAAAATACACTCAAGTTGCTTAATGTAAGATTAAACTTTAGTATCTTGTTTATAGAGCAGCAACAACTAATTACAAAGTATAATTTTATAGGATCTAGTTATAATAATAGCAAAAAATTGGTGTCTCTTCTGTTTAACTTAGAAAATGCAATAACTTTATAAAGAAAATAAAATTTATTTAACATATCAACCATATATTATTTTAAAAGATAAAGTTGATATGAATTTCATGTGTAAAGACATAAATTCTTCCAAAGTAATCTATAAATCCAGTGTAATTCCAATTTGACTATCAATAACCTTTTTCATGACTATATAAAGTTAATTGTAATTCACATAAGAAGATAAAGAACAAAAGGTAATTGAGACAAGTTTGGGGAGAAGACTTGTTCTACCATTTGTCAAGACTTATAAAGATGTAGTATTAAACAAGTAGAGTATTTTCAAAGCAATAAGCAAGTTTAATAATGGAATAATTATCTAGATTATTATCAGTATATATAAAGAACTCAATACAATAAGAGAAAAATAACTCAATAGTATTTCATTCTACTTTATCACAAAATGTGTTACCCAAATTCTTTCAAGAAACTATGGATATATTAACAGAGGAAGGAAGGAAGGAAGGAAAGTGAACAATTAAAAGTCTACTCAAAAAGAAGGAAAGAAAGAAAGAAAGAAAGAAAAAGAAAGAAAGAGAAAGAGAAGGAAGGAAGGAAGGAGAGAAAGAAAAATAGGAGCAGCAAAATATTCATTAAGAGAGAAATCAAAAGATCAATAAATATAGGAAATGATTAACCTCAGCAAGCAACACAATGAAAACTAAATAAAATTGAATACAATTTCATGTGCATGAGATTGGCAAAAATTTTAATTCTCATGGTAACAAAAAGATATGGAGAAATAGACAACATTTTACTTTGCTTATAGGACTGTAAAATAGTACAGCCACTTTGGAGAGCAATTTAGCAGCTAAAAATGCACATATCCTATTACATAGCAATTGAATTTCTGGTATTTGCCCAAAAAGAGAGGAGAAGGAAACTGGAGCAATATTTTGAGGAAACAATGGCTAAAATTTTTCTAGAACATATTAAAGAAATGAATCTATAATAACATATGCCAATACATTAAGAAAATAGATATTTACAAGCAAATTATTTTGCCTGATATACTTAATAACATATATTTAGAAAATATCTTAATTATGGTTAAAGTGTTTTGTTGTTGTTGTTGAGAGACAGAGACGGCGTGCATGAGAGAGGGGCAGAGAGACAGAGGCGGCGGGGAGAGAATCCCAAGCAGGCTCCACACTGCCAGCACAGCATGGATCCTGACTTGGGGCTCAAACTCACGAAACTGTGACATTGTGACCTGAGCCAAGGCCAAGAGTTGGATGTTTAACTGACTGAGCCACCCAGGAGTTCTTGTTAAAGTGGTTTTTAAAATTCTCTTCCAATTTTGAAATGATTTATCTCTAGAATAATACATGTGATATGAGGCAATCTTACTATCTAATTTTACAATATTGTTTGTAAAGAAATGATAAGACCCAAACTAATTTATTTTCCTTTTTAGTTAGCAATATTTCAGAATACTCAGTTTTTCTTAGGTTTATTCCCTTGAAAGCAATAAGGTTATTTCATCTCATTCTACTATACATTTCAGGATCATGCTACAGTAATTAAAAGAGTGTGCATTTAATGTGAAGATTCTGTATCTGCAAGGTGTTTCCAGTCACGATGTCAACCCATTTGATTCCTACCTGAGCAAAGAATATTTAAAGAAAGCTTCTATGAAAGCCTATCCTTATCATTTAGTACATAATTCAAAAGACAAAACTTTTAGCAGAAGATAAATATTAAACAGTGATATTAAAATCATCATTCAAACAACAGCACTAGTATTGCCAAATATGTTACTGAGTGACCATACAAAACTTACATAAATGAGATTTAATAAGGAGGACATTGAAATTATATAATGCCACTATTCTTTGTGAATGTTTATTAACTGGTAATTAACTCAGATTACTAATAACTTTCATATTAAAAAAATTTAATGTTAAAAAAACCTACTATGATACTCATTTGATTTGCTATTGATAATTTTTCACCAACACTGAAATATTGGATAATTTTGGCTGCTTTATTCCCTCTTCACATTTTTGATAGGATGTTGGAAACATCTGCATATGACTCCATTTAAGGGAGACAGTGCCAGTGATAGATCTATCATCATTAGTATGAGCTCAGGCTTATGGTATTTTCTAACTGATACAAAAATTCAGAAAATCCTTCCTTGAGAAAATCCTTGAATTAGTTAATCTGTTTTTAATTACTTAATCTTAATTAATTGGTTTGTATTAATTAATTAGTAATATCTTTTCTATTTCATTTCTTTGTCTTTACAAAAAACGTATATTATAATATTCTGTAGTATATATTTGAAAATCTTAAGACTGCAGGGCATTATCCTTAAAAAGAGTGAACAAAAGTATACTCTCACTATTTTACTTTTAATATATGGTGTTTGATTATGATTATTGTATTTCCAAAGTACACAGGGGATAATCCATATCCATGCAACACTCTGGTTTACAAATTGATCTAGTACTTCTCATGGATTTCCCAAGAACCTTGTGAGACAGGTGGATCTTGGGCAGCTTATACTTTCAAGAGAAAGTAACATAGGAAAGAGAACTTTGTATGAGGAACATAATGCATATCGCCTCACCCTCTGAACAATTTAGTATAAGCACAGGCTGAGGCCTCACAATTATATTACTGTGTCTCATTCTTCCTCGGCTCTAATAAATATGAATAGAATTAAATAAAATGAAAGATATGCCATGTTTATAAAACAGAAGACTTTGAACGTCTATTCTCCAAAATTGATCATTAGATAAAATTCAATTTCAATAAAAGCCTTAGTAGGCCTTTTACTTTTTGGTAGAAAAAATTAATCAATGGTGATAGAAACCAAAACAGTAGTTGCATATGGAAGTGGGTAGAGAATGACTGGAAGCAGATTTGAAGAATTACCTGAGAAAATGGAAATGTTTTTATTAAAATTGGCATTTCTGGTTACATGAGTATATACACTTGTCAAAATTCTAAGAATTGTATATTTAAGACTTTGATTGTGAATTGATCCACCATATAGTTTTTCTTTATGTGGTTAGCACATCCCATTTGATGAGACTTCAATCTGATAAGTCAGTCCTTCTTTTTAAACACATAGATAACATAACAATCCACACTATTTCTTCACATCCTATAAGTGAAGGGATTAATATAGTTAGAAATACTGTTTTTTAATGTGCTTTTATCTATCAGTTAGATGAGTTATATCATTTCACAGGGGTCTTCTTTAAAATTTTTTTTAATGTTCATTTATTTGAGAGAGAGAGAGAGAGAGAGAGAGACCGACCGCAAGCAGGGCTGGGGCAGAGAGAGAAGAAGACACAATCCCACAATCCAAAGCAGGCTCCAGGCTCTGAGCTGTCAAAACAGAGCCGAACATGGGGCTCAAACCAATGAACCTGTGAAATCATGACTTGAGCCAAAGTCCGACGCTTAACCAACTGAGCCACCCAAGCGCCCCTCACAGAGCTCTTTTGATTTCAGTTTTTATTGTAATAGTGGTTTGTTTTGTTATTATTTTTGTTTATCTATTTAGATTTCTTCTTTCATGAATTGCCTCTTCAACTTTTGTACCCATTTTACTGTTGGGTTTCCATAGTACTTTATATACTTATAGTAGGACTTTATTTTTTTATGTATACATTTTTCATTGGTTATATATACATTCTAAATATTCTTTTCATTTTTCATCTCTTTTGTTTTATAGAAATAACTTTATGGAGTGCACCTTATATATCACATTTATAAAATAGGTATTTACACTTTTGGTATAGATAATTTCTACTAATTTTCTGACTTCTCTTTGAACTTCTCTGTTTATCCTTCAGTTATTTAGAAGAGGTTTTCAATAATTATTACTTTTTTTTTATTTGCAAAGAATTGGGAATGGGTGGGAATGAGTAAGAACATGTAAAAAGAGAAAGTACCAGATGGGAAGGGGGAAGTTACCTTTTTGTTTCTAAATGATTTCTAATTGACTACACTTCATTCGAAGTTCTAGTTGTAGGATACAATTCTTTAAAATTGAGTGGACTTGGTTTGTGACTTCATATGCAGGTAATTTTTTATAAATACTCCACGTAACCTTGAAAAGAATGGGTAGAGGGGCGCCTCGGTGGCTCAGTCAGTTAAGCATCCGACTTCGGTTCAGGTCATGATCTCACGGTTCCCGAGTTCCAGCCCTGCATCAGGCTCTGTGCTGACAGCTCAGAGCCAGGAGCCTGTTTCAGATGCTGTGTCTCTCTCTCTGTCTCTGTCCCTCCCCCTCTCATGTTGTCTCTCTCCCGAAAATGAATAAACATTAAAAAAAAAGAAAAGAAAAGAATGGGTAGAAAATTCTGAACTTGGAGTACAATCTAAAACAGATAAGCTTCCTGTTTTTATTTTTATGCTGATGAATGGACTTTTCTCTAGGCCACCATTTTACTAAAGTAAAATTTTAAAGAAGAATTTTAAGCTTATCAAATTGCTGCCATTCAATCAACAAAATTAAAAATTTTCAGATGGATAAAAAGAAATGATTTAATAGATGATAGTATTAAAATATTTACTATATAAGAGCATCTAGCCTTAAGAATAATAATACAATGTATTTTTGCTTTTATTAAATTAATAAAAATTATAAGAGCTCTGAAAAATCACAAGTACACAAAATGTAATTTCTTCATTGGTAAGCAGGACTGCACTTATTTTTTGCTCTTTAAAATCTATATGGTCCTTCATTATTCATATTTTGTGTACCATATGTATTAGCGAAGTTATTTTCTTAATATCACACATAATTGCTTTTTTCTTTATCTTAATTCACAGGAATGTATCAAAGGGAATTCATTGCTTACCAATTTGCTTTCTGTACTGATCAACAGGAAGTTTTATAGTGGGGGCATCTTTTCTACCCATCTTTGATCTCCAAAATGCCTGCTGCAAAGAAAGAAAATAATTATGATGAAGTCCTAAAAAATCAAAAGGACTATCTACAAACTTCAGGAATAATTTATTCCATAAAACTCAGTTTTAAAGCAATGGGTAAAAATGTCTTTGACTTATTCCCTTTAGATATCAGTAAAGAACACAAAAATCTTTCAAATAAATTATCAAGGATATAATTACTGGTAATTAAATTTGTTCTCCATAACATTCATTTTTATCAAGTACTATCAATACTCAATTAAACCAAACTATTAGAGAGTATTACCTATAAATGTGAAAATCATGTACTGTTCATTTAGATAGATTGGGGTTATAGGCATGCTATTGGCAGAATGTTTCTTTCCAATTACCTACCATGTTACACAAAAAAGCTAACATTTGAATCTCAGACACTTTACATTTTGTTTTAAAAAGCATGACATAGGTAACAAAAGTGCCTAAATTTGAGTTCTAGTGCTGTCTCTCCTTCCCAAAGCAGTATAAACTACTACCATTTACTAATATTCTTATGCTTACTACATTATATGCACTATTTGACTTAATCCACAACACATCTTTCAAATCTTATTATTTTTATTGGATTTAAATATGTGGCAGATATATGTAGAATTTAGGAAACAAAACAAATGAGAAAAGGTGGTGGGGGGGACAAGAAAGAGAGGTGAACCAAGAAACAGACTCTCAACTATAGAGAACAAACTGACGGTTACCAGAGGGTGGGTCAGTGGGAGGACGGGTGGAATAGGTGATGCGGATTAAAGAGTGTACTTGTGATGAGCACAGGGTGTTGTATGAAAGTGCTGAATCACTGAACTGTAGACCCGAAACTAATAATACCTGCTAACTAGATTTAAATGAAAACTTCAAAAAATAGATATGTGGCAGAGATTACAACCTACTCACCAAAATCCAAATTCTCCTTTCTTTTTTGGGCACAGAGTTAAACTATATTTGCTAGCCTCAATTCAAATATATAACTGAGTAATTGTCAACAGAATATGAATGGAAGTACTATGTGTCACTTACAGACCTGAACATTAAAAATCTCCTTTGGTGAAAGCTGCTTTATCTTTCCCCTTCCAATTGGCTAGAATGGAAATTATCCTCCAACAAACCTTAAGGGTACATATAAGAACACAGTATCTTGGTCAGCCGGTGTTGGAAGAGGATACTCTCTCTAACTTGTTTACCATCATAGTACTCTAGTGAAAGAGGGATTGAGAACTGTGATTGAGAATTTATTGAGATTGTGATTGAGAATTTATATACATTGGTGAAGTCTATTTTGTTACAGACTTAATTGTTCCCAGAGTGATGCCTGGAAACTGTTCCTTGCTGTTTCTATTGAAGAACTACAAAATAAAGATGCGGTCAGGAAAGAACTGGCCTTTTGCTTATTTTTCATAAGCAAAAATATAAAGCGATAGAGAGCTTGGTAATCTGGGGACTAACAAGGTTGAAAAAGCCAACTTCTAGGAGCCAAATAGGAAGAAATAAAAGTGAAAAAGGCTTTGAAGAACAAGGATCCATTAAGAATTCTCGGTTAAAAAACAAAGAAAAGAGAGAGAGAGAGCGAGAGAGCTGATTGGGATTTTCCTCTCTCACCTGAACCTGTTGTTTCAGATCACAGAGGCAGCCAGTATTGGGTAGAAACAGAGAAGAGCAGGCGTTCTGTAGTACAGAAAATGAGCAGATGCGAGAAGTATGTCAAGAAAAGAAATTGCAGTGTCACATGGAACTAGCTAGAAATGGTAAGAAGGTTACTAAAATCTGAGGGAATTATATTTACAAGGAAACCAACTTGGTCTAAAAAAAAAAATATGTGAATGAAAATCAATTCTTGGACTTCTAAACTTAAACCAGCAGATTGCAGCCCCCAAGGAAGGCAAACTCTGTAGATTTGTGATAGCCTCTTCATATGTGACCTGGAAGAACCATCCAGAAAGGAGAGCCATAGAAAAAATGGACAAGAGAACTTCTCTAAAAAGATCATAATTAAGATCCAAGCAAGAAATTTCTGCCGGTATCATGGGCTTTCTCAGTGGCCTCGTGCACCCTCGTGCAAAGCAGGTGTCATGGTCATGCTGGGTCAGTGATTCCTTCACATGCTGGGTCAGTTTCCCATTCTTCCCATTCTTCCCTTTCTAAACGGGGGTGATTATAGGAGATATAACGCAGTTATCCTCTGCTTCACTGTTAGGAAAATTTCATAGTCAGTAAACTTCAAGGAACCACCTTCCAGCCTGAGAGAGAGAACTGTGCACTGGCCTAAGATCCTTGACTTTGTGCGGGACGTAGTGAGCAGGGAACTTTAGGATCATCCTACTGAAGAGGCAGGAGAGAGGATGTGCATGGCTATTTCATGACCAGAAGGGTGGACTATAGGAAAAATTGCTGGCTGCTTACTAAAATATATGTTCACCTTTGTTTTTGTTTTTGTTTTCCCTGAGCTCACTTGACAATTTTCCAGCCTCCTTTACTGCTAGCTGTGGGCATGTGACTGAGTTTCAGCCAACAAAAACCAAAAAAGTTAGTGTTTTCTACTTCTAGAACTAACCTATAAAAACTTTCCATGTGTTCTCATTCATCTGGCTGACATGGAGATGGCCCCCAGAATGCTGCTGGGAATAATCTGATGAAGAGCCCAGAACCTATGACATTCTGGATCCTGAATGACTGTGTGAAGGAAAGCTACTCAAGTAACGTATCTTCTTCTTTCACATTGCTGTGACAACAGGAATAACTTGTAGCATTTGAGCCTGTATACATTTTATATTTGTTTGTTACAGTAGGTAGCATCATCCTAACTAAAACAAGTATGTATAGATGTCTTCACATAAATTACTGAACTGTAATTTTCCTAAAGAGCATTATTAAGGTTCTCAAATGCCAAATTCCTTTGAAATTTGTTCATATCAAACTGTATTGTTTATTCATATACATGGTCACATGAAGCAATCATAACAGTGATCCCACCTAACAGTAAAAGCATCCCCAAATTAATAATTACTACTTATGTGTAAAAAATCATAAATTCAGCTAAAAATATATTTTTCTATTAATAATCATCTTCAGATTTAATATTATGGTAATATTTAGGAAAGTGCAAAGACAAAAAGTCAAATAAATTAAATCTTCACTTCTCATAAACCAGGTAGTTATTACACTTAAGGTAACACAACTTTAAATTTTCAGAACCAAAACCAAGATGCCATCTAATCCTGTATTCTCACTTGTGATTATTCAGAATATTAATACAAGCATCATAAAAAATATCAATAGATATAATTTATTCATATAGCAAACAATTTGCATAGTATTTTGCATTTATTAATTGTAAAGAGGAGTCAAGTTATTTTAATCTTGATTATGTAGGGCTAGAAAAAATATCACTCCAATATCAGAGAAGTTAGTTTAAATAAATACATACACAAGACATTATTACCCCTTCAATTTAGTTTGGTCTGTTGCCTTTATGGAATAGCTTAAATTTTAAAAATTTAAATTTACAAATTACTAAGGCGAGCTGCCCAAATGGTTACTAACTATGCTTCCCTCAATTCCTTCCTGGTCATTTAAACCAACATCCTAAGAGAGATAACACTTTAGAGGCCAGTATTTTATTCATTCCTTACCTGTAGTAAATAAAAATATAAGAGATCCACAGAGAATGTCTATCCACCAGAGTAAATTAGATTTTACTTATTTTAAAATGTCCTTTAAATAAACCCAGTGATATAAAAAAAAAAAAAACCGCTAAAGACCCTATATTTTTATAAAGGCTTATACTTTGTAAATAGATACATTTTATATTTATATAACCTATGAATATAAAAACTTTAAAAGAATTTCAACCTAAGAGATACAACACAGATGAGCTAGTTTTAAATTTTTGTTCCTAATTATTTTAGTGACTGATAATCCTTAACTAATTTCAAAAATTAAAACTTTATTCTTTGATATGATTCTATTCTTTATGTACTCTATTCTATTCTTTAAGCAAATGAAATTTTACCAAATGTTGAAACAAACAAACAAAATATGCCTAGAGAACACACACATGCACAAATGCCTTACATTGTATTAGCTGCAACAAACACAAGAAGGTAGAAAATATTTTGCTTTCCTAATAAACACATTGAGGCTATTCTAAATGATCTAAAGAGATACCCATTCGTGTGTATGGTGCAAACTGTCAATGTCTCAGACATCTAGAACCTCTAAAACGTTCTGACTTTTCTTTGTTCTTCAAAGCTATGCAGTAATCATCATTCATTTCTATTGCTTTGATGGTTAGATAGCAAACTCCCAAGAAATCCAGGGAGACATGAACACATAGAACTGCAATTTCTAATAAGACAGCTATTTGCATACAAGATCAGCCACAATTTAAAATGTGTTGTGATAGAAGTGGAAAGGGAATAACAGATTTATATTAGCATGTACAATACCGAGATTGTTTTCACAATTTAATTCCTTGGAGATTACATCTCATCACCTTCTTTTATAAAGAACATCACATTCCCTGAGGAAGTGACTTGCTCTGAGACCCAGCTAAACTAAAATATGGATTAATAAGATAATATTTATTATTTATGAATTTTGCTGTAGGAATGATTTCAGATTAAATCATCAGAGAAGTTTTTAACATTCCTGAAACTTGATAACACATACTTAAGGAAGAAAATGCTAATTTTATTTAATACCTAAATTGCATATTAAAATATTTCATAATTAATTTTTTTGTAATTAAAACTTTATACTCTTCAGGACTTCTCAGATTAAAGAGAGTGTTTTTGTTTTTTATATCCTTTCTTAACCTGAATTTTACACAGCAATTTGCCACACATATTTTTAAGTACAATGTATGACCTTTAAAAACAAACAAAGGTAGTGCAATATTCTATCACATTCTGACCAAGTTATTTTATTGCTCATTTATACCTTTTTTATGAAATCCAGAAAGAACAAGTAAGGAAATAAGGAACCTGAAACCTTCACATATGTCTCTGCTTCCAGAAAAAGCATTCATTCCAGACTGTGACATTTAAATACAGATCAAAACACAGGTTATTAAAAAATTCAACCCATGACCACAGAAAAAATAATAACCTCAGTTTTTAAGGCTAAAAGACCCTTACTTTAAAAAAAAATCTTATTTAAGTATGACACTACAGTTAGAAAAGATGTTTAGTTATGGCTGGATCAGAATTGAGAACCAATCATGAAAATACAATCTTATGCCAGATGTTGGGAAGAACAAAGTAGTAAATAAAGAATGCACTTGTTCCTGACCTGGTGCATTCATTATTTCCAGAGTGATGTTTTAAAAATTCAAAACTGATCACGTAAGTAACATATAAGTTATCCAAATAATAATCCATTTCCTAGATAAAGCCAGAACACTTAATAAACAGAACCATTAATAACTCTAGTTGTCACGTGTTCCTTACCCATGTTCTGGTGCACTATCAAATTCACTTTTAGTTCCATGATTTTGACAAGTTCATTCACATTTTCATGAATTTAGTCATGCTCTGAAATGTACTTTAAATGTCATTTCATGTTTCCCCACTTGTGGAATCTATATTTTATTATTTCAAGCAATGGTACATAATTCAGATCTCCAGAGATAATTCTCCACACTTAAAGACATGAAAAAAAAGTAGGTCACTTGGGAGACTATCAAAGTGTGACACAGCATCCAAGCAGGCAATGTATACTTTGACATAAATATAATACTGAGATAATTTATTACAAACAGGAATAAATTCCTACTGTGTAAAACTAGAGAACTAAACAGTGGTCTTCCTAATATTTTCAGAGATCAAAGTGACCACCTCATCTTCACTTTGCCAAATTAATTTCCTTTATAGCTGCAGAAAGAATGTCAAAACTTGAATTGTGCAAAGGTGATTTCTAAAATCCTGATCACCTGCCACCACTGACATAAAAATTTGTAAGTAACTATATGATAGTTGACTGTATAATCCCAAAAGTCATATTCCAGGAAAGGAATCTTAGTCATTGGGACTCACCCTTCAGCCATATGATGGAACTAAAATGAATACAGTATAAATAATCGTGCCGGAACAATTGTATATCCTTATAAGAAAACAAAACAAAAGTTATTTTCTATCTAATATCACATACAAAAATCAACTGAAGATAGATTATAGACCTAAACAAAAAAGCTAAAGCAATAAAGCTACTAGGGGAAAAAAGAGATTATCTTTACAACCTTGGACAAGGCAAATATTTCTCAGAACACAAAAAATACATGGGGCACCTGGGTGGCTCATTTGGTTAAGCATCGGACTCTTGATTTAGGCTCAGATCATGATCTCATGGTTCGTGAATTTGAGCCCCACGTGGGACTCTGTGCTGACAGTATGGAACCTGCTTGGGATTCTCTCTCTCTCCCTCCTTCTCCCTCACTTGTATTTGCTCTCTCTCTCTCTCTCTCTCACTCTCTCTCAAAAATAAGGCTTATTTTTTTTAAAGAACACAAACAATAGATCATAAAGGCAAAAGAAAAGAGGATGTAAATTAGTTTTTGCTCATCAAAAGATACCAGGAAAAAATAAATGTGAATTATAAATACTCAGAAAACCTATATCTGAAAACAGAACTTGCATCCAGAATGTGTAAAGAACTATTCAGTAATATATGACATACAACCCAATACAAAAAGGTGTAAAAGACTTGAACAGAAACTTTACCAAAGAAGATATATGGATGACAAATAAGCACATGAAAAGCTCTCAACACCACCAGTAATCAGCAAAATACAAATTAAAATATTACTATACCCACTTTACTAACAAAATACTGGGAGGATGTGGAGCAAGTGAAATTCTTGTACATTGCTGATGGGAGTGTAAAATCACAACTACTTTGGAAAATAGGCAATTTCTTACAAAGTTAACTACCAGCAATTCCGTTCCTAGGTATTTACCTAAGAGAGATAAATATGTATACCCACAAAAAAAGCTCTGTACAAGGATATTCATAATATTTTTATTCATAATAGCCAAAAATTGGAAATAGCCGCCCCCCCATGTTGATCAATAGACGAACTGATAAACTGTGGTTTCTTTATGCAGAAAAGAAAAATACTACTTACATAGTAATGCATATTACTCAGCAAAAAAAAAAAAAATACTCATAAGATGCAACAATGGAGATAAATCTCAAAATTACTATGCTGAATGAAAGAAGCAATGGCGTCTTTAGACCTAAATTAAAGGAGTATTCATCACTTTTACAAGCCCTTGTAACATCATTTAACAATGGTGACCCCTGCTTCTTCCTTGAAACACTCATTGAAGCATTTACTTCTCATGGGCTTAGGAATATGTAAGAGGTGAGAAAGCAGAGATGGAAAGTATAGGCAAATCTATTATAAAATAAGGAAAAATGGGACACCTGGGTGGCTCAGTCAGTTAAGCCTCTGACTTCGGCTCAGGTCATGTTCTCACAGTTCGTGAGTTCGAGCCCCATGTCGGGCTCTGTGCTGACAGCTCAGAGCCTGGAGCCTACTTCAGGTTCTGTGTCTCCTTCTCTCTCTGCCCCTCTCCCGCTCACACTCTGTCTCTGTCTCTCTTAAAAATACAAATAAACATTAAAAAATTTACAAAAAATTAAATAAGGAAAAGGAAGGGGAGACAGGATATTACGCAGAGAGGAAGGGAGAGCTTAAGGAAGATTGTTTTGATATACTTTGTTTTGTTATACTCTTGAGGGCTTCTTGTTTGTTTCTAATACAGAGGGAAATTGGAGTCAGTGTAAATAATAAGTAGAAGGAGCCAGTAGAGCAAGGGGGTGAGGAGACAGGAAAAAAATAAAAATTATTGGGCTTTTCAAGTAGGCAGGAAGGGATAGAATTCAGTGCACACTTGAACTAATAATCACAGGAAACTACGTCTTTCACGTTAACAGGGAAGAGGGGAAAAGGAGGGGTAAGAATACTTCCTTTGAAGTTTGGTAGTCCAAAATAAAGGAAGTTCCACCGGGTAGATCCACATTCACTATGAAGTAGGGGCACAATGATCTCCTAGGACTGAAATGGAAGGTAGGAACTTTGGAGATTTGAGAGTTCAGAGGCTGAAATTTATGCTGGGGAAAAATAGAAAGGGCTGTCCAGGGAAAACAGAATTAATGAGAAACATTAAAAGACTGAATTAATTTGGTAACCATGAACCCTTGGTCGCATTAAACTACACAGCTGAAAATAGCATGTTTTTTTCTGAGTGTTCAGCTGCTCACTGCTAGTTTGGGGAAGGCGTAGACTGCTGGATTAAGCAAAGTTCAGGTTTTCCCAGAGAGCCATGAAAGAAGGGCAGTAGGACAGAAAAAGTTTAGGATACTATAAAAAGTGGGTAAAGTGATGTGCCTAAAGCTAGAGAAGGAAGCAAAGACAGCAGGGGGTGTAGAGTTAAGTGGAAAGTGGACCAATTTTTGGACTTAAAAGATTTGGATGGGGTCAAATAATCAAAGTATTGGGAATAAAGAGGTAGAGTTTCTTTGACTAGAAACTAAAGGTCATTAACAGAGAGTATGAGGTAATTGATGTTATTACTAAATGAAGCAGGTTACGATCCAGGGTGACAAAAATACTAGGAAAACAGTATGGCAGACAAGTTAAGGAAATGAGAGGCCAGAATAGTACATCACACATGTGGATAGTGAAGGCACCAGGATGGTGGAAGGACTTGGGCTAAGCTGGAAAGACTCTAAGTCAGGATGACAGAGGAGTGACCTGGGTGTCCACAGTTAACAGCAATAAAGAGATGTCAAGGGTAGGTACTGCAGTCAAATGGAATGAACTACAGAGGAGTTGGGGTTTTTGTTTCATTTGTCTTATTTGTTTTCATGTGCATGGAAAAGTAAATGAAGTAGAAGCAGCAATAAGAAAATAAAAAGATAACAACCAGACTTTTGATCCCCAGGTGTGTGGAGAATTAAAGAAGAGTCTCCACTTAAGAAGGCTTTTAGGAAATGGTATCTATGAGGAGAATCAGGTTTCAATTAATGTCAAGAGGTAAAATAATTGAGGAAGTGCTTGAAGATGGACAGGGTTCAAGGATATAAAGTAAAACGGAGAGAAGGAAAAGAATAGCAAAAGATTGGTCCATTAAAAATAATAAAAATAAACCTCAGAATAATATGGGCATAAGTATTCAGGGGAGACAAATTGCCAATGTGTCATCTTGGATGGCAAATAAAGATAACAGGAATGTGTAATGTACTGTATTAGGTTATCTAAAAACTGCATTGAGTTCTCAGGCCTCTCAGGAGTCAGCTATGTCCTGGGCATAATGAGGAAATACCAGTCCCTCTGGTTGGTACTGAGCATCTCAGAAGAAAGACTCAGGTCTCTAGAGTCTAGTTCGGCATACCAACTCACCAGAGCAAGTAGAGGCTTTGTCAAAATGCTGTCCATCCATCACCAACATCAGAGTTGTCTGGGATGTTCATTAAAATGCAGATTCCTGAGCCCCATCATAGTCTTACTGAATGAAAATCTCAAAGCCTCAGGTCCGTGGATCTCCAGGGTTTTTTTTGTTTGTTTTTGCTCGTTTTCTGTTGTTGTTGTTGTTGTTGTTGTTGGCCATTAATGTTTTGAGAATCACTACTTTTCTTTTTTATGGGCTCACAGGTAATTGTGTGCACTGGCATTTGAGAAATGCTGCTGGAAGTCGATGCAAGTCCTCAACAGGGACAGTGAGATCTTTCAGCCTCTTTGGTGGAGGCTGAATTAGGCAGTATGACTAAACTGTGGAAGCTTTTACAAATCCAAATTGGCTGAAACCTCCAACAGCTGAAGACAACTGTGCTTTTCAAGTTTAGTGATGATTGAAAAAGTCCCAGACCTCATTCTTCAGGGACACCTAGTCAGTAATATTGGGGAGGGACCAAGGAAGCTGCATTTTTAACAAGTACCAACCTTCTGCCAGGGTTTTCAATCTCAGGACCACACTTGGCAAAATACTGGGTTAGAGAGATGGTCTGTCACTAACAGAAATCAGTACTATAAGGAGGTAATAGGGAGAAATAGATATGGGGTAGGTGGTGAGGGTAGGGGAGTGTTATAAACATACATTATAAAATGTTTATAATTGTTGTAAGAAAGCACTGCTCTTGTTTTTCCTGAAACCTCATAGAATTCGTTGATCTATACATAATTGTATCACAAATTCCCTGGTCTCCATCAAAAAATATCCACAAATATTTTACTTACTTTTATTTTAATGTCTTTTTAATGCACAGATTGTCGTGGCATCTGGACACATGACATACTTGAAAACAACACATTAAATTTATACTGCCCAGAATAGACAAAAAGCTGCCTTGCCTGTACCATCAACAATGCTCATCACTGGGGGAGGGGGTGCTACAGTAGCTGAGCCCCATAGAATTATTATCATTATTTTTTTTTTTTAGTTCTGAACTTGCACAGATATCAGAGGAATGAACACTTCAAATATAAGGAAAGAATTTCTATCAAGTAAGTGACCATGTTCCTAAGTAGAAAAATGATCATTACTATTTACAGGCCTTAAAATCAACAAAATTACACTTGTATTACATTTGTAAAAGGAGATGCGTTAGTTAAACCAGGACTGGCCCATGATATAACTTTTAATAGTCAATAAAAGGTCATTAGTGACATAAATTATACTATTCTTTCAAATAAAGGACTTTTTTAGGTCACTGTACTTTTTTTTTAATGTTTTATTTATTTATTTATTTTGAGAGAGAGAGAGAGAGACAGCGTGAGCAGGGGAGGGTCAGAAAGAGAGGGAGACACAGAATCCGAAGACAGGCTCCAGGCTCTGAACTAGCTGTCAGCACAGAACTCGACGCGGGGCTCGAACCCACAAACCACAAGATCGTGACCTGAGCCGAAGCCGGATGCGCCCCATAGGTCACTGTACTTTCAAAAAGTTTCTCAGGTTATAATAAATGGTACCAAATAAAACTGCAGACCCTGTTTTCACTATTACAAAGTGTTGATACAAGGAGGTACATATTCAACCATATTAGAAGAGCAAAGACATCTACAATTCTCATATAAAACCAGTAAGGCAGGGGCGCCTATGTGTCTCAATTGGTTAAGCATCAGATTCTGGATTTCGGCTCTCTCTGAGAGATCATGATCTCTCAGTCTTGAGACTGAGCCCCAAGTTGGGCTCCGAGCTCTGGGCATGGAGCCTGCCTAAGACTCTCTCTCTCTCTCTCTTTCTCTGTCTCTCTCTCTTTCTCTCTCTCTCTCTCTCTCTCTTTCTCTCTCTCTCTCTCTTTCTCTCTCTCACACACACACACACACACTCACTGTCCCTCCCCCACTCTCTCTCAAAAAACAAAACAAGACCAAAACAACAACAACAACAACAACAACAACAACAACCCAGTAAGGCAAATAAGACCAAAAAAAAAAAAAAAAAAACAATAAGGCAGGCAGCTCATACCACTTAACAATATTAATGAGTCAAGAGGAATGAGAAGAAGAAAGTATATGTTTGGCTTCAGGGATTCTGAGGTAGAGAAAAGGCAGTTTCATGTCTGCCTTGACCACTAAAACACTTCCAGACTGTTTTTTTCTGATGAAACAATGAGTAACTGAAAATAGGATTATAAATCTAAAGGTCACAAGATTTGATATTTTCAATACTTATAATCCCTTTAAACTGGGTTATTTTAAGAGAATTATATGAAACCCAAGATTGTCTCAATTATCATATGGAAAAAAAATTGGATTTTTGTCCCGTGGGTACCAAACATTGGTGGCCGAAGGAAGAGGGGAAACAGTAAGCTCTAGATGCAAACATCTCAGACAGCATCTAGTCTTATCTCTGTAATTCCTAAGTAAACAGATAGATATTTTACCATAATTTCTCAATACAGACTCCTTTTTCTTGGTTTTCAAGTAACATTAGTGAATTCTTATGATTCAGAGCTTTCAGTCAGTGACTCAAGACAAGGCTTACTGACAAAAGGTGCATTTTTAAAAAAAACATTTATGTATTTAAATGTTTAAATACATCTGACTGGGAACTTCCAAATAATATACCTGTTCAGCATAGATGAAATGTTCTGATACACTCTAAATCTATCAAAATCACAATAACCAAGTTTGGCTTATTCAAAGTTAGAGTTTTAATTTTTCTTAGTTTATATGTATTTTACATTGAAGCAAACATGAACCAAGTTCTCTAACTATGGTAGTTTTAGGACAACATATTAACAAATTTTGGGAAGTCTGCTGAAAAATTTTTTGGAGTGTGCCTTGTCAATTTCTTAGAGGGGACTTGAATATGTCATGTTTCCAATGTTACTTGACCCACTTTTCAGGTTTTGCACATTGTCATCTCATGAAGCCTCCATTTCATGTAAAGTTTGGTGGAATACAGGGATTACTGGAAAGCTGATTTAGAAGGATTATAAGGAAAGTGAATAAGCATCTGGTTAATGAATAAAAGATGTGAAGAACTGGTTAAAAGACACACTTATCAACTCCCCAGCTTCATATATGAAAGGAATATTCTGCCAACAGAGACCTGAATAGGATGACCATATAATTTACCATCCAAGCAAGAACATTTTGAAAGTGAAAGGGAACTCTGTGTCACCAGGACAACAAGTATAAACCAGGACTGTCCTGGGCCAACTTTTGCCCCAGTACACTCTTGCCCCAACTATAAAGTACACAGGTACAACTCACAACACACTTTACCTCAGCTAGTTTTATCATTCATAAGGTGTTGCAATAGAGGAAGGAATGGCAAATCATCCTCTGGAGTACTTACATTTAAGGAAACAAGTTATGATTTTAGACAATACTTGCTGCAGATATGACAATACCACAATATCAGATTGTGCCATGGGACAAACTGTCCTTATTTATGAAATCTCTCTGTTACATGTAGCACTACTGAATACTTGGTCTTGAAAACTAAGCTGTTGGTTTCTGAGTTAGTGGAGTCCAATTCTCCCTTTCCTATCTTGATTTCTCCTTGACCACCTTCTGGTCACATGCTGTCTTGCTCTCAGAGCATGACCAATCTGCCTCACATGCTCTTCTTGGGTACCTCCATCCCTTGAATATATGGATCAGCGACCTATATCCTTAGCCCTGGCTTATTCAATCACACATCCAGCATCATTCTAACTGGATATGACCAATCTAAACTCGTTTCTCCCAATGACTGCCTTGTTTTACCCAGGTCCTATTCTCATTAATTTTCTGGGAAAACTCAGAGGAATATCACAGAAGTGATGCTGTTTTCTTTTTACAGTATGTTTTCTTCAACTGGTAGTGTTAACTTTCATCACTTGCTTAAGGCAATAAATAATCTGCTTAACTTTCCCAATGTGAATTTAGCCTTTTCCTCTTTGTCAATAGTAAGTATTTGGTTGGGGGGTACTTTGAAACTATTACATAAATATCCTGTTCTTCCTCAAATTTGCAACTACTAGTTTAGCATTTATTGATGTTTCATGTTGAATTACTGATATTCATACAGTTGTCAAATGATGATTTGATTAGGGCAGTTATCACTAATGCTATCAGTCATTTTATTGTGTATTATATATTTCAAGTAATTAGGTTTTCAAATTTAACAAAAACATCCTGTGATGAATGAAAGTGAAAAGTCACTTAAGTCCATCTAGATAGAGCAAAAAATATGATTTAACTTATAGATGAAATCTAAAAAAACAAATGAACCAAAAACCTGAAAAAAAAATAAAAAACAGAAACAAACTCATAGATACAGAGGACAAACTGTTGCTTGCAAAGGAAAAAGTAGTGAGGACATGGGCAAAATAAGTGAAGAAGATTAAGAGATACAAACTTCCAATTACAAAATACTTAAGTCATGGGGAGAAAAAGTACAGCATGGGGAATACAGTCAGTAGCATTATAGTAACAGTATATGGTGACAAATAGTACCAATTTATGGTGAGTACTACATGTTGTAAAGAATTGCCGAATCACTATGTTGTACAAGTAAAACTAATATAACATAGTATGTCAACTATATTTCCGTAATAAATGTTTTTAAAACTTCAAAAAAATAACCTAGATTTGTCCTTATTTCTCTCTCTCTATCTTTCTCTCTCTCTGTGTGTCTGGCTAACTACTTTAGGAAAAGTGAACTGAAAAAGAAAATTCTAGTTCGGTACATGGATAGTTTCCAAGAAACACTCAATGTTAATATACCAGACCGGAACATATAAAACTTTAGTCGAGCCAAGTCTTTTCAATAAAAGATTGAATGATCTTGACAAAGTCATGCTGTCTCCCTTCTAATGTGATTCCTAAATTTCCTTCAATTTAAAAATCTAGTTTACATGATTATATGTATCAGAATATTATTATTTTCATGCCTAGAAACAAATTCCAGAAACAAATTAAAGAGGCCCATAATAATACGATATGCACATTAAACACATCTTTTAGAACCAGTGAAAGATATGTTCACTGAGGTAAACTTAATCTGAAATAAATATCTCAAGGCAACCATCAGAATGCTCTTTATGGTTATTTTGTTTCTAATAGTTTCATAATTCTGTATGACTTATTAAAAATAGCTTTATTAGTAAATAAGTGTCAAAAGTATAAAAATAACTAGTACACATCCAATTTCATAGAAGTTGCATTAAATGCATTCATTACATTGAAGTCCCATGTGATTATATCATTACCATTTTACTAATACAAGGATTTCTCAGATTGGTAGTTTTCAAACATATTGTGTTATTAAAACTTATATTTATAAACAATGATGCAAATTATTCATTTTTAAAACCACCAAACTATAATACACAAGAAATACAATAAAAAGTATTGAGTTTAAAAACTGAGAAAACAATGTGGAAAAGGGAGAAGCACTAGGTTATTTACTAACATAATTTTATTATGTAGAAACAAGTAAATAAATAAATAGAGAAAAGTACAAAAATATAAAATTATATTTATATATTTCTATAATAATGGGTTGATAGAGGAAAAAATATCCCAGCTATGAACCAAAACACAAATGAGAAAACCATAAATTCTATTTTGCACCAGGTTCTATTTCCCATCACCTATTCCCTAATTTCTATTGTATCAAATGCATAATGCCTTTTATAAGGCATTTCACTTAAAAAGGTGTCAAAGTATTGCTTGATAGCTGACCTTTTTAAATATTTCACATTCAGTTTCACACAAAAAGAAATAATTAAAGAAAAGCTATCAAGTGAAAATATGGAAAATGTAGATTTGAAATAGTTAAAAAGCAATAACAGATTTTACATTCTATCATGGTTATGAATTACTGAGATTGAAACACTTCAACCTGGAAATTATCAGGGGTCTGTGTATATGAGCATTCATTTTGTGAAAACTGAACATCTAAATTCTTGTGTTGTGTGCATGTTGCTTTATGTATTATACATCAATGAATAGTTACAAAAACTACAGGATTCAACTACCATAAAACTTAGAAGAAAGAAATTAAAATAGACAAAAGACTGAAAAAAACTCTAAGAAAACACTAGGGGGATAAAGGAGTAACATCCTTCAAATTACAAGGAATGATAAACTAAGAGCAATAAACAATGAAATAGGAAACAAAGATGCAAAAGAGGTGAGATAATCAACATAGACAGAAGCTGATCTTTTGAAAAATAACAACACATAGCTCTTGTCATTATACCGCTAAAAAGAGAAGATACAAAAGTATAAGAAATGTATAAGGGGAACATGGCTAACCATTCAGCAGCTACCACTATTATAAAACAAGAGGATACTGTAAAAAAAAAAAAAACAACTTCTTGTCAATAAATTTAAAAATTAAGATAAAATATTTCTTAGAAAATGGATTTTCTAACACCAGTTCAAGAAGGTGGAGGTGGCATAAAACTGAATAGCACAAAATTCAATTAAAGGAGTCAATTATGTTTAAAATCTACCCTTAAAAATTAAAAGATATACACACAAAACAAACAAGACTCGATAGTTTTACTGGTAAGTTCTATTACCCATTCAAGAGACAGTTAACCCTTATAAATAAGCTATATAAGATACATAAAATGATAAGCTATTTTGAAAAATACGAAAGGTACAACACTTCTCAACTCATTTCATGAGGCTAATAAACCCTTATAATGACAACAAGGCAAGGACATTATGAGAATGAGAAATCATAGGCTAAACTGACTTAAAAAGAGAAATAAAAATCCTAAATATAATATTAGAAACCAAATCCGGCATGTATAATCATAATAACACAATTTACCGTGAAAGAGCTGGGCTAATAAGAACTATGGAAGGATAGTTTAATATTCTAAAATGCACTAATAATATTCTCCATGTCAACTGATTTAAGGTGAAAAAAAATGGAAGTCCTCAACAGATACAGGGGAAAAAATGTTGTATTCAATACTCATTGATTCTTAAAGAGAGAAAAAGGAAAAGAAGGCAGGGAGGGAGGAAAGAAAGGAGTAAAAGGAAAGAAGGAAATAGCAATAGAACAGACCTTTCTTATTCTTTTGATGGGTAACAAACAGGGAAAGAAAAGATTACCCTTAATAGTGAAAATCATGAACAAGACAAAGACAATCACTGTAATCAGAAATCCAGGTAATATAATGAGACAAGGAGAGTCAGGACATAAGAACTGGAAAGGGAAAAAAAAGTTATTGTTCACAAATAATATGACTGGGGAGGGGCAGAGAAAAACTAAAGGCAAATTATTAGAATCTGTACAAGATTCTTTATAAGACCTCAGAAAAGGTATATTGACTTAAGTCTATATACAAAAATCATAATTACGATAGCAATAAACATTCTTAAATATCTATAAATACTATGAATACCTCTATAATATATGCAAGACCACTCATGGAACTTTTTTAAGAGAACAGATTTTTACAGTAAAACAAGAGCAGTAATTAATGAGTATTTTGGTGAGCTCAATGGCAATATCTAGTAAAATTTAAGATACGGATATATATATCAGAACCATCAATTCCACTGCCTAGTTATATGAATTAGAGAAATAATGCTATATGTGTACAAAAAAAACTAACAAGACTTATTCACTGCCACATTTTTAATGACAGAAAAAATTATTTTTAAAAGAATCCAAAGCCCTGTAAAATATACCACAATTTATTCATCAATGAAATATAATACAGTTAAAATATGTGGGCAATGATACACGTGTTGACATATTTATGTAACATTTTAAAATATTCAAATCAATAGCTGATACTATTTAGGGGAAATATATATGTAATAAAAATGGTATATATTCTATAAATATTTCATGTTTCTTAATAATAAACATCAAAACATCTAATTCTTTGGTTATCTGGTGGAAACAAGGAAGATGGATACAACTGAGATTGCTTGAACAGAGATATTTAATTGGATCTGTTAACAGCACATAGTTGGGTCTTGTTTTTTTACCCAGCCAGAAAACATTTGTTTTAAATGGCCTGTTAAGATCATTTTATTTAATGGAATTGTTTGTGTTTATATCTACTATTATGTAATTTATTTTATATTTGTTACATCTGTTCTTTTCCTTGCTCCTCTTTACCTGCTTCTTTAGGATTAATTGAACATATTTTAGTGTGCTACTCTATCTTCACTTTTAGTCTCTAGTTATTCTTCTTTGTTTTGCTGTTCTGGTGGTCACTCTTGCATTTTTAATGTACATAAATTGCTTATCACAGGCTGTCTTAAAATAATCTTCTACTACATTACATATTATATAAAGTTTTACAACAGCAAGCTTCCATTCCCCTTCCCCAGTCCTTTGGGCTATTATTGTCATGCATGTTACATCTACATGTATAATAAATAAGTCAGAGCCAATATATTTGCTTTAAACAATCAAGTATATTTTTTAAATTTTTAAAAATGAGAAAATTAAATTAAATTTTAAATTTTAAAAATGAGAAAATTAAATTAAAAATATTTACCAACATATTTACTATTTCCAGTTCTCTTTATTCATTGTATAAATTGATTATTTCATTTTCCTTTTTCCTGAAGAAACTTACTTTAACATTTCTTGTAGTGCAAGTTTGGGGCAATGAATTTTCTCAGCTGTTTTGTTTGTTTGTTTGTTTTTCCCGAGCTTTTATTTTTTTTTATTTTTTTTAACATTTAAATATTGCTTTATTGTTGACAAAGAATTTTCATATACATAACATTATTTTTTCCCAAGAAACAAGTAGATGAAGTAGATAAGGCAACAATTACCCAATTATCTTCATTTTAAAGATAATTAAAACATAAGGAATCTGAATCTCAAGGTGGTAGAAGAACTTTGCCAAGTGTTGCTCAGCCAGTAAGAGCTGAGACATGAACCAGATTTTTAAAACCTGGGTAGGCTGTGCCTTTTTCTTTTCTTTTTTTTTTTTTATTTATAGTTTATTGTCAAGTTGGTTTCCATATAACACCCAGTGCTCTTCCCCACATGTGCCCTCCTCCATGACCATCACCTCCCTTCCCCTCTCCCCCTCCCTCCTCAGCCCTCAGTCTGTTTTCAGTATTCAAGAGTCTCTTGTGACTTGCCTCCCTCCCTCTCCCCAACTCTCTTCCCCCGCTTCCCCTTCCCATAGTCCCGTTAGGTTTCTCCTGTTAGACCTATGAGTGAAAACATATGGTATCTGTCCTTCTCTGCCTGACTTATTTCGCTTAGCATGACACCCTCGAGGTCCATCCACGTTGCTACAAATGGCCAGATTTCATTCTTTCTCATGGCCATGTAGTATTCCATTGTATATATAAACCACATCTTCTTGATCCAGTCATCAGTTGATGGACATTTAGGCTCTTTCCATGATTTGGCTATTGTTGAAAGTGCTGCTATGAACATTGGAGTACATGTACCCCTATGCATCAGTACTTGGGTAAATCCCCAGCAGTTTTATAGCTGGGTCATAGGAGAGTTCTACTGATAGTTTTTTGAGGAACCTCCACACTGTTTTCCAGAGCAGCTGTACCAGTTTACATTCCCACCAAAAGTGTAGGAGGGTGCCCATTTCTCCACATCCTCACCAGCATTTATAGTCTCTTGATTTGTTCATTTTAGCCACTCTGACTGGTGTGAGGTGGTATCTCAGTGTGGTTTTGATTTGTATTTCCCTGATGATGAGTGACGCTGAGCATCGTTTCATGTGTTTGTTGGCCATCTGGATGTCCTCTTTGTAGAAGTGTCTATTTATGTCTTCTTCCCATTTCTCCACTGGATTATTTGTTTTTCAGATGTGCAGTTTGGTGAGTTCCTTGTAGATTTTGGATGCTGGCCCTTTATCCGATATGCCATTTGCAACTATCTTTTCCCATTCTGTCTGTTGCTTATTAGTTTTCTTGACTGTTTCCTTTGCAGTGCAGAAGCTTTCTATCTTGATGAGGTCCCAATAGTTCATTTTTGCTCTTGATTCCCTTGCCTTTGGGGATGTGTCGAGTAGGAAATTGCTGTGGTTGAGGTCAAGGAGGCTGTTTCCTGCTTTCTCCTCTAGGGTTTTGATGGTTTCCTGTCTCACATTCAGGTCCTTCATCCATTTTGAGTTTATTTTTGTGTATGGTATAAGAAAGTGGTCTAGTTTCATTCTTCTGCATGTTGCTGTTTTTTTAAGATATGGAAGTTATATGTTTTGTCTTTCATGCTTGAAGAATATTTTTGCTGTGTATAGAATTCTATTTTCTTTCAGTACTTGATAGATGCCACTCCTTTGTCTTCTGGTTGGCATAGTAATGAAGAACACTCTTCAAAGTTATTTTTTTCTTTACTTCATATGCATCCCTTGCTTTGACTATTTTAGATTTCTTTTACAATATTTTCAGCAATTTAATTTTGATGGGCTTTGCTGTCTGTTTTATCCTGGTTAGAGAGTTCTTTGGACAGTTCAACTAGCCTACCTAGGTTTCATCCTACCCTGATCTTGCTAACAATGACAACAAAATAAATAATAACAAAATATTTTTTCTAAGACCATGAAAATATTAACCTGAATTCTGCTGTAATTGTGTGAAATTTAGACAACTGGCCTTTTGGTGTCTAAATACTGATCTCTAATACTCGCATTTGAAAAGCAACACACCCACAAGATCAATGCTTAGGACTCAATTAACAGAAGTATGCCAAAGACTGGTATTTATTGTTTCTCTGTTAATTATGCTTGAATTATTTCTCTATCCATAAAAAATCTAAATTTTCAAGAGGTTCTAAGAACAAAGGAAATTACATTACCTAAAAAATAAACTTCACATTTAATGAGTTCAAACTGTGGCCTACATACATTTACATAGGATAAAGAATCTTTAAAGCAGTTGGCCAGATGCAATCACTGTAAATTATCCTATGTTAGACCCAATTTATGCACTTGCCCAGATTCACTGCCTACTATAGCCTCAATCATTTGCCTAGTGGACAACACTAACCATTAGCTTCAACTCATCTTGGGTTCCTCTGGGTGTGAAGGTGAAAGCACAGCCTCTACCCCCACATCCATGGTCACAGGAATCCTACCCACTCTAACACCCACAGGGAGCCTGGCTCCTCCCACCAATTCCAAGATTCCAATGAAACCCCCCCAGACCACACAGTGTGAGATTTGACTTCCCCAGAAACAATCTGAAAAGTACAAGGACAGTAGCACACTGTCAAAGATGAGCTTTGACCAATGAGAAACAAAAGATAGGAGATGCTGGCAGATAAATTTCTTACTCTTCCTCAGTTCAGCTACAACTGACCTTTGAACAACATGGTGGTCAGGGGTGCCAAACCATCACACAGTTCAAAATCCATATATAACTTTTTATATTTAACTACTTAGCTTAACTGCTAATAGTCCAGTGTGGACTAGAAGCCTTGCCAATAACATAAACAGTCAATTAACATATATTTTGCATGTTATATGTATTATGTATCGTATATTATATTCTTACAATAAGGTAAGCTAGAGAAAATATTATACTGTATTTACTGGTAAAAAATCCACATATTTTAAATGCACAGTTCAAACTCACATTGTTCAAGGATCAACTGTAATTCATCCTGTAGGGCATGTCTGGAGATTAACCACTTGATGAAACAAAAGTCTACATTTTCTTATGCTGTTGTGGCCAGCTAAGTAACCACCCTGCATTTGTCTTTCTTATCTACTGTTTTCCTTTTTTTTTTTTACATTTTTCAATTACCCATATCCCCCTAGGATTGCACCCACGTTTAACCTGTACCTCAAACTCCATTGTCTGATGAACCTATAATTCATTACTATATTTCTGTCACATCAATTCCTAAATATATTACAGCTTTTTGCAATTAGCTTGGATACTCTGTGGTTTCTCAAAACAGTTTTGAATGTCCAGTGGAGACCCAGAGTAACTCTGCCTAGAAATTTATAAGCCTCTTTTTAAAAATAGAAATCTCAGTGCATGGGTTCCCTATGTCTATCCTGTTCTAAACTCAGATAAGAAAAATCTATGAAAATAGTGGCAGAGATGTAGGAAGTGGTAGGTCAAATGTAAATACAAAAATGTTAAGAGGATAAAGCAAGAAAGACCTGGATTAGCTGCAAAAATAATGAGGTGACCTTGGAGCACCTAGTAAATCAAAGTTTGTGTATGGACGGAATCTGTGAACATGATGAAATGTAACTCTTATGGTTATGTTACATTAAATGGCAAAAGAGGTTTCATTGATTTAATTAATATCTATATCAGTTGACTTTAAAATAGGGATATTATCGAAGTGGGACACATCTAATAATATGACCACTTTAAATCTTGGTTTAGAGGTCAAAGAGAAGTCAGAGAGATTCAAATTAAAAGGGATTTGATACCTAAAAAAGTCTCCACTGTTGGATAGAGCCACCTGGCAAGAAATATGAGTGGCCTGAAAGAGTTCAGTCAACTAAAGAGGAAATGAGGACTTCAGTCCTACAACCACAAGAATCTAAATTCAGTCAACAACCTATATAAGTTTAGAAGCAGAGTCTTCCACAGAGCCTTGAACATCCTGGTTGGCATTTGATTTCAAGTTTGTAATATCCTGAGCAGAGAAGCCTGCCAGGCCACACTGGACTTCTGACCTACAAAATAGGGAGCTAATAAATGGTTGTTGCTTTAAGCCATGAAGTTTATGGTAATTTGTTATGCAGCAGTATAAAAATAATTAATACATAGGAGCGCCTGAGTGGCTCAGTCGGCTAAGCGTCCGACTTCAGCTCAGGTCGTGATCTCATGGTTCGTGAGTTCGAGCTCTGTGTCAGGCTCTGTGCTGACAGCTCAGAGCCTGAAACATGCTTCAGATTCTGTGTCTCCCTCTCTCTCTCTCTGTCCCTCTCCTGCTCATGCTCTGTCTCTCTCTCTCTCAAAAATAAACATTAAAAAAATTAAAACTAATTAATACATACCTGGAAATGGGTCATCTGATATCTAGATTATTGAATCAGCTAAACATAGCTATGCAGGTTATTACTAGTAATTATTTTTAAAGACAAAAGAATGGGTAAATTTTGTCATATTCTCTCCTAAACTATATTACTTCTTAGTAAGTAATGTCTCAATATTAACATATGTTTGAATGGTTTCTATATTAGAATCAGCTGTTATTCTACTATGCCATTAGTTCTCCGCAAGGGGTTTCTTTCCCACTGGTCAATTTTCAACAGTGTTGATAAAATCCTCCTTCAGATAAGTTAACATTTTACCTCTGAATCAGGTCCTCTAGAAGAATATTTCCCAAAGAGACAGATTATTGTCAGCAGTTTGCAATTTGCCCCATGAGCAAAGAGAATAATGTTCACTGATGTTCATAATGAAAGGCCACAAATCAAAGGAAATACATAAATGTTTTCTGAATTAAAAAATTCACTTACTTTAATATGGTTTATAAATATATTTTATTTCATTTTCTTTTATACACTATTACTTTTATATTTATATGAGTAAATACAGCATCTCCTTCAGCCATGTCTTATAATAAAAGAGTTTATTTTATTTCTGCCTCAGGTCTTTGTATCTGAACTTATATGTCATTCAGATATATAAGGTACTGATTGAAAAATCATCTTTTCATTTTTATTATTTTCAAATAATTTGAAAAACATGTACTTTGGATCTTCTGTCTAAAAAGAAGTAGAAAATGAATATAGGCAACCCCAGTCGCATGGTCCTTAAATACTCATTCATATAGGTATACATTGGAACCATGAAGCAATAACAAGAAAACCAGGAATAGTGACATATTGGATTTTTATCTGTACAGTTTCATACTTTCTATAGAATCACTTGCTTTGTTACATGGTGAGAAGGCAAGCAATAAAATGCTAGCAGCTTTCACTAAGTGTTTCATGTCAATTTGTTTCTTAATTTTGTGAATTGCATTTAAATTTTTACTAACCCCACCTTAGGAACACTCATACAAGGAAAGAATGGCGTTTGTGCAATGAACTGTCATACTAGCATGAAAAGCATTCCTTATGAAAAGATAGAGAGAGGTGATATACTAACAAAGAATTCCCATACCCTTCACTTAACACTTTTAACTGTGAATATCATTATAAAGAATAAAGGAAGAATAAAAGATGTGTAATAAACTGAACTCATAAAATCAGTTCTATGTGATTAAATAGGGAGAGTGATGATTTTGTGAATTGAAGATTGAAGTTTAAAAGGCTTACTCACAAATCAGAAACTCTCTGAAAATAAATTGGTTGCTACTAGTAACGGTTTATTTCAAAGATTTAAGCAATATGTTGACCATCATGATGTTAAAATAAATAGTTTAACTGTAATTGCTGATTGAAGAGGCAATAAAAGCATTTAAATAAAAGTTTTAGTTTCGATTATTAAAAAGAAAAATATACAAGTCTGACATAATCATAATGTGCATAAAATTTCATATTCAAGAAGATAAATAGTGGCAGTTGCTTTAATTCGACAAGGAAGCTGTGTAAGTTATCTCAACATAAATCAATAATCACATTTATTCACATTAAATCAATATATTTACAACAAAAACAGACTATGAAAAATTGTACATGTGTGGGTGCATATACAGAACAAATATGTGCAAAGATTTTATGTGTGTACAAGTATAGATATTCATTTAGTGTTATCATGCACCCAAAGAGATAGCTCCATGTTTTAAGTTTAGAGTATAAAATAAAATTAATTATTAAATTATTTTTTTAAATTTCCTAAAATATGTCCAGAGAAATGTCCAGCAGCATTTATAGTTAAAATTGGAAGCAAAAAATAGAAAAGGAAAAAGAAAAAATATATCTACTGGTAAATAACATAACTATTTGAAAAACACACATACCTTAATTTCCCAATGAAAAGGATGTCCTGGGCAGAAAGAAAATGACTAAAATATCAAAACAAAAAATTAGAAAATGGTTTGTTCAATAACATAGACTAACTTTTAATAAAAATCTACTCCACTTCCTAGAATACATTGATGATATGAAAATGATGAGTAAATTATTTTTCAAGTGTGATGTATCTAGGAAATAGATCAGTGAAACAAAAAGAGTAATATCATCACAGCATACAAACAGAAAATTCACATATAGAAGGAAAAAATCACAGTTTACATTGCATTCATGTTTAAAATCAAACATCACTTTTTCACATTCTGAAGATTCCCCCCCTAAATATGGAAAGAAAAACAAGCCAGGGCTTTAATATAATATTTTTTTTCTAACCTGGAACAGCTGCAAAAAACAAATCTTGCTGGAGATAAGCTTGGTTATAAATATCAACATTCCCTTTAAATAAGGGAGTCCAGTTTTCATACCATCTGCCTCTTTCTAAAGGGAAAAAATATGAAAATCATAAACTAGGACATTCTCTTTCAAAGAAGGCATTTAAAAATGAATGTAGTAAAAAGGCTATGAACTGCTCTGAACCCCTGCCTCGAAACTTGCCCGGTTTAGCTCAGATTAAGAGATAGGATTTCACGAATGTAAACAACTCATAGTCTGTGAATAAAATACCTAAAGCAATCAATAAAGAAAAAAAAAATGTTCCCAAACTTTTTCACACATTATTGGCTATAATCACAATTTCTGATGAGGCCATATTTCTTCTTAAAGCATTATACTCCTTACTGCTCATTTTTAAACTACATTTGCTACTTTTGTTACCTCTACTTTTTCCAAAACCTTTTTATAGCCTGTTCCAAAGACTTTCATGTCATCTCTTCTGCTACAAAAATCTAGTTACTAACAGAACTGGACTCCTCTTTTAATACAGATTCTATCCTCTGCAAAATCTTTCCAATGCCTCTTTTGACACAGTGGTCTTCTGATACATGAGTTTGGATTTTATCTTAAAACCTTTTTTCTTCTTTTGCCCTTAATTATTTTTCATTCTTTGTTAATGACCTTGTGATTGAACATTTTAATTTTTTACTGTACCACATCATTACTACTTCAATAATGAAATCCATAAACCATATCCATTATTTAACTCCTTAAAGCATTCATAAGAAAGAATTAATGAAAGATGGCCTACCAAATAGAGCAGTTCAGAGTGGTCTATTAGAGACGTGTACATAAAGGAATATCCTGTACAGCAATACTAGGATCACTTGAGAGAAAGGAGAAGAAACCCAAGACAGAGAGAAATGGCATCCTTTATTTTAACAATATATGTAAATGTTTAGTCAATTCCTAGAATTACAGTGAGTGGTAGGATTCTGAAAAGCTACTGTAACAAAGGCACCTAGGAAGCCCTGGCATAATTCATTCTCCTTCTCATATTTATTCTCTGCCTTCCTCTTTTTCTCATACACACATAAAGGCACACTGATATAGCTGAACAAAAAGAGCAAAATTGAATATTCAATCATTAGCATTTGAAGTTATTTTAAGGTGCTAAGACTGCACTTAAATGCGTCCTTCATAGGAAAAATATGTGTTAAGACTTTTTTTTTAATTCACTTTCATTCCATTTTAACCATGGACCACCCAGGTCTGTAATTATACAAAACAAAGTTCTTTTACAAATGACAAATTACATTTAATTGCTTTCTTGGAATGATGCATCCTCAGTGTGCAAAGAGGGAGGAGGGGATGATATGTCTTCAAAGTAATGGTCAATAACATTTAATCTCAAATTAATTATTTAAAATAAATGATCATTTTAAATAATCAATATTTCATCCTTTTCATTATTTGATGTAGGCACTACAAAATGATACAAATAGATTAATAGGCAATTTAATTACATATAAACTGTACACTTTCTGCTATTATTTGGTCTCCTAACCATCTTCCATTATTAGCTAAGTGGCTTCAACACTCTTTGTCAAGAGTTCCAAATTACCCTTCAAACTAAGAAAAGAATCTTTGCAAGTCAACTTTTCCACCAATTCTTTGTTATTCTCTCCTCATGAGTTGTACTAAATGTATATATATCTCCACAACATGCATTGAGCAGATCAGTATGTTCCCTAGAGCAATAGTTTGATATTAGATAAAACTGCCTCTGTCATCAAGGTCTCAAAACTTTCATTTGCAATAATAAATGTAGCATCCTAAATATTTTAACCATGGGTTTAATACACAATGGCAAACAATAAATATGATTTCAGAATATCCTTTATAGTATATTCCAAAAAACTTTTTAAAAAAATATTACAAATATTCTAATCATTTCTCTATCTTCTTTTCAAAAATTAAACTTCATTGTCACATTATAGTACTTTATTTGAAAATCCATCATAAAAGAATGATCCCATAAAAGCACTGGATAACTACCTCACTAGAAATTTTTATTCCCTCTGCTGTGAAATGATTGGGTCCTTATTATCATGTTAAACAAAATTTGGGGGCTAGAGCTAGATTATATCTCATGAGTCCCTCTAATGGAAGCAGCATACACAAAAGTCTTTTAAACTACATTTTTGAATTATTACTGATCTCTAAACAATTTAAAGAAAAGGCAACTGAGCTTCTCAAAGCAATCTTTACAGTAAAATATATAATCTAATTTTTTATAAGTGCGTAACACTTCCCAGCAACCTCTCTGCCCCAAGTCAACTGTATGTTCCATTTGACTCAGTAGCCATTACAACCTGCAGGGCTCTCCTGAAGTCTTCCACCCACCTTCATTTTATTCTAGGCACATGAACTTATTTCCCAAGTTACAAAGGAAAAACAGACTACTAGGTAAGAATCACTCACTTGCAAGCTTGCTCTAGCTCACTCTTTTACACACCAACATACACACTGATACACACACCAAACACACATACACACACACACACACACACACACACATAACGTACAAACACTATTCAGATCATCACCTCTACTATAATCTCAGTGTAAGAAGTGTCCTATATTGTACCAAGACTCCCTCTGTGCCCTGGAGTCCACCCCTATGTATATACTTTTCCTGCCTTTTTTACCTTTTGTTTTCCTCTTTTACCATTTCTTCTAACATTGCCTTTGTCTGGGATCTCACCAGTATTATTGCATTAGTATCATTATTGGTCTTACTGTCTCTGGTCTTGCTCCCCTCACACCATCTCCCACACTGCTTCCAGCAAAATCTTTCATAAATTAAGCTTAATCAAGAAAGTCCCCTGAAGTATATTATGTCATTATGTCATTCAGTTTCCCTATGTCCTTTAGGATGGAGTTCTAATTCCATAGTTCTAATTACATAGGATGGAGTTCTAACCCCTGTTCTCCTTCCGATCTCTGTCTTTATCCCACACCAACACTCTGCTCTAACTACTTTGAATTACATACAGTTCCCTGAAATTATCACACTATATAACAGCTTACTGCCTTTTCTCATGTTCTTCCTTTCTCTGAAAATGTTTTCAAATACTTCTTTATCTGGATATCTTATACTCCTGTAAAATAGTAGAAAGGTATAGCAGTTATTAATTCTACTCACATATCTTCCAATTCTCCTTTTCCTCTGGGTAGAGACAATATTGCACTTCATAGTCCCCCTTTTGAAATTTGTTTTGACCAATGTGTCAGTGCATAATTAGCCACTCTCTTCCCATTGCTGCATCTGGGTCATGGAAGTACCTGAGCTTTCCTACCAACACGTTTTGGACATGTAGTCTGTGTGAGAAAGAAACATTTGTTGAGTTAAGACACTGTGAATTGGGCTTGTTTGTTCCTACGGCATAACCCAGGCTATTCTGGCTGATATAAAAGGTTACTTTTTCCAGCAAGCCTTCCATGATTCTAACACAGTGTGATTCAAATGCTGTTTCTCCAAGTGCAGACAGCATTGTATTCGTACTCTAATCATAACACAACACTGTAGTAAGATGGCTGCCATAACCACCCATCTCCCTTCCAACAGTACTTCTGAAGGCAGGAACTGTGTATTTCATCTCTGTATCATCATCAATTAACATAGTGCCTCGCTCACGGTAAGTGCTTAAAAAATGTTTGCTAAATTAACCACTCTTTCATTAATTCACTCATCAAGGACCAAGGACTACTCTAGTTGCTACAGAGTAAAACCAGAGCAAACAAAAACACCTGCCATCACAGGAACTACTATTTTGAGAAGGACAATGATAATAAGCAAGACGAATAATATAAAATATATAGTTCATTAGATAGTGATAAATGCTAAGTAGAAAATATAAAGCAGGGATATTTAGATAGTGACCAGGTAAGATCTCATTTAGAAGATGACCTTTTTAAAGACCCAAAGGAAAGTAAATAAATCGGCTATGAATATATCTAGGGAAGAGCAATTCAGTAGAGAGAATAGTATAAAAACCCTGAGATGGAAACAGTCCTGGCACGTTCAAAGAACAACAAAGGAGCCATTATGGCTGAGCAAGTGCAAGATTAGAGATGAGATTAGAGCAGTAACAAGGAACCATCTCTTTTAGAGACATATAGGCCAGTTTGAGAGCTTTAGTTTTCATCTTGAGTGAAATAGACAACCACTGAAAAGTTCTGAGCAGAGGAAGAGGTGGAAGAGGACAGCGGAAGATAAGGTTGGAGGTTTAATGGGGGCCCATATTCTTTGTATAACATATTTCCTCTTCCCACAAAACAGGTAAAAAGAGGATATACCAATAAATCAAGAAATATTAAAAATGACATTGAATGACATTTTACAATGATGTTAATGTGTTCCTTACTTAGTATGCAGGACATTGATTATGATCCCTACACAATTACCAAAATATAGTAATGGACCAAAGTATCATAGAGTACCAAACATCAAGAGAAATCAAGTATTTAATGTAGAAACAAATCCTAATAGACAATTAATAACAATAAATGATTCAAAAATATATCAGATATAGATTATAGTTCTTTGGATCTTGTTTTATTTACTTGGATTTGCCCAAATGCCACAAAATAAATATAAGTAAAAACATTCCCCCATTGTAATACTGCCTTCCATAAGAAAGACTACCTTCCAAACTCAAGCTCATTGCCACAAGCAAACAAAACAGAACAAGAGAAACAAGTGACAAAACAAACCACAAGTCAAAACACCTTTTGCCAAATGTTAGATCAAATAAACACACCTTGTGTTGTGTCCTTGATGCTGCCAAGTCTGAACTCTGGAGAGCTGCCAATGGGAAGATGCTTCCAAAGGCAAGATCTTTACTCAAGAAGCCGTGCTTGCATTCCTGGCAAATTCAATTCCAGATACCAATAATAATGCTCTTGGTTGCTTTTTCTTACTGGAATTCAAAATAGAGTATATGGAAATATTAAAAAGATGATCTCCAGTGCCCTAATGCCCACAAAATAAAATCACTGTGGCAGCATTTTCCAAGAAGTATTTTTTGGTTTGCTAAGTCTGTTATACATTCAATTGAATTAAGCTTCTCTGGTCAAATACATTAAAAAAAATGTTGCATACTATGCCTCTTTTTCACAAGGCACACCTTCTAAAAAAAAAAAAGTCCTGAGAATAAGGTCGTGTAATAAGAAAGCCTTTTTAAATTCACTGGACCCAATGTGTTTGAAATATACTTAAAGACCCTCTTTCCACTGCAATAAATAGTAACATTATTTCTACAGATCACACTTTAAGAATGGTTCATTCATTGTATAGTTATCATCTGAAAAGTAGTGAGAGATGTGTTCACTCTATTTTTAGAGTTGAATATGTGTGCAAAAAGAACAATTTTAATTTTTTCTCTATTCTTGCAATTTGTACAGAGTTGACCTATAAAAATAATTTTTAAAAATATAAAAATATAAAATAATTTAATGAAACATAAATATTAAATATGTCACCTTCTAAACTAAATGCCCGCTAAAAAGCAACAAAGAAAACAAATAACATATGATTTATTCATTTTTGTTCAACAAATATTTACTGAATATCTATTATGTGCCAGGCACTAAACTTATCTCTAGTTTTATATTGCAATTGCTCTTATATAGATAAGAATATCAAGTTTAAATGGTTCCAAACCACTGTCTCATAATAATAAAACCAACTCAAAATTTACTTCCAAGCATTTGAGAACACAAGTTTCATTAATTCTAAGCATATCATTAAAAATAGCTTGCAACCTGTAGGCTGTTTTAAATAGTGATAATAATCCAGGTTGAGCATGATAATATGAAAGCTCAGTGGGTTTTTTTTGTTTGTTTGTTTGTTTGTTTGTTTGTTTTTGAACAAATGGTACTGCAAAATAATAAAACTTAAGTCCTGCTTCATACTATACATAAAAATTAACTTCAGTGAATCATAGACCTAGATGCAAATACTGAAATAATAAAATGCTTAGAAGAAGACAGAGGAGTAAAACTTCATGACCATGGTTGGGCAATAGTTTCTTAGATACAACACCAAACATATAAGCAACAACAACAAAAAAACAGGTACATTGGACTTCATCAGAATAAAGAAAAATTTTTGTGCTCCAAAGTATATAATCAAGAAAGTGAAAAGACAACCAACAGAATGGAAGAAAATATTTATAAATCAGATATCTGACATGGGTCTTATATCCAGACCAATGAAGAACTCTGACAACACAACAGTAAAAATGCAAATAATCCAATTTTAAAAAGGGCAAAGGATTTAAATAGAGGTTTCCTCAGAATAAAAACAAACTGACAATAAGCACATGAAAAGATTAGTCACTAAGGAAATTCAAATCAAAAGAGATACAATGAGATACCACTTCACTAGATAGACATTAACAAGTGTTGTTGAGGATATGAATTAGACCTTCCTACATTGCTGGTGGGAAAGTAAAATGATTGCACGGCCATCTTGGAAAACAGTTCGTCAGTTCCTCAAAAATTCTTGGAGTAACCATATGACCCAGCAATTTCACTCCTAGGTATTTACCCAAGAGAAATGAAAATACATGTCATGTCCACATAAAAACTTGTACATAACTTTTCATGGCAGCATTATTCTTATAGTCAAAAAGTAGAAATAATCCATGATGAATAGATAAATAAAATGTGGTATAACCATACAATGGAATATTATTCCACCATAAAAAGGAATGAAATATTAATACATGTTACCCCATAGGTGAACCTTGAAAACATTATGCTAAGTGAAAGAAGTCAGTCACAGAAGTCCAATTAATGCATCATTCCTATTGTTCTCTTTATATGAAATGTCCAGAATGAGAAAATCTATTGAGATAGAAGACAAATTAACAGTTATATAGGGCTGGAAGTGAGAGCAGAAGAGGTGAGGCATGACTGATAAGGGATAGAGGGTTTCTTTTTGATGTTATTTAAATATTCTAAAATTACATAGTGGTGATGGTTGCACAACTCTGTGAATATCCAAACTACTGACTTGTACACTTAAAAAAAATAAATTTAATGGTTTTCAATAATATCTCAGTAAAGTTGTTGCTAAAATAAAAAACCATAATAATATATATAGTCCTTATCTAACATGTTTGAGCCAAAAAATAAAATAAAGTAAAATAAAATAAAATGCTTGGGGCCAGTTGTGCCTTGGAGGTTTTTAGATTATAGAAAAGTTAATATAACCCATTTACCATAATTACATAACATTCCTGGAGGAAAGTAGGGGCAGCACATTAATATTTCATAGTAAAATCTTATCAATATTAACACTGACTAGACGTAAATAGTCTCATGTCATTTTAAGTATGGTTTTGTCTCAATTGAGTTTATGCAAAACTTGGAAAAAATTATTTTGCAGAACTTTTTGATTTTGAAAATGTGAATAATGGGTGTTGGACCCTTATTAATGATGATGATTAATATCAGCAACAACAATGATATCAGCAGTTTCCATTTACTGTGCTTTACAGGTCACATGTATTATCAGAAACTCTCATAACATTCCTGCAGGACAAGTGCCATTAACCCCAACTGAGAAAACTGAGTTTCCTAATGATTAAGTGACATTTCCAAGCACACACAGTTAACAAAGAAAAGGGCAGAGATTTGAACGCAAATCTACCTGATCACAGAGCATACTCACTTTCCTCTATAAGGAAGAGAATATCTAGATCATCTATCTGAGATATAGATTTCAAATCTATAAAATGGAGAAAAGAATTCTTTTATATGTATCACAGAGATGACTGTAAGGATGAAACGAGATCATTTTTATGAAAATAATGTATTAAATATAAAGATCTCTATAAGTGTGGGACAATATTACCTAGAATACTATTTTTTATATCTAAATCATTGTTTAAAATGAGATATGGTTTTAATGAAATTCTTTACAGGCATTCAAAACAAATATGTTAATTTTATTAGAAGAAATGCTAAGCATTAAACATTGTTTTTTAAATATCTAAGAAAAGAAAATCCTGATATGTTCAAGGGGGTCCATAACTAAACGTCTATCATCTCAGGTTTTTATAAAGTTTGTATAAGCCATATATAAAACCAGTGCAGTACGCAGACATAACACATTATGTTTGGTCTTAAAGTAGTTCTGGGTACCCAGGAGAGACCAGATAGATCTTTTTTTTTACCTTATAGGTAATTTCTTAATCTTTTGAAATTTTAAAATTATTTCAGTTTATGTAGCAACCTGCTCACAAAAGTTTCCATACCACATAAGTTCCTAGGACAATTAGGGGATTACTTATGTATCCTTCCTCAAGGAAAATTCTGTTATAAATAGTACATACGTGGGTATTGCCCAATGCAACTTTTGTTCCATGATGGTATATTCATAGCATTAAAAAAATTTAGGGAGTGCTGTATTTGAAGGGTTTAAGAACTATTATTTTAAAATACTGATCTGATAGGGGCGCCTGGGTGGCTTAGTCGGTTAAGCGTCCGACTTCAGCTCAGGTCATGATCTCGCAGTTTGTGGGTTCGAGCCCCGCATTGGGCTCTGTGCTGCCAGCTCAGAGCCTGGAGCCTGCTTCAGATTCTGTGTCTCCCTCTCTCTCTGCCCCTCCCCTGTGCATGCTCTGTCTCTGTTTCTCAATAATAAATAAATGTTAAAATACTGATCTGATCGTGTGGACTCTACAGCATAAAAATCTAAAATGGATCCTCACGGCCTATAAGATAAAAATTGCTTTGTGTGGCACATAACAGCCTCCTCGGCCTGGACCACACGTCTTTATTGCCTCGACTCCAGCTACTTTTCTCCAAATTGTGTTCCAGCCACTGAATTTCTTTCATTTTCCAACTATGTGATCCTATTGACAGCTTAGTAGCTTTACAAATACTGTTCTCTTTGCCTGGTTACCTTAGCCCCTGCCTTATCTACCTTAAATTCACCAGTATCCTTCCAAACCTTGTTTCAAAGCCACTTTCTTTATATAATTCATCAGTACCTGCCAAACAAATCTTTGCTGATTAGCTGATTGATACATACCTTACTTGTTAAATACAATACATGCTTATCTCTATAAACACATAGATTTTTGGCATACAATAATAAAGTGTTACTATTTCTAACAGTGCTGCATATTTAACTGAATGTTTTTGGAAATGAAATTCTAAAATCTTTACATAAACATGTTTCATTTAAGGCACACAGGTGAAAAAGAAATTTTGGATGATTAAATGTAAAAAATTATATAGACTTGTTTTTCATCGCAGCCCATAGAAGACCAAAGAAATGCTGGGGTAAGTAGAACATTGAAGGGCAATTACTGACTAAATTTGGGTGCCTTGAATTTAAAAGAAAATTTTCCAAATTATACACTAAAGTTTATAGTTTAGGTCAGGAGTTGTCAACTTTTCCTACAAAGGGTCAAATCATAAATTTTTAGGCTTTGAAGATTGATAAGCAAAATCAAATTATAACTATGTCACAGCAATTCCCAGTGCTCTGAGCAGTGCAAAACTGTACAGCCACACATTTGCATATCTGTTGCAATTACTCCACACTGCTGTTTTAGTGCCACATACAGTATGTAAACAAATGTGTAGGTGTGTTCTTGTAAAACTTTATTTACAAACAAAATCTGAATTTCATGTTTACATTACAAAATATTATTGCTTTGTTCTGTTTTCCCCCAACCATTTAAAAATGTAAAAACTATTCTTGGTTCACAGGTCATACAAAACAAGCATTGAGTCAGATTAGGGAAATCCATGGATCATAGTTTGCTAAGGAATCCTTTAGGTATATTTTAAAGTCTATTCATACTCTTAAATTACCATGTTTTATTTCTGGCATAAATAAATCAGAAAATTATAAAATGCTATTTACATCTACATTGTCGTTGATGAATTAATTTTTACATTATATATCTTTTCATGCAAGCAATTTTTTACATTTATAATCAATTTTTCTCAAGATTGACATAATTGTTTAGAGCCACATCAATATTCTAGAACTCTAGGATATACCATCAGCTTTTTTAAAAATATGCCATGGCTTTTACATTTATATCATCTTCTATTAAATTGTTAGTCTTAGGTTTTCTCCCCCACAAAAAGCAAACAGCGTGTAGTTTAGGGTCCTTATAACCTTAGGAGTGGTTTTCTATTGCCATTACACAAGAAATACAAACTGCATGGAAATTAAACAAAAAAAAAACCCTCTAAAATGTTGCCCTGTTGTCTTCTATTTAATGCTCCAGGAAAGGAGTCTGAGACCAGCCTAACTTTTGTTTCCTGATGTTAATACGCTACTTTTCTTTCTTTCTAGATATACGAAGTATTTTTCTGTATCATTATACTAATTTGAAAAATTTTTGATATTATGTCTCTTTGAGTTGTCACATTAACCCCTTTCTGCACTCATGTCTTTTTCAGCTCAAAAAGTTTTGATTCCTGTTACCTCTTTGCTTATTACCTTTTTTTTTTTTCAAATACTGTCTTCTCTTCATTAGGAATAATTACCAATAGTGTAGTCTCTTCTTCAAAAACCCGAAATTTTCATAGAGTGGACCTCATTGTTTTTCCTCCACATATCATCTTTCTTTTCATGAATTCAATATTTACATTAGGAGAACTTTTCAAGTCTATTTTTCATACTGATTAAATTTTCTACAGTAATATCAATTCTGTTCTTTACTGCCTCAAATACAGATTTTTAATATGTCATTGTGGTAGGCAGAATAATGCGTCCCTCAAAGATGCTGAGGTCCTGATTCCCTAACCTGTAATTATGTGAATATTACCTGTGAGGATTACATGGCAAAAGAGACAGTACAGATGTGATTAAATGAGGAACCTCAAAAGGGAGAGATTATCATGGATTATCCAGGTGGGTCTTTAAAAGCAGATCACTTTTCTTAGCTGTGGTACGGATGGGATTTGACTACAGAAAAATACAGGATACAATGTTGCTGGCTCTGAAGATGAGGGAAGGGAGCCATTAACCAAGGAATGCGAGCAGCCACTAGAAGCTGGGAGAAGCAAGGAAACAAATACCCTCCCAGGGCCTCCAGAATGACACATAGCCCTGCCAAAACCTTGATTTCAGCCCAGTGAGATCTATGTCAGATTTCTGCACTACAGATTAAGAAAATGAATTTGTGGTTTTTAAAGTCACTAAATTTGTGGTAGTTTGTTAAAGCTAGAAAATAAAACTAATACTGTTCTCATTTTTAGTTTTTCCTCATCTTTTTGATTTAGCTATCTTCCTACTGTCACCTAATCATTGTCTGTTCATCATATACGGAGTTCTCTTATTAACAGAGGCCATGAATTCTTGCATGGGTTAGTTGTCAAAGAACTTCCTCAAATGTTCTTCCTTAGCTTAAAATTCTTCTTTGGTTTTCACAGGTATGCCAGTGAGTCTTCTGCTGATTACCTTTTCCTTGGGTTTGTGAGATTTTTTGTTCCACTTTATTCATTTCGAATGCTAAACTTATCCAGCATATTTGGCTTTGAAAGAGACTATAGGGATCATTTCTACATAGTCCTCCTTTCCAAATGTACATATGTATGAGGGGATGGGGAGGATGTTGAGGACAGGAAAAAAGGCAGAGAACGAACCCCTAGAAAATGACAAAATGGAATCAGAAACTGGTTCTTTTTTATTTTTTAATTTTTTAAGTTTATTTATTTATTTTGAGAGCAACAGAGACAGCACAAGCAGGGGAGGGGCAAAGAAAGAAGGAGAATCCCAAGCAGGCTCCACGCTATCAGCACAGAGCCTGACACAGGACTCAAACTCCTGAAACTGTGAGATCATGACCTGAGCCAAAGTCAAGAGTGGAAGGCTTAACCCACTCAGCCACCCAGATGCCCCATAAACTGGTTCTTTTAAAAAAAAAATCCGATATGCCCCTGCCTAGAGACATCCATGCTATATTGAACCACTGTGAATAATGAGAATGTATTCTAATGCTCGAGCACATTCTTCGTAAAAATGGAAGAACACCACAAATCTTCCACTCCATGTTTACATATAAGGAAACTGATGCCTGGAATATTATCACCTTTACCCCCCAAATCATGTATCTCCTGCTGGAGCCAAGTCCAAAGCTTTCAGTCCAGTGAACCTTCTGTTTGGTGTAGGTTATAAACTGTAATCCACAATTAGGATTTTGTCACAGGTATTCATATAATTTATCAGTCTACATCCAGCAATATTTGAGTATTTTTAACAACTAAAATATGTTTAAAAAGGTTTTCTTCCTTTTGTCTTTACCAAAATTTTAAGTTGTTCAGTCTAATTGTTCTATTTTTACAACTATGTCACCACATAATACTATTACAGAAGAACAAAGTTTATATTTATTACTGTTGTCATTCTCCATGTTCAGTGGCTTGAAAATCCTTAAGATCTTTTCATTTATGGGAGATTCAACGAAACAGAATTTGTTAAACCTCTGAGTACACAGTATTTACTTTCTATTGTTTTTTAACATTTCCAAGTTAAGAAGCTAAGAAATCATCTTTTCTTTTTCAAGAAAATATATACCTATTGCACTCTATCATCACAAAGATACTTAACATTTATGGAGCACCTGGGTGGCTCACTCAGCCCGTTAAGCCTCCAACTCTTGATCTAGGCTCAGGTCATGATCTCAAGGGGCATGAGATCGACCCCCGTGTTGGGCTCCGTGCTGACAGTGCTCAGAGCCTATTGGTATTCTCTCTCTTCCTCTGTCTCTGCCTCTCCTCTATGCTCATACTCCCTCCCTCTCAAAATAAATAAATAAACATTTTTAAAAAAGACACTGACATTTCTGTCATACATAAAAGGATTAAATGTACGTACCAGGTGTGAAAAGATTTAGCTCTCAGACTCTATGATCCTTCTCTGTTCAATTAGAAATGTGTTGAGGATATCAAATATTATGAAATATGCATCACTATTTTCCATTAACATTGTTTTAGTTATTCTAGGAGAATACCAAAATTAAAAAAAAACACTATTTTCTAAGCAGTATTTTTATTGACCTTCACACTTAGAGCTTAATCTAATGATATCAAAACCATGAATACAGAGGAACAAAGACTAGGGGGAAATCTCATCTAGCCTTATGCCTCCATGTAGAGGAACTTCCACTGCAACAGCAGTTCTCAAAGGACATGTTTTTGGCCTTGGAGTGTGGGAAGAAAATTCTTCATTGAGCTGGACCTCTATGTTACACAATATTTACCATCCCTAAACTTCAGGGTCCCAAAAGCCAATAGCTTTTAAAGCCACAGTAATACTTTAAAAACACTTCCACTTATGGGGCGCCTGGGTGGCTCAGTCAGTTAAGTGTCCGACTTCCACTCAGGTCATGATCTTGCCATTTCAGAGTTCAAGCCCCGAGTCAGGCTCTGTGCTGACAACTCAGAGCCTGGAGTCTGCTTCGGATTCTGTGTCTCCCTCTCTCTCTGCCCCTCCCCTACTGGCGCTCTGTCTCTGTCTCTCAAAAATACATAAACATTAAAAAAAAAATTTTAAAGCACCTCCACTTATTTCAAAGGGATCATCCAGGGTGGAAAATCAGAGCATTAGGTCCTAACTCCTTATTCCCAACATGAGAGTTTTCTGACTGGTGACTGCAGCTGAAATCCACTGGTCCATATTACTCCAATGGGTAGATACTAGCTATTAGAAACCCGTAAATACCAGAAGTTTTCCTTCTTTTACTTCATTGGTAATTCTGGATAAATGTATCTTTTCTGCAAACTGAAATGATCTCTGACTGAAGTCTAGGATCTAAGAAAATAAGTGGAGATAGAAGGGGGCAGGAAGTACTAGTACTCATTTTTGATCTCCCATCCAAAGCGCTATGCCAAATCAGCTCTTTAGTAAGGAAGGTGATATTGCAAACTCCCTCTGTCTGTTTACACACCCAAGGCGGGGCGGGGGGGGGGGGAGGAGGGAAGCTATTATTTATTGAGCCCCTAAAAACTGTAATTCCATTAGAATGCTTTCTCTAATCCATTTATCTTTATGTCAGTTTCTCTACCAGAAATGGAGTTGAGAAAGTAATAGTCAAATACTAAACAGCTCAAATAAAGATATAAATGATAAGTGCTCCTTATACTTGTTATAAAACAAGTGCTCCTATATACTCTTATGTTTATTACAAAAGCAATATATATTTCCTCTTTTCAGTGTTTTCCGTTTCTGACAATAATATCTACTACAGATGCCCACTTCTATTAATAAACCTAAAGAAACTTTAGGAAACAAAATAACTCCATTTATAGCCTTTATTTTCATATAGAAATCCAGAAAAGAGCCACAGTGGAACCAATCACAATATTTTTTAGCCACGGGAAATTAAAATAGTATGTAAGAGGACTCAAATTGAAAAAAAGAGTTCTAGAAGTCAGGTAATGGTATTCAAGTGTCATATCCTAAACATAATCAGTTTCTCTTTGTCCAAAATGGACTTTGATAGAAAAGAAACTTTATGTGTTTAATGTTTATCTCAAAAATACAATTTAACATTGTCGCAAAATATTTGACAATGATTTCCCTTTTAATTTGCTTACATATAAGAATATCATATAAGAGAATAATCAAAGGACATTTGGAAAAAATTATAGCTTACATGGTTTTGAAAGACAACAACAATTTACTGAGCGTTCGTAGTTCCTGTTTATTAAATGGTTAAAAAAAAAAAAGAATCGACTTAGGATGCTGAACTAAAGTAAGCTATGGTAAGATGCACTGTGGAAGAAAGAAAACAGACCAAATTCTGTTCCCAGCTATGTTCTCAGTCACTCTTTGGGATAAGGCAAGGGGTAATTTCCTTATCCCTCAAGAAGTTGACCCAAAACAGGGTATTAATCCAGGGTCCACTTATGCTTCGAACAGTGTCTTTCTCTAAGGGGAGAGTCAATAGCTTTCTTTGGATTCTCAAAGTAGTACATGATACCAAGAAGGTCACTCATCTTTGGATTAGAAGGTAATTTTTCCAAATAGTTTCAGGTTATGTATATACTTTGAAAAACCTAGTGATGTCAAGGGGAAAAAAATGTCATGCAAGACATTTAAGTTGCCATGTAACCAGAATTATCACAGAATCAAAAACAAATAAATGAGTTTCTTCACTTCTAAATAACCCAATGATAAAAGAAGTCCCCAGGGAGGTTTGAAACTACTTTAAGCTGAATGATCATACTTCTATGTGTTTACAAATTCAGATCATACTGACAAAAAGATAAAGTGTAATCAAAACCACTTTATATCTGTGTAGATTATTAATTATAATTTCATAATCAATTATTCTTCCTTATTTTTTAGGAACAAAGGGCAAAGTATCCCCACTTTATAGATGAGAAAACCGTTATGAAGGTTATTGCTCAAGGACAAACATTTCCTAACCCTGACAGTTTTCTGACTTATAGGCCAAGGTTCTTCCCAGTGTTAACAAACAGTACAAGCTTCCGTCTTGGAGACTTATACAGTAAACCTAGTAGAAGGAAGTAAAAGCAGACTTTAGCTCCTTTTGTGTTTTCTCTCTGGAATGTTTGTTCTGCTGAATCATTTGGGGCCAAATGATAGGAGCATAGAGATCTCAAGTGGTTATCTGTGGTTACCATCTTACAGTTAATCATTAAATGTGGGCCAATGGAGCCAAGGGCCTTGATCGGCTTAGTATCACTCACTTTCCACAGTAGGAACTGAAAAATGAACTGCCTCAACTTCTTGAGCTGCTCATCGTGCTCAAATGGGCAGCAGCGAGAAAAAGAATTCCAGGTAGAAGAGATTAGACATCCTATCTCCCTTTTCCTAGCCATCCACATGGACACCAACACTGTGGGTTCAGGGATTCACCAAGCACAGATCCTTTCCTCCCTTCCCACCCTAGCCCCTCCCACAACCCCGTGCAAATAAAGCCACCTCACGCTGCCTGAAGCTCTTCTCTGCAAATGTTTTGGTCTGCAGATATTTACTAAGAAGGGGAAGGCGAGTAAACGTATGGAGTGGAGTAATACCTGAGAGAGGCCAGAACAAGAACTATACGAGACCCCGAGGCTGAACTGTAAAATAAAAGGACACGAATTAACTGACAGCACAAGGGAGCCAATCCTTAATCGAGTGAGAGGCTTCGGGAGGTGGGTGGAGCTAAAATTTCCAGGGCCCTGCGCCCGCGCCAGACACGCTGGCAGGGCGGGAACCGCTCGTTCCTTAGCAACAGAGGCGGCCACGCCCACCCACCACCCCAACTCCTTGCTCGCCATCCCCACCCCCACCGCGAGCGCCCCGTACGCCGGAAGGGGTCCTTAAGTGATTACTGTACCTACTGGGTTTCCCAGGCTTCGGGTTCCCAGTCTTCCAGAGCCTCCCTACGCCCAGCCAGCCCAAGTGCCGCTCTCAGGGGAGGAACGACCATCTCCTAAACGCTTTGGGGACTCGCTAAGGACGTGCGCCCGCTTTCATCCCGGACCCCGAGCCTCCCTTGCAGGGCCGCCCCAGCCCCCTCGCCCTCGCCGGACACACACACCTTAGCTCAGCCAAGGCAAGGGCCGACAAACTTCGTGTCCGGCTGGAAATGTTGCTGTCCACGGTCCTGTCACTCAGAGGCAGGGGCGGGACGAGTCGGCAGCACACCCCTACTCCCAAAGGGCAGTACGGAAAGAGGCGGGGCTTATGGAGAGGGACGGCTCCGGTCCCCAGCCTGCGCTCCGATTGGTCAATCTCTCTCCCTCCTCTGCGCGGGTCCTGGTCCTCGGGGCGCTCTGGCCCCGCGGCCTTTCCTTCCTTTTGACGCGAGTCCCAAGCTCTAATACCTGACTCACAAAGTGACCATACAAATTAAAAATAAGGACTACGACTTGTTTTATAAATATAAAAGGCAAAAATATGTTTTTTCATTGCCGACCCCTTGCCACCTAAACACACACACACACAGTCCCATCCCCAATCTCCCAGTAGCATCCCCTGGAGGAAGCATGGACTGTCTCTGAAAACAATATTGTTTGCAGATTCAAGCTTTTCACAAGAGAATAATCAATTTAGGAAAAGTGATTCCTGAAATAGGACCAACAACAAAGCTTTGGAGGTATGTCCAGGTTCTCAGTGTTCACGTCTACCAAGTGGGAATGAAATACTGAGTTATTATTATTATTTGGAAAGCAATTGACAATTGAATGACTTATACCTTTTAATCTTGTAATTCTTTCAATACCTAACGAGAGATGTTATTATCCAAGGCCTGTGAACAATGAAACTGAGGCTCAGATTGGTTACATTTATTCAATCATTCAACAAATGAAGAAGTGCCGGCAAGCATTATTTTTTATGTTGTGGTACATTGAATTTAAAAGTCTTTCAAAAAAGTGTGCGATTTTCTATTTAAGTTTTCTCTTGCTTTAGTGTAAATCATTTTCCTCTAGTCCAGCCTATCATAGCTACAAAAAAAAAAAATTCCCTTGAGAAAATAAATAGCATACAGAATACAGAAGGACTGAGACAAGTATAAATAGACTAACTAGAAGGTCTCTGAAATCTCCTAGGATATCAGGGCCAGGGATTGAATCCAAAATGTAATTTTATTTTATTTTCTCCTAAATCATTTGCTGGTCTCCAGTTCCTCTCCCAGAAATAAAGGTAGAGTTAAATGAGATTATCTTAATACTCTTAACCAGATTTGTATGTGTGCGGCTTTAAAATAGTGTAACCCTTTTTCCTTCCATATTAAAGCAATACCCAGAAGTGTTTATCTTGTCAATAGAGTAGTAATAATAAAAGAAAAACAAAACAAAACAATACTTCTGGATAAGTGCTTTGAAAATCAATTAAAATGTCCACTATACTCTGGTAAAATTGTTGGAATAAAAGAAACATTCCAATTGCAAATGATGTCATTCTCGTGTCCTGCTGAATTTTCAAATTCATCTGAAAGCTCACTAACTATGAATACTTCTCTACAAAATTTCTTGATTTGTATGACTCATGATAACCATTATGTTTCTTTAATCTTTTAAAAATATTTAGTTTTAGATTAAAAAGAAAGAGCTAAGATTGTATATTAATAAGTATGTTATATAAATAAATACTGTAAGATTTAAATAAAAGTGGTGAATTATTTATTTGAATCCTTTTTCAATTACATATTCAAATAAGCACAGCAAATGCGTTTGTTTCCATTTTCTCACATATATAGGAGATTATACATTTAAATAAATGTATTGTATGCGTGTAAATATGTAATCATTGAAATAAACACAGCTGTATATTGCCCATATGTATAGCTCCAGATGTTTGAAGCATACATTCAAATTTCTGGAACTCTACACCTTGGTATCTAGTTAAACATCCAGTAGAAAATACTGAGCCATATATACATAGGAATACATTTCAAAACTCTATCTGCAGTGAGGAAATAAGTCAATGAATAATGAGTCTCTATCACTGAATTTATATCTGAAACATGTTCTTATGAGATAGCTTGTCCTGGCAAGTTGTTCTGAAAGCATATTCTATAAAATGAACACTAGCCAACTTACCCTATATGAATATGACTATTGCAAAGCAGTCTTGCAAGTGTCTAAACAAATACTTAAACTTCAAAAAATAATGTTTCCAATTAACTTCTCCATTTTTGGAGTAGGAGAGTTTTCATGTTATCCATGCCTCAATTATTTATTTTTTAACTTACATTTCTGCTCCAATACTTAGAAAACATATAATTTGAAATTTCCCTATAGGCGCAAATGTACATGAGAAGAAATTAGGAAGTACAAATTAACCAGTTATGAAATAAAATATATCTTAGGGACATTGAACAAAAAGCAAATGGCTTAATGTAAAATTAAAACATCCAGATGTATGTTATGCATATGCTTATTTCTTTACCATGTAATGACACACATGCTGTATTTAAATTTGTAGTAAGTTGAAATATAAATTAGAATCTAATAATTATGTGTGCTAACATCTTTGGTCTAGATGAATATGTATATAGCTTGAAATTTGGGGGAATCTATTTGTAGAAATCATTTGTAGAAATTATGATTCTATCAAAATATATGAAATTCATTGAATATAGTAAAATAAAGTAAAATATTAAAATGTCAAATTATTAAAACTTATTTAGTACTTCTTTGCCTTAAATTTTAAAAGTTGAAATATCCAAATTAGCTCTCTCAGTAGCTGGAATTGTTTGGTTAATAGATCAAACATGCATATTACCATTTCTGTTAAGTCATCCTAGAACATCAGGGAGGCATTTAAGGTGAATTTTGTTTGAAGCATATATAGAAATGATTTTTCATGTGAGTTCATTTAAGAAATCCCTGTGTGTGACCTCCAGTCTATGCTTGAAAATCTTGGTTTTAGCCCATAGAAATATATTGAAAACACTTAATAAAACCTAGAAAATGGATATGCTTTTTCTAAAGAAAAACTTCCTTTACAAAACTCAGAAAATTAATAAGCCATAAAATATTTTTAATTTGTATAATATTTGACATTATAGTTATGTAGCACAATTTTAGAATAAACTCTCCCTGGAAGGACAGACAAACATTATTTTAATAATCTCAGTGTTTGTTTGCTTTTTGAGTAATTGAATACAAGATTGTCTCTGAAATCTGGAATAAAATTATTTATCTTCAAAATGTTCCTCAGATGATGTAAGAACATATATAGAAAATTATTTCATGTACATGGAAGAAAGTCAGATCACATATTACAAATATTTTGATGATATAATTTCAAATGTATAACTGCCAGCTATTTAACTGGCAAATGTCATGTAGGTGAAAGGTATATATCTTGCAGCCAATTGAAAATGTTCACATTTGCTTTTTTTTTCAGTGTATTGCAAGTTTAATCCAATATGACAATGAGTAAATGTTCTGAAATTCGGATGCAACTTACAAATAATTCACTGATAGCATTTTCCCTCTTCTTAGTGGTACCCAAAATAATAATGGCGTTTTCAGTGGATAGCCCCTGTATATCCAAGTGGTGACTCATTAATAAAAACTGCTTTGATCTTGTGCCCCTTACCTCTCAAAACAAGGCCTCTGAATTCATCACATCAAGAGAAAAGAGCAACTGCTGGTTTTCATAGTTCCCACTGCTGCAGGGCAGAATTGAGGCACAGCATCTGGATGTACTTTTGTCACTTATTATTGCTAAGGCTCATCATATATTCAGTTAGCATCACACTGATAAAAGCAATCTTCCTATGCTCCCCCTGTATCTTAACCCCCAGTTTCTCCAACTCAGGTATTCCAGAACCCACTTACCGATGCTTCACTTGTTCATTTATAGTCAGTCATCACTTTTCAGTATACTTTATATATAATTTACCTATTTATTATGTGTGTTACTTATCTTTCTCTACCTCAAGAATGTAAGTTGCTTGAGGGTAGAGATCCCATCAGTTTTATTAACTGATGTACCCCAAGTGCTGAGATCAGTGCCAAGCACCTAATGGGCACCTAATCAAAGACATTTTTGATTAAATTTAGTGCTCTGCTTAGTTGTGATTGAATTCCTTATAATATTCTAGTGCATGAATATGCCACAACTCATATATCTATTCTTCTATTGCAGGGCTTTGGGGCTATTTCCAGGTTTGTTCTTTGATAAACAGGGCAGTTGTAAACATTCTTACATAAGTTTGCTGCTGTAGATTTTCAAGAGTTTCTCTTTGATTTATAACTAGGAGTAGAATCACAATTTGTAGAGCATGTACACATTGTAAATGAAAGCATAATACCAGGAGTACCTGGGTGGCTCAGTTGGTTGAGTGTCTGACTTTTGATTTCAGCTCAGGAATGATCCCAGGGTCATGGGATAGAGCCCTGTGTAGGGCTCTGTGCAGAACAGAGTCTACATAAGATTCTCTCTCTCTCTCTCCTTCTGTCCCCACCCCAACTCGTGCTTGCTCTTTCTGTATATACATAAAATAATAAAAAAGAAAGTATAATACCAAATTTTTTCCCAAGGTGTTATACTATTTTGCCCTCCTAACAGAAAAAGTATTTGTAAGGTTCAAATGTATTGATCTTTTCAGAAAACCAAATTTTGGCTTTATTCACTTTCTCATATTTGTTTTCTATTTCATTGATTTCTGCTTTTAGTTATTATTTCTTTTTTTCTATTTAATTTTCTTATTTCTGTATATCATTAAGGAGAAAGTAAGATAATTGATTTAAATTGTTATTCTTTAAAATTATTGGTGTTTAAAGCTAGAAAAATACTTCTAAGGACTGCTTTAGTGATATCCCGTAAATTTTGATATGTGGTGTTTTAATTAGCATTCTCTTGAAAATATTTTTAAATTTTTCTTTCTGTGAGTTCTTTTATCTTTGGGTTATTTATTTAGAATTGTCTTGTTTAGAGTCCAAGCATTTGGAAGTATTCTAAATGCCTTACTGTTATGGACTTTTAATTTAACTCCATTGTTGTTCAAGAACATACACTGTATGATTTCAAACTTTTGAAAGTTATTGAAACTTATTTTATAGTCTGGCATATGGTTTATCTGAATGATTATTCCCAGTGTAGTTGAGAAGAATGTGTATTCTGCAATTGTTGGATGTAGTGTTCTAGAATTAATAATACGTAGCCTTAAATTATTGCTAAGATTCATCAATATTATATACTTGTAAGATTGCATATTTAAGAGTGATCCCCGTATGCCACTCCTTCACACTCCCCTAGTTTTTTCCTCCCTTTCCAGCATCCCAGAGCTGGAGTTCAGCTTCACATTTCACAGACGTTACATTCCACTTCCCATTCATACATTACACTTCACAAATGTCAGAACCTATGACAGTGTAATTCCATGTATCTGTCCCCACTCCATCATTTGTATTATTGTTGCTGTATATGTTTGCTTTAAATGCATTATAAAACTTCAGTGTAAAATGTATTTGCTTTTGATCTAAATGGTTAGCATTTTTAAAGAAAACAGAGAATTGTCTTTTAGATTTACTCATATAATTACCATTTCTGGCACTTTTTGTTCTTTTCTACATCTCTGACAATATCAATTTTCGTCATATTACAGAATTCGTATTTTTTCTATCCTCTCCAACTTTCAAGTTTCCTTTTACACAAAAAATAAGATTATAAATTATTCTATTTTTGTGTACATATATATGTGAATATACTTCTTTCAAATAAAAATGGATACAAATAAACACATACATACATACAATTCGAATTTTGAACATTTTCTTTGAACTCAACAAAAAGTATCTACACATTTCAATAATTTCTTGCAACATTCATCTGAAGCTACATTTACTATCCCACATTATCTTCAGAAATAAGGAGATTGAGGTTAGGGAGATTAAACACTTAACAATTACTTAAAAAATCCATTAAAGCTTATTGTGTACTTTTATTTTTTAATTATTATCCATCTTCCTTAACCCAATACTGTAAGATTATTCCTCTTCAATACCATACAATGCTTAGCTCACTGTTTGGAATCTCCCAGACAGATCTTCGAAAATTATAATGAGTAAATTAAATAATGAATTCAAGATTTAGATATAGATATAGGTATAGATAGAGATAGATACAGATGCTGGAACAAAAAATGCAGTTAGAGTGAATTTTTTCCCACCGCCTGATCCAGTCTCTGGCAACCACCAATCTACTCTCTCTCTCTCTCTCTCTCTCTCTATATATATATATATATATATATATATATATATATGGGCTTCTTTGAGGGTTTTTTGGGGAGGGGGAATTATTTGTTTTGTTTTTTTTCTTTTTAGATTCCATACATAGGATTGATCATATGGTGTTTGTATTTCTCTGACTTATTTCACTAAGCATAATGCCCTTGAGTCCATCTATGTTGTCACAAATGGCAAGATTTCATTTTTTATGTCTGAGTGATATTCCATTATATATAGATATGGATAGATATAGATATAGATATAGATAGTTGTACCACAATTTCCGTATCCATTCATCGGTTGTTTCCATAACTTGGCTTTTGTAAATAATGCTGCAATGAACATAGGGGTGAATATCTTTTTGAGTTAATGTTTTCATTTTCTTCAGATAAATACCCAAGAGTGGAATTGGGGTATCATATGGTAGTTCTATTTTTAAGTTTTTGAGGAACATTCCATACTGTTTTCCATAATGGCTGTACCAATTCACATGTAGCCAAAACAATCTTGAGAAAGAAAAAACAAAGCTGGAGGCATCACCCTTCCAGAATTCAAACTATATTACACAGCTATAGTAATTAACACAATATGATGGGCATAAAAACAGACACAGATTAAAGGAACAGCATAGAGATCCCAGAAATAAACCCATGCATATATGGTCAATTAATTTACAACAAAGGACCCAAGAATATGCAGTGGGGAAAGAAGTTTTTTCAATACATGGTGTTAAGAATTAGCACTTGTTGGGATGAGCACTGGGTGTTGTATGCAAGCGATGAACCACAGGAATCTATCCCAAAAACCAGAAGCACACATTACACACTGTATGTTAGCCAATTTGACAATAAATTATATTTTAAGAAAAGAATTAGAAATTTTTATTAGTCTAGGTGTGTTGGTAATATTTTCTCTCAGCTTTTATTTGTCTGAAAATGTCTGTCTCCTCTCTCCTTTTTGAAAGTTACTTAGAATTTGAGGTTGAAAGTAATTTTTCTTAGAGCTCTTTATATGTCATTCAATTGTCTTCTTGTCACCATGTTTCTTATGTGAGGTTAGCTATTATTTATCTTACTCCTGTTTGCAATCTACCTTTTTGTTCCCATCTCTGACTGCTTTCAAGATGCTATCTTTGGTTTTCAGTCTTGTGACTATTATGTGTCTACGGGTGTACATGTGCTCCTCTTTCTATATATCTTACTTTGATTTTGCTGAAACTAGATATATAAGCCAAAGCTTTATATTATTTGGGTTGTTTTCAGCTATAATTTTTTCAAATAATTTTTCTGGCCCATTGTAATTCTTTCATTCTTGTTTTTATCTTTCATTGAAGTATAGTTGGTATACAATCTTATATTAACCTCAGGTGTATAACGTAGTGAGTTGACAATTATATACATTATGCAATCCTCACCATATAAGTATAATTACCATCTCTTCCTTCATTCTTTACTGCCATTTACATGAATGATAATGTATCACACAGATCACTGGGTTTCTATTAATGTTTAAGCCTTTACTCTATGTTCCTCAGATTGGATGCCCACTTCTGTTGTCTTTAATCTTTGTTTAAGCTTAATCAGGAATTTTTTAATTCAGTTACTGTAGAATTTTTAGAATTATCATTTAAATGTTTGCTATATTTCTATTTATGTTTGTTATAGTTCTATCTACCAAGATTCCTTAATTCTTCACTCATTAAGGCCATATTTCCCTTTAAGACTTTTAATGTGTTTATAATAGTTGCTTTAAACATTTTACCTAGTAATTAAAACATCTAGGCCTTCTCAAGATCAGTTTCTATTTACTGCTTTTTTCTTTGCTGTTGGTCACATTTTCCTGTTTCTTTGTATATTTGGTAACTTTTTATTGTATACTAAACACTGTGGATGATACATTGTATGGGGCCCTGTAGTATGTTAAATTCCTCCGACAAGTGTTTTGTTTTTGTTTTATTTTGTCTGTTTTTTATTAGCAGCAAGTTCAGTTGTATCTAATCACCTTGGATTTGACTAGGCTTGCTTTTATACTCTGTGAAGGTAGATTAATGGAAATTCCAAGATGCTTCTCAAGACCCTCTGCGTTGGCTGTCTTCAAATTCCCAACTCTGTTTCCCCTCCTGTTCTTGTCCAGGCTTGGTTTTAAGCTCTGTATATGTCCAGAGTCATTTTTACTTTAGGACATGGTCCTTTCACCTAAGTTGTGGTCTTTCTGCTGTCTCAGTTTTATTCCTGAAGTATTTCTTAGGTTTTATCAGTCTACATGGGTCAGAATTTTATCTCTCATCTCTGATCAATCTCTAATATCTTTAGATTTCCCCCAATCTCATAGCCACTGGTCTTAAGTAAGCCTTAAAATCTTTCATTGCATATACCCAGCCTATTTGTTGGCCAAGGACTTGGAATAAACCTCCCAATGGACTTTTGGATCCTTCCTAATGTGATAATCTCTCCAATATTCTGCCCCGCAGATTCCAGCTGTTCTGACAAACCAAACACTGAAATCTGCCTCTGCAGATCAGTGAAACTGATGTGCTTTGCTTGTGCTTCAGCTCTTTATGCTGTGATGGGGAAACTGGCCTCAGACAGAGCTGCAGTGAAGATGGGGCTCATGTCAAGTGTTTCCCTTCTTTAAGGAATTGTGGTCATGTGGTGACTCTTGCCCAAGGCCTGAAAAACATTGCATCCTATATTTTGTCCAATTGTTAAGGTAGAAGAGCTGGTTGGCACTAGCTATTCTGTCGTGGCATGAAGCAGATATCCACATTGATATTTGAATTTTGTGTCTTACAATTCTGCTAAACTTCTTTTTAAATTATCTGCCTCATTTTATTTTTTACACAATCATGTCATTTGTAAATGACTGTGTTTTCTTCTCAACATTATTATGTCTTTTTCATGCTACAATAATGAATAGAAGTAATGATGGTAGGCATCCTTATTTTTTCTGTATTCTCAAAGGGAAAGCTTTAAGCATTCTTTAATTATGTATTTGTTAGCTGTGAATTTTTTTTGATATTCTCTACAGGTCAAAGAAGTTCCCTTTTGCATCTACCTTTCAAAGATTTTTTTAAGGGGTGCCTGGGAGGCTCAATTGGTTAAGTGTCAACTTGATATCACCTCGGGTCATGATCTCACAGTCATGACATTGAACCCCCCCCATCCCCCATCGGGCTCAGCGCTGAGTGTAGAGCCTGCTTGGGATTTTCTCCTTCCCTCTCTCTCTACAAACCCCCTGGCTCACACACATTCTCTCTCTCTCTCAAAATAAACCAATCAACATTAAAAAAAAACAAAGATTTTTTTAAATCATAAGTGGATATGGCTTTATCAAATATATTTTTGCATATTTAGAAATGATCCTAATGTTTTTCAACTTTTCCTATTGGTATAATGAATTAGATAATTTTCAGTGTTGAAATTAACCCCAGGGGCTTTCCCACCATCCTACCAAGTGCAGTTGAAGCCCTGGCTATTGGCCCAGGTAAACATGGAACCAGAAACTTTGGCATCATGCCACATAATATGACCCCAACCAGCAGGGTGACAACACTATCTTCCGTACCTTGGCCAAAGAGAAAAGGAAGTGAACTAAGAGAATGAATAAGGCCGATCCTACCATGTGTAGCCAAGCAGTGCTGCACCCTTTGCAAAAGCCAACACTTACACCTAATTTTTACTGAGCTCCGGAATGTATCACTCAAGGCCAGCATGAGAAATGTGTGGGCCCATAGGACCCCAAGCTCAGAAGGGTCCTGTGTTTGTTTAATGCTCTACTGTTGACATCATGAAATTCTTAACAATTTTATCTTTGAACTTGTCTTTTATAAAGGATGTCTAATTGGATAAAGGAGGATGCACATGAGCAGAGGAGATATACACAGTATGCATGTTTGCCACCATTCCTTGGAATCCCACTTGCATATGGAGTTCAGGATGCCCCATGAGCATAGACTTCTGATGAACCCATGATGGGTGGGAGTTCAGCATAACTCAAAATACAAGTAAGTGTGTTATGGAAGTCACTGACAATACCAAGAGAGGATTGGTAGAATGTACACATATAAAAAAGTGGAAAAAGAACAGTTGAGTTAGTTTTGTGCCTTGTTACTACTATTTAGCAAGAACAAAATGCATACGCATGCATGAGCTATGACATATGAATTGTATAATTTCAGTGTTTCTGCTTATCAGTAACTGACCAAGGATATGTCATAGTGTAACATGTATTGCCCCATGTGGCCTGCTTTCATGGCTTCTTCAATTTCTGCTGGTAGGAAATGATACTATTTTACATATAGTAAAAGAAACTTAAAACAATATATTTCCATTTCTCAGGCCTTTTGTTATTGTCATGCACTTTATTTCTACATATATTATGATCTTAACTATGTTATTAATTTTCTTTTAACAATTTTCCTTTAGAAATATTTTTAATATAGAAAAAAGCTTTTTTATATTTACCTACATATTTATAATTTGTAGTGTTGTTTAACTCTTTGTGTAGATTCATGTTTCCATTAAGGTATTATTTTTTTTCTGCTTGAAAAACTTCCTTGACCGTTTCTTATGGTGTTTGTAGTGATGAATTCTTTTGTATGACTGAATAAGTCTTTATTTTGTCTTCATTTGTTAAGATATTATTTCTGGGTATAAAAGTCCAGGTTGGCAATTTTCATTTTAGTATTTCAAAGATACCTCTCCACTGTCTTCTGCCTTTCATTATTTCCAACATGTCTGCTATCTGCTATCATTTTATATTGATCTTTTATCACTAGCTGCTTTTAAGATTTTCTCTTTATTAGTACCTTTAGGCAATTTGACTATATGTTATGATGTAGATTTATTCATGCTTCTTGTGTTTGGGTTTTTTTGAGTTTCTTGGACCTATGTGTTTATGATTTTTGTTAAATTTGGAAAATTTTCAGTCATTATTGTTTCCAATATTTTTTCTATCATCCCACTCTTCCCTCTCCTCCAAGGACTCCAAACACATGCACATTAGGCTATTTGACCTATTCATATTTTTCTATATTTTTCTCTCTGTATAGACTTCCCATAGTTTTTATTGCTCCATTGCATTATATTCAAGTTAATTTACATTTTTTTGCTGTTAACCCTATCCAATGTATTTTTCATATTAGAAATTTCTTTTTTTTAAGTTTATTTATTTATTTTGAAGGGAAGGGGCAGAAAGAGAAGGAAAGAGAGACTCCCAAGCAGGCTCCACACTCAGCATGGAGCCTGATGCGGAGATCAGTTTCACGACCATGAGATCATGAACTGAGTGGCAATCAAGAGTTGCACACTCAACCTACTAAACCACCCAGGCACCCCTCAGAATTTTTTTTCTATATCTAGAAGTTCAATTTGATATTTGTTCTATATCATTATTCCTTTCTCTAACATGTTCCTCCTTGTGGCTGCCTTCTTTAACACTTAGGAGATAATTGTAAAAACTGATTCATCATTCTTACCTACTAATTATATCATCTGGTCTATTACTATTGACTGAACATTTTTTCATCCTGTGAGTCGTATTTCCCTATTTCTTTGAATGCCTGGCAAATTTTTTTATTGAATGCCCCACATTGTGAACTTTACCTTGTTGGATGCTAGAAATTGTTGTGCTCCTAAAATATTCTTAAGCTGCTTTCTGGAATGCAGTTGTTTCTTGGAAACAATTTAATCCTTTTCCGGCTTTACTTTTAAGCTTTGTTAAGCAGGAGCAGAGCAGCCTGTAGTCTATTAATCTTTCCCCACTACTGACCCAAAACACTTGTGTTTATGCTAACCAATGCCCTTTGAATTATGATGTATTTCCACTTTGGCTAGTAGAACATAAACTATTAATGACCCTGTGTTAGCGAGGTCGTTTCCTCACACACACTCACTGATCAGTACTCAGTTGAAATTTGAAAAGATAACTTTTATGCCTATGCAGAACCCTCACTCTGCAGTTTTCTTGGGTCTGGCATTCCTTCCTATGAACTGTAGCTGTTTTGGCTTCACCAGATACTCGACTTCATCATCTTGACTGGGAGGTACCAGCAGCCTGCACCGAGGTCTCCTTTCCCTGCACTGTGACCTAGGAACTGTCCACACTATAAACTGGGGCATTCAGAGCCCTGACCTCAAAATTTTCTTTCCCTGGAGATCAGTGTCCTGTGCTGCCTAATGTCCAGTGTTTGAAACCATGCTTTGATAGATGTTGAATTTTTTGTTTCAGGAGAAAGTTAAATCTGATCTGTATTGCTTAATTACAATTGGGAACAGAAGTTTTAAATGCTCAATTTTAATTGAAAATTAATTAATTATTTGAAAATTAAAATTAAAAAATGGTTGTAGGACAAAAGTACAGTTTTTCAGAGAGGATTTGTATCACCACTGTAGGCACATTAGGACAGTAAGAATGTAGACTCATTTAAACCTTAACTGAAGCATAAGGACCTCACCTTTTGACTGCACACATGTAAGTCTAGCTTGTGCATGTAACTTCTCAGGGATTTCTTTTCTCTGCTGAGAAACAGGGCAACAATAGTTCTTTGAGAATAGAGGCATGAGTATATTTAACTTTACTTCCTTCTTATACTGAGGTTCTCAGCTCAATGTTTGAGAGTTTCCTATCATATTTCCCCCCTTGGGTGAGCCCTGACTCCTAAAGTCTGTGAGAACCACTGAAGTTTCCAGCTTTGACATATAGTTTCAGGACAAAAGCAGTTTCAGTATTCTTGCTACTGGCTGAAATACAGCTGTTCCCATCAGCTGTTACTGCTTAACACACCACCACTAGTCCAGTGGTATAAAACAACAATAATTTTATTAGAATCTAAAATCCTGTGGGTCAGGAGCTTGGACAGGACTCAACAGGAAGTACTTGACTGTTCCACGATATCTTGGGTCTCAGCTGGGAAGTCTGAGCTGCTAAGGAAGGACACAAATGGCTGGTAAGTGGAATGTTCTCTGAGCTCTTCTACACAAATGTCTGGTTACCTGGGTCAGGATATATTGCCAGCTGCATTGCACTTAGCTGGGGCTGTTGGCAAGAGGACCTATATATAGTGTCTCCATATGGCTTGGGATTCTTACAGCATGTTGAGATCACATTGCAGAAGATCTGTGGGATGGAAGAAATTATACCCACCTTTGGAAAATGTGACTTGCCATACCTTCTTATATTTGTAGTTGAGATATTCTTTAATCTTATTAACTTTTTGGGGATATATATATATATATATATATATACACATTTTTAGTCGTTTTTAGTTGCTTTCACCTTTAGGAATTAAGCATGAAGAATTCCAGAGATCAATCTGGATATTTAGGCTCAATCATGTCACTAGGCATGGAGTTTTCAACTTTTATATAAATTTTAAAATCCATTTTTCAAGTTCCATGAAAATCTTACTGGTATTTTTGTGGACATACCACTGATATTACTGATTTTTAGATGCTTTTTTAATATTGTGTTCTCATTCTTGAACATACATATTACTAGTCTTTGTTATGGCTCATTAACTAAAATTTCATAACTTTCTCTATTCAGGTCATACACATTTTCCTTTAAATTTGTTTTTTGGAATATCATAGTTTTTGTGGTTTTATGAATGGTATTTACTGTATGATGTTATATTTTCTAATTGCTTACTACTGGTTTGTGGGAAAGCCATTGATTTTTGTATATTGATCTTATATCAAGCTATTCTACTTCTTTAATTTCTTAGCTGTTACCAATTGTGCTTGCTGATTATCTTGAAATATGGGATCACATACAAGTAATAATAGACTACCTTGATATTTGGCATCATGTGTGAATGACAGAGTTACTTCTTCCTTTAATGTATACACCACTTCATTTTCACTATTCCCATAGCAGGACCTCTAACATAATGTTGAAGAATAGCAACAATGGAGAGAATCTTCATCTTGGTATCAGTTGTAATTTGAAATATTTTTAATGTTTCCCCCTTGTGATATGGTGTTCACTTAAATACATGGTACTTTATTAAGTTAAAGATGTTATATTCTAGACCTGTTTTGTTAAATATTTTTATTATGAATGAATATTCATTTCTGTTAAATGTTTATCATTACCCATCGAAATAAACAAACATTTTACTGTTATTACAGTAACAGATATTCTAATATGGGAATATACTTTATCCTGTAAAAAAAAAAACTACCTAGTCATGCCTTTTTTAAAAATGCTGCTTAACTTGTTAATATTTTATATGTTTTTTATCTATTTTATATATATAAATGGCATATTGTAGGGTGTGTGTGTGTGTGTGTGTGTGTGTGTGTCTGTGTGTGTGGTGTTTGCTATCATGGCTCAGTTGCATTAACTATTGAATATATTAAGTTACTTCTTTCTTCTACTGCCTGCAGTCTGCTTTGGATCATTTGAAAGTTAAGATAAGGCTTCACTTTATTTTCTTTGCTCTGGAAATCTTTGTAGAAGATGAGAAATTGTTTATTTTTGAAGTCTTGCCAGAACTCATTATCTGGGCAAAAATTATTAGACTTGCTATTGCTTCAATATCTTCTAGGGTTTAAGGTTTAATTCAATTGTTCTAATTTCTCTTGAACACACTTGGAAATTCATATTTTCCTAGAAGCATATACATTTCTTGTAGTTTTAAAAATTTATGGCATAAAAATTTGTACATTCTCTTATAATATTTTAAACTTCATTTAGTAACTTCGCCACCTTGAGTTCCCAGTGGGTTCCTCCCTTTTTTTTTTCATGACCAAACTTTTCAGTTATTTTTTACATTCATCTCTCCAAAAATCTTACTTTTGATTTCTGTTGATCAATTTTAGAAATCTTTTGTGTTTTTTATTTGTTATTTTATTAATATGTTTTTTAATTTTACTGACTTCTGTTTTTAAAGTCCATGTTATTTTTATTCTATGTTTTTATTTATATTTAGTTTTTATTGTTTTCTATTAATGCATTTAGCTTTATAAATCTTCCTCTGATTTCTGTCATAGACACAAACCTATTTTTGTGCTTTTGATAAATAGTGCTTTTATCCTTTGAAAATAGTTTAAGCTTTATTTTCTTTTAACAAAGAATTATTTGGAAGCATTTTCTTTAATTGATAGGTTTGTAGATTTGGAGGGAGCTTTAAAGAGAGCTATTTTTGTGTGTTGATTTCTTATTCTCTTGCATCTTCAATGAATATGGACTCTATGATATCAGTTTTTGGTAGCTTTTTTTGAGATTTATTTTGTGGTTCAGTACATAGTCAGTTGTTTTCTTTTGGTGTCCTATTTGTGTTTAAATCCTCCATTGAATACAGACTTCTATAAAACTCTATGTATATCTACTGGATTGAGTTTGATAATTATGTTGTACATATGTTTTATATCTTCACTTATTTTAATGTCCTTGATTCAACAAATCAAAAGTTTCTAAAGGTAGGTAGCAATGTTTCTGACTATGACTGTGGATTTATTAAATTTTTGTATATTTATCAGTTTCATTTTAGTATTTCTCAACCATGCTTGCTGGTACATGAAAAATCCTGCTCTGTACTGCTAACATTCCTATATTATATTTCCATAGTATGCAATATCCCTCCCCCTCTTTAATGCTGCTTACCTTAAATTCTATTTGGTCTAATGTTATTATTGCTATTTATGGCCTCCCGGGTGGCTCAGTCGGTTAAGCGTCTGACATCAGCTCAGGTCACTCAGGTCATGATCTCGGGGTTCATGAGTTAAAGCCCCACATCAGGCTCTGTGCAGACAGCTCAGAGCCTGGACCCTGCTTTGGATTCTGTGTCTTCCTCTTTTTCTGCTCCTCCCCCACTTGCACTCTGTCTCTCTCTCCCAAAAGTAAATAAACATTAAATTTTTAAAAAATATTGTTATTTATTTTTTTCTTAACAAGTTTCTGGTTTTTTTTGTTTCTCATTTCTTCTCTTATTTCCTAACATAATGTGTCCTTTTGCTTTCGGTGAGCTGTCTTACTTCTACTAAATGAAGTCTGCCTTGGATCTTTTAAAATTTCTCATAGTTTCTGGACCAAAAAGGGATATCCTTCTTGTTTTCCAGTTCAACCATGGATATTTAAAAAATATTTTGGGGCATCTGGATGATTCAGTCAGTTGAGCATCTGACTCTTGATTTCTGCTCAGGTCATGAGCTCAGGATTGTGGGATTGAGCCCCATGTTGGGCTTGGTGCTGAGTGTGGAGATTCCTTAAGATTCTGTCTCTCTCCCTCTGCCTCTCTCCCCAACTTGTGTGCTCTCTTTTTCTCTCTAAAATAAAAAAAAATTTAAATAGTAAAATTTTTAAAATAAAAAATATTTTTACTATGAACTCCAAGAAATAGAAACAGAAGGATAGGATGCAGCACTTACCAGTGTGCCATTTTGTTTCTGGTGCATTAATAGTATTTTAGACTCTGTAACTTACCATATCTCAAGGGCATTATTTTTCCTTATAAAAATAATAACTTTCATTTTATATTATAGAACATACAATAAAGTTCCATTTTCATGGTATCCAGAAATAGATAAATAAGGTTTTCTATTTTTGTAAGTATCTTAGAAAAATCAATAAATGGAGACAAAATTGAAATATTAAAAAGTAGCAATAAGTAGAAAAAATACATTATTTATTTATTGGAAATTTGGCTTCTCTTTGGTAAATTTTATTTGAAATCGGCTAAATTAACAATTGCATCATTTGCAATATTACCTTACTTGGGTATTTTTCTATGGAAAACATAATTCTGAGATTCAATTAGACTTAAAAACAGAAAATTTAGACAGTTGGTCCATTTTAATTTTAGCAATGTATATTTTCAGAAATTCAATGGAACATGTTTTTATATATAATGTATTTGTTGTGGAATGTTAAATAGTTGTACTCTGCAAATGCAATGAAGTGTTTTGTCAACCAGTAGAATGCATGAATACTGGACAAGAAAAAATTCCTACAGCAACCTGATACTCACTGAATTAACTGTATGTTGTTCAGTTGTGGGAAATGTCCAGAATGAGGGGAAGCTATAACTGACTGCTTTCAAGATAATTGTATCATGCTGGAACATCCACCAGAACTGATGCAAAAATCTGAGAGAAATAATTTTTCTACTTCTAAATGATTAAGTAGATCAATGTTCTTTTAAGTGTTCTACATCTGATGTAGAATCAGATGCCCCAAATATCAATGGGAGCTATTATATTCTCTTTTCCATACAGCCTGTACTGTCTTCTGTTATGCTTTCTGAAGGGAGTCATATCTTAACCCCAGAAGTAAGAAGAAGTGACAATGTGATACTGAGGCTCTTCTGCCTCCCTGATGGAGGGTGATAGTGCCTAAAGGAAGTATTAAGAGAAAGATGGGTCTTGCTACACAATCCATTTTGAGGGGCTTTGGGGCCTTTCAGAATTGAATTTAAATACTAGGTCTACCCAATCTATATGCAACAGATTGGGCAAACTCCTTAATGTCTCTATGCCTTAGAGTCCCCATCCATAAAATTAAGATAGTAATATCCAATTCACAGTGCTGCTATAAAAATTATACAAAATAATGTTTGAAAAGTTACAAATACAGAGAAGTCCATGGTATGAATTATATGGTTTTTCAATTTAAATTTACTCTAAATTACTTTTTTTAAGTTTATTTATTTATTTTGAGAGAGACAGAGACAGTATGAGTTGGAGAGAGGCAAAGGGAGGGAGAGAGAGAGAATCCCAAGCAGGCTCCATCCTGCCAGCTCAGAGCCTGATGTGAGTTCAAACCCATGAACTGGCAAGATCATGACCTGAGCTGAAACCAAGAGTTGGATGCTTAACCAACTGAACCACCCAGGAGCCCCTACTCTAAATACTTTTAATTGTAGAAGTGCTGCACTAAAGAGAGGAGCAGGGTTGCTATCTATGTATTAATATACTACCAGTCCCTTCAGGTTGTTCTATTGGAAGTAATGCCACAGCAGACACAACGTAGAAGAAGCCAGGAGATGAGAGAACTTCACTTAAACTCAAGTCAAAACAAAATATTCTGCAACTGTTCATATGCACAGAGTAGAGTAACTGCTATAAGAAACAAGTGCCAAATTTCAGTGGTTTAACATAGTAAAGGTTTATTTCTTGCTGACTTCACAATTGTTACAGGAAGGCAGGGAGTTAGGCCTCTGCTCATGAAGTCACCTAGAGGATCAGACTTTTTTTCATCTACAGGTTCCACTATTCCTAGGTCTTGAAGATCTTGGGTGAATCCATTGTGTCTGTCAAGCAGAAGTAAAAAAGAGTAAACAGAGAAATACATGGATGAATTTTTAGGGACCATGCATAGATGAAGTATGTATCTTTTCCAATTTTTTCATGTTGCATTGGCCAGAACTTAGTCAAATGGTCCCCCAACTGGAAGAGGGGAGGCTTGGAGATATACTCTGTATGCCCAGGGTGGAAAGAAAATAGAATTTGATAAAGCACATAACATTGCTTCTGCCACAGATGTTATTTGGTCAGACACCAGAATAGGGGCTGGGAGTCCAATGAATTTTTCTTTTTAATATCCTCACATAAGTTTTTTCATGCTCCTTTCATATGATCTTCAACATAAACATCCAATGTTTGCTTAAACTGAAGAATAAACACAAGAATAGTTTATGATTTGGTCATCAGCTCAGCTCATCAGATCTTAGTTCTGTGCTGGATTCTTAGGCCTAGCTCTTTGTAAAGCTGAAGTGACTTAACCTCTCCAAGTTTCATTCACCTGGAAAATGTCTATCTGAATCACAGAAATGGAAAGTTAAATTGAAATAATACATGAAAATGTGTTTATAAATTAGGAAACATGAGCCATTATTTTTACTAATGAAAAAATGGCTGAAAAATTACTATAGCAATGACATGGCATTCCATTACCACTCTGCTCTGTCTTCATCAAGTCCATTAGCATCCCTGTGCAAATCATGTTGTTTAAATGTCAGATATATATTTGAAGTTCACATTTACTGTACAGATGGGATCTCTATTTAGTTAACATTTTCTTATACTGATAGGGTTCAAATGAGCTATGTTGTAAAAAAAAATAATGGGGGCGCCTGAGTGGTTCAGTCAGTTAAGTGTCCGACTTTGGCTCAGATCATGATCTCATGGTTCGTGAGTTCGAGCCCTGCGTCCAGCTCTGTGCTGACAGCTCGAAGCCTGAAGCCTGCTTCAGATTCTGTGTCTCCCTCTCTCTCTGCCCCTCCCCTGCTCACGCTCTGTCTCTCTCTGTCTCAAAAATGAATAAACATTAAACAAAATTTTAAAAAAATAATGAAGTCATAATAAGGGAGAGGATCTTACCATTACATGATGAGCCAAGGATTTGGAAGACAAAGATTCAAATGAAGTAAAGGGAGAAAGAAGTTTTTAAAGTTTTCTTTTTTTTTTAAGTTTATTTACTTTGAGAGAGAGAGAGAGAGTATGTGCATGCGAGTCGGGGAGGGGCAGAGAGCAAGGAAGAGAGAGAGGGAGAGAGAATCCCAAGCAGGCTCAGAATTGTCAGTGCAGAGCCCAACACAGGACTTGAATTCACCAACCATGAGATAATGACCTGAGCTGAAATCAAAAGTCAGATGCCCAACTGACTGAGCCACCCAGGCACCCAGGAAAGAGGATTTTTTTAAAGGCTATGATGAGCCGGGGTCTGAAAAGTAGAGAATTCAATTAGTTGTTAACATTATATTAGATATCAGAATAAGAAAGAAACTTAAATATAAGGTCTTACTTTAGCTAATTCTTCATTAAAGAATTGAAAAGAAGGGGGTGCCTGGGTGGCTCAGTTCGTTAAGTGTCCTTTCAGCTTAGGTCATGATATCATGGTTCCTGAGTTTGAGCCCCATGTTGGGCTCTGTGCTGATAATTCAGAGCCTGGAGCCTGCTTCAGATCTGCATCTCCCTCTCTCTCTCTATCCCTCCCCTGCTCACATTCTGTCTCTCTCAAAAATAAATAAACTTCAATTTTTTTTTACAAGAATCAAAAAGAGGAACTTAATTCTTTAGTTCCTCTTTCATTCTGTTATAGACATTAGCAAATGTACTTACTTTGCAATAAATCATGACTTATTTAATATTTACGACCCTGTCCTTAATCACCTAAATGGAAACTTAAAATCAAATGGTTTTTCATGCAAATTGGAAGATGATATGCCAGTTCAATGAAGTCACAAGTTGCAATTTTTAGGTGGGTTGAAAAAATTATCCTTTTCTCTCTCCTTTCTTACCTTCCATGTTGCCTTTCCCCTTCGTTCCCCCTACATTTTCTTCATTATTTTTCCACAAGTATTCTTGACTTTGTACCTATTTTATGTATCTGTTCTATAAAATCTGGAAACTGCAAAGGATATTCAACTATTATGCATAATGTAACATTTGTTACCTCTAACTGAGCTCAATTTCTTATAGAATAAATTAGTTCTTCTCCCAATTTTCATGATAAATTCCTCTCCACCTGTGATGTGTCCAAAGGTTAATAAATTCATTGTCTTAATTTTTTTCCTAGACCAAAGTCAGATATTACTATATATTTGCTTCATTTTAATTTTCTTTTTTCAGAGTCATCTGACACTGTGATAGATTTTGAATGACTATTATTGTTCACCAAACTTGTATAAAACCATTTCTTAAACATATAGCTGGGTTTTTTGCTTAAATGTGAGTTGAAGTGTGCATGTGTCTGTGTGTGTAAAAGAGAGAGAAAGAGCTACTGTCTGCACAATAAATGCTCATTGCAAATGTTGCTAGTGACCGTGACATTTTCTCCATTCCTCATGATTTCTCAAAAGCTTCTAGAATCCATCTCTTATTTCTTCTTCCACTTTTCTTTTTTATTCCCTAACAACTCCCAAATGAACTCTCAGTACATGAAATCTATGAACCTGTCTACTCCTAGTACAAAACAACAACAACAACAACAACAACAACTGGAAGATAGCTTAATTTAGAGACATGAGAGATTTGGCTTCACTATATTTTCAGTTACCATTTGCTGTAGAAAACCAAAAGCTAACATTTAATCTTATGTATTTACTGTTTGTCCCTGTCTGACATGTCCTAAATTTTCCTCAGCCCTTGTTGTCAGGGTCTGACAAACTTGACCAAAAACATGCTAGTTAACTGAGGAATGTATAAGTAAAATGACTTTTTGTTGTTGTTACTGTTAACTCAAATTGAACAAATGTTTTAGAATCTTGAGAAATAAGAAGGAGAGTTTTATTCAAGCTCAAGTTAAGACAACTGCCTTGGAAACACACTTTACACAGAGAAGAAAGTGTTTTGGACAATGAACAGTTTTTACAGGGTTATATACTTTTTCATATCTTGTAAAAGCTCAAAAATTATAGATTAGCATATAGGCAGGAACCACAAGTGTTATCCTAAAGGAATGCAGTGAGCATGAGCATTAGTTCATATCTCAAGGACAAGATGGTTTTCCATTAGGCTACTCATTCACAAAGCAGATGTACAGTGTGTGCATGGAGGGCCATAAATGCGGCTGTTGGTTTGAACAAAGTTTTCATAGAGTCATGTTGACTTAGAAAGAAATCTAAAATGGCTTCCCTTGTATATCAGGCCTTTAGAGAGTTTCTTCTGTCATCATTACTATTGTTATAAAACTGTATTACACATTCCATGCCCAGGCTTTGGTCGATAATAGGCCACATATAATGGCCATTAGCATAATCCAGGTTCTAACTCCTCATATTTATAGGCTAAAAACTTTGATTTGTCAGTTTACCAAAATTAACAACCATCCAATATTCTCTACAGTGACTAATAATTTACAGTGAGTAATTTAATTGTTCAGAGTACCAGCTGCTTTCTTCTGTTTGACTAAGAAATCTTCTTGCTATATCTGAGTTGTGTGGGAAGTCAAATTACTGGAAAGGTATTTGTGGCCTTAGATCTAGCAAACTAGTTCTAGTTAAGTGATTTGAATATACAATAACATTAGACTGGAAATCAAATACGTGTTCATGAATCCTATATATTGTACAGTATAACTTAACAGAGCAACCTTTTTTGCAAGTTCTTGAAAGGCACCATGCTATTTTCCCAAGTATCAACTGCGGTAATTATGTCGTTTCATATGGTTTTGTGGCTCTGTCAGACATATGCTGTGTCTGAAATTTACATTAAAACCTTTCACTTTAAAGATTTTTCTTCTATAGACAAAATACAACTACTTGGAGAAATAGTTGAGCCCATAGTAAAATTAGCAACTGTATTTATAGGAATAAACAGGAATAGTTTATAGAAATAAACATAAATATCTTTCCCAACTAGCTTTTTTAAATTTTTATTTAAATTCTTATGTTAACTAACATAGAGTGTAGTATTGGTTTCAGGAGTAGAATTTAGTGATTCATCACTTACATATAACACCCAGTGCTCATCACAAGTGCCCTCCTTCAACTATTAGTAATCACAACCTAATTTAACATGAACGTTTCACTCAGACTTTAATTAGAATACACCTTCCTAACTCATTCTCTATGAGCCCTGTATCTCCTTAAGTAATTCTGGAACAACTCAAGTTATTCCAATTACTTTTAGTTGAAATAATTTCTCAGGGCTTCATCTCGCACCTAGTTCTACTTTCCTGTTTCATACAAGGCAGATGAAAAAAGTAGGAATAAAATTTGTCTTATTGGGTTTTTTTCCAAACTAATTAATGAATTATTTTTAGGAGATAAATGGAATAGTGCTCCACTATCTCCTTTTTCCTTCTTTTCCATTCTTTCCACACTGAAGTGCAGTGGACACGGCCATAAATCAGGTAATATTTGTACTAGTGTTCATGTTACAGAAGCCCAAAATTTTGTTCTATATTAGTTATTGGCCAAATGTAGAAATTGGAGGCTGTGTATGGACATGCAGAGACTTATATATCCATGAAGGAAGATGACTGGATGGGATATAAGGGATATAGTTAAGATAGTTACCCTCCAATAATGTGAAAATAAAGGAAGTGAAATTACACCTTGAAGGTAAAATTACAGATCAAGATGTGACCTATGACAAGCTACTCAAATAGTAGACCTGTTTTCCCAGGTGTATGCCTATCAGGAGAGAATGTCATGGTCAGCTGAAAAGTTAATTTCTCATTGTAATTTTAAAATGTGAATGCCTTTCAGTAATTCAGTAATGGAATTATTTTCCATTTATTGTAATTTAAGATAATAAGGATCAACCTCCCTGAGTCTAATTGTTTTGGGGTAGACTGGACCTCCAGCCCTGAAGCTTTGATCCAACTCATACAAAAGATGTAGCCAAAGGTTCTTGGTCTAGTCACGAGAAAAAATTAAAGGAAAGACACGACACAGTGGACAAGCAGTGCAAGTGAAAAAGTTTATTAAAGCAAAGTACACTCTGGAGATGTGAGAGTAGGCGAGCCAGGGATAGAGAGAGAGAGAGAGAGAGAGAGAGAGCAAGCTGCACCCGTGGAATTTGGGTCTCTATCTTTAATTAACAGTTGTTAGCAAAGAGGTGGAATATTCATTACTTGGGCTGGGGATTTAATAGAAACAGGGTTTTGAATTCCTTATTTGGATAGGGGTTCCTTATTTGGTCAGGGGTTTCCAGCCTACTTAGTCAGCCATCTTGGGCCTGTCTGGTTTGATCCAGTTGCTTGGAGTTTTATTTTAAAGTGCTTCCAGGACAGGCCTCTGACTTTACTTGGGCATGTCTTCCTCTTTGTTGGCTTATAGGCATCCTGTGAGAACTTAACTAAATGCTTCTAACATAATCAAATATGAAACACTAAAAAGAATGACTTCCTTTTGAGTTGTGTGAGTATTAAATATCACAAATTCAAGAAGATAATTTTATACAGGCCTCTTGAAGCATCAGCAATTGGCTTACTTTGGTGATGTTCTGCTGAAAAGTTCATTCCTACCTCTATAGTACAATGATGTTTTCAAGGGATGACTCTGTAAATATAAAATTATAAACAAGTGTCATACACTTTCTACATTCTCAACAGAATTTATTCAATTCTTTAAATATGAGTGAAAAGAAGAATTAGTTATCTTCCAGAGAATGGGAACTTCATAAAGAATTATTTAATGTATACGTTTGTGTGTGTGTGTGTCATTTGGTTTTACATGATAAATATTTGTGCTTCCCTTAAGTAGCACAAACATAGAATGAATGGGTACTATTATTGTCTTTGAATACCAGAAGTTTAAAAAAGCAGCTAGTATATTGGTGAGTCAATACCAGAAGTAATTGCTGGCATAATTAAAAATAATCAAAATTACAGCAGGTAAATATATGATTCACCAAAATTAATGACAATTAAAATTCTCTGAAAAACATGGTTAGAATTATCTATACTAATTTTAATACAAAGACCTTCACAATACATTCATATTCTAGATTCTTATTACCTATTAAAACCTTGTTTTTAAAGAATATTTAAATACTTAGAGATAACTTCTCAAGTGAAATATCAGGTTAATAAACATAGTATATTTACTATGATCTCAGTATCGATACAGATAGATGCAGACACAGACAAAAATATCGCATTAGAAAAGACATATGGTTCTCAGTATTATCTTAGGTGACATATTTTTGGTGATTTTTATTTTTACCTCATACTTAATTATATTTTCTAAAATTATTATATCCCAAAAGGTGAATTCATGTTCTTCTTATATTTTATCCTTTTTATTGTCACAAAAGGAAGGAGAAAGGTTGAAAAGTATGTATATTTGTGTATTTACATGGTGTTTAAATTCCATGCCACCTTTTTTGGTATTTAAATCAAAAAGGGCACAAGATTTATTAGGTACATTTCACTTTTTACTTTCATGCTAAAAAGCATAAAGTCGGTTCTATTTTATAATTTGTTCAGTGGTTTAACTTATCTAAAATTATTCTGTTTTAGTTTGACTCCATTCTACTTAATCCCCAACACTTACTTGGGTAACATTTACACTTAAATTGGTCATCTTGAACACGGAGAAGTTTCCCAAGTTCCCCTATTTGGCCCATGTGTCACTTCCTTGTGTTCTCATTAGAGCAAAAGATACTTCTTTCTGAACATTTAGCAAATTTTGACTGTAACTTTCTCAAAATTAGGGATTATGTCTTATTCAATTTTGTATACCTTGGAATATTATATGATGAATACTTGTTGAAGTAAATATTATAAAAATGTGTACCCCCTTTTTCCCAATCTGTAATTATAGTTCCATTCCACCCAAAATACAGCAGTTATTTATTCATTTTTGGCAGTAGACCTGTAAAAACTATTCTAAATTTTATTTGAAAAAGCAATGAACAATAAAAACTAAGAAAATTAGTGCATTACAGATAAAAAATATATATTGAAAAATTGGTAAAAGAGAACAGACAATCCAAAAACAAACTCTTTAGTCATGAGGATTTAATTTAATATGTGATAAAGATAATGTCATATCTCAGAAATGGAAGGATTAGTCTCTAAAATGTGTTTCTATTTTAAAATAATCAGTTTAGAGCTATTTCACCCCAAAAATGAAAATAAATTCCATGTGTATCAAAAATGAAAACTAGAAGTTAGAAGAAATTATGACTATCTAGAATAAAATATGGAACAACGTCTGGATAATCAGAACCATTTAAGCATAAAAGTGAAGGAACCATCAAAGAGTATACATTTGACTACATAAAGTATTTTTTTAGAAAAACTTGTTTGGGAGCACCTGGATGGCTCAGTCAGTTAAGCTTCCAACTCTTGGTTTTGGCTGATGTCATGATCTCATGGTTCGTGAGTTTGAGCCTCACATTGGGCTCTGAGTTGACAAGTGCAGAGCCTGCTTGGGAGTCTCTCTCAAAATAAATAATTAAGCTTTAAAAAAAAACCTTGTGTTTATTAAAATCATCAGAGAATTAAAAGACAAACAACAAATAATGGGTAGATTGTCATAAATATTAATGATTTTAATAAAGTATTTATAATAATTGATTTTTAAAATACTAATAACTCAATTATTGAGGTCATGAAAGGGCAATACATAAAAACATAAATAAAAAATAGAATATTGCTATAACAATATTCAACATTGGTCAGAATGTGGTAAGATTGAAACATAATGTTGAGAATCCCAAGAAACTGTTTATTATGTTGTTTACATTGCTTATTAAAACAACGAAATGAAGAAATACATTTTATGAAGATTTTCTCAAATGTTGATAACTTCCTTTTTATTTGTCAATAAGAAAATTAAATTAACCGGAACATCTGCTTCTCTAAGAATTCCAGTCAATTATGACACTAATATTGATGTTTTTACTGTCATGCTCCTGTCTTATTTCCTGTGATTTCTCTTTGTGCTTTCTCAGATTTGTTGAAGATTTGTTTTTCTTACTGGTTTTTAAATTAAAGAACACATAAAAATCAAGTTTTATTTATTGTAGCAGGTAAGATGTATAGGATCTCAAGTAACAAAAACTGCCTTTGATTAACTTAAGCCAGAAAAAAATTAAACTTATTACTGGATTATAGAATTGAGAAACGTGAATTAGAGAAGCTTCATGGATTTTAGAAGCAAGGACTCATGATAATTTTTAAGTTACTTAAGAGTGACCCAACTCTAATTTTATATACCACTGTGGAGACTTGGATATTCTTTCAGATTTAAATTTCTAGAATAAAAAACTCCAACTCCTTCCAAATAGCTAATTAGTTCTAGTAGCTTTTGAAATTTTTATTTTGAGTCCCCAGGTTTTCCCGACATATGCAGTCATTACAACAAAGAAGTAATTTTGTCTTTTCTCACCCAATTTTCTTATCTTATTGCATCAGTTGTTACCTCAAAAGTAAAATGGAATAAATTACTTAATTCTTAATTTATCTAATTTTTATGCTTACTTAATTTTTGTGCCAGCCATTTTCAAGGCTCAGAAGATATAGCAGAAAACAAAACAGACAAAAACTCTGTACTCATGGAGTTTACATTCTGGAGGTCAATATGACATAGACAGTAAAGCAGGAAAATAAGCAAACTCTGCAGGGCATTGTACAATGTTAAATGTTGATGATAAAAATAAAACATGGTGGATCATAGATAATGTTGTGTATGGGCTAAAATAATAGAAACAGGAAGAATCCCTCTCTTGTTCTTAATTTTAGAATATAGACTATTTAGAATGAGTGTTACTTGTTGTGAAATCATCCTTTTTTATATATAATTAGATTCTTTCATATTCAGTTTTTAAAAATTAAGAATGGCAGCTAAATTTGATAAAATTATTTTAAGCATTCACTTAAATATTCATAAGAATTTCCTCCTTTAATTCATTGATGAGATTAATTATATTTGTGGATATAAGCTCATTCTAGCCTTTGCAGAATAAAAAAATATTATCTAAAAATAATTATTTTTATTTTTAAAATGTTTATTTTTAAAATGCTAGATTTAATTTACTAATATAGGTAAAATAGTATAGACTTTTTAAAAAAAATTTACAGTTTATTTATTGATTTTGAGAGAAAGTGAGAGAGAGTGGGAGACAGACATGGAGAGAGGAAGAGAGAAAATCTAAGTAGGCTCAGTGCTGTCAGCGCAGAGCCCAACATGGGGCTCCATCCTGTGAACTGTGAGTTCATGACCTTAGCTGATATCAAGATCAGGTGCTTAACCAACTAAGCCACCCATACTCCCCATTATAACTTTATTTATAAGGAAAATCAGTCTATAATTTTCTGTTTTGTCTTTTCATCAAACTCAGTAATTATTTCAATGAGGAATTTTCCATCTTTTTTTTTGTATGGCCTGAATAATTTAAATGACATTGGGATTATCCCTCCTTCAATACAAGAGTAACAACATTTATATAAAGCTTAATATATTATAGATTGTTCTTAGCATGGTATGTATATTAACTTAGTTAATCATGACAGCAACTCGGTGAAGTAGACATTATTATTCACATTTTACACATGAGAAAATCTAAGCACAGAGAGGTTACAGCATATCTAAATTTATGAGAGTGTGATGTCTTTTTTTTTAGTGGTTGATATTAAATACACTTTTCAATTACTTCATGATCATCTATCTACTCATGCTTTGTACCTCTTGGTAGATTTTATTAACTTAAATTTTGCTAGAAAAATATCCATTTTTCTCTAATTTTTCAAATGTTGCCTAAGGTTGCCATTTTTCTTTTACAAATCTTTTATTGTTTGTATTATCTTTGATTATGTTTCTAATCTTATTCAAATAGTATGTTTTTTGCTCTCATAACTCTGTCTTCAGTCAGGCTCATTCGGCGATTTAATTATTTTATTGTCTATCTAAAGAACTTGTTTTCTAGATCTTAAAATTTTATTAATCTCAACCTATATTTTTTAATTACATTTTCCTTTTATTTTTAAAATTTTTAAATATTCTAAGATGAATGTTGTCTTCCTTGTACATTCATCTACATTTACATCTAAAGATTTTTATCTATCTTTATTAATATTAAAGAGTATTTAAAGCAATAAGGTTTTTTTTCCCCTTTTTTTCACTTTCAACCTGTTTTTGTCTCTGGATCTCAAATGAGTCTTTTATAGACATGACTGGTCTCCATTTGTTTATATATCCATGGTATCAATTTGCTTACTCTTGTTTTCACCTTTTAAAAAATCCCTTTGTTTCCATTGTGTTTCATAAAAACAATCACAAGACTTAACAACTGCTTTTTTTTAGAGGGGAAATTCATCCCATTCATATTCAGGGGAGCAAGCTATGTATATATTTTTTTCCACTTAAATGTAATTTTACCATTTATTTTACTTTGTTGCTTCTTCTGTTTTTTCTTATTTTTTCCTAAGTCATTTATTCCCTTTTTTACCTTTGTTAACTTAGAAGTCCTAATATTTCTTCTTGTCTTTCTCATTCTTGACACTCAATCAAAATATATTTTTATTGCATTACATCAAATGAGATACTATCTCTGTCATATTAGAGCACTCTTTTTAATCACTGCCCCACTTTTCTAACTCCTGTCAAAATAAATCTCTTAGAATGCTGCTAATTTTGCTGCTCCCACTGCCAAATTCTTTAGTTGGATAGAATGAGGCCTATGAACACTGGCATCCACTGGGAAATACCTTATGTTGAGGACAATTAGATAATTTTAGGATGACCAATATTCAGTTACACATTGTTTCCCTTTCAGAACTATGGTATAATTTCACTTCATTTCCTATAAACCTTTTGCTAGTAATGCATTAATGAATGATTGAACAGAGAGGAACTGAGAGAGGAGGTCTACAGAAAGTAAGACAGTGGCACCAAAATCAATAAACAAATTGGCACTAGGAATTAAGATTGTGCAGAGTAAAGAAATGAGTCCTTTGGGAAATTATCAAAAAATATTTGATCTTGGTACAGTTTCCACAGTACATGTGAAAGGATTTTGAGACATATTATTTGCATATTAAAAGAAAGGACAACTCAAACTTTATCAGCCTTGAAAGGCTAGAGAACTCTTGTTATCAAGGTTACAAATTTGTTAATTAAGTGAACCATATTATGTTATCTTACATGCAGCTCAATTCTAATCATCAGAAGTGAGCTTTGTGTTTGTGATTTACTCTTAGATTTTGACATAATGGAGAATATTTCTTTGATGTCTGAAGTGCTAGTAAGTAGGCATGACAAAAAGGTACTGGTATCTAAGCATCTACATCTAGTGGATTTTTATATATATTGTTGAATGAATGGAATGATTAATTAACTAATCAATGTGTGAATGAGTGAGAGAATGAACAAAAAAATGAAAGAATGAATGAGAAGTCTAGGAACTGGGTTTACTTCTGACCTTCAGGCTTCAACTTTCTTATCCATACATGTAGAAAATTTGAATTTCATCTCAGAAATCCTTCTAGTTCTAATAGGCCAAGAAAGAATATTAAAAGATTCCCAACAAGAAGACAGCACTTACAAAAATGAAGTGAAATCTAGAAATGTAATAAAACTCATTAATCCAGAAAAATTAAAATAGCTACAACATTAGTTTTCTAAACATTTAAATATATAATAGATAGATAGAGTAGACTGGGAAATAATAGTAGTTATCAATACAAATAAAAAAAATTTAAATGCTCAGTCAGCCCCAAGGCTTAAAACTTTTTCTGTTAAAAGTTCAATAAACAGTAACTTAATTTATTCATATTTTAATCCTGTATAAAGCCCCCAACTTCAGTACTTGGCCCTTAAAAATCCCTCAGTAAATGTTTGTAGAATAAATGAATGAATGCTTAATAATTACATTATGTAATCAAATATTAAATTTTTAGCCTACTTAATATTGATATTTTTTAATTCTCTTTCCATATTCATTTTAATTCTTTCCATTAATTTTCAGTGTTATAATAAAATGTAGAGCTAAGGAAATGGGCTTAAGCTTCAGTGTGAGGATTTATATTCACTTTAAGAAAGACAATTTGGCAGAGAAGATTGTTTGATAAGAGAGCATTTTACTGAAAGAGATTGGAAATTTCTAAGGGATTAGTGTTAGCACAGTAAAAAGGCAGAAAATTAAATTAAATCAATACTTTTTAAACTTCTATCTTTTATATTTCATCAAAGACTGTCAGGAATTTGAGTACTATCATTATAAAAACAAAATTCCTTCATTTTGTGTAAAGGTCAAGTACTTTATATATAACATAAGGTCAGTTCTGGGTAAGTAGTTAATTACAGTAGCATTTGGGAGAATATTATTATTGATATCTCAAACACAAATAAAATAATAAATTGCATTGTTTTTGTTCATTTCAAAAGATAATTATTGCAGCCCTATTATCTTACTATTTTAGAAGTGAGGCTACACATAAAATGAAATAAAATCTTTATTGTACTCATACGTCAGTGGGAAAGTCAGACAAGTAAATCACATTTTCAAGAGGCTCATAGGTGAAAACCAAGGAATGCTGAGAACAGTGAAGAAAGAACATCCATCTCAATTTAGAGAAAGATTTATAAAAATGTCTCTAGCTACCATTAAAATATGTCAGGTAGGAAAAAGGAATATGCCTTTAGCAGAGGAATGTAAACTTGTAGGAGTGTCAGGAACCGTAAAAGCATGGGACAACATGGTTTATACAAGCACAAATGAGTATTTATTTAGTGCTTACTATATTCTGGGCATCTGAGGTGCTGGAAATATAGTGAAGAATAAGTTTACAGCATCAGGAAGCTACAAGCTGGTATTTAGAAATAGTTTCGTAGCACTTGAGGAAATTCAGAGTTCTAAGTGTGTGTGTGTGTGTGTGTGTGTGTGTGTGTGTGTGTGTTTGTGTGTGTGTGTGTTTGTGTTTCTGAGAGAGAAACAGAGAGAGAGAGAGAGAGAGGAGAGAGGAGAGAGAGAGAAAGCAGACAGATATGAGCCAGATCTCATTCTTCTGGGGAAGCTGAAATGTTGAATAAACAAATATAATTGCGTTAACAGCATTTGGTAGGCATTTCCCTCCAGCTTTCAAGAGTACTGGTACAGTCAAATTTGAAATTTGACATATTTTTAAGATGTAGCAAACCCAGACAATATCTAATATAATTTTTTAGTTACTTCAAAGAATATTATCACCATAAGCATAGTTGAGGTCATGTCCCTTAGTAATAAATTCAAATTATGTTCTAGATTGTGACCAAATTCTGCCTTTTTCTTTATCAATCATGTCAGAATTACTATCATAGATTCAACAGTCTTTGCTTAAAATTGGAAATCATTTTTCTCTCAGTTCTTTACTTGAGTCAAAACAAATGTGTTTTGTAATAAGTGTGAAACTAATGAAATAGTCATTAACTTTGAATTATTTTTTTTCTTCTGGTAACTCAATAATATATATAATAAATCTTCCTTGATAAATTTGACTTTTGTCTTTGGTACACTCTGGTTGATTGAGCAATATTTAGTTTTAAAATCATCTGACATCATACTTTAAAATTGGTTTTACAAACCCTAAAAGTGCTTCATTGTTTTTTGTAAATATTGTGCTATTAGTGCCAGAAAGCATTGTTGTATGACTTAAGCAGGTCCATTATATTATTGTTTTACAACCATCACGCCAATATGTTGTTGTTTGCTTTTCTTTGTTGAATATTAGCTATTGCTGTTTATTAAACCTTTGTTACAGCTCTAGTAGTGGCTTGTGTTTTGTGTGCAGATGACATCTAAATTTTGTTTTAATTGAAAACTTAAGTGTTTTTGACTACTGATTTGACTTGACTATTGATTTGAAAGTTATGACAAAAGTTAAAAAAATTCTTAATCTCTGAACATTTATATACTAAATACTCTAGTTTCCTTCTCCATTTTAATGGAATTTGGTAAACATTTGTCCATTGCAATATTGTAGTTATGAGTTTGAACTGGATCATATTTTGCCAGGAAGAGTTTTTGAGGTCAGAAAGTCTTCATGGCCATGTTCTAGGATCATCACCAAATACAAACAGTGAAGTTACAGTGATCTCATTTTTCTCACTCCACTTTTTTGATTTCATTAATGTAACTTTCTTCATCTTCTAATGGGCAGACCAGTATTGGAATTGTTTCTTCTGAGTGGTGCATTTGATATAAATATTTTTTTATCCTCATTTTTGACCAGTTTAGATCTTCTTTTGATAAAGAATATGATTGGGGCACTTGGGAGGCTCAGTCAGTTAAGCATCTTACTCTTGATTTCGACTCTTGATCAGGTCATGATCTCACAGTTCATAAGTTTGGGCCCCACACTGGAATCTGTGCTGATAGCAAGGAGCCTATTTGGGATTCTCTCTCTTTTTCCCTTGCTCTCTCTACCCCTCCCCTGATCACACAGTCTCTGTCTCTCGGAAAATAAATAAGTAAACTTAAAAAAAAAAGAATATGAGATTTTAGATCATATTGATCAACTGATCAATTCAAGTTGTTATTTGATGAACATAATTTTCTTTCTCATCATTGTTTTGAGCGGTAACTAAATCTCCATTAACTAAAAAATATATAATGCTTTATACATGACATCGATGTGGGTCACACATTTTCTGTGATTCCTTTTCTGAATTCCACTTTTATAGTTTATTTCTATCATGTTCTCCACTTGTACTCATTCTCAATGATCTAGACAATATTAAGGAATTTTTTAAAAAATTTTTATTATTTACTTTTGAGAGAGAGAGAGAACCATGAGCAGGGGAGGGTCAGAGAGAGAGGGAGACACAGAATCCGAAGACAGGCTCCAGGCTTTGAGCCTGTTGTCAGCACAGAACCTGACACGGGGCTTGAACCCACAAACCCTGAGATCATGACCTGAGCTGAAGTCGGATGCTTAACCAACTGAGCCACCCAGGTGCCCCAGGAATTTTTTAAAAATATATTTGTATTCAAAGCATAAAAATTTACCTCAAAATAGAAAAGAAAGTAGTTAAAATATAAAATTATTTTAGTATACATTCAAAGTGATACTTTTAAAGTATAAAAATTATAATTAATACATTTAATTTAATTTTATTTTTTAATTTTTAATTTATTTTTTAGAGAGAGAGAGAGAGACACCAGGTGCCCCAGTACATTTAATTTTAAATTAAAATTATTAAATAAAGCTGAATTTAAAATGTCTTCTTGAAGGGCACCTAGGTGGCTCAGTTGGTTAAGTGTCCAACTCTGATATCAGCTCAGGTCATGATTTCACAGTGCTTGAGTTCAAGCCCCACATCAGGCTCCACACTGATGGTGTAGAGCTTGCTTAAGATTCTTTCTCCCTCTCTCTTTGCCCCTCCATGCATTTCCTCTCTCTCCCTCTCTTTCACTCTCTCTCTCTCATTCTCAAAATAAATAAACTCTAAAATGTCTTCTTTAAAAATATAATTAAATCTCTTTAAATATTTTAAACATATTTAGAAAGATAAAAATTTTGCAATTCTATTTTTAACACCATTAGTTGCCAGTGTGTCAGTCTCATATTCCAAAAATATATATATAAATTTTAAAGTAATATAAGTAGTTTAATATAGTAATATTCCCACACACCATGTGCAACTATTGAAAATACTGCAATAATTAGATACACAATAAGTAGAAATACAAATTGAAACATAGAGGAAAAAATGGTTTCTTGGGTTCTTAGAAAATAATATTTTAGTTTGCAAATATTCACCACATTCATACTATTTGAAAAGAATAATTTAATAGTTAATTAAACTTTTCCTTACCTAAGTGGTTTTGCTACTCAAATTCCCCATGTACATTGAAGCATGTCACCTATGACATAATCCATAATAAATCTTAGCATAGTATTTCACCAGCACTTGAATGGTGTTGCAAGAATGGATGTTTCAGGTTACTTTATGTCAAAGCCAAATGCAGGCTTCTGAGTATCATAGGTGTCCATGTGGTCATGAATAAACTCTGTGTGTGTGTGTTGTGTGTGTCTGATGACCCCTCTAAATACAGGTGTTCCTTTTGTTCCTATTGCCTAGATCTAATAGCAATACTTCCTGATCTAAATCAGTGGAAGTGAATGGAAACCTATCTACACCATACTTACTATTTTAACTATAAAACTTCCCCCACACCAATAATGTCTTTACTAGGAAAGATGAAGATGAGATAAGCTGATGGTAATTTAAAACAATAATTCAGGGGCGCCTGGGTGGCTCAGTTAGGCGTCCGACTTCAGTTCAGGTCATGATCTCGTGGTTTGTGGGTTTGGGCCCTGCGTTGGGCTCTGTGCTGACAGCTAACTCAAAGCCTGGAGCTTGTCTCCAGATTCTGTCTCCCTCTCTCTCTGACCCTCCCCTGCTCACGGTGTCTCTCTGTCTCTTAAAGACAAATTAAAAAAACATTTAAAAAAATTAAACAATAACTCAAAAATAAGCTTTTGGTTAAAAATAGTTTATGTATTTTTAAGAAAGTATCCTCATTGAATAACATTATCATTTTCAGGTTCCCTTCACTTGTCAGGGTGGTGATGGAAGGGATGGGAAGGTACAGACGCTAGCAATGTAGCTCTGGTCAGGCACATCTTGTGCGAAGCAGAGAAGAAGAGAAGGAGGAAGAGGAACACCATCAATTAAGCCTTTATTTTGTGCCAAACACTGAGCTGTACTTTACAAACATTTTATCATTGAACCATTACCACAAAACTGTGAAATGAAAATAAACTCTATTTTATAGAAGAAACGACTGAGAACCTGAAAGGTTAGGCAAATCGACTCAAGTAACACAAGTACTAATTGCCAGGGGTGGGATTCAAACTTAATCTAAACCTAAAGCCCATTCTCTTACCTATTATGTTTCTACAAGAAGCAGTAAATGTGTCAAAACCAAATATATGCAAATTCTGAGAATGGAAGATAGAAATGGATGATGGAGAGTTGGGTGGGAGTGAGAAGGGAAATATTCATAAGCTGAAGAAAAGTATCTAGCACAGAGCTATGAAGGAAGACATTTGTGAGGAAGGAGAAGCCAGAAGCATAAGATAGGAATTAGAAATGGGTGGGCGGAAATATGGGCTGATTTTGGAGTCTCAAAATGGGATGGATCAATCATACTTTTATAAGTCTTGAGCCAATAACTTTGTTGAGAGGGCAAAGGTGTTTCATCTTTCCTTTTTGCATTAAAAATGATTACCATTCTGTCTTTTCTTTGTGCCAGAAAACATCCTAAGTCCTGTCAAGTGCACAGTTTGAAATATCTTTGCTGGTGACCAGGTAAAACAGAGTGTCCAAGATTTTGTCCATGTGCTAAGATCTTATGAACATATAAACTGGAGGGACAAGTGGTAGTTGCAAGTGGACACAGTGGTTTTGGGAAAGTAAACTCTTCATTATAATTGTGAATATCCAGTGTCCATTTGGTCACACCCGGAAATGGTTTAACTGAACTGCACGAACTATTGAAAAATTTTTGTGGTCTTTAATTCTGGTTACTTTATTCTTTAATAAAATTTCAGATATATTTCAAAGCTTGCCAATAATTATACATTGGTACCAGAGAAGACAGTAAAACAGCAATAATTCACTATCTCCTAATAATGTAAGGCACCTACTTATGGGTTGAACTCTAATAGCATTTTGTCAGTAGGTTTGGCTTCTTTACTAAACCCTCTCAATCAGAGGATAGAAAATATTCCCAAATGAAATAATGCAGCAGTTCTCAAAGTGTCGTGCCCAAGTCTGCAGCATCAACATCACTTGAGAACTTGTCAGCAAAGCAAATTTTCAGGCTTCATCTTAAGCCTATTGAACCAGAAACAGTAGGGGTTGGGGCCCAGAGGTCTGGATTTTCACAAACCATTGAGGTGGTTCTGCTGCATGCTAAATTTGAAAAACACCAGTATAGTGGATTTGTGTGTGTGTGTGTGTGTGTGTGTGTGTGAGGGGAATGTGAGAAAAGCTTCTGAGAAAGATGACGTTGTACACAAGAGGAATCATCCAAACTGGCTTTGCTAAATTTCTTCAGAATTGTCCAAGGTACACTAAGAGAAGTTTTCTAAGACCTTTACATTTTGAGATCTTTTGTTCACTCAGTAAGGGTTGGAAAGGAGTGCAATGCACAGTCTCCACAGTATCCCATCTACAGAAAATCTCTAATTAAAAAAAGTGTATATATTTATTTAATATGGCTTTATTTAGTAACACTTTGATTATTTGGCTTGACTCTAAGCCAATATAAAAATAAATAACTGTCATCAAAACCAGAAAAGCACGGTATTAGAACATAAAACTACAGACCAATATCCCTGATGAATATAGATGCAAAGATTCTCAGTAAAATACTATCAAACCAAATTCAGCAGCACATTAAAAGGGTCATTTACCACAATCAAGTGGGATTTATTCAAGTGGGATTTATTCATGGAATACAAGGATGGTTCAACATATGTAAATCAATGTGATATATCACAACAGAGTGAAAGAAAAAAGACATATGATAACCTAAGTAAACTCAGAAAAAGCATTCAACAAAATTCAACATTTATTGATGATAAAAACTCTTAACAAATTAGGCATAGAGAGAACGTATCTCAACATAATGAAGGTTATATATGACAAACCCACAGCTAACATCATACTCAACAGTGAAAAGTTGAAAGCTTTTTCTCTAAGACCAGGAAAATGACAAGGATGCTGACTCTCACCACTCCTCTTCAGCATAGTACAGGAAATCCTAGCTAGAGCAATCAGGGAAGAAAAGATATAGAAGTTATCAGAATTGGAAAGGAAGAGGTAAAATTATCTTCATTTGCTGATGACATGATTCTACGTATAAAAAATCCTAAAGACTCAACCAAAAAATGTTGGATCTAATCAACAAAGTCAGTAAACCTGCTAGATACAAAATTAACATACAGAATCAGTACCATTTCTATATACAAACAGTGAACTTTCTGAGAAAGAAAGAAATAGATCCCATTTACAATCGCATTGAAAACAATAAACACTTAGGAATAAATTTAACTAAGGAGGTGAAAGATCTCTACACTGAAAACTACAAGATATTGATGAAAGAAATAGAAGATAAAAACAAATGAAAAGGTATCCCATCTTCCTGATTGGAAGCATTTGTATTGTTAAAATATTGATACCACTGCAAACCATTATAGATTAAATGCAACCCCTACCAAGATTCCAATGTTATTTTTTACAAGAGTAAAAAGAAGTAGATAAAACACTTCTAAACTAAATGGAACCACAAAAAGCCCTGAATAGCCATAGAAATCCTGAGAAAGAAGAATAAATGAGGCAGTATCACACATCCTGATTTTGAGCAATACTATAAAGCAATAGTTATCAAAAGAAAGTGATACTGGCATAAACACAGACAAATTGACCAAAAGAATGGAATTGAAAGCCCAGAAATAAAACCCAAGCATATATGGGCAACTATTATTTGACAAAGGAGACAAGAATAGTCAATGAGGAAAAGACAGTTCCTTCAATAAATAGTGCTGGGATAATAAGATATTCACATATAAAAGAATGAAACTGGACCATATATCTTGCATCACCCACAAAAACTAACTTGAAATAGATTAAAGAGTATTCAAGAGTCTCTCGTGTTTTGTCTCCCTCCCTCTCCCTGACAATAAACTATAAAGTTTAAAAAAAAAAAAGAAAAGAAATAGATTAAAGATTTAAATGTAAAACTTGAAACCATGAAACTCCTAGAAGAAAACATAGAAACAAACCTCTTTAACATGAATCTTGGTAGTGATTTCTTGCATGTGACACCTAAAACAGAAGCAATAAAATTTTTAAAAAGTCAAAATATATCAAATTAAAAAGCTTCCCACAGCAAAAGAAGCCACCAACAAAGTGATGGTAATTAACAACAAAGTAAGTTAAAAGACAACTTACAAAATGAGAAAAAATTATTTGCAAACCATATACAGTAAAACCATATACAGTAAAACCTTGGTTTCTGGATTCATTCCAGAATTATGCTCAAAGCACGTGTATATCAAAGTGAATTTCCCCATTGGAAATAATGGAAACTCAGATGATTCGTTCCACAATCCAAAAAAATTCATATAAAAATGATTACAATACTGTAATATAATACAAAATAATAAAGAAAATACAAAATATAGAGAAAAATAACAAAGTAACATGTACTTACCTTTGAAAATCTTCATGGCTGATGTGAGAGAGTCAAGAGGAAGGTTATTGTGGAAGATGACTTACACTATCACTAACAGAATCACTGCTATCTACTGGCTCAATGGAATCTTTTTCTTTTTGTGTAACTTTAACAAGGAACCTATCCAATGATGATTGCTTTTGCCTCCTTCTGCAGATTTTGCCCAAATGTCACACTGCATTGTTGTTAAACAGATTTATTGCTGGCACTGCTAAAGTCTTACTTGAGTGGTGCTTTTCTACAAAATTTTGTACTGTTTCCCACGTTTTACACATCTTCCTAATCTCATTTGAAGTTAGAAATTCCTCCACCTTTTTCTCTTCCTCCTCTGTAGATGAGATGCAGACGTAGACTTCTTATAAAATCTTGCAATTTTGGCCATTCGCATACCTCATCCATACTTCTTGATGATTTCCTTCTTAACTTCCACTGTAATCATCTCCTTCTTACTGGCTTTCTTTTTAATCTTTTTCTCCCTGGTGACCACGGTATACGCTCACACTAATGTTGACTCTAGTAGAATATTAATAAATTCTTGTCATATATTGTATTTAATGTTACTGGTAATAAGGAAGCAGAGAAAAGGGTCTATATCTGCAGGCAGCCTGATCTAGAATGAAGCAAAGCTTTCCTATGGAAAAGCAAAGAACTGTCCATAAGTGCTTTGAAGTGACAAAAAATACACTAGTGCCAGTTGTGGGCACCTTCCAACATTCTGAAAAATCACTGATTTCTGCCAAACACCATGGCCTGAGACCAGACGTCTGAGCATGGCAGACAATCACCCACAATCCCACAGCAAGGCAGAGAGAGAGAAAGAACCATTGACTCAGTTGTGATCATGTGACATCCAGCACCATATACTACTCATATTGCAAGACATCGCTCATTTATCAAATTAAAATTTATTAGAAATGTTTCCTCGTCTTGTGGAACATTCACAGAACAAGTTACTTGCAATCCAATTTTTTTTTACTGCATTTGATAAGGGGTTAATATCTAAAACATATAAAGAACTCATAAAACTCAAAAGCAAAATACCAAAAATGGACAAAGGACCTAAGGACATTTTTCCAAAAAAGATATACAAAAGATCAACAGGTATATGAAAAGATGCTCAACATCACTATTCATCAGGGAAATTCAAATTAAAGCCACAATGAGATATCACCTCATGCCTGTTAGAATGGTCATCATTGAAAGAAAGAAAGAAAGAAAGAAAGAAAGAAAGAAAGAAAGAAAGAAAAAGAGAAAGAAAGAAAGAAAGAAAGAAAGAAAGAAAGAAAGAAAGAAAGAAAGAAAGAAAGAAAAGAAGAGATAACAAATGCTGGCATAGATGTAGAGAAAAAGGAGTCTTTGTGCTCTATTGGTAGGATTGTAAATTGTTGCAGTCACTATGGAAAACAGTATGGAGGTTCCTCAAATAATTAAAAATAGAACTACCATATGATCCAGCAATTCTACTTCTGGAAATATATCCAAAGGTATGAAAAACACTAACTTGAAAAGATATCTGCACCTCCATGTTCAAAGAAAGATTATTTACAATAGCTGAGACATGGAAACTAAGGGTTCATTGATGGATGAATGGATAAAGATATACATATATATACACAACATGGATGAACCTTGAAGGCATCATGCTAAGTGAAATAAGTCAGGCTGAGAAAGACAAATAGTGTATGATCTCACTTAGATGTAGAATCTGAAAGAAAAAGCTGGGGTGGGGTGGGAAACAACTCATAGAGAAAGAGATCACACTTGTGGTTCCAGGCAGGGTAGAGGGATTGAGGGAAGGTGATCAAAAGGTACAAACTTCCAGTTATAAGATAAATAAGTACTAAGGTTATAATAGATGACATGATGACTACAACTAACACTGCTCTGTGATAGATAGGAAAGTTGTTAAAGAGAGTAGATTCTAAGATTTCTTAAAGGAGAAATTTTTTCCTTTACTCTTTTCTTCTCTCTTTTATTTTTATTGTATCTATATGAGAGGATGGATGTTAGCTGAACCTCTTATGGTAATCATTTCACAATATATGTAAATCAAACCATCATACTGCGTGCCTTAAACTTATACAGTGCTGAATTTCAATTTCTCAATAAAACTGGAAAAAATTATCATTGTCCATTTATATGCCTGTCTCCCTTATTAGATGGAGAAGTTCTTGTGGATAGTAACTATATCTTACTGACCTTTGCATTGCCTTTGTTGGTGACATGAAACACAGAGTGTGTTTAATAAATGTTACTAGAAGGAAGGACAACAGGAGAAAGAGAGAATGGGGAGGAGGGAGAATAGGAACTGACTTGAATGAGATAAAGGAGTTAAAACAGGATTTTTAGACAAGTGAATTCAACAAAGATTTTACTCTAGTGCATGAATTTGACTTTAAAATATTGTATGGTCCATGAAATAGAAGCATCCCTCAAATTGCTCAACATATAATAAAACTGCAGAATATAAATATGTGGTTAAGCAGATGCTGTCAGTGTTTGTAGGTGCCAATTTTTACATATCCTTTTGTAACATTATTCATGCAGTTTTCCTATGTGTTTTCCCCCACAAAACAATCCATTTTTCTTAAATAATAATAATTGTGAGCCGCCCAACTCTAATAAACAGACCTACAATAATAAGTCAGTATGTGCCCATACAGAGGAAAAAGAAAGGATTACTTCAGAAAACAGATGTCAGCTTCAAGCTTCCAAGGATTTATTATAAACAGAAATGAGTAAAGAACATGAAAAATACTTTGGCAGTGCTATTTGAATACAGAGCTAATGAAAGGCTATATTCACCATCAAATGTATGCTAACAGCCAAATTGCCAGAAAATCTACTGTTTCAGGAGTGGTCTATGCCAAAACACAGACTACAATTATACATAAAAAATGGTTAAACAAAATGCGAAACAGCAGGATTAACTTTCTACTGGGAAATCTGTTTCAGTATAATTGCATTCTGTTGTGACAAATAGGAAATATATGCAAATAATGAATTAGAAATCAATTTTGGATAAATAAATAATGTTACAGGGGAAAAAAGAAATTCAAAGAATAAAATTTGTAAATTAGCCATTATTGTGAACAAGTTTTTTCTTTTCATTTCAATAAACTAACAACTTCAGAGTAATGGTATATCTGTAAGGCCATGATATCTAACTCTGAACATGATTTTATCATTTTTTATTTTAGTCATTCTGCTATATGAATAAAGACTAGGAAGAAGTTTTAACATTTTCATTAGTAAAATTCAATATTTTTAAGGACACAAGCCTGTCCAATAAATCTTTTAAATAAAATGTTTTCTCTTTCGTAATTTGTGGATCTTATTATTTGATTTTTGTTTGCTGTTGATTGCTGTTGGTTTGAGTGCCCACCAAGTGACACCATACCAACTAAGTGACACCACAGAAAGTAACTTTATAACTTTTAATCACATATATTTTCAATCTCAGATAGGCTATGCAAACAATATACTGTTTAGAAGACCCTATTATAATACACAGTAGTATAGGATGAGGAGATGCTACATTTATTTTAAGAGAGGGAAAAAAAATCTGTATTTCATTTGTTACACTGCTAACTTCACTTTAGGTAATTGCATTCAGCTTTATTATTGCCCAGAGCAATAACTGATTGTTAGTTATTGAAGTCTGAAATGATTTTCTCATTTCCCAGGGGAATCTAGAGATTTACATGGTGCACAGCAGTAACTAATAGATATAATCTGGTCATAATGTAGCCATATAATGTGTTATTTACTTGTGGAGAACATAGATGTTCAACATCTTAACATTTTCTCAAAAAAGGTGGCATATTTCACTTAAGATACATAAACATTAAATGTTCATTGCTCTACCAAAAGCTGACCCCCCAAAATACTGTTAGAATTTATTTAAATATGCATATATGTATATGCAGTAATATATATCGTTTTTCTTTTGTGATTTTTTAAATTTCTTATTTTAATTTAGATGTTTCAAGAACTATGTTATTTTTAAATTTCTTTACAAAATTCCAGCTAAATTACAACATTCAACATATAATCAGAGTGAGATAATACTGCAAAATAAATTTAGTGTATGGTTATTCTGCAAATATGTTTAATTTTTTTAATTGACTATTTTTCTCCATTATAAATTTTTACTTTTATAATTTTCTAACCCCTCACTCAAGAAGTTAAATAAACATAAGCTTTCTCTGCCTCTTCGTCATATTAATTTGGGACCAATAGTTTGAACATATATTTTAGAACCCAAATTAGGAATGCCATACACATAAACACAGGACAGTCAGGAAACATGCAAGTTTTTACTAAAGTCCTTACTTTTATTGCTCAGAATCTTTCTTTAGATAACATGAGGGCACCGATGTGCTCTCATTCTTTGCAAAATGTACATGTAATGCAAATTTATGGCTTATGATCTTGAATAAATAAAATTCTAATGGCAGCATGGTGTAATAGGGGCAAATGTTTTATTAAAGGAGGTTTTTCTTTTCTTTTCTTTTTTTTCTATCCAACTGATATAAATGTTTTATGAAGGTTTCAGAGTATTCCTCCTGGAAACATTATGGGGCCTGTACTTCTCACAAAGCAGGAGAGATTTGTGCATCTTACTCCCATTAACTCTAATGAGTGTTACCCACAAAACACCTTGTGCATCAGAAAAAAAAAAAAAAAAAAAAACACCTTTTTCCCCAAATAAAAAATAATAAAATAAAATAAAACTTGCCTGGGCATGCACAGAGATTTGTATTCCTCAGAACTGAATTTAATTTGTATAACGTGCACTAAAAACATACTAATTCTTTTACTAATTCTGGAAATCCTCTCTGAAAACTAGTGATCTTGAATGTTTCTTAGCAAAGATTTAATAGCAAAGAGCTTCGGTAAGGACTCGTATTACTCAGACTATAAAATATCGTATAAAGTATCATAAATAATTTAAAGTAGAGTGCACTCATCACACTAAATGAACAAAGTACATTTTGCAAAGTAATGCCCCTTATTTAAAACAAAGCGTTGCTCATTGGCTAATTCAAAAAAAAAAGATAAATTTCTGACTTTTCTGTGTGTCCTCCAGTTTAATATCGCTGAGAGATTTAAATTGGTGAGTCCTTTTCTATTCTGATTTAAATTGGTGGGTCCTTCTCTATTCTAATTGGAAATTATTCAGTGAGATGTACAGAAAAGAGAATATCTGATAGGTATTTGGCTTCATTACCAATTAGCTTTCTAATCTAGTCTTGGAAAAACAGACCTAACCATCAACTGGGCAAACTTTACTTTTAACTTTAATTTTGCTGAGATCTAATGCAGAGAATTTACAAAATGTATTTCACAAATATTTCACGGAAGTATAGAACTCAATCCAGTTTTACAAAACCCTTTCAAATCCAGGTCTTACTTTTGAAGTGTGGGTCCTTACCACAACCTGGGAAGGACAAGACCTGATGCAGATAGAGAGGACTTCATGAAAGGAGAGGTGTCTGAGCTGAGTCCTAAATATGGGAGTTAGCCAGGCAATGGGCCTTTGGGATAGGGATGGGGGAAAAGCTGAGTAGAAGAAAGTATTCCTGGCAGAAGAAGGAGCAGATGCAAAGGCCCAGAGCTTAGTACACTGTGTAGTGGAAGAAATGGAACACAGCTGGAGCAAAGGCATAAGGCTAGTAAAGGAAGTTCCATCACAGAGGGAGTGGGTAAAAAATTGTTATGTTTGTATGATGTAATATTATACAGTAATTATAGACAAATTAGCAATACACAGATTAGCATGGATATAATTTAATTACAAAATGCAGTAGAAAAAAAGCTACAGAATAATATATATCATGTGGAACACTTATATAAAATTTACAATACTAATACTATACTAATACTGAATTTTTTATAGTTTATACATATGTAGTGAAACCAAAACAAAACCGTAGACCAGAATTAATATGTATTAAGAAGCGATTGCTCTGGGAAGGGGAAAGGAATAGGATTCTGGATGTTTAAGAGGTCTCAACAATAAACTCTCTCCTTTACATACCTCAGGATCAGGACTATGTAACAAATAAACAATGAAAAAAAATGGCAACTGGAAGGCAAAATATGGCCTCTATTTTGATCCAGTCTAGATCGAGGGACATGTTGTAGGATTGTTGCAAATAGGCTACTTAACATTGAAAATAGGCAGGCAAAGTTGCCCACTCTGTCACCAGTAGTTCTGGACTTTAATATAGACCATTCACAAGGGGTCAGAGCTTTTCCCTGTAAACTGTGTTGTTGGGGAGCAATAGCATGTTTCTACTGTGTGAAGAGGGGGAGCTGAATGCCCAGGCCCAGTTCCTTTTCCCAAGCTCCAACCAGATAAACCGGCTCTCTGCAGAAGTGAGGCAAGAAGATGGAGAGGCCAACATGGCTGTGTTAGTGACTTACCTCCACATAGAAGGAAACAGGAGGTGTGGACAGTAAGATTTACTCCTCTAAAAGATTTTAAAATAACTAACAAAGAATGCAAGCTTGCCACTGATAAATTCTTTTTTTTAAGTTTATTTATTTATTGTTGAGAGACAGAGTGAGAGTGCGAGCAGGGGAGAGACAGAGAGGGAGACAGAATGCCAAGCAGGCTCCATACTGTCAGTGTGGAGATGGATGTGGGGCTGGAGCTCAAGAACTATGAGATCATGACCTGATCTGAAATCAAGAGTCGGATGCTTAACCAACTGAGCCACCCATGTGCCCCAAGTTCTAAATATCAAGAAGAGTGGCTGACTCATAGTAAATGTTCAAAAAATATCGAATGCATGAAGATCTTATTTCCTTTAAAAAATGAGAAGAAAACACCACTGAATGTTAACACTCATTTATTTTTGATGAACGATACATGAGTATGAAACTTCATTCTTCTGTAAGTTTGGAGTATTTCTGTACAAAAAGTCTGAGGTCAGACTTAATTTTAGCAGTAAAGGTAGGCTAGGAAGAGATCTTAAAGACATTTGAATACTTTGTAGGTGGATTAGGTTCTAAGAACAGCTGACAGAAATTTATTGAAGCCACACTGCTTCTGAACTTAATGGGCCTGCGGTCCATTTTCTGGGTTAAACATCACTTAAGACAGAAATGGGGAGAAAGCAAAAGAACTCTGAAAAAGAGAGGATTTTGTTATTTTTGCATCTTTCCAGCTTTGTCTCTTGCTGTGTGTTTTTGGAAAATCCCTCATCATGGAAATTATGAGTGGAAAAAGATGTTGTCCCCAAGAGCATCTGATTTCAGATAGGCATTGGGACAAAAATACAAAGTTGTAGGTTGTGTGTGACTCAATTTTGCTGGAGAGTCTCTTCTAATAGCCAATATTTCAGCAGTGTTAGGAGAAATAATCTGGCCATTAAAGAGAGTTCTTTTACCCAGAAGACAAGACAAGCAGTTTTTTATAGAAAAATGATTTGTATAAAAGGTACACTTTGACAGTTTCTTTTACCCTTGCCATCCAAGGAAGCTTCAGGTGCTTGAATCAAGGCAGCTAGTTTTCAGAGAGTCCTGACACTACAAAGACACTACCTCTACACACACACACACACACACACACAATTACTTGTACAGCCTTGCTCACTTCTTGCCCCAATTGCTACACCTCAAAATGAACCCAGCACAAGTTTAACCAGAGTCAGCTTCCCTTCCACAAGCTGGGGAACACAGAATTCCATAGTACTAAGACCCATTGGGATAGAGGCACTGACTTCACTTAAAAAAGAACAGCAACAGTTAAAATTAGAGGATTCTTGGGGCTCTCAGGTGGCTCAGTTAAGTTAAGGGTCTGACTCATGATTTCGGCTCAGGTCTGATCTCACTGTTCATCAGTTCAAGTGCCGCATCGGGGTCTGCACTGACAACATGGAGCCTGCTTGAGATTCTCGGTCTCTTTCTCTCTCTCTCTCTCTCTCTCTCTCTGTCCCCCTCTCTATGCTTCCTCCTCTCCCTCAAAACTGTATAAATAAACCTTTTTAAAAAATAGAGGATGCTTGAGTAGTAACAAAATTAGAAGGCAAGCACTTTGGATGGTATAATGTGTATATGTATCTGGAGTATGAAAACTAGTTAAGAGTCTTACTGTGGCCAGACCAACCCAGTCTTCCTAAAAACCAAAGCTCAGAATCAACTTCTCTGTCTCCTCCTTTTTTTTAAAGCTTCTTTTCTTTTTCCTGAATTCTTGGTCACCTAGATATATAAAAGCTGAAAGAAAAAATTATTTTCTCAGCGGGATCACACAGGAAAGCACAATTTTCTTCCAAAGTCAATATAATCTATTCCTTTAAACATTTCTCTCTAGGAGCTGGTGTGTCTCAGTGATGATGAAGAGAATGAGTTCAGTACTCAGAGTTCCTGTCACAAAATTCTGGCCCTGACACTCACAAGCTGTGAGTTGACCTTGAGAAAATAATTAAACCTATCTATGATTTAGTTTATTCATGTGTAAATAGGGCTAATTAATATTTGGTAACTCACTGGACTGGGATATTAAATAAGACAACATATCAAAATAACTTAGCAGAGTATATAACACATAAGAAGCAGTCAGTAAATGTACGGATTTTTTGGTGTTTGCTTGTTTTTTGGTTTTTGGTTTTTTTAGTGAATATACACTATAATATCAGTTTCAGGCATAGAATTTAGTGATTCAACACTTATGTACAGCACTTGGTGCTCATTATAAGTGCTCTCTTTAAAACCCATTACCTATTGAACCCATCCCCCCACTTCCTCGCCTCTGACAACCATCGTTTGTTCTCTATAGTTAACAGTCTATTCCTTGGTGGTCTTCTCTTCCCCCTTCACCATGTTAGTTTGTTTTGTTTCTTAAATTTCACATATGAGTGAAATCACATAGTATTTGTCTTTCTTTGACTTATTTCACTTAGGATAATACTCTCTAGCTCCATCCATGTTGTTGGAAATGGCAAGATTTCATTCTTTTTTATCGCTGAGTAACATTCCATTGTGTATATATCCACATCTTCTTTATCCATTCATCAGTTGATGGACATTTGGTCTCTTTCCATAATTTGGCTATTGTTGATAATGCTGCTGCAAACATCGGGGTGCATGTATCCCTTCAAATTATTATTTTTGTATCCTTTGAGTAAATACCTAATAGTGCAATTGCTAGAATAGGTAGTTCTATTTTTAACTTTTGAGGAACCGCCGTACTGTTTTCTAGAATTCAATAAATGTTAACAATCAAGTTATAGACATTTTTAATTATTAATAATAATTTTCATGATTTTTCATATTTATGGCATGTTTATTCTGAATGATAGGTATGCAACACTGGAACACACAGGAAACAATGAAAACATTGAATAACTAACACATTAATTTAAGTATATAGTTCTTGACCTCTTCTTAGTTATTTCAGTGAAGCAACTAATTGCTTTAATTCAAGTTGATAAAGCTTCATCTGTTAGGTCTCTAGAGCCTTAAGCCCAATTTTTATTTCATCAGTGGAATTAAATAATGCCAAATATTAACTACTATTTTTTAAAATTTTGTTTAATGCAAGAGGTAATATACTTGCGTCTGGTTTCAATTCTGTCTACCTATTGCTCATGTTTCCTGAGAAAATTGGAGCCTTTGAGAATAATCCATCATTTTATTGCATTGAGTGATCATATCAGCTATGACAAAGAAGCTGCATGACACACTGGATGTGTTGGAACTAAGTATTGGTAATTTAATAAATGGCCTATAGAGAGGACTCCAGGCAGCAGCTTAATCTTGGCAACCCTACTTTACTGACCTCTACCGCTTGACCCTGCCATTTTGGCCACACTGATTTCACTGGGGTGGGTACCTAACTCCAGGGCATTCAGAGGCTTCTGAGATGACATGACATGAGAGTCTTACCTCACAATGACACTGATACCTTAACTAATCAGCTCTTCCTCCAGGGTGGGATTAGATAGGGACACATGCAGAGAGGGAGTTCACTGGCAGTGGAGGCAGAAGTGAAAACATACCAAAAGAAACCCAGGCAGGTAGAAACTGGATGCTGACTGAGGAGGTAGAGCCAGGCTGGTAAGAAAGCTCTGAGGTAACTTAATAGTTGCATTGTCTCTCAAAGTTTGCACTCCAGTTGCCACAAGGCCTGACTGTTCAGTGTTTCTTATTCTTGCTTAAAGCAGCTTCCCCCGCCCCCCTTTGGCTTTCCTTGAGGATTGGCTAAGATTCTTGTTTTCCTTATTTTTATAGGAGTCCCTATATGAGGTGACCTGAATAAATCTCTGTTCTTTGCAGACAAAAGAACCTGTATAAGAACCAAACTAACACCAAAAATTCGTTAACTTTGGGACTTAAAATATGCACCACATTAATGTAGTTTATTAGTGTACCTATTTAAATAATGAAAAAATTGTATTTAGAGTATTTTCATACAGGGAAATCTTATATTTAATGGTGAGATCTTTTTGTTTGCTTTCCACAACTAATCTATGGAAGGATCTTTAAGTATACGTTCATAAATAGTGCATATATTAAGCACTTACATGGATGTAACATATTGCCATTTCATGCTAATTTCATAGAGCAATATTATAATTATTATTATAGCCTTATTTTAAAACAATATTCATATTTGAGCATTGTTCATATTATAGAAGTTAAGGATATAGAATTTTTAAAAATCTATAGTGCTCTAACTTATGCATGAATGAGAGCAGTGATTAGTCTTCTCAGCTATTACATAATATATATTTAACAAATTGCATTAAATAGTCACAATTTGAGTTTTTGTTCATTTACTTAAAACTAGTTGCTAAGATATTATTCTATTTGAATAGATGATGTTGTTATTTTCCTATATGAAATGTATGCAAACATTTTATTTTTAAAAGATATTTTTTAATTAGCCAGAGAAAAGCCCTACAGTGTCAAGGTTGTCCTCCCAAATCCTCCCATAAACATTTTGTGGTCTCTGCCTATTCGATTAATTATTTGCCTGCTCGTCGGTGTCTGTCATTAGCTTATAAACTTCTAAAGGAGCAGAGCTGTATCTCCTGTAACATATATCCCCATTATTAGGAACATACTAGGCATTCAATAAGTATTTGCTTTTTACAGAAGTAAAAAATAAGCAAGCATATAAAACCACGTTTTAAAGGACTGTAAATGATACATTTACTCACATGCTTATGGCAGCAACTAAATGCTTCTATTGAATATCTACTTAAGGCATTATTAGACTTAAGGCCATTATGCTCCAAATAGGATGAAAGCAGATGGGATATTTCACTGCTCTACTCCAGGAAGGGGAAGGAAAATGATCAAAATTTGTCATCAGAAGTACAAATTAATAAGGCATTGAAACATCATTTGAAACCTAACATGTTATGCAGTTCTTGTGGCTAAGATGTAATTTAATTATTGATGATCATTTTGATATTAGAAACCTTTGATACTGAAGTCCTGAAAGCGTAGCAAAACCTCTGTGCCTGCCCTTTCTCTTGTGCATACAAATCTGGAGCGCTAGGCTTGCGCTACTTTGTGCTGACGGAGGTGGAAGGGGAGACGGAGGTGGAAGGCTGCCACTGAATTTGAATTATGTAGGGAACATAGCCGTGTTGTACTCTCTTGTCAATATCTCCTTCCAGCTGGTGCTGACATAATTAGGCACATCAAGCACAGAAGAAGACATTTTAAATTCAAAGCACTGTTCCAAGTCCTGTGAGTAGCTATGAGAGGGGCCTGAAGTAATCAGTAACACATGGTAAGGTGTGTGGTTATAGTACATTATCCACCCACCCTGGGTCTATTATAAGACATGAAGAAGTAGAAAAGCCAAGACTGTTAACTTTTTAAAGAGTGGCCCTGTTTAAAGAGTTTGACTTATTACAATGTGTGTGTGTGTGTGTGTGTGTGTGTGTGTGTGTGTATATATACACACTTAGAATCGAATCTTTCATCACCAACATAAAGCCAATAAATGTCAACTTCCTGAGACCAAGAACTTCAACCTCCTTTATTCTTTGTTATGCCCCCAGCCTCTAACATGCTGTGTGTCATCTAGTAAGTTGTCAATAAGTATGTGTCTGACAGAATGAATATGTAAATGGAGAGCCCTGGTCTTACTTATCTTTATCAGTAAAGTGGGAATATACCATACGTTATGGGACTGCTGTATGTATTAGAAGTAAATTAGATAAAGCATCGAAGCATCTGTAGCAACAACTGATGATCATTAAAATGGGAGCCATATATAATTATGATATATAATTGAAATTTCAATGGAGTATATTATACAGTTTGGCGTTTACAAATATAACTCAGGCTTCTGTCCCTCTCTGTCTTGCCTCACTCTCACTGTCTCCTCGCTCCCCCAGTCCTTCTTTATTCCTTCCCAGCCCTCTATTTCCTACACATTGGTTTGGCAGAACAGTGTACTTATCGTTTTTAAATTTGTCTTCAAAGCTTATCACTTGAGGATCTCAGATGCCACTCTAAAAGACATATCAAAGTATTTTCCTAAACAAAGACAATTATCTCCCAAGAAAAATTTTGGTGCCAGCGAGATTAATTTTTCACCCGCTTCAGATATGTAATTTCCACTGTCATTCATAGAAAGTTCTGTCACAGCTGAAAAAAGACACCATATGGAACAAGGTCCGTAAATACCTTCCTGCAGCATGTGAGGGTATAAATTTAGTTTGTGATCCCAAGGATTACAATAATCTAAGTGGTGGCTTTCAAACTGCAAGGTGGAATTTTAGAAGTCTCTGGAGAAAGAGAGGTTGAATGCTTGAGTCTCTGGGCCCTTAAATACTAACAATTTAATTTGCTCAACTGATAACTGTTTGCTTGAAAAAAAAATCCATGCTTAGAGAAAAGTTTCAAAATCACTGGACTAAATAAGCTGGAGAAATATCAGGAAAATGTTGCCCAGTAAAAGTTCTATGGCATAAAACATTAACAGAATATAAAGCAGTGTCTAATGAGAATAAGATTTCATCTATTTACAGTATTCTTCAAGAGAGTATAATCCAAGGCATAATCTAGGGCCACAGACTGCGCAAGTGTATGTGTTTTTGCAACATGTCATCTATGTGTATCACCCATTCATAACTTGAAACAGAGCAACTCTGTCAAAGCTTGTGACACGGCACAAAATGGTATTCCTCTTTTTGTCCAGTAGCTGCCACTGCTTAGTCTACAACATTCTCAGATTGCCTCTAGTGAAAAAATGTCTCACACTAATAAGAATGGGATACAAAAGCGTAAGGTGAATGATAGAGCTTTTGATTCTACACATTTGGAAAGAGAGCGATGATTCTGATTGTCACTTTCCAGTGACAGTGCTCTTTCAAACAAAAGGGGTTCTTAATTAATCTACCATACATGTTAAAAGAGTTTACAAGGATTACTGAGCACATTTTCTGTATTTGGGTCTTCTGAGAAGTAGAGGGACAAGGTAGGATTTGATATGCAAGAGGTTTACTAGGGAAAATTTGTGTGAAAGATAAAAGGGAGACAACAGGAGCAGGCAGGGAGAGCCTGAAGACCACATGGCTGGTCTGACACCTGTGAAGGGAGGAAGGAGGCTTGGCTACAAGGAGTCTCAGACTGCAGCACTGTCCTAAGAAACCTTTGGGCAGGCCAGTGCAGGCCCAAGCCACAGTTGCCCTCCAGTGGACTCCTGTTTCCTGTGAACACTTGCACCTTATCCCAAAAAGCAGCAGCCTGAGGAAAGCATGGCCTCAGACAAGCGCTGGTTATTGATCATAGATAGGGACTACAGTGGGGTCTGTCACTCAACTCTGCTCTTTCAGCAGATCTGAGAAATGCAAATAGAGAAATTCTTTGTTTTTGAAGAACTCTTAAGAATTCTAACCCGGCAGACAATACATTCAGCCAGGCCTTTTAACTGATCTAAAAAACAAATCAGCTTTACCTTTGCTTTCACAGCATAATCCCTCACTACAAATAATCAGTCCTAAAACAGGGAGTTCTTCCAATGAAGTACTTATGGCAACATGGAGAATTATGTCGTTGACAGTTTCTAGGATTTGTTACTTTCGGTATGCATTTATCCATTTCACAAGCGTGAGGGAATGAAGCAAGTGCCTACTGAATGACAGGCAAAGTAGATGTCATCTCTTTCCAATCTTCGACATATTATCATGCACACAACATGCACGTAATCCAGCAAGTTATTTTCAGAATCCAGAGCCCAGGCGACATAGCACCTAGAAAATAGAAGGTGCTTAACAGTATGTGGTGACTGAATGGGTGAACTGGCACCATTCTTTGTAATGAAATTCTGTCATCTTAAGAAGGCATGTGACACTAGAACATTTTTAGAGGGCTCTATTCCAATACAAAAAACTTAAACATTTCTAACCTAGAATCTTCACTCAAAACAATGTATTTTAAGTAAATAAAAAGTTAGCACTAAAAAAGTTATCAATAGTGATTCAGCCATGTTACCAATTTGGTTGCATTTTTATGAATTTTTATATTTGATTTTTTTTAAGTCTGCGTTTTCTATTGTTTAATCTTTGAGGATAATATAAAACTCAGAATACAAACCATGCACCTAATGATGACGTTTCCTTGAAACCAAAAATGAAATTTTTTTAAAGCAGGGCATTTTAGCCTGACTTAAACACATCTGATTTTTCTGTTTCCAGCTAACTGTATGTCTTTATAAACTCTGTTTCCAATACAATCACATTCTATTAAGTTTAACAAGAAAATTAATAAAACAAAACCATAACTTTAGAAACAGATGGTTCTATGTTCTTTTCTCCAGTCATGACATATTAATACAAAGGCGTTTTATAACAGTAACCCAAGCAGGAAACTACAGTGATATTGTGGTTTTTAAAAAAATATCTTGTTTCTTTCAGTTCTACAGACATTTAAAGAGACTGAGAGAGTGTCTGTTATCACAATGAACAAAAAGTCAGAAGTACTAAAATCGACCTCTACATTTACACACAATTTCCTGAAATCTTATAAATCACCCTGTAGTACTTTTTTTCATATTTCTCCTGAAAGACCACTGAGGAATTAACCATAGGGTTTTAGAAGTTGAAGCCATATTTCAGCTCTGCAGGATTTGTGCAAGCCATCAGATGCTACCCAGGCTTGGGAGACAGACATTTATTACGCATTTGTCGTCTGGCCTATTCTAGGTCTTGCTGTATAGCTCTATACTTTTAAATAATAGAAAATCATTACAGGTAATGATTATAGGATGTCTTGATTTAATTGACCAATTTGGGAATTAAGTCTAAAGGGTTTTTAATTGTTATTTTGTAAGCTTTTAGAGTTTCTAGTTACCCCTGTCAATTCCTAAGAAATAACAAAACGCACTTTGTAGTTAAAGTGAGAATATTTCCCTGTCGAAAATTGCCTGTTTTTATTATTGTAAGAATTGGTCCACTGAACTTAGCTCAGCCTCCAAGGTCTCGGCGAGAATGCTATGATTAATGAGGTAGCCATTAATGTCAGTAGATTGAACAACCAAAATCTGATTATATTAAAGTGCTTCCCAAACATTAGGGTCACATTAACAGTTTATTGAAACAAGCTGATAAAATTTAAAATGGTCATCTAATTCCCTTGGGTTCCTAATTGTTGCATGATAAATCACTCTGTAGAGAAATCTATTACAATGTTCCAAATGAGAAAATGTAATTTACTGTACCATTACTAGGGTGTCTGAAAGCACTTCAGTTCTTTAACGGGAGGATTTTGCTAGAATGAGAAAAAAATGTTCAGATTTTTTAAAGAGTCTGGCCTTGAACAAAACCTCTTAATGATAAATCTTCTGACTATGAATTGGGTAAGAAAAATGATGCATTTTATGAGCCTGCATTATGTAAAAACAAATTACATTAAAGTTCTTTATGCGTCGATTACTGAAAGTTCAGCGTGAATGAGCCTTTATTGATGCTCATCTACTCTTTAGGAGGAAATCAGTGCAGAAATCAACTTCACCCTCTAAACTAGTTGAAATATTTCCTTACTCTGGAAGTCTGGTCAAGTGCCCTCCAGAGACTAATGTCTCTGCTTTGGAAGATAAATTTCAGGGATCCAAGAACAAGTGCAATCTTTGCCTGTTTGGGTTTCTGATCATATGTCAATCCCTGAACGCAGTATTTCCAGGAATGGCCCTGCAGTTTCATATATTGTTAAGCAGTTGAGACCATGTCGTCACTTATTCCTGGAAAAACCACTGGCCAAGAGAGGGGAGGAGGAGGTGAGCATTTCTGGGAATGGCCTGAAAAGGTGGTGACCCCCATTGTTTTTATATAACTGATGACACGGTTAAAGGAAAGGCACATAAGCATGTGCAAATAATGGGAAACTGTTAATCTATGCAGTGTTTATGGCAAGGGAATATTCGAGGCTTTGAGACTCTAAATTGCTAAAATTATTACTTAAACTCAAGGAAAGTATGTTTCTGAGCAGCTTTCTTTGACTCTCTCTTCTCCCTGATTCAGAATGACTTTTAGTCTTTCCTTTCCACATTCTAAGTTGACTGCATAAATCTTTAACAGAACACTCACCAAATTGTAATAATTTATGTGTTTATGTCACTTGCTAGCTTTTCAAGGACAGTAATGCTATTTTGAAACAACTCTTTAATCCCAGATACTAACATGATGTGGACATACAGTAAATGTTCAAGAAATACGTACTGAATGAATAATGAATGAGTGAATGAGTGGATGGATGGATAGATAGGATAGATAAACAGATAAATTGATCTCCAAGTAGCAAATTTGCCATTTTATTTCCCCATGTACTCCATAGCTATTTCACATGTTTAGTTTGTGATCAGGGTGTCTTTAAAAATTCCTTCTAACCCATATTTTTTATTTTACCAGAAATGATTGTTTAGGTATTCTTTCTCTTTCATTTGCCCACATGTCCCCCAAGGAAAGACTTGGAGGGATGAACAACAGCTGGTGTTAACACATCTAGTATATTTTAGAAACTCATAAGACAGCGTGGTTCTAGAGTAAACCATGGGTCTAGGTGGCTGGGTAGAGGCCATGGAGATAACCATCAGTTTGGGGAGTGATGGTGACACTTGTAGCTTAGATCAGCCTGTGATGAGCTCCTGAGAAAGCAGAGTTATTGGAAAGGCTAAGTTGACCACCTGGAAAATTGTGACAACCAATCCCCAAATCGCCACCTGTATTTTAATTTTTTTTAATGTTGATTTATTTTTGAGAGAGAGAGAGAGAGACAGAGCACAAGCAGGGGAGGGGCAGAGAAAAAGGGAGACACAGAATCTGAAGCAGGCTCCAGGCTCTGAGCTGTCAGCACAGAGCCTGATATGGGGCTCGAACTCACAAACTGTGAGATCATGACATGAACTGACGCTTAACCGACTGAGCCACACAGGTGCCCCCACCACTTGGATTTTAAATGTACCCTTGTCTTTTAAGTGGTTGAGCATCTGACTTCAGCTCAGGTCATGATCTCACCGTTCGGTTTCAAGCTCCACATAGGGCTCTGTGCTGACAGCTCAGAGCATGGAGCCTGCTTGGATTCTGTGTCTCCCTCTCTCTCTGTCCCTCCCCCGATTGTGGGCTCTCTCTCTCTCTCTCTGTCTCTCTCTCTCTCTCTCTGTCTCTCTCTCTCAAAAATAAATAAACATTAAAAAATAACTGTACCCAGGAAAGTTCAGATATAGTTATTACATTTTTCTTACTCAATTCATAGTTGGAAAACTCTTTAGAATTTTGCAAGAGTGTCTAGATACATCTTGGTAATCATCCTACAGACCTCAGTGTCTTAACTTGAGGAAAGGATACCAGGGAAAGATAGTATGTAGAACAGGACCCAACTCTTGCACACAAAGAGAATACAAAGAATCATCTTAGGTAAAAATAGGTAAATCACATGTATGCATTAAATCAGATATCTAACGCTTTTATTTCCTATAGAAAAAAATTTTATAAGAATAAGAAATGTAAGGGGCACCTGGGTGGCTCAGTTGGTTAAGCATCTGACTCTTGATATCAGCTCAGGTCACGATCTCACAATTTGTGAGTTTGCGCTCAGCAGTGGGCTCTGTGCTGACAGTGCAGAGCCTGCTTGGGGTTCTCTTTCTCTCTCTCCCTCTTTCCCTGTCTCTCTCTATATCTCTTTCTCTCAAAATAAATAAATTTATTAAAAAAATAAATGTATCCGTATTGAATCTCAAAAATTAAATGTTTCTGTGGTCAAAAGCTTACAGATTTGATAATTCAATTAGAAGGAGAGTGTGCAGAATTTCAAAAAGTTATATCATTTTCTCTTTGCTTCAGAGAAAAATATCCTTTGGTATGGTATGAGTATTTAAAACATCGTATTTTTATTCAGGTGTTAGAAACTACCCCTCATATTTCAGACCTTAAACTGACATAACACTAACTTCAGATTGGTTACATTGTGGGCAAATACAGAATATTGGTACCTGTATGGCTTTCTCTATCATTTCTCTCAAGTTTTTATTAAAATTTCTTCTCATAGGAGAGCCTTTTTTTTTTTAACCAAGATACCAAAAAAGCACACCCTGTTCCCATATCCTTTTGAAAAAAGTTGCTCTCAGCGTACCAGATATATTAACATAGTATGTATTTTTTCATGTTATTGTCTGCTTTCTCCCACTTAAATATAAGCTCCATGAAAATAGAAAGTTTGTTATTCATAGGTAAAATACCAGTGCCTATAACAGTTTCTAGCACGTCATAGGTGTTCAAGAAATATTTGCTGAATAAAAAAAACAGAGGGAATAGAATGTATTAGTTACAAAAGCATCTTCTGTTTTTAGAAGAGTAAGTAATTTATTACGGTAGGGGTACAGAAGTTGTAGGGAAGTGTAGTGATCGGATTTGCATTTTTGGAAAGCTCAATCTGGCATCATGCACAAGATAGTTCATCTTTACATCAGTTTTGATGAGCAACACTTTTTGACAAATTTGAATTATATTATTTCTGATATGATTTCAATAAGCATTGAATTGAAATGGACATTAACTGAGCATCAGGATGGAAAATAGCAAACAAGGGTCTTGGGTCATCCACAAATTGAATTTTTTTTTCATAAGTACTTAGACATCACCTTGGCTGGGTGGCATTTCAAGCTCCCTTGGTTCATGAATACCATTCTCTCCTCTTTTTCAGCTTCAAAGATCTCAAAACTTTGAGGGGAAGGTTTATATCCACTATAGAAGTTAGGGAGATATGGTTAATATTATGCATGCTCAAAGAGGCAAAATAGAAACAGGATTCATTTGCTTCCTAGATCTGTGGTTCTCATCTCGGTTGTAACCCAAAAGCACATGTCATGATTCTGAAAGCAGGTCAGAAAGCACTCAGCCAAATTCAAAAGAGTCCTACCACTCTGATCCCAGCCACCATTCATGGGAGTACGCATCTCAGTGAAAGTCTTCTTTTTGAATCCTAAATAATTGAATTAGATAGATAGACAAATAGGTAGATAAAAATAAACGCTAAAAAAATCATTATGGATTAAGGTCACATTTTTATTGATATTGAGCATTTGTTCCCACATAGGTTTAGTTATAATTTAGGTTTCCTCTCCTGTGAACTGCATATCCATATCCTTTGTCTATATTCTTTTCTATGGGTTGATTGTATTTTTCTTGTTAATTTGTAGAATTTTTTATATATTCTGGTTACTAATCCTTAGAGGACTATATGGGTTGCAAATATCTTCTCACTTCTTTTTTACTTTTCTAGTGTCTTTTTATGCATAAAAGTTTTTTTCTTTAATGCAGTAGAATTAATCAGGCATTTCCTATGTTTTTGTTTTTGTTTTTTAAATCTTATTTCATAAACCCTTTCCTGCCTTAAAGTGACAAAGAATTTTCTTCTGTATTCCTTGACCATCCTACCTAGAATTGCAACCCTGTCTTTTCCTCCAGATACTCTTTACATCTCTACTTTCACTGGGTATATTTTTCTCCAAAACACTTATAGTTTTCTAATATACTATATAATTTGCTTGTCTATGTTCTTGTCTGTTTCACTACATAAAATGCGTGCTTCATGAGAGCAGAGATTTGGTGTACATTTTTTAAAGTTTTATTCACTTTGGGGTAGGGGCAGGGCAGAGAGAGAGGCAGAATGGGAATCCCAACCAGGCTCCATGCTCAGCATAGAGCACAACGCAGGGCTCAATCCCATGAACTGCGAGATTACAGCCTGAGCTGAGATCAAGAGTCAGACACTTAACTGACTGAGCCACCCAAGCACACCCAATACAATTTTCTAATGATGTGTCCCTGAAACCTAGAGGAGTGCTTGTTACAAGTAGATGTTAAATAAATATTGATAATTAATATATTCATTTTTCTTATTTTAAAACTTTACCTTTTGCATTTCGATCTTTAAATCTCTTGGAATTATTTCTCTGTGTGTAGGGCACAGAGTTCCACTTTTCTGGATTTCCAAATGGATAACAAATTGTCCTAGCACCATTTGTGCAATTGCCCAACAACTGAAGTGTATGTACAGATTCCCTAATACACCTGTTTTCATATATTGTTATATATACAGTAGAAGATAAACTCCACTAAAATAGAGACTCTCTTTATCTGTTCTAGCCTCAGTACATAAAACAGTGATTATCAAAATGGAATATTATATAGAAATGAGAACAAATGATTTATAAGCACATGTAGCAATATGAATGAATTTCACAAATATAGTGAACAAAAAAACCAAAATACTAAGAGTCTTCACCGTGTGAATCCATTTATATAAAGTACAATACAGACAAAACTAATGTATAATTTTAGACATTAGAATAGTGGTCATCCTTGGGAAAGAGTAGTGACCAAAAGGGCACAAGAGGGAGGTCTCTGGGTAGCTGATAATGTTCAGATCTTTATCCGGTTGCTGATGCATTCAATAAAAAATTTCAAAGGCTTAATAAATATTTGTTTGGGGCTTCTTATTTCATTCCTTTGCTTATCCCTATATGTCTACATGGATACCAGAAGACATCAATTACTAAACTTTAAAATGAATCTCACACCCAAGAAAATGAGTTTTGCATTTTGTTATTATTTATCAAACTTATATTAGCTAAGTTTGAGCATTTATCCTACCTTTTTTATGCACACTAAACTCTTGGCAATTAAATAGTAGATGAAGAAATGGGTTTTTTTATAGAAGCATTCTAGCTAATCATGTGGAAGAATTATTATTGTAGCATTAGAGTATCATGATTTTGCAATCTCTTCTGTATTAATGGATCTAATCATTGATGACCAACGGCTGCTAACATTTCCAAAAGGGAGGCTTTATGTACTTGCAAATGGAAGAGCACTGCTGGAGAAATAGTGTTGCCTAAAAAATAAATAAACAAATAAATAAATAAATAAATAAATAAAACTGTACCTGATTTTTAAATCTCCATATACAACTAGCAATTCATAGGAAATAGAGAAGGCAGCAGATGTTATACTGCAACATGGGATGCAATCAGCAAAATCCAGAATATTGGAAACTACAGGACAAACCTGGTTTATTCAAAGAATAAATTGCAAGAAAGTAAAGTAGGGTCTGGAGGAATGGCGGAAGGCAGATATATAGACTTTCCACCAGTTGCAATGCATGGGCCTTGTTTGAATCCTGAGTCAATAAAATGAACTGTAAAATAGTTATTACATTTTATCGAACAATTGGAAATTTGAACACTGAGTATTTTGACAATATTGAGGTATTTAAGTATGATGATATAATGGTGGTTAGTTCTGTTTATTTTTTAACCCAATTAACAAGCTTGGTTTATTTATCTTGTATATAAAACTTTAGAATGCATATTAAAACTACTTAATACCCTTTATTTTTGTTTTGTTTTTATTGATAGTTTATATACAGTGCAATATTGGTTTCAGAAGTAGAATTCATTGATTCATCACTTACATAAAACACCCAGTGCTCATCACAAATGCCCTTCTTAGTACCCATCGCCCATCTAGCCTGTATAGCACCTATCTCGCTCTATCAACCCTGGGTTTGTCCTCTATTGTTAAGAATCCCTTGCGGTTTGTTTCCCTTTCTTCTCTTCCCCTCTCCTCCCCTCCCATATATTCATCTGTTCTGTTTCTTAAGTTTCACATATGAGTGAAATCATATGATATTTATCTTTCTCTGACTGACTTATTTTGCTTGGCATAATGGATTCTAGTTCCACCCATGTTCTTGCAAATGGAAAGATTTCATTTTTTGATGACTGAGTAATATTCCATTGTGTGTGTGTGTGTGTGTGTGTGTGTGTGTGTGTGTATCTCACATCTTCTTTATCCATTCATCAGTTGATAGACATTTGGGCTTTCTGCATAGTTTGGCTATTGTTGATAATGCTGCTATAAACATTGGGGTGCATGTACCCTTTTGAATCTGTATTATGTCTTTTGGGTAAAGATCCAATGGAAAAAAGACAGTCTCTTCAACAAATGGTGTTGGGAAAACTGGATGGCAACATGCAGAGAAATAAAACCAGACCACTTTCTTACACCATACACAAAAATGAATTAAAAATGGATGAAAGACATAAATGTGAGACAGGAAACCATCAAAATCCTAGAGAACACAGGCAACAACCCCTTTGACCTTGGCTGGAGCAACTTCTTACTATACATATTGCAGAAGGCAAAGGAAATGAAAGTAAACATGAACTATTAGGACTACCAGATAAAAATCTCCTTCATAGCGTAGGAATCAATCAACTAAACTAAAAGGAAGCCTATGGGATGGAAGAAGATATTTGCAAATGACATAGCTGGTAAAGGGTTAGTATCCAAAATCTATAAATAATTTATCAAACTAAACATGCAAAAAACCAAACATACCAGTTAATAAATGGGCAGAAGACATGAATAGACAGGATACTCAAAGAAGACATACAGATGGTTAACAGACACATGAAAAGATGCTCAACATCATTCACCATCAGGGAACACAAATCAAAACCATGATGAAATATCACCTCACACCTGTCAGAATGGCTAAAATTAACAACACAAGAACAACAGGTGTTGGAAAGGATGTGGAGAAAGGGGAGCCCTCTTGCTCTGCTGGTGGGAATACACACTGGTGCAGCCACTTTGGAGAACAGAATGGAGGTTCCTCAAGAAATTAAAAATAAACTACCCTACAATCCAGCAATTGCAGTATTAGGTATTTACCCAAATGGTGGTTAGTTATGTTTAAAAAGAAAAGAAAGAAAGAAAGCCATTATCTTTTAGACATGCAAAATATTGTTGAATAAAATACAAAAATGTATTAACTAATCTCAGTCATATAATTTTACAGTAGGCTTAAAAGTTATATACATGCACACAGACCCTTCTGGATTTTACTAGAATTATAATTTAAAGATCAGTTTGGGAAAAATTGTATCTTTACAATATTTACTCTTCCTGTCCTTTTTGTAGATCAAAACTTCCTTCATTTACCCAAATATTTTTAACACATCTTTTCAGATTAATTTTAGAACAATTTTTCCAAAAAAAGAATAGGTTTTTCCAACTTCTTCAGTAATATGATTTGAGGTTTGACTGATATTTCATTCTAGCTATATATGATTTGGGGAAGAATTGAGAAAGTTATAAACACTGTCTTTCATTCAAAGCATGAAACATATATCTAGCCATTTAACTGTTTTCCATAGAAGTCTTTAATATCTTTTATTTGCATTTTTCCTAGGCAATGCATATTTATTACTGTTGTTATGAAAAATGGCAGTTTAGTGTATTTGTTTAGAGTATGAGCTTTGAAGTTGGACTGCCTGTCTCCATAAGTTACTAGCTTTGTGGCAAATGGCTTAACTTCTTTATTCTTCAGTTTCCTCACCTGTAGAATGGAAATGGGAATAATAATTATTATTTCTGTGTCTTAATATTTTGCTTTTCCTTGTTACTGCAGTGGACACATAGATAGAGGCCAGGAATATTAGTTAACTAAATATTAGGTTATTTATCATGTTGAATATTGTCCTTTCATTTATATTTTTTCAGTGTATTTATCGAGAATAAGTGTATTGAGGGGTGCCTGGGTGGCTCAGTCTGTTGAACGTTTGACTCTTGATTTTGGTTCAGGTCATGATTTCATGGTTTGTGACTGACAGCTCAGAACCTACTTGGGATTCTCTGTCTCCTTCTCTCTCTGTCCCTCTCCCACTTGTGCTCTGTCTCTCGCCCAAAATAAATAAATAAACATTAAAGAAAAGAATAGGTGTATTGAGTTTTACCAAATTACTTTATTACTTAAATTATCTCTCAAACTATTGATGGTATGTATGTGTGAATATATGACACTGTAGGTGGCTGGTTTTGAATGTTTGAAAGGGTGCACTGAAGTGTTTCTGTCTTCAATGGCTCCTGTTAAATTTAAGTTATCCACTTCTTCGGTAAATTTCGGTATTCCATTTTGCTGACACTGAAAGGAGAGAAGTCAGAGGGGGAAAGGAGGTTAAGTCTGTTGGCAGATAAAAATACAGGATATTCAATTAAATTTGACTTTCAGATAAACAATGAATACTTTTTTTTAGTGCAAGTATGTCCCAAATATTCCATGGGATATTCTTATACTAAAAGAATTATTTTTTTCTCTAAAAATTAAATTTATCTCTGAGTCCTACATTTGTATTTCCTAAATCTAGTTAGGAAGCTATTGCAGTTGATGACAGTACAGAGGGAAAAAAATGAAAAGCTTTGAGAAACAGTGATTCTAGTATTGACTTTTTGGACCATCAGTCACTAACTCCTAAATACAGACCATCCTTACACCTAATTCTTCTCTAAAAAGAAAAGAGTTAGAGCGTTTTATTGGTTTTAGTCTCAGTACTAAATGTTACATCTCCAAGGCAAAAGCAGTTAGTTCACCCTTGTGTCTCCTGGATATTAGGTTACCGTAGAGGCTTGCATTGAGATCATAGAAACCAAAGTGCGCCTCAGTAGTAGAAGAAACACTGCCAACTGCAGCATCAAAAACCACAAGAGCCTCTTGTAGGTTGTGTTTCATACATCTATGTACAGTTCTCACATTTTAAATTTTACATAATGCGTTCGTCTTATTAAAAATGTAAACAAAGAGAAAGTACTTCAGTCCATTAATTTCCTCCAGGTGCTTTATCCTCTTCTCTTTGTTTCCCAGCTGGTTTTGTATTTCTTATTTGTTTTTTGTTTGTTTTATTTTGTTTTGTTTTTGTTTTTTGCTTTCCAGTTCTTGCATCGTTACCTACTTTTTGAAACAGAGCCAACAGTAAAAAGAAAAAGCCATTAAACCAATGGAAGCATGGCTATGGTTGCTGATTTAAGTAGCACTTCATCTAAATTGAAGCTGCTCTTTTAAATTAAGAACACTGTTGCTTTATCGGAAGGCGCTATATATAAACACAAATATGTATATACATAAAAAAATATATATCTTCTTCAACTGATGGCAGGTCACAAGTTTAAATTCCAGTCAACCATACAAAGCTGTACCTCGACCTTGTCTGGCCAATGAGCCATCGCTTGGACTAAAATAATTTCCCATTCTGTCCATTTATCTAAGTCAAGCAGGAGCTAGCAATGCAGCAGATGAGGCTTGCATCCATTTAAAGCAAGAGCTAGTCCTTGGTTTATGAAAACTTTCCCTAGGCATTCTGAAAAATCATTCTAATACTGTCAAATACAAGTTTGAATTCCAACTCTTTCATTTACTTGTTTTGTGACCACAAGTAGTTTATTTAACATTCCTGAACTGTGGTTTCCTTTTATGTGATGGGGTAAATCATACTGAGCTTACAGGTGTACTGGAAGTCTGTGTAAGGCAATGCCAACCTATATAATTTTTATGTTATACTACAGGTGGGAATGTAAAATAGTATAATCACTTTGGGAAACCTTGTGGAAGTGTATTTAAGCTTAACTATATACCTACCACATTACCTGGCCATTCCATTTTTAAGTATTGAGCCAAAAGAAATAAAACTATGTGTCCATATAAGACTTGTACACCAATGTTCATAGGAGCTTTACTTGTAAAAGATAAAGTGTGGAAATAACCTGAATGTCCATTGATAAGCAAATTGATGAAAATTTTGTGGTATATTCATACAGTGTATTATTACTAAGCAACAAAATAGAGTTAACTAATGATACGTGCAACAATATGGTGAATCTCAAGATAATTATGCTGGATAGAACTACTCAGAATCATACTGTGTGATTCACTTTATATAAAATACTAGGAAATGCAAATTAGTGCATAATGACAGAAAGTTCATCAGTGCTTGCCTGGGATAGGAGTGGAGGGAGGGAAGTAGTACAAAGGGGGCAAAAGTAAACTTTTGGGGCTGATGGAATTGTATTTTACCTTGATTATGGCTGTATTCCACAGGTGTACATATGTCAAAGTCACCAAAATACACACTCAGATATGAGCACCAGATAGTATGCCCCAGTAAAGTTGAAAGAAACAAAATACAAAGTGATATCATTATTAATAATGATTTAATATCCAAAAGGAAATGCTTTTTGATTTTTCCTTGAATAATCAGGGTGGTGATTCCTATATACATTATACCTTGGAATTTCCTTGATTCTGTGCTATTTCTCTATAAAACTAAATTCACTGTTATCAATTTTTGTTAGAAAGCTTTTAAAATATTTCTAATTCATTAGCATTATAATTCTTTATAAGAATTACAACTCATATATACATATACATATATTTCAGTTTAATACACCAAAATTACCACACTTGTTACTTAAATTTCTTCATGTTTTCCCTTTTCTATCACGAAAGGACTGTATTACGCTTGTTTAAAATTGAGTATGATCGGGGCACCTGGTTGGCTCATTTGGTTAAGCGTCTGGCTCTTGACTTCAGCTCAGGTGTTGATCTCATGGTTTGTGGGTTCAAGCCCCACATAGAGATCTGTGCAGATAGCATGGAGCTTGCTTGGGATTCTCTCTCTCCCTCTCCCTCTGCCCCTCCCCTACTCAGGTGCTCTGTTTCTCTCTCCCTCAAGATAAATAGATAAACTTATTTTTTTAAATTGAGTATGTTCAGTTCCTCCCCTTGCTGCTCAGATATCTAGAAATCTCGACCATAAATCCTGTTACTCTTCTCTCTAATTCACCTCTTTTAGTTTACCCAACACCCTTGACCTCTCTTTACATATAATTCCATATGCCAAATGATTCCTAACCTGTGCTCCTTCACTTCTAACAACACCGTGAAGACCACGATTCCTTCTCCTTGCCCCAGAAATCCAGATCAGGCTGGCTTGCCATCCTCTTTTGCCTTTTTCAGCAGCACAGATCACACAGAAACACAGATCACACAGAAACATGACGGAGAATGTGTGACAGGCCATTGGTGATGAATAACATAACTTATTTCTTTTAATGAAGGTCTCTTACAAGATGCTAAGAGTAAGTTTATAAGATAGAGGGGAAACTTAAGGGAAGAAAAAAACGAAGAAAGGGAAATGGGAGGAGAAAAGAAAAGGAGAAAGCGACTAAATTCTATCAACTCTGTGTAGGTACATGAGTTGCTTTTTGAAATAGAGTTATGGTCCTGTTTCTACTTTCTTTATTTTAATACTCATCCAATCCATTTGTAGAAGTAAGAGCAACCTTCCACAGGTATGTCACATCATATGCCTCTTTAAAGGCTTCCCATTGCTTCCGGTTCCTGATGACCACCAGGATCTTCATGCTCCCATATGTTCTTGTCCCTGTTTATCTCCCCAGCCTTACTTGGCACTGACTCTCTCCACTTCTTTCACTTGTTCTGAGAAACCTCACCTTCTTTAGAATACATCATGGTTTTCCCTTTGCCTCATGGCTCTCACTTGTAGTGCTGTCCCTACTGTTCCTTCTCCTCACTTCACAAACTCCCATCATTCTTCAGGCAGGTCTTAGTTTTATGGTCAGTTTGAAACCATTGAGTAAACAGCAAACTAAATTGTACTCTCCTATTACACACCCTTGTGGAAATTGTAAATTGTACTTTTTTTTTCTGTCATTGGCCAATTTTTTTTGTATTATATTTATTTGTAGGAGCATTTGTTCAGTGTCTCACCTTCACCAGATCCTTTATGTTAAGGACTGGTAAGCTTTATGTTAAGGACTGGTAAGTAATCTTTGTTAGTTTGATGTTTTGCTTTGTTTTGTTTTGTTTTACTCTTCGTTATATCCATAGTCCTAAGTATATTGGAGACTGGCACATAGTAGGTGGTCAACAGATATTTGTTTAATGAGTAAATGAATGAATGGAAAAATGGGAAATGATTCTATAAAATAGTCTTCTCCTCTCATTAAACATGAGAAAATTGAGTGTCAGAGAGCATATTGTCAAATTAATGCATACTCTATTATTCATAGAACACACAAAAAAGAAAATAACACAGAAAAAGAGCCAGGTACAACTAAGGGAATAAGAATTCATGTCATAAATATAAGCTTCAGTTTATTTTTAGTTACAGTGAAAGTACATTTAGTTACATTTTCCTCTTTAAATCAGAAGGCTTGATTAAGTCCAATGCTGCTCTCTCAAAATGAATACTCTCATAACTTTAGTCAAATATTCCCCTAGTGCTATGTTTCTGTACCTTGGGCCACATTTGCCAAACCTACCTGTGATTTCAACTGCAGCTCTGGTGGACAGTACTCCACACACTGCCAGTGTCCTCTCTCCAATTCTCTCCTCAGGACTGTTTTCAAACCAGCCCCAGTGCAAGGTCAGTCTGGAGGGGCGGGGGAAATAATATTTCTGGATCAACCATCAACCAATGCATGATGGAGTAAGCAGACAAATGCCTCCATCTTCTGGTCTTTCATGGGGACAATTTGGAAATGCTTTCCACCCTGGCCTTAGAAAGTTTCCACTATCCACAGTGGTGACCGCCCAATAACCGATTAATCCATTATTGAATTTGCCTCCTCCCTTGTCTCATTCCTCCTACTCACTCACTTGTCCGTTTTAAATTCACTTCTCAAATAAACTACCTGTACCCAACTGCTGTTTTAGGCTCTGATTTGGGTGAAACCTAAATTAAGATATCCCCATTTATTCATTTAAGTATTTGATATGGGCAATTCTGGGCAATGGAGTTTCAGATTAAATGGCATGCCCTTGTCCTTTAAAAATTTAATTTAATGGGGTACAAAAAAGTGTAAATATGATACATTATCATACAGAAAAAGCTTTGATAGATAAATACACAAATGAAGTTGGGAATAAAATATAGGTGGGGGAATCAGGGGACAATTGAAAAGATAATGAAGATTTGAGGAGCCTTACAGGATCGATAGAAGTGTATTAACAAGATAAGGAGTTAGAGTAAAGGCATTTAGGATCAACAGGTTCAAAAGCACACGCTAAATCACAGAAGGACATGACATATGCTGGAAATAGTAAAACATTCAAAGAATCTGTAACTGAGGTACTAGGGCTGTACTAAGTCCTGTGGGATTGGTCACCCACAGGTGGAGGAATGTTATAGGCAGTGAAGTGACATAAATATCAGAAAAAGAATTCTAAGGGGTAAAAGCCCCTATTTTATACTGAAAAAATGTGTAAACATCCAGAGTTTTTCAACAAGGGAGTTACATCAAATCTGAGTTTTTGAAAGATAATTCAGTTAGTCACAAAGACACAGAAGTGGGGAAATCTGGAGGCAGGAAACATCATGAAGGTGGTGTCCGTGAGAATGGGAAAAAGAGAGGATTCAAGAGATATACTTTACCAAAGCTGACCCCTGAATATCCAAAGGCATTCCAAGTGTATCTACGGTCATTTGTTTTTAAACAGGTGCCCTCATTCTTCCATAATTCACTGTTTTTTCTCCTTTGTGCATAACCTATGCAGACGAATCAAATTATGTATATGTTAAACATGGGACACTGTTTCCTTGTACTGATTCTTTGGAACCAAATTTGAGATAAATATTCTCATGTAGGGAGTTGACTGACACTCATGGAACAGTGAGGAAGGTAGGGTTGGGCAGAGGGAAGATTTGAACCACCATGCACTTACAAGAAAGGCCACTATCAGCCCTACAGGAAGAACTCCAGAGCTGAGATGGTCCTTCAGAGTTATATGGCGCTGCAGCAAGGAGACAGGGCCTTTACAATGCTCCGTGTAGGCCACTCATTGGATGTGAACCATTTCTAGGTAGGATCAATGATCTTGGGCATAGAGTCTATCTTTTGCTCCAAGCAATCCCCAGAAAAAACATCAGCCGAAACCTGGAAACTGCCACCACTCTCCTGCCACAAGAGAAGTGTGTCAGTCCTGAAGGGCAGATCTGACTGTACACCACAGCGTCCCCTACAGCCTTTATTTTATGCCCTGTCTCATTTATCATGATGAAATCCCAGAAGGTTCAACAAGGTCAGTTTATAGGGTGCTCCAACTTTGGTAACATGTGTGATCAACATGTTAAAGCAGAAAGACAGAATAAAGTCCTCCTCTATGAAGTCATTTTATTGTTGCTGTTTTTCTTTAGGAGATGAATTCAAAATACTGTATAATCATTACTGGAATCTGTGATTTGTTTTTATTTTTTATTCTTTGGTTTTGTCAGAAACCAGTTGGTTTTGTTAAAAATAACTTATGGGGGGGGGGGTACCTGGGTGGCTCAGCCGGTTAAGCATCTGACTCTTGGTTTTGGCTCAGGTCATGATCTCACAGCTTCATGAGTTTGAGCCCCACATCAGGCTCTGCGCTGGCAGCACGGAGCCTGCTTGGAATTCTGTCTCGCCCTCTCTCTCTCTGTCCTTCCCTCATTCATGCTGTCTCTGTCTCTCTCAAAAGTAAATAAACTTAAAATTTTTTTAAAAAATAACTTATGAAAAACTTCTGAAATTTTCTAAGCAGTAGCTTTAGAAAGCCTCCCTGACAGAAATGTCCACTTCTCTTAAGTTACTGCTGATGCGGACTGTCAAATAATGAGTGACCTGCTCTGGTACTAAGATAATAAATTTTAAAATAAGTCACAATGTCAGACTGCAATTTCTGGTAGGGACCCATAGTCAGCAGCTGTTGTAATACAAATAAATAAGAAGAATTGGGTGATTCCTCCCACTCTGGTGTCCAAAAAACAGTATTTTATGTCAGAACACTACAATGTAGCAATGACATTAAACTCCTACCCCCCTCCCAAGAAAAAACTCCCCATACAATGCCCCAAAGTGGGCTTTGATCCATCCTGTTTTTAAAGCGTTCTGTTCCAATTTACTAATTTTCAAAGAATTTCCACTTAAAATTTTAAGGCATGCCTTTGTCCTGAGACCTAACCTCTCCAGAGACCCTCTTCCTCATCCTTTTTCACAAGGCACTCTTTTTCCTTTTCAAATTATGATTCAAGGTATCAATAAATTTCTTCTAATAACTTGGTATAAAAAAGAAAAGCATATTTGAGACTTTGTTTTCTTAAATATTTATTTCAAATACTACATTTTCACAGTGGTTTTAATCCTAATGTCATCCTTAAAATAAATCATTATGTGTACTTCATGTGATCTTTTCAGAATGCAATAAAACAGATTGTTTTTAATGGCTGTTCCAGCAATGAAAAATATCTGTGTTAGGTGGAAACAACAAATTGATGCTTTTTCAATTCCTTTTAATGGCACGAGGATCTTTGCAACCTGCTGTGAAAAATATTCTCTTAATGATAGGCCTGTGGCACAACTTAAGGAGTCATCAAGAAATAAATGTGCCGCTGTCTGGTTGGCAGCTTGGTGTCCCTTAATTGAAGTGTTATAAGATTCTGTGCGGAGGAAAGCCTCCAGGGTTTCGTAGCTAAATGGCACGGACACCTCTGATGAGACATGCAGATGAAGATGTGTCAATACAATCTTCACCAATTTGCTGTAATAGCAGGGACTGATTAATTTTATAACCACGGGTGCTTCTATTAGCTAACCTAAGGAATGATTTAGACTTTATTAAGCGACTTATTTCTATCTTTTTTCAAGAGAGACTACTGCAACATAGTTTATCTCTGAGTGCTACACTGTGGCACATTTTCTAATAAGGATTCTAAATTTATTATTAAAGAAAGGATCATGAGCTTGCCTTGGCTTAGAGGAGGCTTAGTGTCAGTAACTTTTTGGGACTCCTAGTGTCTCAAATGCACTTCAACAATCTTGGAGTTTCTCAAAATGAAACTAACTTCATATTTGAAGCAATTGAGTTTGGCAGCTCTTAAATACATTTTTAATGTGCAAAAAAAATTGAAGTAACTGAATCAAGAGTATGTGGTTGTATATTTTTATCTTTTTCTTGATATAAAATTGCTTTAATATTTTATCATAATTGCCCTTGGACATCTAACATCATTTGGTTACACATAATCAACCAATGCTTTATATTTTAGGGCTTTGTTCAATAAAAAATTAATTATCATGCATGGGTGGGCAATGTATTTGGAGATTGAGCTACATGATTTTATGCCTAAAACAGGCTCCAGTTTATATATTGAAACCAAAATTGCTGTAACATTCACAGTGCAATAAAAATCAGATACAGAGAGTCATTTAAAACTTCTGAAATGTGAGCCCAGGGACACACCTTTGTATTTTTTTAAACTATAAAAAGAAATGAATCTGCATTTACTATAAGTTGAATTTCCAGTAAATTTATTTAAAAAAAAAAAAGACTGGGAACCCATTAAAAGCCATTTTATTCCACAAGCAGCCTACTCAATGAAACCATTATTAGTACTTAATACTATTATAGAGCTTGGTATTGTAAAATGCCTATTGTAGGAGATGCGATATTCAATAAATAACAATCCACACCTTCTCTCAGGGCTGAGGATGTTTGTCAGCAGGTTTTGGAGGGAAGAACAGGCACATGTCTATTCCACTTCTAGATTTATGTCAGGGTACAGAGACAGCAGTGAATTTGAAAAGATCTGTATCCTCAAATTTTCTCCAACTTCCCAGTAATAAACAAAAGGATTCACTTGCAACAAACATCCTGAAAATTTCTGTCCTTTAAAAATATGATGAGGTTCTAATTTGATTGTAGATGTAAGTCATTCAGAGAATAAATCAATAAACTAGAAATGAAATTTATTGTCTAAGTAATATCCAAACACTGGTCTTAAAATATTCTATGTTCCAGTCCTGGACTAGTGGATGTGTACCCTGTCAGGTTTGAGGAGTTGGATTCAAGTTCTAGCCTTGCTACCAAGTAGCTATATAACTTTAGCAAGTTTATTAACCTACTAGAGCCACATTTGCTCCACTGGTAAAATGAGGAGTTGACATTAGGTCATCTTTGAGGTTCCATTTCACTCTACTATTTTATTTCTTTCTTTTTTATAGTTTATTGTCACGTTGGTTTCCATATAACGCCAGTGTTCTGCCCCACAAGTGCCCTCCACCATGACTATCACCCGCCTTCCCCTTTCCCCCTCCTCCTTCAGCCCTCAGTTTATTTTCAGTATTCAAGAGTCTCATTCTTTGTCTCCCTCTCCCTAACTTTTTCCTCCTTCCCCTCCCCATGGTCCTCTGTTAGGTTTCTCCTGTTAGACCTATGAGTGAAAACATATGGAATCTGTCCTTCTCTGCCTGACTTATTTCGCTGAGCATGACACCCTCGAGGTCCATCCACTTTGCTACGAATGGCCAGATTTCATTCTTTCTCATGGCCATGTAGTATTCCATTGTATATATAAACCACATCTTCTTGATCCATTCATCAGTTGATGGACATTTAAGATCTTTCCATGATTTGGCTGTTGTTAAAAGTGCTGCTACGAACATTGGGGTACATGTGCCTCTATGCATCAGCACTTCTGTATCCCTTGGGTAAATCCCCAGCAGTGCCATTGCTGGGTCATAGGGGAGTTCTATTGATAGTTTTTTGAGGAACCTCCACGCTGTTTTCCAGAGTGGCTGTACCAGTTTACATTCCCACCAACAGTGTAGGAGGGTGCCCGTTTCTCCACATCCTCACCAGCATCTATAGTCACTTGATTTGTTCATTTTAGCCACTCTGACTGGCGTGAGGTGATATCTCAGTGTGGTTTTGATTTGTATTTCCCTGGTGATGAGTGATGCTGAGCATCGTTTCATGTGTTTGTTGGCCATCTGGATGTCCTCTTTGTAGAAGTGTCTATTTATGTCTTCTGCCCATTTCTTCACTGGATTATTCATTTTTTTGGTGTGGAGTTTGGTGAGTTCCTTGTAGATTTTGGATACTAGCCCTTTATCTGATATGTCATTTGCAACTATCTTTTCCCATTCCGTCGGTTGCCTATTAGTTTTCTTGATTGTTTTTATTTCTAATAAATCAGGACAAGGTTATGATGAGCACTTTGATGTTATAATTATTTTGAGTAAAAGTCGTGTTTCTGAAGATTTTATCCCCTTCAGAAAAGCACATGGTACAAAGACTATCAGACCTACAATAAAATAGTACTAGATATGTGATTATTTATCTTATTTATGTTTCAGGTGAGGAAGGCTGGTAAGCAATTTCTACATAATTGCTAAAGGCAAAGAATGGGTAGTTATTGGAGGCCACAGAAAAACTACACCCGTAAATTACCAACGATGACACAGGTGGTAAGCAAATATTGACTGCGTGTAAAAATGTGGGCATTTCTGATTATTTTCTTACTTAACTTTTTTGAAATTCATCTGAATTCCAGCCACCTCAGATGCTAAATATGTATCATCTATTTTGAACATGAGGAATGCATCAAAGTGTTTAAAGGATTGCATAAAATACAATTAGAAGTGTTAGGTGTTTAGAGTGTTTGTTTACTTAATCAAAGATTTCAAGTTTGTGGGAAGAATAAAAATGAAGTTTGTGTGAGGATTCCAAGAAACCATAGGATAGAGCTTTAAGAAAAATAGTTGAAATATAATCAGTGATATAAAAACATTTTTGATGGTATACAGCACTGGAAATAAGTGTTGGCATACATCTACATATATGGATATTTATTTATGAATTACATATATGGGCTTCTGAACTAAGATAATATGAACATTATAATACATATATTAAAATAAATTTTTAAATAATGAAGTCAAAATAAATCTGAACACTAGCACTGCTTTTTTTTTTTATTTTGAGAGAGACACAGTGCAAGTGGGGGAGGGGGAGAAAAGAGAGGAGAGAGAGAATCCCAAGCAGGCTCTGCACTGTCAGCACAGAGCCCCACATGGGGCTCGAACTCATAAACCATGAGATCATGACATGAGCCAAAATCAAGAGTCGGACACTTAACCACCTGAGTCACCCAGGTGCCCCTGGTATCTTCTTTCTGAACCTTAAGGAATTCCCTTGCACAGTCAACTGAAATGCAATCACTCCATTTTGGAAGTCACTAAAATATTCTACCAGAATGAAATGAAAGTTCATGAAAATGAAAACCAGCAGAAAACACTGAAGGGGGAAAAGAACATTTGGAAATGGAAGGAAAAGATAATCACAAAGGGGATAATGAAAATATGAAAAACTACTGGGTCTGAAATAGTGGTAAAGTGTAGTCAACATGGAAAAGACTAACACAGGAAATAATGTGAGCATCGCAAGACAAGATGTTGGGTATAACACTTAAACATATGGAGTATGCTCTCATCATAGAAAGGTTTTTATTGACCCTTACACAGGCTGAGACAGCTTCCCTATTGGGAAATATGATTTTATAGTATACAAGTGAAGCCAACAAATTACAGAGAATGCATCCTCCAGAGCCAGCCATGGTCTTCCCGCCCACAGGAGCCAAGAGTACATTTCCACCAGTCATCATTGATGGAAAACTATGCATTGTCCTCTCTGGGGACTGCTTGTTGTACTCTATACCTGAGAACAAGGTTGTTAATTGTGCTTACAAAGAAATGTATGAGTAAATACATAAAGCATGTTAAAACGTTATTAATAACTTCCAAATCTACTAAAACACATTTGTTTCCCCGGGAATAGCAAAAGATCATCTAAGTCTTTATGTCAAGGACTCTCAACTGCCTTTGTTGGTAGAAGGAAATGTGTCTCCAAGCTTGGGTATTTCATTCATGATGTGGTCCTTGAAATTAATACAGAGCTTGGATCCATGAATGTTGGACTGAATGAAAAGTTAAGATAAGTGGGGATCAATTTGAATTAGGCACTTTCTTTATAATTTTATTTTGGTCATATTAGAAACATTTGTGTTTATATCATAGAGAGAGTTATCTATTTTGATTGTGTAGTCAGGCCCTATCTAAAAAGCAGTGTAATAAGAAGTGGTGCAATACTTAACTTCCATATGTCCCCTGAATACATAGGCATCCACAATGGGGACTAAAGTCATGAACATGTGATCACACTTTTAGACAACATCATAAAAAATGGGGAAGAGCTGTGGGTATTTAAATAAAACCATGCTTTACACCTCAGCTTTTAGCATGTGTTCATGGGTTCTACACCAATTTTTCATTTAAAACAAAGTCAACTGAGTATTCTATATTGTCATGCATTCATTTCATATTTCTTTAGGGTATCAAACCATGAACCATAGACCAATTCTCAAGTGCTTTTGGTCTCAAGAATCCTCTACATTTGTAAACAATTATTGTGAACAACAATAATATTTTTATGTGTGTATGTTTATTGATAATTACTGCTAAATTCTTAAAATGTGAATTTATTATTAATTAATTTCAAAATAATAATAAGTCCAGGATGTGTTAAAATGTCATTTTTCTAAACAAGCAAGCAAACAAACAAACATATTCCCTTTTCTAAAATCTGGAGGAGGCAGTATTTTCTTCATATGCATCAACTAAATAACATAGCACAACAGATGGAATGCAGACACAGATAGAAGAATCCACTTGAATCAGACATTAAGGAAAATACAAATAATATTTAAAAATGCCATTATTCACTAATGTTTTTAATAGTCCCTTCAGGAAATTGTGGATATTATTCTTGGTACTCTTCTGAAACTCAACAAGCAGTAATTTCTTAAAGGTTAATTATAATGTGGAATATGAAACCATATCAACAGATATTTTGTATCCTGTTACCTCAAAACTCTTTGGTCTTTCCAGTGCTTTGAATGACCTTTTTTAAAGGAAAGAAAAAAAACATAGATGATTTTATAACATCTTACATTGCTAATTTGAAAAATATTGTGTTCACTAACTTCCAAATATTAACATGTTTTATTTTAAAATGCCATTACACATCGTGTAGCCTTTGGGAAACTCCAGTGTAGTCCCATGAGAGAATGAGTGAAAAAGGCAAATGATACCTTCATATTATTCTGAACATAGTGTTGACCTTGAAAACCCTCTGAGGATACCTGGATCACACTTTGAGAACCATTGATTTACAGGTACCTTCTTAATGAAGTTGCTGTACACATCAGTCCACACCCTACTCTGTGTGGATCTGTTTCCCAAGAAGCAGACTGGGGATCTCCTTGAATGCTCACAAGGACTATATGCCCGCCCTGGGTTCATAGGCAAAGGATGTGTTTCCCACAGAATGTTTATAGTCCTTAAAAAATAACTGGACTCTTTCCATAACAAAAGTTTATTGTAAGCATGAAAAAGATAGCTCTTCTTAAACAAAGATCCAACAGATAAACTTGCAATTTCTTTGAATGTGACTATGAAAAGTTTAAGAGTATCTAAAGGATGAAACTATACATTAAGAAGAGTACTTAAATGGGTTGTAATAACATGGTAAACTTAAAAGTAGTTATTTGCTAATATTTTAATATCACTTAATATTGATTCACAACTCATTATATATAAGTGAAGTTTTAGGAAATTGTGGGGAGTCCCTCAGCAGTGCTGTGGAAGAAATGTCCTCTCTTCTGTTGGGCTATCTCATGATTATAATTTTGTTATGTAATTAGGGTTACCTCCATCAACAATAAGAAATATTTTTTTGAAAGAGAAATATGGTCTGTGTCACCCAGTCATTTGTACAATTACTATATTTCTGGACTATACTTTGGGGAAATAAAAGAAGGTTCAGCGAAGGAAGAATGAATGAATGGATGAAGAAAGCTGCTCATTCCGAAGTCCTCTGCATGACTGGAACTTTGTTCCCTGACTAATTTCAACGTTTGTAATAAGTCAATATGAAGCATAAATAGGAAATAAAGTCAACTTCATATTAAGGTTTTCAAAAAATACAATAAAATGTCTACATTAAAATAAATGAACCTTCTCATTATGATTTTTGAGACTGACAACTGACCAAAACCTATTACATACATTACACGGTACTGTAAAAATAGCTGCTCTGGCTATGTCTGAAAAGTCTCTGCAGCTGCAGGGGTACTTCTTGGAAATAAAGTTTGTGTTTACACAGGTGCAGCCATATTTAACAAAAAAAAAAAATTATGCACTGTGCAAACAGCTGCCTGTCTGTTTTCTTTGGCAGAGCTCCTTCCAACTGAAACAATTTGTATCAAGCACATCGCTCTGTGATACCTATGTAAACAATACAGAAAAATTCCTGTACAAGGAAGAGGTTTCTTATAATGTATCTTTTAGATAAACTTTTAAAGCAGCAGCCACTTGAATGGCTTCTACTAAGAAAACTATGCCCTTAGTGAAATATTTACTGTCTGATATGATATGTGTCAGCTGCTGGAGAAACATTAAATTTGCAGGGAAAAACTATCAGGGGCTTTATCTAACTCCAGTAATTCAAAGGGACTAGCAGAGATATTTTTAAAAACTGAACATTTTTCCTTAACCTAGTATTTTTTTCCAATTTTAGTCCCATTGTATAGGTTATTCTCAAAATACCTAATTATAAGATATATGTTCTTTTATTATGTTATAACTTACAGGATTCAAGGTAGGCAGCCTCGAGATTTGCCACTTTGGTATATTGATTACTTTGAATTAAGGTTTCTTAAGCGGCCAGTGCAATAAGGACACACTTACCCTCCTTTGTCCCCATGAAAGCAGAAAATAAATGTCCTGTGTGAAAGGTACCCTCCCCCTACCAGGAGAAAGAGAGATGTCCTTATCACCAGAGATAGGGATTGTAGTACCTGGAAGGCTGTTTAAATAAACCTTGTTCCTTCTTTATTAATTTACTACCCCAACCTCAAACTTCTTTGTCTTGTCAATTCTTCACAAATTTATTGTTTCTTTGTCTAAAAGGTATAAAACCTGCCTGCTTTGGTCACTTCTTTGAGTCTCATATTTCTATGAGTTATTCTTAAATATACAAAAGTGAATTTGTTTTTCTCTTGTTAATCTGTCTTCAGTCAATTTCATTATTAGACCAGCCAAAAAACCTAGATGAGGAGAAAGGAAAAGTTTTCCTTCCCTGCACTATTAAGAATTCATTAAGAATATTATATTTGAAAAGTCACATATATTTATAAAATTATACTTAGAGAAGGAAGAATTGAAACTGTCACTTTGTGGATGACATGATTTTTATATTAGAAAACCCTAAAAATGCCATCGCTGTGAGAACTAAAAAATGAATGCAGTAAAGTTGCAGGGTAGAACATCAATACACAAAGATCTACTATGTTTCTGTACAATACTAACAAACAATCAGAAAGATAAATTAAGGAAATAATTTTATTTATAATTGCATCAAAATGAATAAAATATCTAGAAATAAATTTAACCAAGGAGATGAAAGACCTGCACACTGAAATCGTAAGACATTGATGAAAGAAATTGAAGAAGACACAAATAAATGGAAGGATATTCCATGCTCATGGATTGGAAGAATTAATATTGTTAAACTGTCTACATTCCCCAAATTAATCTACAGTCAGTGCAAACCCAATGAAAATTCCAACGGCATTTTCCACAGAAATAAAACAATTCCAAAATTTGTATAGAACCATAAAAGACCCTGAATAGCCAAAGCAATCTTGAAGGAGAACAAAATTGGCATCATGCTCCCTGATTTTAAACTAGATTACAAAGCTATTGTAATCAAAACAGTATGGCACTGGCATAAAAGCAGACACATAGATCATTGGAACAGAATACAGAGCTCAGAAATAAGATCACACATATATTATCAATTAATTTATTACAAAGGAAGTAAGAATATACAATGGGGAAAGGATAGTCTCTTCAATAAATGATGTTGGGCCACATACAAAAGAATGGGACTAGACCACTATCTTATACTATATAAAAAATTAACTCAAAATAGATTAAAGACCTGAAACCATAAAAACTCCTAGAAGAAAATATAGGTGGTAAGCTCCTTCATATCAGTCTTGGCAATGATGTTTTGGATATGAGTCCAAAAGCAAAGGCTACAAAAGAAAAAACAGGCAAGTGGGGACTACATAAAACTAGAGTGTCTGCACAGCAAAGGAAATCTTCAACAAAATGAAAAGGTAATCTACTGAATGGGAGAAAACATTTGCAAATCATATATCTGATAAGACGTTAATATCGAAAATACATAAAGAACTTATACGACTCAATGGTAAAAAAAAAAAAACCCAATTAATTCAATTTATAAATGGGCAAGGGATCTGAATAGACATTTTTCCAAAGAAGATATACAGATGGCCAACACGTACATGTGAAGATGCTCAACATCACTAATCATCTGAGAAATGCAAATCAAAACCAAAGTAAGATGTGACCTCACATCTATTCGAATGGTTATTATCAAAAAGATAGATAAATAAGTGTTGTGGAGGATATGGAGAAAAGGGAACTCTCATGTACTGTTGGTGGGAGTGTAAATTGATGTATCCACTCTGGAAAACAGTATAGAGGTTCCTTCAAAAAATTAAAAATAGAACTACCATACAATCCAGCAATTTCACTTCTGGATATTTATCCAAAGAAAACAAAAACACTGATTCAAAGGTATATATGAACCCCTATTTCGTTGCAGCATTATTTACAATAGCCAAGATATGGAAACACCATCTGAATGTTCATCAACGGATGGATAAAGATGTGATAGAACACTACTCAGCCATAAAGAAAAAAGAAATTTTGCCATTTGTGACAACAAATGGATGGACCTCGATGAAATGAAATAAACCATACAAAGACAAATACCCTATGATTTTACTTACATGTGGAATCTAAAACAAATGAACAAACAGAACAAAACAATACTCATAGATACAGAGACTAGAACAGTGGTTGCCAGAGTGGAGGGGGGTAAAGGGGTGGGACAAATGGGTGAAGGGAGTCAAGAAGTCCAACTTGCAGTAGTAAAACAAATATGTCATGGGGATGTAATGTACAGCATGGTGACTATAGGCAATAATAATATAGTGCATATTTGAACGTTGCCCAGGGAGTAAGTCTTAAGAGTTCTAATCATGAGAAAAAATATTATACTCAGGTATATTAATTTTGATTTATTTTCTTTAAAAAAATATATAGGGGCACCTTGGTGGCTCAGTTGGTTTAGGGTCCGACTTCCATTCAGGTCATGATCTCATGGTTTCTGAATTCGAGCCCCACATTGGGCTCTGTGCTGACAGCTCAGAGACTGGAGCCTGCTTTAAATCCTGTGTCTCCCTCTCTCTCTCTCTCTCTCTCTGCCCCTGCCCTGCTCACACTACGTCTCTCTCTCTCTCTCTCTCTCTCTCTCTCTCTCTCTCTCTCTCAAAAATAATAAACATTTTAAAAAGCTGAAAACCAATATAATTTATACATGGTGTAGCTTGTTCTTCAGGAAATAAATAATTCTTTTTAGATAGTTTGGAGGAAACATTCCAATATTTCTGTTAACTTTTATCCATTCATTCAATAGCTTTAACTATGTTCCAGAGATTCACTGTTTTAGGCACTGAGAATATAGTAGTGAACAAAACAAGCAGAAGTTCTTCCTTGAAGAACAAATATGTTTCAGAAGAATATTAGAAGTTATTACTGTGAACCCTGTGAAAATTAGTCAAATTGAATCAGAATTGTGAATAATCTAAAGAAATGATTGGGGGATAGAGTGTCAGTGACAAAAGGAAAGTTGACCCACACTGCTTAGTTTAAAAAGTTTGCACATGGTAGATCAGTTTTTATAGTCATCACTTATTTTCCATGATTAATTTGAAAGGGATCCAGAAATTAAAATCTCAATTTTCCCTAAACTAAGACAATCATAAGAATAATCTCTATGGTTAAACTAGTTATAAAAAGAGTTTTGAAATAAATAGCATCCAAATCCATATTCTTTACCTTCTCTGAGGCTTCTAACCAGAAGCCACATTAGAACAGAATGACTTCTATAACTGAGGATTCTTTCTAATATAAATACCACAAGTATAGCCTCAAAAATCTCAAACACATGAGACAGCAGTGATCCTGATTCTCTGCAATATAAGTAAAGGTGTTAGCATGCTGAAATGCATTGTGGTGTAGAGTACATTTATATAAATATTTCATTATTTAATAGGACAAAATATGTATTATTGAGTACTTTATAATAAATATTAAGACGACACTTTATTTAAACCTTTTTGAAAAACTCTTTTAGCTGTTTAGAACATAAGTCTTCATCTAAGTACTTTAGAACATTAGACTGAAGTTTGTATTTATTCATTTTTGCATTGTAGCGAAAACTCTACACATTATCAATACTTCAGTTGAAATTTATTTGTATGCTTGGCACATTCAGTGTTTTGTGTTCTCAGAGTGGTCTCAGCTAATCCTTAACAACAACAAAGTCCTCTTCAGTATGGTGAAGGAGAATGAATTAACAGAAGTTCTTCATTTGGTGCCTTACCCTAAAATCCTGGGAGGAGCCAGTCCAAAGGGTTATGCTGCTAACTGACCTGCTTAAATGAACCAGTCAGGAAATCCAAAATAGTCACTGAGTCTACAAAATATCCAACACTCACTAGTTGTGTCCTGAGGCTAGCTAATATGGGAATGCAGGTAGGATTTTTTAAATCACAATAATAAATCATCATATCATCATCAACAACACCAACAACACACACACACACACACACACACACACACACACACACACATGCCTGATTTTCCTAGGTCTCTAGAACTTGAACACAAGAGAAGCTGCTTGAATATCTTTCCAGAAACTTTCAAGTTAAAACAAAGAGAACAACAGAGCTAAAATCCTACAAAGAGATTTCCCTCATTACCCGTCTTCGGAATGACTCTTCTATGATGTATAGCTTCACTCTCAGGAGTAATCCACAAAATTAGCTCAAGGGGATGTGCTATGATCTTTGTGCTGTTAATTACTTTTCAAAGTGTGATTCCTTGGCTGGGTCTTACTTTTTCTTAGAAATTTTATTGTTTTCCTCATAATGAGTATATCTGTGATTTGTGATGAAAATGGATGAGACTTCAATGTAGAAGCAAAGATGAGTCAAGAAAATCCTCATTCTTTCTTCTCCCTTCTACTTCATTTCCTTTTCCTTCCTACTTTTTTTTTTTACTGTTTTCCTGGAAGTAAATTACTCTTTGTAAAAAAGTATTTTTCTGGTAAAAAATTATTCTTTGTAAAAAAGTATTTTAAAAATACAAAAATAGGGGTGTGTGGGTAGCTCAGTCAGTTAAATTACCAAATCTTGATTATGGCTTAGGTCTTAATCTCACAGTTTGTGGGATTCAGCCCCAGGTAGGGCTCTGTACAAAGGGTGTGGAGCCTACTTAGGATTATCCCTCTCTCTCTTTCTCTGCCCCTCTCCTGCTTGCACACACACACACATACTCTCTCTCAAAATAAATAAATATTTTATTTTAAAAACTACAAAAATATATAAGGAAGATAATTAAAATCCCCAAGAATCCTACAATCCTCTGGATGAATACTTCTAAATTTGGTTGTATTTCTCCCTGTATTTTTATGATGATTTTGTTTTGTTTTGTTTTGTTTTGTTTTTGCATCACCATTATTACTTAAGTAGACTCATTGCGCCAAATAGAAGGAGTTTGCTTGGAGTTCTTAACAGTACCCTTTTATTTTTCAGTAAGAGTCACTGACTCACACTTCCATTATGTATATAAATAAGCATCTCATTGCAGCCTTGCCAATAGTGTGTACATTTTAATTTTTTCTGTATTGAAGTTATTTTTAACTTGTATACCTTGACCTCTAGGAAGTTAGTTTTTGTCATCTGTTTAGGTCAGGAGTTATTTATATGCTTCATGAAGATTTGTCTCATTAATTTTTGGGCTTTTTTTATTTTAATACCACCTCTTCATTTTCATAATCATGGCAAATATTCCCCATTTCTCCATTTGACTTTTAGTTATATTAATTTGTTTAGTAAATAGAAGTTGTTAATGTTTATATAGTCTAATGAGTTGATCTGTTCATTTGTGGGCTTTTTTAAAGAACTTTCTTAAGTTTCTTTATTTTGAGAGAGAGAGAGAGAGAACGAGCAGAGAGAGAGGGAAAGGCAGATAATCCCAAGCAGGCTCTGTGTTGTCAGCACAGAAGAACCATGAGATCTCGACTTGACCCAAAGCCAAGAGTCAGACACTTAACCAACTGAGCTACCCAGGCGCCTGATTCATTTGTGGGCTTTTTATTTGCTTTTTGTACTTGTAAGAACATTATGCATTCTAAGATTTAAAAAAATCACTTGCATTTTATAGTATTTCTTTTACACTTTTCTATTAGTAAAATTAAATTGCCTAATTCATCTGGAATTAATTTTGACCCATTAGTCAAGGATCTACCACTTCTCTATCTCTTTTTTTTTTTAAACTTTATAGTTTATTGTCAGGTTGGTTTCCATATAACACCCAGTGCTCTTCCCCACAAGTGACCTCCACCAAGACCATCACCCCCATTACCTTTCCCCCTTCCCCTTCCCCCCTCAGTTTGTTTTCAGTATTCAAGAGTCTCTCGTGTTTTGTCTCCCT